>CM053273.1:32114390-32787590 GCA_028583415.1 Protea cynaroides | reverse complement strand
TTGCAGGGGTTGGGAGTGAGGTCTGTTGGCATAGAGATCCTCTCATGCATGAGATATCGACCACGACTCAGACCTAGTCCAAGTCTGATTGTAGGTGCTTGTTTGATCTTAAAACCTATTGTTCTACCTTGCTATGGATTGAAAATAAGTGGACTAGTAATCTTGATTCTCGCCTTGAAATTTCCTCTCAATTAGATTTGAGTCGAAGCTCTAACCTCCCCGTTTATCGTTTCTAGTGAGAGCTTGAAGAAGAAGCCCCCTTTTGGTTTATCGTTTCTAGTGAGAGCTTGAAGAAGAAGCACCGCGCCTTCTGGTGTTTAGTAATATTGTTCCGGAATCATCTTCTTGATTGTTATTTATTTATTTTTTTAAGCTCTTACTGAGACAATCCGTCTCTGTTTCTTCTTGGGATTTCCTGTCTCTTTTTCTTCTTGGGATTTCCGTTTCTGTTTCTATCTTCTGGTCGAAATAGATTGCAGAGTGTAGATTGCCTTGCAAATCACCTCAACAACATCTTCTTGAAGATATTTTTTTTTTCTACAATTGTTCACAGATTTCCTTTATTTCTTGTTTCTGAAGACGATTGTATGTGTGATTGCTCACTGTAATTCTACAAGTTTGAACATCAAACTGGTTGAAGAATTAAGGATTGATGCTGTCAAGACGGTGCTAACAGTGGTGTTCTGGTGTTAGCTTCTTTGCAGAACCCAACATAGTCGATGGTCATCAATTTTTACCTTTACAGGATAGTATTATCAATTTGACCAGACATCATTATTTAATGAAAGTTTCTTAATGGACTGGATTTTTATATTAAACATTATCAATATTTGAGTGGGAGTTGTTAATGTTAGGAACTTATGAGTAATAATTGATGTTTTAAATATTTTTTTAAGTGGTACGTGAAATTTTGTTCTAGAAAAGTCAAATTTGTTTTAAAACTTTCATCGTAAAAAATAAAGGACAAGACAAATATACTCTGTATGATTATCATATGATTGATCGAGACAGATCATTAAATCTAATTGATAGCATACCCTTTTTTATATTCACCATCTATCTAATTGGTCAAGAAGCTAAAACTACTGGGCCACGAAATAGAAAAACTATTCATCGTAAAAGGTTTCCCACGCCTATTTTTTTTATTTTTTTAATTATGAGTACTTTAGTATTTTTCCTGCAGTTTCCGGGTAACCTAGGTACACACGTTTCAGACAATTACAAAGATATTCTCTGGAAGTAAATTAAATTATGAAAATACTTAATTCATTAGTCATTTTCAGTTAACTAGCAATGCAAAGACTATGTTTAACAGTTAATACCTAAAATGCCTAAATTTTTAAGTAAATGTAGTATTTTACTTTCTTTATTAATTATTACTTTTAAGTTACTACTGTTGAAAAAGAAATGTTCTTTCTCACCACTTTTAGAATCTTCAAATAGAATAAGGAAGAAGGAACTAATCATGCACCTGATTTTGTTGGGTTTGTTTGCCCTTCTTTTTTTTTTTTAATTATTCAGAGTTTAAGTGTATTTCATTAGTTTTGATTATCCTCATGGATATGGAGGCAAGGTGATTTAGGGATTAGAAGTTGCAGGAGAGAAGAAATTTTAATAGCATGGGAATGATCCAAATGTGTATATGTTTGTAAGGTAATCCGAATTCCCAAAAGCGTTTATTTCCTCGTTGATTTCTCGATTGAAAATTTGTATCCGTTTTCATTCATCATCCACCTACTTCAATAATAATCTACTTCTCTCATTACCATGAACAATGTATGCAAAATTTCCATTGCCGCACCAAATTTTCTTCTCTTTTGTTTTGTTCCTTCATGTGGAAACTTCTCTGGTGGGTTGCCTTAATTCATTGATTGTAGTATGGTTCTGACAACGACGGTATGCTTAGGGTTTCTGTAGAGCCTTCAATAACAAATTCTAAAATGGAGGCGATCGTGCAAGGTGGGGCTATCAGACCCTTGACAATGTCGACGATTGATGTCGGGGTGATTATCGTGGTTGGCAAAGTCGGAGGGTCATCGGAAACTTTAGGTTTCTCTTGGGGGTCAAGTATGTTTGGGTCAAAGAATCCGATAGTTACCACACCGGTGTCTTCAATACATGATCGTGGTAGCTTAGTGGTGTCGAGGAGGACTCTTATGACTGAGGCAGATCTAGCAGTGGTGGGGTGCCTTCGACAGGGAGGACTATAGTTGATCTTGGCCACTTCTTGGGAAAAAGTTTAATGGCGGACTCATTTCTTGTTTCTACAGTAGGGAGACAAATCAGGGAAGGCATATGAAGGTTAACAAAGTATTTTTCATATGGAAGTGACAATTTACCTTGAAAGGATTTAGGGGTATATTTATCCATTTAATTTAAAGTTTAATATCATTTAAAAAAAGACAATTGTAATTATTTAAAACGTTTGGGGCGTGTGTACCTCCTATAATCTTTTAGGGATACATAGAATAGTTTAATTGTGTTGAACTCGATCTATGATTGGACAGTTAAAGTGGGCAACATGCTGGCAAATATAATTAGGATAAAAATCCTCTCTCGCGGCAGGAGGCTCAGGCGGTTGATCCAAGGGTTGGGGATCAATCGGCCCGCCTACCAATACATGGAGAGGTGGATCGACTAAAATCCTGCCCTTGGCAAGCGGGAGATTGGCGGGAGAGGATTTCTACATATATAATTATGATATCGTGAAGAAAATCTTATTGATAGAATTTAATACAATTGATAAATAAATATAAAAAAACTTAATTTCGTTTTCCTCTTTTTTTATTATTATTTTTTTTTTTTCAGGAAATCTTAATTTTTGGCCCTTTTACAAGGGTTCATGGTCCTTTTTTATGAATCTTAAATGTTTGTTCATTTTCTTTTAACAAATTCCCTTACGCTCATAGGGTCATCACGAAAACCTCAATATATAAAAGAAATATATTTGATTTAATTTATTATTTTTGATAAGTAAACAGTAAGTTTGATGGAGATAAGACCCTATTACAATATGTAACTGTAAGCGAGTCAGTTACAAGGAGACAAAATCCTTATTTATTGGGTTCAGTATTTTGTAACCAAATAGTTTACAAACTGAATTTGTAACCAGACTTCTTATGCCTTTCAATACAATTATTTTTCACTTTTAACATATGATTAAATGATGTATAATAAGTAGGTTAAATGATAAAGATCCCTTGGGTAATAGCGTAATTTCAGACATTGCGCTTCACATCCATTGACGTCCATTTGATATCATAATATGTTTTGAATGAATTCGGAGAGAAAACACTGAGCAACTTCATCTTTCACTACAATCATTTGAACCATTCCAGTAGAGGAAAAGAGAATAAATAACTCTTTATAATTCTAAAGTCGAGTTCAAACGGTGGTAGCATCAACCTGGCCAAAAAAAAACTTCATCTTCTACTAATTGATATTTGAAGAGAGGGATCCGCATCCTCTCCTCTCAGCGACTCTGAGAGGACGGTGGCAATCTTGTTTGGATGGCTAACACGTGACTCTCGGTGAATCCGAGACCCATGTTCAAGCCGACACCCCCTGTCGGTTTGGCTTGTCGGCTGGGGTGTCGGCTTGAATGTGATTCTCGAATTCATCGAGAGTCACGTGTCGGCCATCCGGATAAGGTTGCCACCGTCCTCCCAGAGTCGCTGAGAAGAAACAATGTGAATCCGAGAAGAAAGGGAGACGACAATGGTGGGAATTGGATTCCCTTGTGGTTTCTCTCATTTATTACAGGCTTTGAGAGTAGACCTATAACCTCAAAGGTCTTATTTAATAATTGTCTTTTCCACCATTTCACATGGAAACAAATGACATCTTATTTAATAATTATCTTTTTGACCCAAAATTTATTAGTATTAAAAGGGAAGGTGTTTCCTACCTAGGTGCAGGATTCAAATCATCTCCTCCCTGAGATTCGAGAGAAAGGATGGCAATCTAGATGGATGGTCAACACCTGACTCTCGGGTGAATTCGAGTTGTCCATCCGAGCCAACACCCCAATCGACAAACTGAGCCGACAGGGGTGTCGGCTCGGATGGATGGCTCGAATTCACCCGAGAGCCAGATGTCGGCTATCCATCGAGGCCGTAGTCCCTCCTCCCGAATCTCAGGGAGGAGACGATGGATCCCTTAGGTGCATGCATGACCCCTATGCCAACACGTACGAGACCCGCACGTGCATTCAAGAGGAGAGACAGGGGTGGTCAGTACACTTTTTTTTTTTTTTTTTTTTGGAAAGGAAGGGGGGATCTGCATCTACTCCTCTCAGAACTACTGGGAGGACAGCGGCAACCTTACCCGGATAGCCAAAATATAGTTTTCAGTGAATCCAAACTCATGTTTGAACTGACACCCAGTCGACAAACCAAACCGACAGGGGGTGTCGACTTGAATGTGAGTCACGGATTCACCCGAGAATCACGTATTGACCATCCAAGTAAAGTTGCCACATTATTTCTAGGAAAGAGACGATGTGAATCCAAAAAAAAGTCACAATTGCATAGGAATAAATCACAAGATCCAAATGGCCACATCCACTACAATCCCACAAGAATAGGTCACAAGACCTTAATATACTGGAGAGTGGCTAATTCATGTTGGCCAACATATGATTTTATTTTGCTTTTTTTCTAAGATAAAAGACCACACAGCCCAACACCCAAAAAGGTTAACTTGGTCTTATTAATCAATCAAAGCATTTTGCAACAGATTTTTCAACTCATAAGGTTTTTTTAATAAACCTTCCTCCTTTTAGAAGTTGGGGTCTGTCATTTATATGTACTTGTGACCTGTGTAGTACATTTGTGTCCTACACGTATAAATAAATAAATTTCTTTCATAATTCCAGTTTTAAGAATTGCTTTGAGAATCCAAACTCTTTTTCCCTCTTAGTATTGACTCAATATCATTTCTTGGTTCTAAGAAAAAAATTTTAAAACGAAAAAAAATAATAAAAAAAATCAAATTGTTCTTTAAAAATTAACTGATCAATCCATTAATCATCAATTACAATAAAACTCAGAAAATAGAACACGTGCACAATATATTCCCTTCAGAGCAAATCAAAAGCATTTAATCAGAATAGGATCTACGAACTCAGGTTACATCCGACTCACCCGAGAAAAACCCAAAGCCTTAGCCTTGCTCCTCAGCACAAATTTCTGAATCTTCCCCGTCGACGTCTTTGGTAATTCAGGCGTAAAAACCACCGTCTTCGGCACCATATAGTGTGGCATCCGAGCCCGACAGTACTCAATAATCTCCTTCTCCGACGGTTTTTCCTTCTCAGACAAAGCCGATTTCAAACTCACAAAAGCACAAGGAGTTTCACCCCAAAACTCGTCCGGCCGAGCCACCACGGCCGCTTCATTAACTGCTGGATTGGTATACAAAACCGATTCAACCTCAACACTGCTCAGATTTTCTCCCCCACTTATGATCACATCCTTTGATCTATCCTTGATCTCCAAATACCCATCAGGGTGTATTACCCCCACGTCACCAGTGTAAAACCAACCGTTTCTTATGCTCTTGGCCGTACCTTCTGGATCTTTCAAGTACCCAAGCATTACAAACCCACCTCGGAGAACGATCTCACCGAGCGACAACCCGTCTCGCTTCACACTCGTTCCTGACTCGTCATCCACTACATCCACTTCCGTCATGGTTACAGTCCTCACACCTTGTCTAGCTTTCAGCCTCGCCCGTTCCGTGGCGGGTAACCGATTCCACTCCTGTTTCCAAGCGCATGAGATGGTGAGTCCGGCTGTCTCAGTCAACCCATACCCGTGACTCACTACAAACCCGAGCGATTCCGTTCTGAATAGAACAGCCGCAGGAGGCGGAGCTCCTGCTGTCAAGATCTGAACAGGTTTCTGAAGCGGATGACTATCAGGAGCATTTGCTAGCATGTTGAGCACCACAGGTGCGCCACACATGTGTGTGACACCGTGGCGTCTTATCTCACCGTAAATTGTAGCAGCATCAAATTTACGTAGACAGACATTGGTCCCACCCACAACAGCCATCCCCCAAGGAAAACTCCAACCGTTGGCATGGAACATCGGTAGGGTCCACAAGTAAACAGGCTGTTTCGGCATGGTCCAATCGATTAAAGAATCAACGGTGATGATGAAAATCCCACGGTGACAATGAACAACACCTTTAGGAGCTGAAGTCGTACCAGAGGTGTAGTTGAGAATCATGGGATCCCATTCGTTTTCCGGTCGAATCCATTTGAATCCAGGATCTCCGGTCTGGAGAAACCCTTCGTAAGTCGACCGGACATCGACGGTCAGAGATGGATCTTCGTCATCAGCAATGAAGATAAGAACAGGGCGTTTTGCGTTGGGCGGAAACAACGATAGAGCTTCGAGAACCAGAGAACGAGAGAGACAATCGACGAAGATGAGCTTTGATTCGCTGTGCTGAAGGAGGATGGAGACGGTGCGGGCGTCGAGACGGATATTGATGGTGTTGAAGACTGCGCCGGACATGGGAACAGCGAAGTGGAGTTCATACATGGCAGGAATATTTGGGGCCATGACAGAGACGACATCGCCTTTTTGGATACCGAAAGAGGAGAGAGCAGAAGCGATTTGGAGGCAGCGTTGGTAGGTTTGAGACCAAGTGAAGGTAGTATTGTTGTAGATGATGGAGGTTGAATCACCATAGACAATAGCAGCTCTTTCAAGGAACCCTAATGGAGTTAGGGGAGAGGAATTTGCAGAGTTTGGTTTCAGAATATCCATGGTAAATGATGGATCTCCTTCCTCGTACCAAGAATTAGCTCTTATCTCTTTTTTTCTCTTATCTGTGATGACTTCAATTTTCTTCTTAGTTTGCAAAGGTACTTATAAGCTGAGTGAGCAATTGCTGAACGGTTGTTACGGAGTGTTGACTTGACGTTTGTTTATTGGGATTCCACGAAGGAAATTATTGTATATTTTAGTCTTTTAATTTATTCATAATAATAAGTCCGGATATTCTCCCCATCTTTTAACCTTCCCATACACGCCAGGGTGTCAATCGGTCCCCACAATTTTAATATCTCTCGTCCTTTAATTTTTATTTTTTTTTTTTTTTGGGTGGAAGTCGTTTAACTAAATGGATCTCATAAAATATGAACATTTTTATATTTGATTCGATCTGCATCAGTCCATAATTGATGTTATGTTAATTGGGTTAATTGGTTTGTATATAGATAGGGATCATCATTCTCTTCTCCCAGTGGTTTTGGGAGGACAGTGGTAACTTACCCTGGATAGTCGTCACGTGGCTCTCGGTGAATCCGAGACCCATGTCCGAACCGACACCTAGCTGACAAGCTGAGCCGACAGGGGATGTCGGCTTAGACATGGGTCTCAGATTCACCCGAGAGCCACGTGGCGGCTATCCGAGATAGGTTGCCGCGTCCTCCCAGAACCACTGGGAGGAGACGATGTGAATCCGATAGGGATAGTAACGGGTTTATGCTAAAGCGTAAAAATAAAAAAAAAATAAATAAAGAGAGATATTGGGTTTCAAATCTAGAATTGTTTAGGCTTGTGATCACTTATGTATACGAAACGACGATAGAAGGAACCAGTGGGAGATTCAAGAAAGGAAAAAGGGTAAAAGACGTTTTCCTGTTTCAAGATTTTAGTTTTATGGTTTATTTTTTTTTATTCTAAGCCAAAATTCAATTCAATTTAAAGGTATATTTGATTGTTGGTTTGGTCAGGCTACACTCTTGATCTTGAACGCCCATTTGATTATTGATTCGAGCCTACTAACCTCGTCAAGTTAATAATTGGGCCTTGTTCCCGATCTCACCTCTTTATTTCTTAATGGACTACATTAACCACTTTCATAACCATAAATCGTAGAGAAATACATTCTCAACTTCTTAATGAACAATAATATCCATTTTAATACCCATAAACCCTCTAGAAATTTTTTTTTTGTTTCCTTTTAAAATAATAAATATATACCTAAATAATATTTATAATATAAAAAAGGATTTAGGTATATATGTACCTAAATAATATTTATAATACAAAAAAAAAATGATTTAGGTATCATGATTTTGCAGTTTCATGGCAAAATTTTCACGTATATATCATGTATATATTGGTTACCTAAATACTTTTATAATAAAAAAAGGGATTTAGGTAACCGATATACATTAATGAGAATTATTAACGTTACAAGGGTCTATTATATTATCCAAACATGACAAGACACCAACCATTCTTTTAAAACTACTAGAAGGGATGTGATTCGAAATAAACATGTAAGAATAATTTAATAAAAATACATTCAGTGATGGAATTCAAGGAAAAATGTATAAAAAATAAGTATCGTATCTAAACTATCTTAAGAAAGGGTTAAATCATAATTGCACTCATTTCTATTCTTCATTCCTAGGTTCCTTTCACACATTGCGACTGCTAGTCTAAAATCGATGCCAATTGTATGATCCAACTGATCCTATACCAATGCCTTAAATAATGATTCTAAATCCAGGTATCGGACACAGTATCGGCCACGTCCAAAATTGATATAGTACGGATCGGATTGGTGTATGGATCCAATGGAAAACCGATACATGTACGATTCTCATAAGTATTAAAACAGGCTAGGATCAAGGATTGAATTAGATATTGAGTAGGTCCGAAACTGATATGAATTGGTTGATCCACCCGATCCGATACCGATATCTTGAACTATGGTTCTAAATCCAAGTATCAAACATGGTATCGGCCACGTCCAAAATCGATTCAATCCGTGTTGGTTTGTTGTCTGGATCCAATGGAAGTTAGGAAAAACACAAGGCTTTTCCCTTTTGTATGTAAACCAACAGAGATATACAACCACAAATCTGTACACAGAGATCTAGTAGCGAAAATAAATATAAACAACTAAACCACAAGAGACACATCAATTTTTACATAGAAAACCCTTTGAAAGAGAAAGGGGAAAAACGACGGGACGTAATCTAAATAAATCTTTACTATGATAATAATGGGTACACAATATAATCTTCTCTAGTCACAGTTAGAGGTTAGCAATCTCCAATAAAAATAATATAGTCTTGGGTAATATAAATAGTTCACCAAAATAATAGGTGGTAATCCAAAAATACAAGAATACTTTCATTTCAATGCAGACGTAAAAAATACAAGAAAGAACTGTCACCTTTCTCTCTTTCCTGAACAGAGAGAATGCCGTTATGACGTAGTCACGTACAAGGTATGCTAATCTTCTCCAAACAAATAGAACAATGAAGAAAACTCTACCTCCGCAGTGGAGGAAGCGCTCTCGGATTTTCTTGCTCTGGGTATTTTAGAGAACTCACGATTCTTTTTTTTTTTTTTCTTGCAGAATAATCACCACCCTTTGAGAAGGCATTTCTATAAGGAATTGAGAGTGGGAGATACGCTATTTTAGAAAACCACCTAAAATAGCCTCACGAAGATTTCATAAGAAATTAGATGTGGGTCCCTCACCCACATATGGTGAGGAGGAACCCAACATAAGTGACATATGTCTGATTCTCATTAAAATAGTCTTAAATAAGTTGAGATCGAAGATCAAATCAGGAATCAATCAGGTGCCAAACCGATACAATTGGCCGATCCTACCGATTAGATATTGATACCTTAAGCCATTCTTATCACTAGGGTTACAAGTTTGGTCCTATCAATCGGAACCCACCTTGAGCCTTGGTAGGGCCAATTCCACGTTGAACCCTGATAGGGCCAGGTTTGGGAACAAGTTTTAGTATACCTTGCCAGGGTTGAGCCGGGCCTAGGTTCAAGCCTCTGCCTAAGCCCGATTGGCCCAACCCAAACTATATAGTATCTATTATTTCAAGAAACTTCACCAAAGATATCTAACGTTTCAAAAATTATGTTTGGGGGTACCTAATCAGAATAAGTCTACCCAAGGTTGCATAAAATTCCAATTTTACCCAATCCTCTCTCCCTCCTCGCCTTCCCTTCCCTTCTACTCCCCTCTCTCTCATAACCTCTCCACCACTTGCAACCCCCTCTTCCGTTGCCACTCTTCTCTCTCCCGTAACCGCTCCACTGTCGGTCGCCCCCTCTCCTTGCCCCCACTTCCCTTGCCACTCCCCTCTCTTTACCCCCCCACTTTCAGCCACCCCCTCTCCCTTTTGCCCATTCTCGGGTTTTGACAAATAGAATTGGCTATTACCTTTTTCCCCTTATTTTTTAGCCGTTGGAAATACCTGTACTCACGTGCTCATTTATTTAGATTTTATTTTGGACCTATTTTCATTTTTTGTTTTTCATAAATAATACTTAAAAATGATACCAAACCCCTTTAAAAACAAAAACTTGAAATAAAAACAGAAATAAAAATGGATCTAATGACAACCTCAATCCAAAATGATAAATTATCGAAGGTCAATATGCCTGATCAATTTTCTGGATGCATTCAAGCAGGTTTTGTGGAGATTTAACCTTAAACACACACACACACACACACACACACTCACTCACTCACTCACTCTCTCTCTCTCTCTCTCTCTCTCTCCTTCCTGGTAAAAAAAATAGGCAGAAGATGTGTTTGTCTTTCTGTGTCGTTTACTATTGAATTTAGATTCTATTTTTCTTGTCTAAAATATGTTCATTGGACTGAATTTCATTCCTAGGCTATTTTCGGTCATTATCAGGGCCAACCCGGCTCCTCCCCGGGAAAAAATGGGAGGGGGGGGGGTGTTTTTTTTTTTCTTGTTTAATTATTTTTCTTGTCTAAAATATGTTCATTGGACTGAATTTCATTCCTATGGAATGACTAAATTTTAATCCAGGTCATTAGTCAGGGCCAACCCGACCTTGAATTAGGATCAATCCTACCCGACCCCACCCAGTTAGGGTCAATCAGGGCTGGATTAGGCTGAGCCTGACAAAGTAAAATTAGGGTTGAAGATTTGTTTGAGGTAGGATTGGATCAGACCTAGGCTAACTTTAAGGCACTGAGGGTAAGATACGAATCTTTTTCTTCCCATACTTCTTTCAATCTATCTTTTTTTAACATTTGCTTAACAAGTCTTTTTCTTCCCATACTTATCACAACTCATCTTCTTAATATTTGTTTGATAAGTCTATTCACTAATATTTATTCAACAAATCTACTACAAATTAATATAAGTAAATTGTAGTGTGGAGAATAAAACGATAATGAGATTGTAATAAAAGAAAAGGTATGTTATGAAAAGACACAAATACCTTTTCAAATGTCAATTTATAATACAATAATGAGATTATAATAAATAAAAAAAAAATCTCTATTTTACCCCACCTAGTTGATCCTTCCACTAAGGGTGTCAACGGGCCGGTCCGGGCCGATTTCGGTCAAGACTGAATCGGTGTCGGATTTTATAAGCCCAGCCCAAAACATGTCCATTAAGAGTTCGGGCTGGGTTGGGCTGCGCTGGATACAATAACTATCGGGCTGGTCTGGTGTCGGTTTGTTATCGAGCTGGGCTTATTGAGGTGATTTCGGGCTGGTTCGGTCCGGACCGGACTTATCAAGCTTATCGGGTATATTTTATATGTAAGATATATAGCCTATTTTATTATTTCTATCTATAAAATTAGCATCATTTCTTCTATATGCATGTAATTCAGTAAATTGTAACAATTAACATACTCTTCTCAACTATAGATTCTTATAATCTTTCAAATCAAGAAGTGAACTATAATACATCAAAATTTAAAACCATTAAAATTAAGAAACTGGGCCCGAATGGACCTTATCGGTGTTTGGGTTAGGTATTATTGGTTCGGACTAGTTTGGGCTTCTTAACGGACTGGTCCGGTCTGATTTCGGTTTGGACTGAAACGGTGTCGGACTTTACAAGCCGAGACCGAAACCTATCCATTAAGATTCGGTCGGGACTAGGTTCGAATTATATCGGATCGATTTGGTTCATGCTAACAAACCGGACCCATTTTTGACACCCTTACCTTCCACTTTCTTTATTCGTTGTATCATGGTATTTTCACCATTGCGATCTTTTTTCAAAGATAATCCACCCTGAATAACAACCCTTTTGTTTAATGCAATCGATTATCTAAATCTCTAGTTATGTTTTCAAACAAGTGGAAACTTTTATATAAAAAACTATTTTCCTAAAAAAGTGGATATTGTTTTCTGATTTGCTGTTTTTATATATATATTTTTATATTTTATATTTTGTATAATATATAAGATAGGATATTGGATGAGTAGATCCAACGATTTCTCTTCCCTCTTATGATCTGTATCACATATCTCTCTCACACCTCTAATTCTTATCCTCTTTCACGTTACTTCCTTATCTGCCTCTCACCTTTTCAGAAATTGTATCTAATTTCTTGGTTTTCTTTTAATGACACTTCTAAACTTCCCACCAATTAAATATATTTCTCTTATCTTCCTACGCAGATTTTGTTTTACCTGTTTTTTAACTAAACAATTTCTTCCTTCGATTTGAGCAATGACATGAGACATCTCATCATCAACAGTATCATGATTTCGTCATCCACTTTTAGCATTGTCTTCATCAACATTATCATGATTTCTTCCCCACACGTTTCTCTCTCTCTCTCTTTCTCTCTCTCCCCCCCTCACTCTCTATCACGTTCGTGTTCCCTCCTTTTCTCCATCACCTTCTGTGGTGATTGATCGGCCATGGATGTCTCCATCCCCTTATGTGGTGATTGTTCAGCCATGTATATCTCCATCACCTTCTGTGGTGATTCGGTAGAAACCTCTTGGTGGTGATTTCCGGTTTTAGGTGGTCAAAAATTTATATCATTTTTCTTCACTTACTATCTATCACATCCATTAATGGTTGTCATACACTTTCGCCATCGTTCCCACCAAATCCGATTGTCCATCCATTGGTTAGATCATGAGATTGAGTTTCCATCAAAATTCCATTTGTGTGGTTCCATCTAGCATTAATCATATCCAATAATCCATCCGTTGGACTGCTTTGATTTTCGGATAAAGTGGAGGATAGTGGATAATTAGAATACTTTTGTCTCATCGAGGATCGAGGAAAGAGAGAGAGATAAGATATATTTTCGATACAATCTATAACCTGCTACATCATTCTACTTATAATGTCTGCAACTGACTATAACTCGTTGTTTGATCAGAATGAATTCTTCCACACAAGACAATTTGCATAATGGTTTTCTCCGTATTCGATTATTGTTGTATTTTATTGGTTTTTATTAAATAAAAATTTAAAATAAAAATTATGTTTTGTTTTGATTTTCTTGATATGAGACTAGTAAGGTGAGCTTAGTGACATTAGAATCCAAGACCCTTTCGATGGGATGGATTTTATTTGGCTTTTATTATGTCGGTAATGGTTTAACCCGTTTGACCAAGAATTATTGGGTCGTTAATAATTCAATCTGTTTGACCCCGTTCCATGATGTGTCTTTACACACCCTTTCCTTGGGGTGTCTTTACAAGACATGTTAGTTTGGAGAGAAACACTCTCTTCCTCTAGGGGTGCCTTGAAAAGAGATGTTTTCCTCTATGAATAGAAGAGGGGGAAGCCTTAAATCATATTGTTAGAAAAACTATTTAATTACTTGGTTCACTCTCTCTTACTCTCTCTCCTTCTTTATAAGCACATATACAAAGGGTATTCCCTTATGTTTTCCAAAATACCGTTATTTTTTCAAAACTGCATTATCGTTTTGCATTTGACCTAAGCACAACTCTGACGTACTCGAAGGGGCGCATTAGACTAGTGCAGGTTTAATGCGGGAAGCCAATGTTGCTTTTAGAGCCAGATTTGCATCACAATCCAGTTGTATTTATGGGGACAAATTCTGACTTTAGGACAGTACTGATTGTGGTACGATCCAACCTGTTTTGTCATCATCTTGAATAACTCTTTCACTACTGTTTTCTTCAACAAGATCATTAGAAATATTTAATCGAATAAGTGGTTCTCATTTAAAGTTTATATTTCAATTTATACAATAATCTAAAGTCAAAATTTTTGAAACTTTACCTAAGGCCATCTCGGTATTTTACTACCTATTAAATGGTGTGTTGTATGCAATCTGTTGCTCGTTAAGAGAATCCCATGATATATATTTAAGATCAAATAATACTTGGGTTTGAATTTTTAGGCAGTTACTGGTTGTTTGTGATACATTTTGGAAAATTGATCACTGTGTTAATCATCATGTTGTATTAATTGTTTCTAAGCACTCTTATAGATTGAAGTAATGTCTTTCGATTTTTACCCCAAAAAAAAGAAGAAAAAAGAAGAAGTGGTGTCTTCCGATTGAATGCATTGGTTGGCATTAGATTTCCAACTTGTTGTTTATCTTTTAGGAATTTGAATTGCATTTATTTACGGAAATAAAGAGGTGGATCTCGGTTGTAGACGTTGATAGAAAGATGTACCGTGATTGAAATACAATGTTCGTAATCTATGTGCTGTTGATTGGAATTTTATCCTGACGATTGTAGTGAATCAGTCTCATATCTCTTGAAAAATCGTGAGATAGAAGTGGTATTTTATACTTTTGATTTTGTATTAATGTGCTGTTGTCGTTCCTTATTCTGTCACACAACCACCGAATGGAATAGAAGTGGTAGAGAGTGGTAACAGCTCATTTATTTATTTTTTTGAAAAGTCATTATGGGAATTTAATGATGGCACAGTTCATTTATTTATTTTTTTGAAAAATCATTATGAGAATTTAATGACCACCTCTTTAACATATGCAACGGTTGCAATCATGACTGTTAGTGACTGATTTCACTGGATCCACATCTTCTCCACCAATCTCTTTTTTAAGAGAATTTAGAAGAGAGATAAAGAGAGATGGTACACTTATTGGATGAATGATTTTTGGGACTTGAATGAATTCAAACTCTTCATTCAAGTTGACACTGAGTCGATAAGTTGAGTCAACAAGAGGGTGTCGACCTGGATGGAAAACTTGAATTCATCCGAACCCCAAACATCGTCCATCCAATAGGAGCGCCACCTCTCCTCCATATTAAATTCAATTTCACTAGTGG
The DNA here is from genome assembly GCA_028583415.1 of Protea cynaroides. Taxonomy (NCBI): domain Eukaryota; kingdom Viridiplantae; phylum Streptophyta; class Magnoliopsida; order Proteales; family Proteaceae; genus Protea; species Protea cynaroides. The sequence continues at coordinate 32,772,506 of CM053273.1, read as the reverse complement.
TGTTTTTTGAGTATTGTTGGTGGCGTTTTACTTTAGAAATGCTTACTGCTTTAAAACTGAAAGATAAGACATCTATTCAATTAGTAAGCAGTATGTAGGAAAAGGTACATGGATCGATTTAAAAAAAAATTGTTTAAAACTATACAATAGTTTCCCAAGTGGTTCATATAAGGGGCGTAAATTGTAATACGCTTCTAGCTGGCCTTAAGAAATAAAAATATATAAATTTTTATATTCCAACCATAGTATGTGGCTATGGCAATTTTGACAGATGAAGGTTCTCTTGGTTTGTATTATATAATGTATTATAAGTTATTTTGATAAATCAATTATGATAATAGATTATGAGTAATAAACGATGACCGTTTGGTACCACTAAACATAATATATTATATAATGAGAAATATAAGCAATCTCCTAGTAGATTATTCTAATAATGATAAACAACTACTCACCTATTTCTAGATAATGAATTATATCGATTTATTTTAATTATAAATAGACTTTATAAATCATACCAAACAATCATAAATTTTATAATATATTATCTAATACATTATATAATACAAACCAAAGAGAGCCAGAATGAATTTAATTTAATGTCCTTATTAGTTTTAAGGTGATAGGGGTTGACATGTGGGTCCTTGAACTATTGAAGGTTACATTTCAATTTTAAAAAAATCACTTTTGAATAAAAGAGATTCATGATATCAATTTGATGAATTGAATATTTTATTTTCATCTCATTCATCATTTCTTTTATGTATAAAGAAGCATGTGATTTTTGGAACTTGTCTTCTATGCTTTCACATATAATTGTGAGTTTCAGTATCCATGTAGACTGTAGAATTATCATATTAGAAATGCAATGTTTTCTATTGGACTCATAACGGATGAAACTGTATATGGGGTAATTCAATTTTGACCTCTGGACAATTAACCCAAAGGACTTAGCCATTGGATGAGAGGCCAAGGATCAGAAGTTGGTATTCAAACCACCAAGGGTGGCAGAAAATTGAAAAAAGGAATTCGGATTTCAATTCTCAGGCACACATGCCGATGTTTGGTTGCACTTGCCATTGGGCGCATGCCACATAGCCAGTAGGCATGACTGGTTTTGGCCGGAACTCTGATGGAGTGATGTCATGGCCATTGCTCTCATGAACAGTAATGATGGTGAACCGCTAAAATTGGGTTGAAGGATTTCAAAAAAGAGGTCCATTTAATTATGTGACTGGCCAAGGACTATATTTTAGTCTTGGCTTATTTGAATTTAGCTAGAACATGAAATATTGCTACACCATGTTTGGATAAGGATGAACAACTGTTAAGTCAGACTAATCCTTGAGAGGACTGCATGGTTTCTTTTACCAACAATGAGGTTATTTGTATATCTCTTATGTCGCTCATTTAAAATAATAATTATTATAATTATTATTATTATCAAGGAAACAAGTATCGACACGATACGCACTGTATCTGTCGATATGTATTGGTATCGATACTAATCGATATGATACACCTCAATTCGTCTCTCCACTTAAAAAAAAAAAAAAACAGAGTATCGAGCGTATCGTATCGACTAGTGTCGATAGGCCTCGATACACTTTAAATATAGTTTTAAAAAAAAAATAAAAACCAATCTGTATCGACTAGTATCGAACTGATATGGTTCGATACTGGTCGATACACCCTTTTAGCATCGATGAGTATCAATTCTATTCAGAACAACATCTTTTCCAAAAGTCGATAACCATTTCAGTTTGAATACTCTTCTACAACTTGATTTTCTTTCAAAAAACCTTTGGACTTTGATTCTTAGTCTTAAAACGATGAGGAAGGTTGCATCAAACTTAGTTTTTGTGAAGATTAGAGCATGAAATCATTTCTTCATGTTCCAAGGGCGGAAAACAACAAAGGTAATGAGTTTCAACTTTATTTTTTTTCAAAATAAATCAATTTTTGTGTTGTTTCTTCTCATGAATCAATGAACAATGACCATATTTGATGAATGCATGGTACATACATGGATTTAAACACTGATTTGAGGTTTGATTTGAGAAATTTTTGAAGAACACAAGAAATTTTGAAATTTTTTTTCTAAAAATTAATCATTTCCTCTTCTAATATTTATATAAGAATATGTAGACCACTGATCTACCATCTTTGCTTCTCAGTTATAATTTTTGATTTTATTTTTTATTTTTTATTTTCTGGTTTAAAAAATAGAAATATAATTTAGATAATATTATTATTTTTATTTCCTTTTCTTCCATCGTTGTTATTTCCTTTTCTGATTTTTTTTTCTGTTTATCTTAAATAGAATATGGCTAGGAACTTGTCTTCGTCTGTTTTTTTTTTTTTTTTCAAATATTTTTGTTTCAACCCATGTCTATTTCTCTGTTTTTGGGTCTGATGTCTATTTTTGTGTTTTGAAAGTTTTCTATTTATTGTATATTGTACATTTTTTTTTATATGGATGAGGGTGTCAAAACTGTTGGTCAATGAAAAAGATAGGGTTCATAAGGAGACCGTCTTAAAATATAGTGTTTGAGGATATGAAGATAAAGCAAAAACTCTTGTAATGCATTCAGTGAAACTCTGTAGAAATACAATGCTTGTGATAAGACTATTTATCTAGAAATAAAAATGGAAGATTGCATTTTTCATTTTCTCATAAGAGTCTTATTTCATCTATCTCATTTTTCTACAGTTGGTTTTATTGAGTTTTTATTCTCTAATGGTTCAACTAGTAAATATGTTTGACATTTTATATTAATCCATGTCTAATTCTTAATGTTGTTAATTATAGATTTTTTTTTATGTTTTAAAAATGTGTTCTGTATGATCCTTAATCATTTCTGTGCATATTCTGCCTCATATTCATGTGTATCTATAATGGAAGAAACATTTTCTTTCTCAATGTTGCTAATTATAGTGTTTTCTTAATCTTTTTTGTGCGTATCTTGTCTTGTATCCATACGTATCCTTGGGTATCCACCTTATCCATGATACGATACGATACGATACGTCTCTTAATTTCAACTGACTGATACGGTATCGATACACGATACTTGATTCCTTGATTATTATTATTATTATTATTATTATTATTATTATTATTATTATTATTATTATTATTATTATTATTATTATGTTAATAACATGTTTATGTACATTACATAAGACAAATTTACCAGAAATTGGAGTCTAGTGGCATAGCTTGATTGACAATTGAAGCCAAGTAGAGCCATTTAAATTAAGACAGTTGCATTATATGGACCATTATGGTTGGGCTTTAAATGGGCTAAAAGTTGGATCATAAGTTGTTTCTTGTTTGAATCTAAATTTAAGTTTATGAGCCCATTGATATATTTCTGAACCCATCTTTGTTATCTTGGATGTTCTATGTTTAACCCAAAAGAGACTCAAACCCGTGTCATTTGTTTAAGTTGGGCTAGGACAAGCTTTTATATTGTGTTGAAATCTATGTGATTGGAATATAGTTAAGTTGTTTACATATGATTCTTGCACTTCTTATTCAGATGGTTAATAGTTCCTTTTATATATGCAAGTAATTGTATGCACATGATTATGTAAAGAAATGAAATTATATCCATTAATATTGCTCATATTGGCTATATATGTTTGTTATATCTAACATGTAAATGGAAGTGCATGATTAGAATTGAAAGAAAGTATGAGACTGTAAAATATCCACTATAAGCATACTCTTGTAATTATGTGATGTTGATTTTGAGTATGGTATTATCTATATAAAAAAATAATTTATAGGGATTTTATGAAAAAAATGCATATTGTCCATAAAAGTTTCTTTTAAAGTGATAAAAGGTAAACGATTCAAGCAAGTGGTTTATTAGAGGCCATATTATATAAGTGTCTATATTTTTTTTTTGAATCATTTGCCTCTAAGTTTTAAAAAAAATTACTTGAATTATGCACTGGTCATATTTGAGATGCTGGAGTATAAATCCAAATAATGGAATTTAAGACCTAATTGGTTAGCCTGGATAATTGTCAATCTAAGACAGCATGCACTATATAAGGAATTTTGATTGGATAAAAAGTACATCAGTTTTTAGGCAAATAATTATAAAGTTGCATGGTAATATGCATATAAAGTTGCACAGTAATATGCATTGATAATTTTTCTTATTTGGCCAATGTATCTTAAATGACTAGGTATATTTGATATGCTTATAATTTTGTATTGACAAATAAGAAAGAAAATATGGGGGTTGCAGGGTCACCCACTAAAGGTATTTCCATTAGCATAGGTAAGATATTTTAATGTAAACCTGTCTTATTGTGGTTTTCATTGGTAATTTATTTGGTGAATCACTCTATAAAACTTTGAATGGACATTATGGAAGAAGTAATGCTTGAAAGATTTATTTTAAGTGACTATATTCTATTTTTTATACATTAAAATCATATTAGACTTTAATTAGTCTAAGTTGTTGGCATTTCAAGCCAAGTGATCTATTTTAATGATTTTAATATCAAGAGACATTTGCATTGTTTGAGTACTTATTTTTATACATTTGACCATACTTGTATTTATGGTTGGGTATATTTTTTTTGGTTGTGATAAGTTCAACTGTTAGCGATATAAAAGCCTGAGAGCAATTTGAATTGATTAACTTATCCAAGATGCCTAATTAAAACATGTGGCCTATTGATAGATGAAATTCTATATATACATGTATATAGTTTTGTTGGAAGTATTACAGATGATATTGTTAGCCATGTTTATGTTAATTACATGCTATGTTTTGAAACAAGGTGCATGGATACTGAAATATGGTAGGTTATTTTATGTATGGTCAAGCCAAAAAATATGAAAGATTTTATAAACATGCAGGTTTTGCATGGAGAATTTATTTGAAGAAAAAGAATAATAATACATTCAAGTAGAAAGGTTCATCTCTACTTAACATTATGTGGTAATGGAATCTAGAAGATAAGCCTAGATTCGAGAACACTAACATGTGTTATAAAAGACATGCATAAGCATGTGTTGGTGGAGGAGTAACTGAAACCAATGATATTGGTTCCACCATGTAAAATCTCATGAGACATTGTGAGATTTAAAAATCGAGATTGTGACCAAGTGGCTAAATATTTCAATGATAGATATATAATGAAAATTGAAACCAGTTGTGCTTTTTAAGTAGCAAGTATACAAGCAAGAAGCACAGTATCACATAAGACAACTATGATTTGACTAGTTGCTTAAATGTCTAAGGACATCTAAAACATGTATATGTTAGGTAATTGTATAATATATCTAGAGAAGCTAATGAGATAGTATGCTTTTATTTAGTTGGAGCATTTCTAACTAGGAATTATTTAGCTTCTGACCACTATTGTGGTATTCATCTAAAGGAATAAGCTTAAGGTCTGTGATTTATGAGTCAAGGTGATGGATACCCAATCTATGTGAGAGGAGATCCTTGGAATTAGGTTCAAAGGGTAAAAACGAAGTCACTGGATGACTTGACTAGTACTATTATTTATTGCTTATTCTGATTAGATGGGAAGATAGTACTTACCGCGATGATCTAAGGATGGGTTTTAGAATTCTTAATCAGCCAAAAACTCACATATTTGTGGGGGTATGTTAACCGTAGTACATACTATGAATATAGGAAGTATGACCGTTTTTAATGAGAATTTCTATAGATGAATTCTCTAAACATTCGTGACCCAAGATAGGGACATGGCCAAAATGTCTATGCATAAAAAGGGTATACTGAAGGGTTGAACAGTAGGACATGGCTGGTATGATAGTCGACTACTCTGACTCAACCTGTACTCTGTAGTGTGGCTTACCAGACCTAGTACAAATTCAAGTCCCAAAGACATCTATGATGACATGTACTATTGTTCTAATGTGCTTAGGTTATCATTTGTTTTATTAGTACTTTAAAACTTGTAGGGGAATTGTTGTATTTTATCGATTTTTATGAAATAAAGTTTCAAAATAAAAATTACGTTTTGTTTTGGTTTTCTCGATACGGGACTAGTTGGGTGAGGTTAGTGAGATTAGAACCCAAGACCCTTTGGATGGGATGTGTTTTATTTGGCTTCTATTGGGTCGATAACTGTTTAACCCGTTTGATAGAGAATTATTGGGTTGGTAACGATTCAACCCGTTTATGGGTTGCGAGCTTGATGTGCTTCAGGAGCAACCAGGGGTGGTGGTTGGACCAAGAGTGAGGCCTCTCCCCACGTAGGCTTTCTCAATCCAAAAATCACTTTAGATGCAATGCCATGGTGCATAAAGTGCATGAAGTCGGAACAGAGGCAGATGTGCAAAATCTTGGAACACATTATCGATGTGCATAAAGTACCAGATGTGCTAATTGTTGATAGTAGCCCTTATGGGTGAAACAGAACGCTGACAGGAATCTTCTTCGACCGGGCATTCGGCCAACCTTCCGTCATGAGTTATCAGTGCTCAGCCACGCCCCACGCTTACGGTCTAATCACGCTGTCCTTATTTACGATGCCCAGTGGCTATTGGTATCTCTGAACTTTGGGGCTATTGCGCTCATCTCTCTGTCGAAGAAGTCCTTCGTTCACTTCCATTGATTGCTTTGGTAGGCGACTTACTCTTTGCATTCCTGCTCCCTTTGCAATCCAATCCTGGAACTACGGCTCCAAACGATCATGCAGTAGATGTGCCCCAGCTTCTGGCTCTTTTGATCAGGCTATCATATTTTGGGGAGGCGACTCCTGAAGCAGTTTCACATTCTTCTATCGAAATGGTTTTCCCAGGCGTTCTTCACTCTAAGATATCCTCCAGAACCTCTTTAGGCGGCATCTGGAGAAATTGGATCGGGGAGGTTTTTTTCCCCTGACCTCATTCCCTTTCTTAAACCAAGAGATCTTGTAGGGTCGGGGGTCCTTCTCAGACTTGATCTTCAACTTGTCCACCATCTCTTTGGAAAGCTATGTCTCGCTACTTCCACCATCAATGATCACCTTGCACATGAAGCCGCCGAATGGTTCGAAAAATCTTAGTCCTCTTTCAATGGTCTTCGGACTTAGAAACTTAATGGGCGGGCTATTTCAGTAGCTGAGGCTGTCTTAGAGGGCAGAAGTAGATGAGGCTGTCTCATCTGGTCAATCTCATCCCGCACAAGAAGGATTTTTATCTGAGCCCGTACCCGGAAGAGAAATCGAAAGGGAAGGTAGAACTTAAAAGCAAAGTGAAAGCCTAAACGACCACCCTCGACCACTCTTTCCTGGTAGTCAAGCTGATAAAAGTAACCTGCTTCGCCCTTAATGACTTCTGACCTTGGCAACCAGTCTACCGATGCTCCACCTAAGCTCTCGAGTGCTTTGATGGATGAGATTGTTGAGGACACAAACGAAAAGAGTGGTTCACCTAGAAAGGAGGGGGAAAGGGTCTGAAAGAGATTGATTAGCAGGGATAACAGAAAGAGGTGCGGGATAAACTGGATCTGTTGTTGCTGCTGATGCCTCATCTGCCGACCTGGTTCCATGATGTGTCTTTACAAGAGACACACCCTTTCCTTGGGGTGTCTTGTAAAGACATGTTAGTTTGGAGAGAGATAATCCCTTCCTCTAGGGGTGTCTTGAAAAGACATGTTTTTCTCTATAAATAGATGAGGGGGAAGCCTTAAATCATATAGTTAGAAGAACTATTTACTTGGTTCTTTCTCTTTCACTCTCTCTCCCTCTTTATAAGCACATTTTGAGGGTATTCCCCTAAGTTTTCGAAATACAATTATTTTGCCAAAATTGCATAATCGTCTTGCATTTGACCTAAGCACAACTCTGACATACTTGAAGGGGCACATTATACTAGTGCATGTTTAATGAGGGAAGCCAAGGCTGCTTTATCTTGGAGCCATATTTGCATCATAACCCGGTTGCATCTATAGGGGCAAATTCTGACTTTAGGACAGTGCTGATTGTGGTACGACCTAGCCTGTTTTGTCATCATTTTGAATGACTCTCTCACTACTGTCTTCTTCAACAAAATCATTAGAAGCATTTAATCAGATAAGTGGTTCTCATTTAAAGTTTATATTTCAATTTATACAACAATTATGGTTACAGCAGTACAATATATAGGTGGTTTCAAGGAACCACGTCAGTTACAACTTATGAATAACAAATATACAGATGTCACTTTGTTACATGTGATAATAAAGAAATGAACACTATTGTTTAATGATACAAAACTGAACACTACTATGTACTTGTTTTAACATCCCCCCACAAAGGGAACTCCAATTCTCGGACATCGCATTCAGATCTCAACCAGCGGAAACGAGTTGTTGCTAGCGGTTTTGTGAGAGAATCTACCAATTGATCATGGCTTGATAAAAACCAAACTTGGAAAAGTCGTCATTGCACAAGATCACGCACATAATGAAAATCAATTTCAATATGTTTTGTATGTGCATGAAAAACTGGATTCGAACATAAATAAGTGGCACCAATGTGATCACACCATATAGTAGGGGTAGTCGCTTGTGTGCAACCAATATCCTGCAGCAGATAGCGAATCCAAGATGTTTTGGCAGCAGCATTGGATAGTGCCTTGTACTCAGCCTCTGTGCTTGAACATGCGACAGTAGGTTGTTTGCGAGAGCTCCAACTGACAAGAATCCTTCATAAGAAAATATGATACCCTCCAGTAGATCTTTGATCATCTGGGCATCCTGCCCAGTCGGCATTAGAGAATGCAGAAATGGAACACATTGGAGAACGGTAAAATTGCAAACCAAAAGTAATGGTACCTTTTAAATATCGAAGTAAACGTTTTACCGCAGTCCAATGCGTCTCAATGGAAGAATGCATGAACTGACACACTTTGTTTACAGAGAAAGCGATGTCCGGTCTGGTGAAGGTCAAATATTGCAGTGCACCCACCATACTACGATACTCCGTAACATTAGAAATTGGATCCCCATCTTCCTTCGTAAGTGAAGGACTAGTGGCCATTGGAGTGGTGACCAGGTTACAATCAAGCATCTTTGTCTTTGCCAATAAATCAACAATATATTTATGCTGGGACAAGTGCAAACCCGAACCATTGTAGGTGGCTTCTAGACCAAGAAAATATTTAACGTGCCAAGATATTTCACCAAAAATTCCCTCTTTAGAGGAATTAAAAATTGTTCAACCAAAAGATCCTTATTGGAGACAATCAGAATGACATCCATGTATATGAGTAGTAGAATAATATTCCCGTGATGATGGTGAACAAATAAAGAGTTGTCAGTTTTGGATTGTTTAAAACCAAGAGACACAAGATACATACTAAGACGAGAATTCCACGCCCGCAGAGCTTGCTTAAGCCCATACAGTGCTTTTTGAACTTGCAAACATGGTTCGAAATTTGTGGATGAGAGAATCCCGGTGGTTGAGCCATGTAGACGTCTTCTTGAAGATAACCATGAAGGAAGGTATTGCTAATATCAATCTGGCGGATGCACCTATTGAAATGAGATAAAGAGGAAAAAGAGTTTAAATTTGAATCTGTTTTCCTTATCCCATAACTAACTGGGATATGTTATATTTATAGATAACATTGTTACAGATTTAAATTCTAAGAGTTTTTGATACAGTCAAACTCTTTCCTATAACTCAGGTAAACACGTTTACATCTCAACAGAGTTTTGAATTTGAATAAGTTCGTAAGGTATAACAGAATATCCAATATTTGAATTTGAAAGGTTGTTGAAGATAATTGTTAACATCCCCCCTCAAGTAGAAGAGGGTCTTTGACAAATCTTCAACTTGTCACGCAAATAGCGGAACCGAACATGAGAAAGTGGTTTCATTAGGATATCTGCTACCTGATCAGTGGTTGAGATGAAACGATCATCAAGAAGCTTCTATGCAACAAGCTGACGAACAAAGTGAAAGTCCACTTCAATGTGTTTCGTTCGAGCATGAAATACCAGGTTCGCTGTCATGTATGTTGCTCCTAAATTATTGCACCAAAGGACTGGTGGCTTAGGAAAACGAACTCCAAGTTCACTCCAGAGAGATTGCAACCATTGTAACTCTGCTGTGGAATTGGCCAAGAAGCGATACTCTGCTTCAGTAGATGAACGGGCTAGGGTAGATTGCTTACGTGCTAACCATGATATAAGATTGGGACCAAGATAAATTGCAAAGCGACCCGTAGACCGTCAATCATCAACGCAACCAGCCCAATCGGCATCACTATATGCAAATAGTTGATCACAGGAACCGTGGGATACTGGCAACCCTTGTGTGTAGGTATCCTTTAGATAACGCAGAATGCGTTTCACAGCCTGCCAGTGAACATCTATAGGAGCCTTTACAAATTGACATACCTTATTGACTGAAAAGGAAATGTCAGGGGGAGTAAGAGTTGCATATTGAAGGGCCCATATAGTACTTCGGTATTGGGTAGCATCTGGTAGGACATTACCATCTGTGAGAGAGTCTGGTGGAGGAAGCCATAGGAGACTAAACGGGCATAACACCATCCATTGCAGTTTTAGCCAACAAGTCCAAGATATATTTTTGTTATGATAAAATGATGCCTAATTTTGTAGGAATAACCTCCACGCCCAAGAAATAATTTGGACGGCCAAGATCTCGAATGGCAAATTCCTGACTCAAATAGAGCACCACCTTGTCCAATACAGACACATCAGATCCAGTAAGCATGATATCACCAACATAGATCAAAATGTAGACACAATGGGTACCATTTTTGTATATGAAAAGAGATATATCTGTCTTGGAACCTTCAAAACTCAATGACACCAAGTATGTGCTGAGGCGATTAAACCAAACCCTAGGCACTTGTTTCAGTCCATATAATGATTTATGAAGCTTGCAGAGGTGATTTGGTCTTGTAGGATCTACAAAACCCTATGGTTGAGACATGTATACATCCTCAGTTAGAGTGCCATGAAGAAAGGCGTTACTGATATCCAATTGATGCATGGCCCACTGGTTGTAGCTAGCAATGGCTAAAACCATTATAACTGTTGTGGGTTTGACTACAGGACTAAAGGTCTCTGTATAGTCAATACCCTCTTGTTGATTGTACCACTTGGCCATAAGCCGAGTTTTATAACGTTCAATACTACCATTGGCTTTTCTTTTGATACGAAACATCCACTTTGAGCCAACCACATTAAGATTGGGAGAAGGAGAGACCAAGCTCCAAGTCTGATTCTTTAACAAGGCATTGAGCCCAGTGAGCATGGCCTCATGCCAGTGTGCATGCTGTTGGCTGCAGTAAAAGATGTGGGTTCAATTTTAACTTGACACAAGTGTGCAGATGGTAGAGGATACCGTGTAGATGGTTTAGGATTCACTCTTAGCTCCATCAGATGAGTACGTCGACTAGGTGGAACCAACGGTTGGATAGGAACCTCAGATGTTGGACACCCACTTACATCACAAGAAGGAACCAAAACTGGTAGAGGCTGGGGATGGTTAGTAGCATCAACAATATCGGGTGGGGAACAAGGAGATGAAGATGGGGAAATAGGGGAATGAGGCGGGTGTACCTGCGGTGTAGGAGGAGGGACCATTGGAGCTGGCTGAGGAGGACCTAAGGATGAAGCCATCAGGGGAGTGGTCAAGATTGTCATCCAAGGTGCAGTGGGACCAGGAGGAGAAAGAGATGGTGAAGCCATGGCAAGAGGAAAGACATCCTCAATAAAATTAGCATGGCGAGCTATATAAAATCTATTGGCTTTGAGTTCTAAATAGCGATAACCCATGTGAAGAGGGTTGTAGCCTAAGAAAAGACAAGGAAGAGTCTGAAAACTAAACTTGGATGAGTTATATGGTCGAAGAAGAGGATACATTGTACAACCAAAAACCTTTAAAAATTTGTAATCTGGTTTTTGGTTATAAAGTTTCTCCAAAGGGGATATGAGATTTAGAACGAGGGTGGGTAATCAGTTTATCAAAAATGTGGCAGTTTGAAAAGCATAATCCCAGTAATGGAGGGGAAGAGAGGCATGAGCCAATAGAGTTAAACCTATATCTACAATGTGATGAATTTTACGTTTCGTAGAGCCATTCTGCTCATGAGTATGAGGGCAGGCAACACGATGTAAAATTCCACATTGTTTGAGATAAGTACTTAGTTTTTGAAACTCACCCCCCCCCAAATTCCAATTGTAATGCTTTAATAAAAGTGGAGAATCGCTTTTCAACCAATTTTTGAAAACAGTTCAAATATAGCAGGCACAGATGAGGGTTTATGCAAGGGATAATACCAGGTATATTTGGAAAAATCATCAACAAAGATAAGAAAATAAAAATTATTAATAGTCAAAATTTGAGGATCAGAACCCCATACATCTGCAAAAATTAACTGTAGAGGAGCAATGCTAATAGTGCCTATAGGGGGTAAGGGAGATTTATGTGCTTTGCCCATGAAATAGGCTTGACATTTATTTAATTGAGAAGTAGACGATGAAAGGGAATGGGATGAGATGATACACCTAACAAGACTAGCATTGGGATGGCCTAGTCATGCATGCCAGTGATCTGTCGTGACAGAGGAAAAACGAGATGCAATGAATGTTGAAGGAGAGACATTTCACTGGAGACGTGGAACCTGATAGAGCCCATCCTCAAGTGGTCCCCGGAGCAGCTCCTTGTGAGTCACCTGATCCTTAACAACAAAGAAGTACGGGTGAAATTCAAAGTAACAATTATTGTTCTTGGTAAAATGAACGATTGATAGGAGATTTTAGTGATATTGGGAACATTGCAGTATATTAGAAAAATGAAAGGAAGAGGTGGGAGAAGAAGAAAGAGAAGCTAACCCGATATTATTGATACATAAATCGACCCCATTACCTACTCGTAAGGCGTCCTTACCATAGTACTTGTGGGAAATATGCAGGTTGTTCAGATCGGGTGTAATGTGATGGGTTGCAGCAGTGTTGGGAAACCATTCCGACATGGGAGCTATGGCGTGAGAAGCAGACCAGCCATATTTGCAGAAGCATGTACATTAGTATGATTTGCATGTCCAAAGTATCTATAGTGACATTTAGATGCGAGATGATTTGGATGATTGCAAATCTGACAGCGCTAGTTGCATCCACTTTTGCTACTGAATTGTCATCGTGACTAGTTTGGCACACCAGTATGAGGCATATTGGGAGAGAGTTGTTGTTGAGATGGTGGAGTATGAACTGAAGAAGATGACATGGTGCTGAGATTAGCAATGACAATGGTTTGTGCCGTTTGTAGTCACGTCTCATGACTCAGGAGGAGCCGATGCCGAGAATGAAAAGGAAGAGCCTCTGACTTGGTGGATAAAGTGGTGATGATGTCACTGTAATCTGGATTGAGATTACGGAAGACAATCGCGTTCAATTTTTCATGAGAAAAAGGCTTGTTAGAGGCATCCAGTTGGTTTGGGAGGTACTAGACCTCGCGAAGATATTCCGAAATTGTCAGGTTGCCCTTGGATGTACTTTAAAGCTGCATGTGAATCTGCAACACACTCGTATGAGAGAGAGCAGTGAATGCAAATTAAAGGGTCTTCCAAACAGAAGCAGATGTTGATAATCCAACCACATATGGGAGGACTTCAATGGAAAGGGAGGTAATCAGCAAGCTAAGGACCATTTGGTCCTTGCGAGTCCATTCAGTGTAAGCGGCAAACAAATCAGTTGAAGAGACCTCCGTTGTGGTAGATGATAAAGAAGAGGAAGTGGTGACAGCAACTGGCTCAAGTGGACAAGGGTGAGTACCATTGATGAAACCCAAGAGATCATAGCTACGTAACAAAGGAATAAGCTGAGTTTTCCATAATAGAAAATTTCCAGCAGTGAGTTTCAGAGAGAGATGATGATGCACATGGGATGGAGAAGCAGTGGCTGAGACCGAAGAGGAAGATGCGGAAGCCATAGCAGGAGCAGTATTCTAGTCTACTGATACTATATTGAAATGAGATAAAGAGGAAAAATAGTTTAAATTTGAATCTGTTTTTCTTATCCCATAACTCACCAGGATAGGTTATATTTATAGATAATGTTGTTACAAATTTAAATTCTAAGAGTTTTTGATATAGTCAAACTCTTTCCTATAACTCAGGTAAACACGTTTACATCTCAATAGAGTTTTGAATTTGAATAAGTTCGTAAGGTATAACAGAATATCCAATATTTGAATTTGAAAGGTTGTTGAAGATAATTGTTAACAACACTGATGTTTAGAAGTAGCCAACGAAAGAATTGTCCAAATCGTCATCGGCTTTACCACAGGACTAAATGTGTCCTCGTAGTCTATACTCGGTTGTTAATGAAATTCCTTCGCCACCAGTTGAGCTTTATGATGCTCAATTTCCTGTCAGAATTTTGTTTGATACAAAAAATCTACTTGTAGCCGACAACATTTCGTGTAGAAGAAGAAGGGACAAGACTCCAAGTTTCATTTTTCAGTAAACCTGGAATACCTCATTCATAGTCGTCCTCCATTCTCGACTTTGATTTGTTAGATTCCTGTTGTGTGGGCTTGATCAATTACCTAACCAGTTGTTAAGTAGGAGTTCAATTACTGGTTTGATCGGTTCAGGTATGATTCGTCATTGGTTAGAGACTGCCAACCCGATCCACTATGGGAATGATTCTGGGTTAGGGATAGTATTATAAATACTATGGTTAGGGTCCCCGTAGCCATTGATTTTTATCTCTCTGTTCCTCCCATATGCATAGAGGCAAAATGGATCCCAAGAGGCTATGAAAGACTCTAATCGAGACATTCAGGAGCTAGGAAACGATCGAAAATCAATATACAACAAATGGTATGTGTTCTATCATCTCCTTTATTTTCCATTATATTCTAGTAATCTATGTGGTGGATTTGTTAGGGTTCATGGGAAATTTCATTGAAAAATCCTAACTTGCATTAAAAATTCTAACAATTGGTATCAGAGCCACTACATAGAGCTAGGATCATAGATAACGGACAGTTAAGATGGTAGGACTGATTGAATTGAAAAAGGGAGAGATTTTTCTCCATAATTTTTTTCTCACGAAACTGTCAAAGTTTAAAACCCTTCAAAAAATTTTTCAGACCGGTGAAATTCAAAATAAATCATACCAGCTTGTAGTACTCTGAAAGACGAGTCGACCGACACAAAGTTGGTCGCCGGGGTGGCTGGACGTGCCCTCACGCTCTCCCTGAAAAAGCACGTGAGATCCTCGCGTCGGCAATAAAAAAAAAAAAAAACTCTGATGGCACTGAGTCATCGCCAGGTCGACTCGGCATAGAATCGTAAACCTTAACCGGTTTTGCTGGGTTGACTCGGGCCGAGTCCACCCAGTTTAGGCCTGCCAAGCCCAACCCAAGCTTAGCTAGCCTGGCCAGGCCAAGACAACCCAAGCATGGTCAAGCCCAGGCCTGACTAGCCAGCCCAGGCCCGACCACCCGAGGACCCTGTAAGTGGGTCAACCCGAATGGGTCGACCCGATGATCCAAATATGGGTGACCCAAAAACCTGAATTATGGCATGAAAACCTGATTGGGTGAACCGAGTGACCAATTTGGTCTGACCAAATCGATTTGGTTCAGACCGTGGTTCATGCCGGTCCAGATCCTAAGGCCTGTTTGCCTTGTAGCTTTTTTACTGCATTCATAATCCGACTTTAAACTGAATTTGTGGGAGCTAGGAAGGTCGGATTGACCTGTGATTTGTTCTATTGGACTTGGGTTTCAATGCTCTTCAATCTGGAATATATATTGTAGCATTTTGGTATATTGAAAAAAGTATTTATCCAAATGAATGCTCTTTTAAAGCTAGATTTGTAGTGTTTCTATTGGTTTTTCTTTATGTTCTTGTACCATATTGATTGTTGAGCTAATGTGCATGTTTAATCGAATGTTTATTTGTATTTTAAAAACATTTATGGTTATATATATCCCACTAGTGCTGCAATTTGAGATTTGTTCATATCATGGTGAAACTTAGTGGATCCCATACCTTGTTTTGTCATGATGTGTTCAAATTCAAGCGATTGTATTTGTAAATGCTTTAAAGAATGACAATGTTCACCCAAAGGTGACATTGTCCCAGTTTATTCAAATTATGATGTGTACATGTTGTGTAAGGATTGGGTGGGACCACCAAAGTGGCAAGCTCAGTTGTCACACCCCAATTTTGCACTATTCAGAATGGTGTGATGAACCGCTAACAAATCAACTGTTCAATCAGGATCTCAAGTAGGCTATATCCGTGTTATCTAAACTCCATACATCCACATTCATAATCAGAGTAAATATATAATAGCGAAAGTTTTATAGTAAAATGAACTGAGAATCTACTGTGATATTAATATTTAAATAGCAAATTATTCGATCAACGAGGCAAAATAAATATCAAAAACATGTTCATAATAAATCCAAGTAAAGAAAACTAAGAAAATATCTAATCACACACACATGAGTTGCACTCGCAAGAGGAGTCATGTGTATCCACTTCAGCTTCAACTTCCATCGCCGCTACGTTCCCGTATGCTGGAGCATTTATATAATCTTCAACGGTATAACCTGCATCATCAACTAAAAATATTCAACGTCGAGGGGTGAGCACACATCATGGTTCAGTGAGCAAACAAAACAATGCAACAGTACATATGCATGCAATCAATTCATATCTTTGGTCGGTTTATAGTTTGCAATGTGCAATAGAAAGGTTGGGTCTAATACCAAACGGTGTATCCAAGGCCTCACCCCAAAGCATCCCTCGGAATGTCCATAGAGATAGAGCTAAGGCCCCCGGTAAAGTCGAGACTACAAGGACCGAGACCACTTCCCCGATACTCTACGACATAATAGTTCCGCTAAAGTAATGGCGATACGACGATGCTAATGCACAAGACTTGAGTTAGAGATAGAGCTAAAGTGCGAGACCCGTCAAAGGTTAACGTTATTGACGTTCTCATCACACCTCCCCGATACTCACTCGCATCAAGTACACCAACCACACACATACAATCACATGTCTATTCCTATCATCACATCATCATCATGTTATAAACAATAAAGTAAATATGCATGAACAAGTAATAGAAATATTGGATGACATGTTGTATGCACATTACAAACATAGTCACATAGAATCAAGCATAGCATTGGACTCAAGAAAAGAGAAAATAGTTTGTTATTAACCAATTAGTTTAGAGTTCTATTTCTTCACCTTAGCTTGCTAATAGATACTCTTCCAAGCTTTAGAATCACCTTTATAATGTTATTATATTGCTAGAAGACCTAACAAAGTTGATAAAATTTAATTAGAATTTATTCTAATTTTTAAAACCATTCGTTACCGAGGGTCGGAGGTAGGGTCTGAACTATAACCGACCCCTGGAGCGACCCTCCCCAACGGACTTCGAACCCCGAGGGTCGATACTCGGGATCACATAGGGTCGGATGGTCATCGACCCTCTGTGCGACCCTCGGTGGTTTTTGATCAATTTTCCTCTTTTTTGTCCATTCTTCGTGTTTGGGGTCCTATGGCTTGCTCCTACAGTCCATTCAACATACATTCCATGGTCTAGAACCATGAATCATCCACCTATATAGCTTTCATGTATTCTCCCATGGTTTTCCATGGAAACCTAAACATGGGTTGATGGTTTGGGTTTCTCCAAGATCACACTCTCATCCTTATCTAACCTAAGGCCTGTAGAAACTCATGGAATTAGTATCCATACCTGAGAAGAATACTCCTTCTCTGTAACTCTTCTCCTTTTTGCTTACTTCTCTTCCTTGTTTCTCTTCTTCTTCTCTTCCTTCTCTTCTCTTTCTCTCAATTCAATTAGGGTTGTAAAAGGGGAAAGAGGCTTAGGGACGTCCTTTAAATAGAGTAGAAACATCCTAAAATAAGTTCCTTTGAGATTAGGAAAGAATCCTAATCGAAATTATGGAAATTTCTTAATTTCAGTTTCGGTGACAACTGAGGGTCGATGGGAGGGTCGATGATCCCGTCGACCCTAGGTTTTCTAAAGTGTCCGACCCTCCCTGTAAAACAGAGGGTCTGACTTTCTGTCTTGGGGGGGGGTCCGACCCTCCCTTGCTGGGTATGCGACCCTCCCCCTAATTTAAGTGTTTTTGGGTCGATTTGATACTTGAGATCACGATCTCCTTCACGCCCTTGGTCCATTTGACTCAACCATGATGGGTAAATCTGGTTCAAGGTGATAAGACCGGGTTAGTTTGATACGGGTCTTACATCAGTTCTATCATGATATGCTCAAATCCAGTACTTATGCATTTATAGACACATCAAAGAAGGATAATGCTCATTCAAAGGTGACATTATCAAGATTTTTATTTTTGTGGAAGCAGCAAAGAGCGGCATTGTCCACCCAAAGGTGGCGGTGTCAAAGATCATGTATACTCATGCACATGGATGAAGGATCTTGACTTTAGGAGTTTCATACACCCAAAGGTGGTGGGATTTCAAGAGTCATTATCCCTTCTCAGGTTCTGCACAAATAGTAAGAGGACCAATGCGCTCTTGTCCCAAAGGATAAGGGGTATAGTTTCGATTGACTCTACACAGATAGTAAGAGGACTAGTGGGTTATTGTCCCAAAGGAGGAGGGTGTAGTTTCGATTGACTTTTAAAAGAAAGTGGACTTGCATATGTTTAAGTATTGTAAGTTTAACTTATCTTGTGTGTATGTTTGCATTACATCACACATATTAGAGAACATATAATGATCAAACACCTCATGATGCCTGTTATGGCGAGCCAGTTCTATGAATTGGCATAAAAAATTGAAAGCTAGTGTCTAGGAGTGTTTAACCTAGATATACTTAGCAAAGATTGTATTCTGGTCTTTGGGAATGTGTAAGACCCATATCGAACTAACCTGGTCTTACCACCTTGAACCAGGTCTACCCATCATGGTCGACCCAAATTGACCAAGTGCGTAAAGGAGATAACGATCCCAGGTATTAAACTGACCCAAAAACACTAAAATAGGGGAAAGGGTCGCACACCCAGCTAGGCAGGGTCGGACCCCCCAATATAAAAGTCAGACCCTGAGTTTCTAACCGGGGGTCGAACAACTTAGAACCAGGGGTTGACGGGATCTCCGACCCCCTCATCGACCCCCAGTCTGCCGACAGAAATTGTGATTTGGAAACTTTCCAAATTTCAATGGGATTCTTTCCTAATCTCAATGAGACTTATTTTGGGAGTTTCTACTCTATAAATAGGACGTCCCTAAGCCTCTTTCACTCCTTTTAGAACCCTAATTGGATTGAGAGAAAGAGAAGAGAAAGAGAAGAGAAGGAGAAGAGAAGGAAAGTGGAGAAGAAGACCAAAGAGAAGACTTCAGAGAAACAAGTCTAATTCTCAGGTATGGAAACCATCTCCATGAATTTTTTAAGACCTTAGAGTAGATAGTGAAGAGGGTATGATCTAGGAGAAATCCAAATCATCCATCCATGGTTAGGTTTCAACAGAAACCATGGAGGAGATCATTAAAACCATGTAGGTGAATAAACTATAGTTCTAAACCATAGAATATATATGGAATGGATTATAGAAGCAAGCCATAGGTCCCAAATACGAAAGAATGGACTGTAGGATGAAAATCTCGACTAAACCCACGGGGGGTCGCACGTGGGGTCGATGGAGAATCGACCCTACCAGACCCTAGCATCGACCCCCAGTGTTCGGAAAGTTCAGATTAGGGTGGTTGCACCCAGGGTCGATAGAACATCTGACCCTGGCATCGACCCTACTACAGGGGGTCACAGAAAACTGCTACCCTACCTGCAACCCGTCTTGTGACCCCCAGTTAACAGTAGGCTTTTAAAAATTGGAATTAAATCTAATTAAATTCTATCGACTTGATTAGGCCTTCTAGTGATATAATAGTGATATTAAGTTGATTCTTAAAGCCTGAAAGAGGATCTAAAATCAAGCAAAGGTGAGGGAACAAGACCTAAACTAATTGGCTAATAATAAATTATTTTTATTCCTTGAGTCCAATGCCATGATTGATTCTATGTGTGTATGTTTGTCATGTGCATTTAACATGTCATCCAATATTTCTGTTATTACTGTTCATGCATATTTAAATTTATTGTCTACAACATGATGATGATGATGATGATAGGAATAGACATGTGAATGTATGTGTGTGGTTAGTGTGCTTGATGCGACCGAGTATCAGGGGGGGTGTCATAGGTTGGGCCTCATCACTCTAGCTCTATCTGTAACTCAAGTCTTGTCCACTGACATCGTCGTATCGCCATTACCTTAGCAAAACTATTACGTTGTAGTGTATGAGGGGAGGTGGTCTCGGACCGTGTAGTTTCTGACTCTGTCGGGGGGCCTTAGCCCTATCTTTATGGACGTATTGAGGGATGCTGGGGTGAGACCTTGGATACACTGTTTGACATTAGGATTGGTTAGTTGCGAGCCCAGTTTGTGAGCCCTCGCCAGTAGGGGCTTACGTGTTGGTATAGGTAGAGTATCAGGGGAAGTGTCATAGGCCGGGCCTCAGCACTTTAGCTTTATCTCTATTCCATGGTAGGATGGATGGGGATGAAAATAAATGTTAACCTTTGGGCGGGCCTTCACACCCTGTGCATAGAGGCGAGGCGGCCACCGAATCTTTCTATAACGCATTGCAAACTTATTTACCAGACCATAGATATGAATTGAATGCATGCATATGTTTGTTGCATTGTTTTTGTTTGCTCACTGAGCCATGATGTGTGCTCACCCTCTCGACGTCGAATATTTTAGTTGATGATGCAGGTACTACGGTGGAAAACTATATGAATACTTCTATGTACGGACACGTCGTTGCAATGGAAGCTGAAGACTTCGTGGAAACGCATGATCCCTCATGCGAGTGCAATGCATGCGTTTTCGATTAGATTTTTCATTTGAATTTATTAAGGAAATGTAATTGATATTTATTTACTTATGTCTCAATTGATACAACATAAATTGATACTTTATCTATGATTATCACAATTAGATTCCTCAATTCATTTATTATTAAGACTTTCGCTATTGTGTATTTATTCTGATTATGGTTGTGGATGTGTATGATTTTATTTTTAACGGACACAGCCTATTAGAGATCCTGATTGAACCGTTGGTTTATTAACGGTTCATCACACCATTCTGAATAGTGCGGAATTGGGGTGTGACATTTAATCCCTAAGATCAGGTAAAGGAAAGTTCTGGGGTGATAGTGGAAAGGAGTTGGGAGATAAGCCCCCTTCTCCCCCGGCCCCCCCCCCCCCCCCGGTTCAATCCCTAAGCATCGGGTCCGTCGAGAATCTCCTCCCTTCTTCCACTCCGTTCCGAAGAGTAACTAGGACCAATTTAAGGAACATTGGAAAAGGATGTTTAAAGTGAAATCCAAATAAATTTTGATATTTTTTTAAAATGGGGTGGAGAGATGTTTTATTCTCAAGGTTGTTTGTACCAGTTTTGATGGTATAGAATGATAATGGAGTATGAGGAAGCACAAGATGGGGCTATTAGTCATCATTAATAAGCTCTAAGATATGTGAATCTCTGTAGGTAACTCATTGGAATATTATAGATGATTTACTTGACTTTCACTTCATCACCTAAACTGCAAAGTCAGATCCTGGTGACCCATAAACCCCAAAAGGATAGTGGACAGAAGATGAGTTAATTCCCTTTACACTAAGAAAGAAATTTCAAAGAAAAGGGAAAGGAAGGAATGCCACTGTCATGACGTGTGAGCCATACTCTGACAAATGCAGTAAGTGAAAGGTAGGGTCTTACAGAAAGAAAAGTAAATTTTCAAGGAATAGTAAGAAACTTTTGACAAGAAAAATGATTTTATGTTGCTACAAGAACTCAGAAGGAACATGTAGAAAAGGTTATAACTGGAAGATAAGTAGGATCCTGAAACTTTCGAGTGAGAAGGTAATGGAGATTGGAGACTTAAGTAGTAGAAGTAATCCAAACCTATAGGAGTAGCAAAAACCCTTATTTACTCTCTGTAGTTTACTTAGCTATAGAAATTAGACAGTTTATCATAATTCCATCCTTAGCATAGACATTTAGACTCTTATCTAAGGAAAGACTGTAAAAAGGTTATAAAGAACAGAATTCTGGAAACCCCTAAAGTTAATGACTTGCATACTTGTAAGGATTGTTTAAGGGGAAGATGACAAGATTAAGAAAGATTAAAAGGTATTCACAACAGAAAATTATTGGAATATTGTGGACATCAATATTTTATTTTGGAATTCTTGTGATAATCAGTTCACTGGATGTTTTTTCAATATATTGAAAAGAAAGAAAAATATTTTATTAAAGGATTAAGAAGTGGAAGAAACTGTTGAAGCGGCGTTCGAGTGGAACGTCAATAAACGGGGGCTTCTTCGTATAGAAGCCGGATCGACATATGCTTGCCTGTTCAATATATTGAAAGGAGGCCAAAAAAGCGGGGGGGGAGATTTTCTTAACCAGAGCCTTAAGAAGGCGTAGGATACACTACCGTTTTTATCACTCTGAAGGAGAATGTAAATTATTAAGGGAGATCGGTTGACATTGATATATTCCCATTGATTTTGGTAAAATGTTTACAGATGCTATGACTTATAGCTTAATGGCTTGTGAATGAGATTCAACAACAAAAAGAGTGGCAAATAGATATGATCAAGAGAACTTGAGAGTGTATTAACTCCTATGGAGTGATCAATACTACAACCTATAGTATTGATAGGGTGCCAAGTAAGTTGGTTTCAATTCAAGTTATCTTCTTGATTAGAACTATAAAAGTAACATGGTTTCATAACACTCGTGGGAGAGTAATTATTTTAGGACATTGAGTTATCATTTTTGGGATATCTACTCATGTCTGAAGGATTCAACAAGATTTATTGATGATGTTGGTTAGTAGTCACATCCAAGAAACATAAGTTTAATGAGACCACATGGAAATTGTTGTGGAGCAATTAGTTGAGGTATCAAAAATATTATCAAAGTGTAATGAGATAATTATTGAAACTATCTTCATTCAGGTTGATGCATAGTCAAAATACCAGAACTAGATAAGGCAATGATGAGATATACTAGACCATATAGATCTATGATTTCATCCAATCACATGTTATACCTCAAAAATAGATGTTTTGGCATTAGACAAGATGAAGATTCTAATATTTTTGAGCAAATTATCAATAATGAAATTGTTTTTGAGTGATTACCAGTCATAAATGATGTATCGTTATTTATGAACATCAAAGAGATTTGGGATTTATGCTCTTGTCATGAACGGTGTACTCATAGACTCAAAATAGATATATAAGGAAATGTGTGATTCTAGTGGGAGAATTGATTGCTACAAAGTAAAACTTGTAGCGAAGTGGAATCACACAAAGAGAATGAAAAGTATAGACTTCAAATCTTTGAGGTCTTAGTTGTGCATTTTATTTTGGAATTGCATCAAATAGATGTAAAGATCGTTTTAATCAAAGAAAATCTGGAAGAAGGTGTTTATAGGCTTTACCTAGAAGGTTTTGAGGTATAAGAAAAAGAAAATCTATTTTGTAGACTTATAAAATCAATATGTGGATTAAGCAAGCATCTAGGTAGTGGTACCCGAAGTTTCACAGAGTTGTATCTTCTTTCAATTTTGTTGAGATTGTCATTGATCATTATGTATATATAGAGGTCAGTGGGAGTGGATTCATTTTCTAATCATATGTGTTGATGGTTTAGCACTGACCAGCAGTGACATGGTTTACTTATTGAAACCAAAGTTTCAATGTCTAGTAAATTTAAAATGAAGAATGTGCATTGTACTTAACATTGAGTTTCATCATGATAGGAAAAGTGAAATTGTGGGTTTGCTTCAAAGTGTATACGTTGTTCATCTTCTCAAATGATTGAGTGTGTGTAACAGGTAAGTTGAGAACATTCAAGTCAGTAAAGGAGGCAAATTGACAGAATTATGTTCAAGAAATGATATTGAAAGAGAAAATTTGTAATAGAGAGCTTGGTGTATGCTCAAGATTATGTTTTTTCTCACATAACCTTTGTTTATAGTGTTTTGAGACATTTTTAGTTAGATGCTGGTATAGGTCACTGAACAACGAGAATAGAAGGTCATGCGGTACTTGCAGAGGACCAAGGATTATCTACTCATTTGTGGCAGTAGTGACACTCTTGGCTATTGTGATGTAGTGTTTGGTGATTGCATTGGTGGCATGAATCCCATCTTAGATTTTTTTTGTTATGATGGTAGATGTACCTTTTGGGGAAAAAAATATAAAGAAGTTTATCCATGCATCACCCTCTTGGTAAGATATATTTTATAACTATATGCGAAGCTAATAAGTAGCATATCTGGTTGAAGAGTTATCTTTCAGACCTAGAAGGTTGTAAGTTTTACTTAGGCCTATTGAGATGTGTTGTGACAACGATTCAGTTGTGTTGTTTTCAAAGAATAATGTGAAATCTAGTTGTAAGACCCGCACTCTATGAACCCGATCTAAACCTTTAATTCATGTCGTAACAGGTCTTCCAATCATCACCGGGCCAGACCGGATGAACGGATGACAACCAGGTACGAAACGAACCCTAATGTATGATAAATATTTCATACCGATCGATGGTACCGGTCGACTGGTATGTCTGTGCAGGCAGACTACTTAGATCCGAAAATGGATCTCAGCGGGTCCCACTTTCCAAATATTGAACCCTAGGACTTTCCTAACGTAAGGGGACTTCCTAAACTCAATCCTAGTCTATTTAAGGATCCCTAAACCTCCTTAAATCTCTTTCATTGATCCTCACAAACCCTAGAGAGGAGAAAGGGATCGAAGAAGGAGAAAGAGCTAAGGAAGGAGGGAGAGGAGCCGCAGTTGCCGTTGGACGAAGAACATCCTACTTGCAAACCAACGGTAAGTGCTTGAACCTTCCTCTAAGTTAAGCGTTATAGAAGGTTAGTCATGAATGGATCAATACCATGCAAGGCGAGGTATTGATCTAAACCTTTGAATTTGCCGTCAAACCTTAATACAGTCGATAAACCCTAGATTCGAGTTCTAGGTTGAGGATCATCGAAACTAGGACTTGAATGGAACATGAAACAACTCTAACTCATTGATCAGACTTAGAATGTATAGGAGAAACTCTAGAATCAATAGGGGGTGACCGACAGAAGGCGAGAATCGAGCTTATGGTCTTCTGGAGACATACCGATCGACCATACCCATCGCACTATATGCGATCGGTACTGTGACCGGTACCTCTCAGGGACTGGTCTATGGGACCGGTCGACCATATCGGTTGCACCTTTCCCCATAGTGCCACGACCAGTACCTGTGACCAGTACTGCGACCGGTATGCTCTGTGGGAGTGTTTTGACCCAGTTGGTTTTTCGACCAACATAAACCCTAAGAAAAACTATTCTAGTTCAACCCTAACATTGTGTAGGACCTTGTGATAGCAAGTTTGGATCCTGTGACGCGGAGCAAGCTATCAATCAAGCGTCAAGTAAGGGAATCAGACCTAAACCCTAATAACTTATTAACAGTAAAACGTTGTTAATAATTATGATTCTATGGAATGGTGTTTGTGCATACTCGCATGTCATCTTTACTTTCAGTTATTATATTGTTCATGCATACTCGCTATGCTAGGATGTGACTGTTAAGCATGTGATTGTTTTCGTTGGTGTGTGAAATGAGAAGGGCCTGGGGTCTAGGATCATTCCTCACAATAGCACCTTTTTGTATCGTTTATGTCTTAGCATGTTTGGTGCGGATAGGGTATCAGGGGGAGGAAGTGGCACTGTGGTCTCTGGCCTGGCCACTAGACTCTAGCTCTATCTCTATGCCGTAAGGAGCTGTGCTGGGATAGGGCCTACTGTGATGACATATAGGATTGGTTAGTTGCGAGCCCAGTTTGCAAGCCCTCGCCAATAGGGGCTTACATGTTGGTATGGGTAGGGCATCAGGGGAAGTGTTGGCGGTGTTTGATCTGGACGCTTTAGCTCTATCTCTATTCCATGGTGGGTGCATGTGGGACGATAGTGGTGTTTGATCCATTGGGCGAATTCACACACTCGTGTATAGAGGTGCGGTGGCCACCAATCCTTTCTATAGCACATTGTAAACTTAAAATCAGATCATAATGTGAATGTTATTCATGCATGATGTTTGTTGCATTGTCTGATTTTCTTACTGAGCTAAGTTGTGAGCTTACCCTTGTGTACACACTATTTTTAGATGTCGATGCAGGTTACACTGTGGAGGACTACATGGACACTCTAGTATTTGGAGGTGTTGCTGCCTTGGAAGTGCAAACAGGGGAGGACGAGCATGACGCTTCATGCGAGTGCCCTTTCTGCGTGTATCTCTAGGATATTTGATTTGTTTATTTTATTTATTTTCAGTTGGAGTTACAATTGATGTAAGGATAATTATTTACGTTCTGGTGTTTTGAATAATTAGATATTTATTTAAATTATCAATAGAGAACTCAATTCATTTAATTTAAGACTTCCGCTGTATTTTATTATATTCTGATTATGGTTATGTGCAATGGTTTGTACGAGTGGACACGGTCTTATTGAGATCCTGGTGTGAACTGTTGGTTCAGTGACTGTTCACTCACACTTCTGGTTCAGCCAAAATTGGGGTGTGACATAGTAATTCAAGGCATAATAGAGATCGGATTTCAAATCTCTTTAGGTGAGAGAAAAAATGTCAAATAAATTATATCATTGTAGAGCACATTCGTTGAACAATTTGATTGTAGATTCTCTGACAAAGGTTTGTCAATGGGAGTTTTCAAGGGACGATATGTTTAATATAGAAATGTTTAATTCATTAAATGTGCTTGGTTAGTGGGGGACTTTTCTCACATTGATAATGAATTATTTCATTATGTTTATTTACATTGCATATGGTTTTGGCACAGATATTTATTACCATGGTTATTTTTATTTCAACATTCATTTTGCATATTCATTGACATGCCATTGATAAAGGCGGTATTTAGTAAAATGAATGAGGTGGTATTAAGCCAAATGAATGGGACGGTATTTAGCCATAGTTCACGGCAGTGTGTCAAAGTATGGTATTGACCAAAATGGTATGTGGCGGTTTGTTACGGTCAATATCAAGGTTTATTGCATCTTAGTTTTTATTAAGGCAATTAGATTAAAGGTTATTCAATGTGGACCCACATGAAATAATATTTTCATTTATACATGTCTCTAGGCGATTCATGTCATTAAGTAGACCCTTGTATGTAGCTGACAGAAGGTAGTACACCAGATGTGTTGGAGTATTTTCCGTTGTTGCTCGACATTGGTAGGCTTGATGGTTGGATCAAAGTTTGATGACGGTTTATTATGTAATAGGATTCCATGACCACACTTTTCGATGGTGGTTTTGTAATTAATCTAGCCCAAGTGGGAGATTGTTAGATTCCTGTTGTGTGTGCTTGATCAATTACCTAACCAATTGTTAAGTGGGAGTTCAATTACTGATTTGATCAATTCAGGTCTGATTCGTCACAGGTTAGAGACTACCAACTCGGTCCACTGTGGGAATGGTTCTGGGTTAGGGATAGTATTATAAATACTATGGTTAGGGTCCCCGCAGCCATTGATTTTTATCTCTCTGTTGCTCCCATACGTACAGAGGCAGAAGGGATCCCAAGAGGCTGTAGAATACTCTAATCGAGGCATTCAGGAGCTAGGAAAAAGGTCAAAAATCAATCTACAATAAATGGTATGTTTTCTATCATCTCTTTTATTGCCCATTGTATTCTAGTAATCTGTGTGGTGGATTCGTTAGGGTTTATGAAAAATCCCATTGGAAAACCCTAACTTGCATTAAAAATTCTAACATGATTAGCTTGCGTGAAACATGTTGGCTCAGAGTGGGTAATTGATACGTACTTACTTATCTTAGGATTGAATCAAAGAGGAAGAGAGAAAATAGGAAAAAAGAGAGAGAGTAGCAGTAGGATTCTTCGAGGGAACCCAAAACCTCCAGATCAACACGTTAGTATTGAGACAATTTAGGGATTCAATTCATAGTCCTTTTTTCATTCATAAGAACCCATATAAATAGGCATTCCAAACGGTTACAACTTACATGTAGATGATACTGAATTTAATATAATTTAAATAATATGTGATAATTACTCTCATTATCCCATAACCCATCATCTTAATAACTATCCACTCACTAATCATATGACACATGTTATCCATTAACAACTTTAGTTACATAACCACCCATGTTACGTGCTTAACTCATCCTATAACTCTATAACTACTAAAATAATTAATTATGATAATTCACCACTTCAATAGGCATCCACGTATATGTAACAAACCTTTCCCCTTGAAATTGGTCTTATCCTCAAGACCACATGATGGAAATAGATCCCACCTAGGTCCCAAACTTTCCTGGATTGTTCCACCATTTCTAAGAAATTCACATTGGACTTGATGACTATCTCTAATAATTCATAGTAGTGATCCATCGAATATGGGTAAATGTGATTTTCCTTGGGTAAGGCCAACTTTGCATGTTACTAGTATGATTTTTTTGATAATATCGTATTAGCTCTAATTCCATGAGACAATATAGGGAAGAGGATGACCGTGTAATTAAGAGATGGAGGCCCTTGACTCTCAGTGCACGCCATTGAACTATCGTCAACTGCAAACTCAGTATTGGATGATTGAATGCCCAATCTCTCAAGCAACTTGTCGAATTTTGAGAGAATTTGCTGAAGTTTGATGAAAATCTCCCGCTGTCCAACTTTGAAAGAACTCACTTTTCTCTCCAACTTTTCTATACGTTGAACCATTTCCAAGTGTGGCTGATGTCATGATGTAAGCCCCATTGGCCTGAGCTTTGATACCATTTGATACGTATTTACTTATCTTATGATTGAATCAAAGAAGGAAGAGAGAAAATAGGAAAAAAGAGAGAGTAGCAGTAGGATTCTTCGAGGGAACCCAAAACCTCCAATCAACAAGTTAGTATTGAGACAATTTAGGGATTCAATTCATAGTCTTTTTTTCATTCATAAGAACCCATATAAATAGGCATTCCAAACGGTTACAACTTACATGTAGATAATACTGAATTTAATATAATTTAAATAATGTGTGATAAATACTCCCATTATCCCATAACCCATCATCTTAATAACTATCCACTCACTAATCATATGACACATGTTATCCATTAACAATTTTAGTTACATAACCACCCATGTTACGTGCTTAACTCATCCTATAACTCTATAACTACTAAAATAACTAATTATGATAATTCACCACTTCAATAACATCACACATATGTAACAATAGTCTCAACCACCATTGCATGTGGGGAATGCCGTTTATTAGGCCGGTGCCATCATGCCTCACTTTTGGCTGAGTTATTCCACGTCATGCCCGAGTGACAAGGGGGTTGGTTACATTGGATTCCCGTATCGGTTGTAAATTAAAGAGTGGAACAGGAGTGGTGGGTTGGTTAGTGGATAATGGAACTACCAAATTAGGAGGGAGAGATGTTCGGGGTGTAGATAATGTAGGATGCAATTGAGAAAATAGATTAGGAGTGGTGGGTTGGTTAGTGGACAAAGGCACTACCGAATTGGAAATGTGGGTCGGTGAGTGGATAGATAATAGAGTGGTGGTTTGAGAAAACTGAATAGGATTGGTAGAATGTTGGCCAGGTGAGGATGGCAATGGATCAGGAGACAATGTAGGAGTTGGTTGAGCAAACCAATTAGTAGTGGTAGAAGGTGGATCGGTTAAGGAATGGAATTGATTAGGAGATAATGTTGGAGTGGTAGAAGGTAGTTTGGGTGAATGGAGCATAGGAGGACGTGGTTGCGTTTTAATCAGAATGGGAAGTGGAACACCTGTAAAGGTGGAAGTAAGAGAGGAAATAGGAACCGCACACGGTTCCAACTCTGAAAACAGAAATTTAGTCTCATCAAACAGGACATGATTTGAAATAAAAATTCGACCAAAACTTTTTATTTCTTAGCACTCTAGGAGATGCAATTATAGCTCCTAAAAAAGTGCAGAAACCAGTAGTAAACCGCCTTGTTAAAGTGCATCCAGCCTAATCCGCATCAGAAAAGGCGAAATGATCCAACAAACTATCCTTATAATTCGAAGCCCATATTGAAGTATTCCTTTAACATCACGAATAATTCGTTTAACCATGGAATAGTGTGTGAGACTTGGTGCATGCAAAAACTTACACACTAAATTACCGAGTCATTGTCAAGTATTACAAAGAACCTACAAGAGTACGATATAATGCAATAACGGTAGAGGATGATGTATCAGCTGCTGTGACAAGTGGTAATGGAAACATTGGAGTTTGAGCTGGTCTAGCATCTATCAAATGAGCTCGCTTCAAGTTATCTATAGCATACTAGGTTTGTGTTAAAATAAGTCCAAGAGGAGTACGTGTAATTGCAATGCCGAGAAAATAATGAAGAACACCGAGATCTTTCATAGCAAACTCCTTGCCAACAACGGCCACAAATGTATCTAGCAAGGTTATATCATTATCCGTTAGGATAATATCATCCACATATAAAAAAAAACATGAGAACCTTAGAGGTCTGCTGAACAAATTACTGCATTTGAAACCAAATTCAAGTAAGTAGCAGCTTAACCTATCAAAAGATGGACGAGGGGCTTGTTTAAGCATAAAGCCTGTTGAAACCTGCAAACTTACTGTGGTTGATGAAGATCATTATAACCCGGGGGTTGACTCATAAAAACCGGTGTAGATATAAACCCATGTAAGAATGCATCGGTAACATCAAGTTGCCGAAGAGGCCAACTTTTTATTGTTGCAATGGTAAGAACCATCCTAATGGACGCCGGTTTGATGACTGGACTAAATGTTTCCAAAAAAATTGACACCTTACCTTTGGGAATACCCCTTAACTACTACTAGTCTAGCTTTAAGGAGTTCAAGTTATCCATCTGATTTCAGTTTTGTCTTATACACCAATACCCATGTGTCATTAGTCTTAAATGCGGCCATTTCTGCATCCATTGCGGATTTCCAACCAGTATGTGATAAAGCTTCTGCTATAGAGCGCGGTTAAGAGGCAACCGTATCAGCTGCTAGTGCATATTTCAGATTCGGTTTAACAACCCAATTCTAACATGTGTGACCATTAGATGGATCATCGCATCAATTAACGAACCAGACGAAACAGTTGCAGTAGCAACTTCAGAGGTAACCAAATGATCTGGTCTGGGCTCACCCGCTAATAATGGGCTGGGCCAATCTTGAACTGTCTAAATACCAAATGATCTGGACTGGGCTCACTTAAGAAGATAGTACTTTCTGGGCTGGGTTGACGTTGAACAGTGTCTAAACTATTCTTAAGAGATCAGTTCACAGTGAACTATCAGAGTTCTATCTTAGATGAGCACTTGAACACTTAACTGGATCGGGCCCATTATTCACAGACCCATGTACAGTTGCATTGACATCATTAACAGGAGCTGAACTGTTAGAACCGAATGTAACATCAATGGAGCATTCTAGTTGATGATGATCATCAGTATCTAGTAGAGCAAAGATGGGTCTTGTAGATGTACTATCTAAGTAGGTAGATTAAGGAAAAGAATCTTCTTGAAATGATGGGAGTGGAGTGTTTGAAACAGAATTTGAAGACACTGGTGAAGGAGATGCAAGATCCAACCATCGTTCAAAAATACCCACAATAGTAATAGGAGGTGACAATGAATCAGTGGATTTAGAAGGTCTCAAAGGAAAAACTGTTTCACTAAACACTACATGTCT
This sequence comes from Protea cynaroides, assembly GCA_028583415.1. Classification (NCBI taxonomy): domain Eukaryota; kingdom Viridiplantae; phylum Streptophyta; class Magnoliopsida; order Proteales; family Proteaceae; genus Protea; species Protea cynaroides. The sequence continues at coordinate 32,740,635 of CM053273.1, read as the reverse complement.
AGATATATACACTATTTGTGGTGTAATCAAGACATCTATAACCTTTATAGAAATAAGTATAACCCAGGAAAATACAAGCTAAGGACCTAGGTTCTAATTTACTCTTCACATACGGTCTAAGATAGGGAAAACACTAACTCCAAAGACTCTTAACATGGTATAGTCAGGATGCTTAACCATTAAGACATGAAGTGGAGTATCCATACTGAGGACTATTCAAGGGAGTCTATTGATCAGGAAAACAGCAGTACTGAAGGATTCTACCCGGCCAGTATTGACCAGGAACTGAGGCATTGTACAATATAGCAAGACCCAACTCCACTAGATGTCGATGTTTTCGTTTAGAAATGTTGTTCTGTTCAGGTGTGGCAGAACAGGAGACTTGAATCAGTATACCAAAACTCCTAAGATGATCTCTGAATTTATGATTGAAAATTTACCACCTCCATCACATTGAAACACCTTAATTGGCTTTGAGAACTGCCTTTTAACCATGTTCTAAAAATTTTGAAATACACTGAAGAAATCAGACTTATGTTTTAACCAACTGAACCTTGAGAAGTCATCAACAAACAAAATGTAAAACTGAAAATTCTATAACTCTTTACCGGGGTTGGTCCCCATGAATCACAATGTACTTTATCCATTGGAGCAGCACAATGCGAAAACCTAGATATGAAGGGCAACTTGCAGCTCTTGCTGAGCTGACAACTAGGACACTCAGAGGTTGTTTTAGTCTTGGACGAAGCCACACCAATTACTCCTGAGTTTGACAAGACGTTGGTGCCAAATGTCTTCTGTGGTTGATTGAAAATGTAAAGAAAATAAAGTTTCAAAAATAGTGTCTATATCACCTACTGTGCTATTAGAAGTATTACAGGAAACATTATCACAGAATGAGTTAACAATCCCAGAATTAACAGTTTCAGTATTACTAACAAAACACTATGTAATACCATCAGCAGCACCAACACCACCATTACCACGAACTGAACCACTTTGAATTCGAGTTGAATCTAACAAAGCATAGAGTCCTCCTTGCCCACTCCCAGATGCCAAAACCATCCTGGTCCGGTTGTCCTTAATAACAAAGCCATTAGTGTTAAACTCAAAATAGCATGGATAATCCGAAGTAAGTTTAGAAACTGAAAGCAAATTTTATTTTATTTTTTATTTATTTATTTATTTTATTTTTTTTGGTATTTTCGGAACTATCAGTACATCATTCGATGGCAAAGAAACATGATCACTACTTTGAAGAGTAGTAGTTGCAGTATGTGTAATAGGTAGAAAACTCCCATTACCAACAAGGCAACAACCATTGAATCCGAGCCTAAATAAGGAATAGGACTAGTAATGGTACCTGAACCATCAGTCATATGAGCTGACGCACCCATATTTGGAAACCAGAGCTGGTCCTAAGATTCTGCCTGATGCCGAGCAACAAGTGCTTGAGGTGTATCATCTTCGTGATCGCTGTTGTCAAAGCGACACTAGCACTTCAGCACCATACTTCCCGGCTTTTTGCAAATTTGGCACCTGAGTGTAGTAGACTATTCAACCATTGAATCAGAAGAAATTTTTGCAGCAGGAGCAGAGAGGATGTTGTTCAGGTCTTTATTATCGTGAGAGACACTGGACTAACAAATCCACTGATGAACCTTGAATGACATTGAGAGGGGGTGAATCAGTGAGAAAACTTTTTCCATGCTATCTCACTACTGCTCAGAGCTGGTGAAGAACACGTACAACTGATGCAAACACACAAGCGCATGCAAATCTACCTCGCTACCACTCAGTGGCCAGGTCTATCAGATTTGTACATTTATCCTACAATTCATTCCACGCACTTCACAAAGAACAGGGAAAGTAAAGCAGACATTAACACAGGGATATTACGTGGTTCACCACCATAGTGTGTGATGGCTTGTCCACAGAGTAATGCCCAATGGGCTCTGTGTTTACTCAATACTCAACTTTTAGTCCTTTATAGGACAAGGATATTTACCCTGTATTTTTCCAGCATAAAACTGAGAGGACAAACAATGTCAGGCTTCAGGTTATAACAACCAATGTCCAGCACCCACTGAACACAATACAAAATGGTAGATTTTGGGGCTTATAGTGATGCCATACAATGAAACCCAAACTAGCTAGGTATTCAACATTCTTTTCACCTAAGCTAGCATACAATGGACTCTCAAACTAGATAGACATTCAAATATTTTGACCTACTCTAGCATACATAGCTTTAAATCAATAAATAACAAAGGAGTTGAGAAAATCTCACAATCGAGGCTTTCCGACGTCTGAAGATATGAGTAGTGTCTCTACTAGCTCAATGGAACCTCCCACAGTCATCAATGTTGGAAGAACTAAGCACTTCAAGCCATTCCTTGCTCACATATCGTCTCTCCTTCCAACAGTCCAAAATCACCAAAATATTCAAAGAAGTTCCACCAACCTCCAAAAACAAGATCAATGCACCATTATGAGCACAAATGGAGGTGATGAGTGATTGTTTGCTCACCCCCAAAGCAAAAACCAAGCAAAACCTTAAGAACCCCTTCTTCCTTCTCTTCAGCCCTGTTTTTTTAATTTTCAACTCTTTTTCTCGATATCAAACCATTCTCAATGGATAGAGCATTTGAAAACAGACTCGGAGCAACTTGAACCATTAGATTTGGATATCGGATGGCCAAGATGTGGCCAAAGCAAGATCAGCCAATGGAGTTATTTCAAAAAGCATCTTTTTGATGCGTTCGGTGCACCTGCGCTGCATATTAGAGCCCCCTTCGCTGACGCAACAGGGCCGTTGTCGAGTTCCTATTGGAGGAAAAAGGAATCTTCAATTACGGCTGCCTGATATTGTTAAATAGGCGGGATTGACTATGAGCCGAAGGACCTGGTCAGAAGTCACAGGGAGTCGGCAGTAATAGAATGCCTTCGATCAGAATCGTTTCACACCAGTACCCTCCGTGCAATACATGGAATCAAGGCGCTCAATCCATGGAACACGGCGCATCATATTATCTTATCTCCAACCAATCCGAGAGTGTGCGATGGCATCATGACGCAACCAACGCAATACACCTAATCCCGCCATTTTCTGAGTCGATGGATGCGGATCTCGATGATGTGGCTTCATCTGGAGCTTTGATATTGGATCTTCTTCATTTTAACTTGACGAAAATGCCCTTCTAAACATAAGTAATGGCCTCTGTAACATGTTCAAAGTATTAAAATGAATACAGGGTTTGATTTCCAGAAAACTTTTCTCTCTCCTAGAAATCGGACAAACATGTGGTGTATGAGAGTGGGGTTTGTGGGAGGGGCATGCGAGGCAGCCATGCTAGTGTGCAACTTGCGATGTGCAGCATGGCATGCCATGTGGTGCCCTTGGCTGCCCAGCGGTTGTGCTGCTGGCCTGTGGACCTTGTGGCATGGCATGTTGTGGTTGGCCTTGGCTGCCTAGCGGCTGGCTGCTAGCCTATGGTGCCGCGGCCCTTAACCATGCTGGCAGCCATGGTGGCATGCCACCACAGCACAGTGGGACCCACCTCAATAAATTTATCTCTCTTCTCATTCTCTCTTCTCTTTCTCTCTCCTCATTCTCTTTCCTCTTTATCTCTCCTCATTCCCTCTCTTCTGAAGAGGCCACGACACCACTAAGTTCCAGTTGATTTTTGTGAGCTATAGAAGGCCATATTAGTATTCACAGATTCTGAAAGATGATGGTGAAGGTGAAGATCATGACTCTATAACAAAGGTATTAATCAACATAAGAGGAAACCGACGGTTTAAGCATTGTCGTTGCAAAAGTTTCGAAAGATGATCCAAGATTCGTAAGCAAGTAGAAGACCTTCCTTTGGTCCGGTACCGGCTTACCAATCGAAGAAAGTTGATCGTAGATCTTTTAAAATTCAAGAAGAAAACTGTTGAGGCCATATTTCCTCTTCCAATAGTTAGAAGACACGTGTCCTTAGGTGTCGGCATATCGAGCACCTCCAGGTGTCTTGGTTAGCTTGACCTGTTCTCCCATGCGGCGAGATGGCGTTCACCACTGTTTATTAGTCGTGTCTCGCCGGTCCTCTTGGGCGAGATGGTATGTACCATTTGCAAGTCGCGTCTCGCCAACTTGTCACCTAAATAATGGGACCTCGTGGTTGCCTGATGAATCTGTCATCATACGTGTTTACTTGCCTATAATTATGGTAAGGCGCACATGCGGGGATCTTTAACTGTTCTTGGAGTGGTTATTTCGGCGGTTATTAAGGTTGATGATCATAAGTGACATGGCATTAATGTTAGCCTTTGGGTCTTCATCCGATGGTCATGCGAGAACATCGCAGACGCTCCTGACGGTTAGACGATTAAGTTAGAGGTTTGCTGGGAACTCTCCCTCTCAATCTATATAAGATGGTAATCAGGTAAGAGGTAAAGGATTCGGAAACAACTGAACTCTTAGCTTCCAGCCGTTCATGCTTTTCTTGAATTCTCTTCATCCCCACATCTTCCAGGCTAACCATTCTGGTATAGCCTTGAACTGTTTTCTCTATTACTGACTTTATCATCAGAGTGGACATCGGGATTCTGATCCCGGTCCTGTTGACTCTTTGTTTATGTTTCACAGGATACGGACGAGCTAGTCAGATCAGTTTTCAGCAGCAACAGTTTGGCGCCCACCGTGGGGCCTTTCTTTTTGAACCTGAATTCAAGAATTATGTGCTTACAATTCTTGAACGATGGCACGAACTAGAAATCAACCCCCTGGGAATAATAATGACGGGAGTGATGACGTACCAGAGGAAGGACAGCCACAGAACAATCCTCCTCCAGGAAACAATGGCACGAATTCCTCTATCGTCCGTGAGTCACCACCCCCTGTTCCTGAAAGTCACGGAACAGCGCCACAATACGTTACCCTAGATCAGTTCAACACCTTGAACGAAAAATTGGCAGAATTAGCAAGGCTCCTCAATTCGCCTCTGCCACCAACTCATCCACAATCCACCAGAGATCCAGCAAGATCTAAGACTCCGGCCCCAGGACAAGACCTATCAATTGAAAAAGATCTACCTAATTCAGAGGGAAGAAATGATGAACTGGGAGAAGAAGACTATCTGCCGGCGCAAGACTCAGATGTGGAAGAACTCATAGCTCCTCAAGATAAGGAAAAAGACAACGGCCAGAGGGACAGTCAGCGACCCGGCAATGAAATACAAGATAGAGTAAACGCTGCTTGAACGAAAAGAATTGTTATCAGAAGTCGCATGGAGGAGCAGAGATGCGCCGCCGAGAAAGAAACACCGGCAGGTGCCACGACAAAGTCTTTGGAACAATAGCTTCTTGCCATGTAGGCCCGTATGGCAGAATTGGAGAAGAAACAGTCAACATCCCTAGCGACCTCAAGAAAGAAAGAAAGACTACGCCGACATGGCCTTCACCAAAGAAATAATGGATGTCCCTCGGCCAGAACACTTCTTTATGCCAAAAGTAGACCTGTACGATGGTACAACAGATCCTCAGTTGCACCTCGACAACTTCTCAAAGTTAATGGTGTTGCACCGTTATGAAGACACAATTCTTTGTCGAGCCTTCCTGTCTACATTGCGAGGAGCAGGGCGACATTGGTTTAATAGCTTGCCTGCCAATTCAATTGAATCTTTTGATTAACTGAGCGATCGCTTCTTCGAACACTTCCAGACCCAAACAGCACCCAAGAAGACTTCAACCAAACTTATCAGCGTAAAGCAAAGGCTAGAAGAAACCCTACGCGCGTACTTGTCAAGATTCCTGAGGCCCTTGAAATCAAAAACATCAGCTCAGAAGTAAAAATGACGGCACTACAAGGCGGCATCAAAGACAAAGATTTGTTGAAATCAATATACAAAAGGCCACCTCTGTCTTACACCGAATTGATGAACAGGGCCGAGAAGTATGCGGCAATGAATGAGGCTCTCCTCCTCACTCACCCCAAGTCAGGGGAAAAAAGGAGAAGTGAGATGGAAGTAGTCAACAAGTCGCCGAGCGAGACATCCAAGAAACAGAAAACTGGAAAGACTAGGTTTCTCGACAAGAAGGTCACCTGAGTCGACTTTAACTGGGATCAATTTACCAGGTTGATTGTACCCATGTCGCAACTCTTACACAATCTCAAGGGCACACAATATGAGCTATCCCATCCGCCACCAATGAAGCCGGACCCGATGAGAGAAAGGTCAAGAAAGTACTATCGTTATCATTGCGAGAATGGCCATGATATTGATAAGTGTCGCGCATTAAGATACTCAATTGAAGATTTGATTAAACGTGGCCACATCCTCGAATATGTGGAAAAGCTCGCAACTGCCAACAACAAGCAGAAAGGTAAACAGCCTGCCAAACAAGAAGACAATACAGAGTCGTGATGTCCTCGCCATAATAGGGAAGAGGTCCAAGATGATGACTCAGACTCTCCGCCTTTAAACAAGATCGGAGACCCTCGTGGCCATATCGGCATTATCACAAAGATGATTTCATCTTTTCTCCAGAATGCGCAACATCGCGAGACCCTATTACTGAGGACCAGCGAGATACACTCTCGATGTAGCGAGCACAGGTCGCAAATAAACCTTCAGCTAATGAAGTCAGTGGCAGGCCTAATACAACGACTCAACCATCTTACCCTATGGCATAAGCATCAAACAAAAGAGGCAAAGTTTGCAGTCTAAAATAAGTCGGAGCAAACCCCGAGTCCATCAAAGAATAGAGTTGGAACCCCACAAAAGAATACCTGATCTTCCCTGCAAGAGCGCGAATATATGAGATGGCAATACTATGGATCACAGCCAGCACGCTATTCTGGGGCGATTATCGGGTGACCTGCAGTTGGCAACACATCCAAGAATAGCAGAAGGTCACACACAAGGCAGGAATGCCAATCAGCAAGCTCCTCCGCACCTTATAAATACGGCGACAACATAACCTTTTCTGATGAAAACCTCACCGGCATTGAATTATCCCATGAAGACACCATTGTGATCTCTATGGTGATCGATAAACTCAATGACGTGGAAAGGATACTTGTGGACCCGGGCAGCTAAGCAGATATATTATTTTTCCATGCCTTCAAAGCAATGCGCCTGGATGAAAAGTGATTTACTCCAATAAAATTCTCACTTATCAGCTTCTCCGGCGACATCGTCAAAGTCAAAGGTGTAATAATCCTGGAAACGAGGGTCGGAACCAAACCCAGAAGGACCACGCTCTCTCTTTCCTACCTGGTAGTAGACGTCCCTTCTAGCTATAATGTCATCCTCAGCAGACCAGGTCTTAATCTTCTTCGAGCATGTATCTCAACCTACTATTTGATAGTAAAATTTCCAACTACACAAGGGATAGGGTGCTGCAAGGTAACCAAAAGCTATCTCGCAGCTGTTACACAATGGATTTGGATGCCAATGACGACAAACTCACAAGCCCTATTCAAATTGAAGATATACGAGATGACCTGGAGCAGGACCGTGGGTCCCCAGCAGAGGACCTAATACACATCCTAGCTTCCGAGGAGAATCCAGAAAGGTATTTCCAAATCGGGTCGTCATTACCCAAGGAACACCGAGACGAAACCATTGCCTTCCTCCGAGAAAATCTCGATGTATTTGCTTGGATACCATCGAAGATGCCGGGCATCCCCCAAGAGATCATGGAACACCACCTGGCGATCGATCCCCAATTCAAGCCGGTTCAGCAAAAGAAGCGCAACTTCGCGCCAGAGAGAGAAGCCGCAATTAAAGTTGAAGTCGACAAGCTTCTTGCAGCAGGGTTTATAAAAGAAGTCAAATACCCGCAATGGGTATCCAATGTTGTAATGGTAAAGAAAGCCAATGGTAATTGACTCTTCTGTATAGATTACTCAGACCTCATTAAATCATGTCCTAAAGACTACTACCCTCTTCCTAGGATTGACAGATGAATTGACGCCACTGCCGGTCACAACATGCTTTCATTCTTGGATGCTTATTCAGGCTATAACCAAATCAAAATGTATCAACCTGATGAGATTAACACTGCCTTCATTACAAGCAATGGACTTTACTGTTATAATGCGATGCCTTTCGGCCTAAAAAACGCTGGTGCCACATATCAGCGTCAAGTCAACAAGGTATTCAAGAAATAAATTGGCAGGATCATGGAAGTATATGTTGATGACTTCCTAGTTAAAAGCAAGGAGACCACCCAACATATTGACGACTTAAAGGAAGCATTCGCTGTGTAAAGGAAACATCAAATGAAGCTCAACCCAATAAAGTGTGCCTTTGGGGTTGCATCTGGAAAATTTCTAGGGTTCATGGTATCAAACAGAGGCATCAAAGCAAATCCCGCAAAGATTGAAGCTATAAAGGCTATGTCACCTTCGACAAAACTAAAACAACTTTAAGAGCTAACAGGATGGATAATAGCATTGGGTAGATTCATACCTAGGTCGGCAGACCGCTATCTACCATTCTTTAAAACCCTGAAGGGAGCTAAGCAATTTGAATGGACCGATGCATGCCAGAAATCCTTCGACGACTTGAAAGATTTCCTAACAACACGTCCTCTGCTAGCCTACCCAGAAGTTGGAGATCAACTACAGCTCTATCTTGCTACCTCACCCGAGACTGTTAGTTCAGTACTAATAAAAAAGATTGACAAAGCCCACCGACCAGTGTATTACGTCAGTAAAATACTGCTGGATGTCGAAACAAGATACAAGCTGGTAGAAAAACTGACATTGGCACTGGTCACTTCTGCTAGAAAGCTAAGGCCTTACTTCCAGGCGCATACTATCTCGGTATTGACTGATAAACCTTTGAAGAAAATACTTGTATCTCCCGACATATCAGGGAGACTGTAAACTGGGCAAACGAGTTAGGCAAATTCGACATTTAATTTCAGCTACGTACGGCAGTCAAAGCACAAGTGCTCGCAGACTTCCTTCTTGAAATGTCGACTGATAACAGTGATGAAATAGACAGAACCCTGGAACAGGAGACATGCGAGCAGAAAATAAAAAGACAAAAGTAAGAACCATCACCAGTATGGACTTTGTTCGTGGATGGATCTTCAAACGACCAATAGTCAGGCACTGGAATTATCCTAACAAACCTAGAAAACTTCAGAGTACAAGTTGCTCTTCGATTTGACTTCCACGCGACTAATAACACTGCCGAATACGAAGCTTTGTTGGCAGGACTCAGGTTGGCAAGATCCCTTATGGTACGAAAACTCGACATCTACAGTGACTCACAGGTCGTGATCAGACAGATTAATGGCGAATATGAGGCAAAACAGCCTCGCATGCTGGAGTACCTCACCAAAGCAAAATTGAAACTTACCAATTTGAAGCATACCAAATCAGTAACATGAACCGTGACAACAACACTGAAGCCGACACCCTCTCGCGGCTAATGGCTGAAGACTTGTCTAGAATAAATTTGCCAGTCTACATCAACATTCTAAAAAAACCAAGTATTGGCGACATAATTGAGATCCAACAAGTTAGTTGCGAGGCGAGGTGGATCGACCCAATAAAAAATTACATCGAAACTGGCGAATTACCTAAAGATCAGCTAGAACGCCGACGAGTTCAAGCAAAATTTTGAGGATATACTATCCTCGATAGAAAGTTGTACAGAAAGTCCTTCACTCACGCTTTCCTGCTATGCCTCACACCAATTGCAGCAAAAGATGTCATGTGGGAGGTACACGTAAGCATATGCGATAGTCACCTTGCAAGACGCGCTCTTTACCAGCGACTTCTACGACAAGGCTATTATTGGCCAACCATGTTCGCAGACTGCACAGATTTCACCATTAAGTGCGAATCATGCCAACGACACGCCACAGTTAGCCACCTCCCAGAAAATGAACTATAGCCCGTTACGAGCCCACTACCTTTTGCTATATGGGGAATCGATATTGTGGGACCTATGCCTGAGAGAAAGGGAACGAAAAAATTCCTCATTGTGGCTGTTGACTATTTTTCAAAATGGACAGAAGCAGAAGCTGTGATGACCACTGACGCCATAAAACTGGAGACTTTCACCAGACAGAACATAATATATCGATACGGCATTCCACAAGTCATCGTTACCGACAATGGAGCACAATTTGTCAGCCAACAGTACCAAAGCTTTATTCAAGGATTTAGTATCCAGCAACGCTTTGCTTCGGTATATCATCTCGAAGCCGAGAGGCAAGTAGAGGCCACCAACAAGACAATCTCTCATGGCATCGCCCGGCGACTTGGCTAGGCCAAGGGAAAACGGGCCAATGAGCTCCCAAGTGTCCTTTGGTCCTACAGAATTACGAGCAGAACACCCACTGGCGAAACTCCTTTCATGGTCTATGGGGTTGAGGCAATTATTCCTGTTGAAGCCACTCACCTTACCATCAGGATTATCAACTATGATGAAATGCTCGACGCAGAAAGACTCAAGACTAATTTGGACCTCATGGAAGAGACCCGCGACAAAACACAACTTAAGATATTGGCATATCAACAAAGGGTGGCGTGACATTACAACTCGCGGGTCAAAGTGCAAAATTTCAAAGTCGGCGACTTAGTACTACACCGTACGACAGTCTCAAAGCCCACACAACAAAGCAAAATTATGCCAACATGGGAAGGACTGTACAGAATAATTCATGTAACACGGTCGGACACCTACTATCCCGAAACAATGAAAGAAAAGTATATCGAGAAGCCCTAGCACAGTAAGAACTTACGAAAGTTTTACCAATAATGTAATACGACTCTACTCATGATAATGAATCATTTTTACATTACGCATCCTCTCGCCTACTACAATCTATAGTAACCTTTCGGCATAGTCCGAACCTATGTCGCTTTGTGGATCTCTCGGACTACAACTGAACTCACATATCCCCCAAAACACATATAATGCGACTTGACACCCTTGTGACTATTCTCATCGCTTTCCTTTCGCCACCAAATCACTTCTTTCCGTAATTGAACGAGTTCCTGATAATCCATCGTGTGCAGCCTACGAGCTATAACACTCTGCCCTTCCGCCTTAGCAGCCCTCTCTTGCCAATTGCATAGTAATCTTTACCAACTCGCCTCCTGCATCCCCCAATGTTCATTTAAAGCATCCTCCAATTAGTCATATGCAGCACCGAAGTTGAGGCTATCGAACACAGCGAGTTGAGATCCCGCTCCATCTTCACTACTCTCGTCAAAAGGGCATCTCGTTTCGTCGTAAGACTTCGAATCTGAATCGCAAGTACACGCGTAGGAGTAGGAGGGGCCCGCGTTCGTAACAACTCAATGGAAGAAAATTTCCCTCTACGATATACCTAATACAAAGCGATTGTCAATTAGAAGTCTAACGCATGAAAGAAACCACTCATGGGACACTTGGAGATAAACAAAATATGTTTATTTCAAACATCTGATTACAGAAAGTGGTAGGCGCTGAATCCAGCATGCTACAAAGAAAAAAAAAAGAGAGAAAAAGAAAGTGGATTGATGATTAAGGGTCTTCAGGGATTTTGTCCTTCGACCTCTATCGCCATCCCACGAGATTAGTCTATTGCAGTGGCTCCTTGATCTGACGGCGCCAAAAAAGAAGATGGCGCTTCAGGAAGAATCGCGAGGATTGGAGATACTGCCCTAGGAGGAGAGCTGGGTCCCAGATCGCATCCCGAATCACCCGTGACTTCATTCTATTCGCCACCAGCTGCTACTGCCACCTTCCTCCTCCTCGCCTTCTTCCTCTTCAATGTCCTCTAGCATTGGCTCTGGAGAGATTGGAGCATCGATGGGGAGTGGGTACGCAGAGAAGTCGACTTCTAGTTGGAGTTTTTCTTGGATAAACTTTTCCAAATTCCTCGCTCCATCCATAAAATGTTCGGTACCCCACCGAAGCTGGAACCCTTTCATGGCGGGGTCTTCAGCAATGTACACTTCAAGGTCTTTCGACTTTTTGAGTCGCTCACCGCTTTCTCCAAGCGGTCGAAGATCCCTGCCTCTAGCTCATCTTTGTTGCTGAGCACATCTTGCAGTTGGGCCGCCAGATTCCCGTACTTCCTCGTAAGGTCCTCCATCTGCAAGGCCAGTAGTTCAGATTTTGCCTTCTCTGCGGTAAGGGCTTCTTCCAGATGCTTCTTCTCCATAGCAGCATCGTCTTTCTTGGCTTGAAGATTTTCCTCCAGTCGCTCTTTCTCCTCGAGGTGGCAAGCCGCTATTTCTCCTTGAGGTGGCGAACTCACAGGGTATCTAAAACACCCCAATTCTGGCTGAACCAGAACTATGAGTGAACCACCACTAAACCAATGGTTCACACCAGGATCTCAATAAGACCGTATCCACTCATACAAATCATTGCATATAACCATAATCAGAATATAATTAAATACAACGAAAGTCTTAAATTAAATGAACTGAGTTCTCTATTGATAATTTAAATAAAATATTCAATTATTCAAAAGATCAAAACGTAAATAATTATCCTTACATCACTTATAAATCCAACTGAAAATAAATAAAATAAACAAATCCAATATCCTAGAGGTACACGCAGAAAGGGCACTCGCATGAAGCGTCATGCTCATCCTCCCCTGCTTATACTTCTAGGGTAGCAACTCTTTCATATATTAGAGCATCCACGTAGTCCTCTACAGTGTAACCTGCATCAACATCTAAAAATAGTGTGTACACAAGGGTGAGCTCACAACTTAGCTCAGTAAGAAAATCAGACAATGCAACACACATCATGCATGAGTAACATTCATATTATAGTCTGGTTTTAAGTTTGCAATGTGCTATAAAAAGAATTGGCGGCCACCGCACCTCTATACACGAGTGTGTGAATCCACCCAATGGATCAAACACCACTGTCGTCCCACATGCACCCACCAGGGAATAGAGATAGAGCTAAAGTATCCGGATCAAACACCACCAACACTCCCCCTGATGCCCTACCCATACCAACACGTAAGCCCCTATTAGCGAGGGCTTATAAACTGGGCTCGCAACTAACCAATCCTATATGTCATCTCAGTAGGTCCTATCCCAGCACAGCTCCCTACGACATAGAGATAGGGCTAGAGTCTAGTGGTCAGGTCGGAGACCATAGTGTCACTTCCTCCCTCTGATACCCTACCTGCACTAAGCATGCTAAGATAAAAGCGATACGAAAAAGGTGCTAGTGTGAGGAATGATCCGAGACCCTAGGCCCTTTCCACTCCATACACTAACGAAAATAATCACATGCCTAACAGTCACATCTTAGCATAGCGAGTATGCATGAATAATATAATAACTGAAAGTAAAGATGACATGCGAGTATGCACAAACACCATTCCATAGAATCATAATTATTAACAATGTTTTACTGTTATTAAGTTATTAGGGTTTAGGTCTGATTCCCTTACCTGACGCTTGATTGTTAGCTTGCTCCGCGTCATAGAATCAAAACTCGCTATTACAAGGTCCTACATGATGTTAAGGTTGAATTAGAATTAGTTTCTTAGGGTTTACGTTGGTCAAAAAATCATCTGGGTCAAAAACACTCCTCACAATGCATACCAATAGCAGTACCGGTCGTAAGCACCGGTCCCGACACTGTGGGGAAAGGTGCGACCGGTATGGTCGACCGGTACAGACCAGTCTCCGAGAGGTACCGGTCGCAGTACCCGTCGTATATGGTGCGATCGGTATGCCTCCGAAAGACCATCAACTCGGCGTTCGCCTTCCGTCGGTCACCCCCTATTGGTTCTATGGTTTCTCCTATACATTCTAGGCTAGAGCAATGAGTTAAAGATGTTTCATGTTCCATTCAAGTTTTAGTTTCGATGATCCTTAACCTAAAATACGAATCTGGGGTTCATCAACTGTATTAGGGTTTGACGGTAAATTTAAGGATTTTAGATCAATATCTCGCCTTGCATGGTATTGATCAATTCATGATTAATCATTTATAATGCTTAACTTAGAGAGAAGTTTAAGCACTTACCGTTGATTCGCAACTATGGTGTTCTTCGTCCAACAGCCAACGACGGCTCCTCTCCCTCTTTCCTTAGCTCTTTCTCCTTCTTCGATCTCTTTCTCCTCTCTAGGGTTTATGATGATCAATCAAAGAGTTCTAAGGAGGTTTAAGGGTCCTTAAATATACTAGGATAAAGTTTAGGAAGTTTCCTTACATTAGGAAAGTCCTTAGGCTCGAGATTTGGAAAGTGGGACCCGTAGAGATCCGTTTCCAGATCTAACTAGTCTGCCCGCATAGACATACCGATCGACCGGTACCATCGACTGGTACCATAGACCGGTATGAAAAATATCATACTTTTAGGTCCGTTTTTGTACCTGGTTGTCATCCGCTCGTCCCATCTGGCCCGATGATGATTGGAAGACCTGTTACGACATCAATTAAAGGATTAGATCGCGTTCATGGAGTGCGGGTCTTACAGTATCCATTTCCTGCTTCAAACTGTTGTGTTCTGCCGTCAAACTCTTGTTTGCCTCGGAGAACACGCTCCTCGCCTCGATGGTGCTATCCTGAGTCCTTTCGGCTTAACGAGCACTCTCTAAGGCGTTGTCCCTATCCAGGGCTAACCGACGGGCCTCGGTGTTGGCATTTTCTTCGTTCTGTCTCAACGCCTTGAGGGCGTGGGCACTCTATAAAGTCACGACAAACCAAGTGTTAAAATTATATGATAATCAACACAATAGGGAACGGCAAACTAGCATGATTGTGACTTACCCGAACAAGGTCGGTCTCCAAAATGCGGTAAAGCTCTGTCCACTCAGACCGCAAGTAAAAATCTTCAGCTGATGAGAGGCAGATCACAGCCACTAACTGGCTCGCCACTTCCGGGTCAAGGGGTTGGAATCCTTCCCTATCATCCAGTGCGGTTAGTAAACCCCACCTGGGCTAGGAAAAACCCGCTGGAACTTACCCCCTGGTCGACGCTGTCACACCCCAATTCTGATCCAACCAGAACGGTGTGAGTGAACCGTCAACGAACCAACGGTTCACACCAGGATCTCGAATAGGCCGTGTCCACCCATACAAACCAATTACACATAACCACAATCAGAATATAAATATACAGCGAAAGACTTTAAATAGAATGAACTGAGTATCTATTGATAATTTAAATAAATATCCGATTATTCAAATTCAAACATAAAATAATAATCTTTTACATCTCTTAATAACAAACAAAAATAACTGAAACAAACAAGTAAAATCCATCACAGGTACACGCAGAAAGGGCACTCGCATGAAGCGTCATGCTCGTCCTGTCCTGCCTGTACGTCCAACATCGCAGCACCGCCATACGCCAGAGCGTTTACGTAATCGTCCACAGTATAACCTGCATCCAGATCTAAAACAAGATGTGCACAAAGGGTGAGCTCACAACACAGCTCAGTAAGACAATCAGACAGTTTCACAATATTATGCATGAGTAACAATCATTTTATGCTGTGGTCTGGTTTTAAGTTTGCAATGTGCTATAGAAAGGTTTGGTGGCCCCCGCACCTCTATACACGAGTGTGTGGCGTCGCACAGTAATCACACTACCACCAACCCACATGCACCCATCATGGAATAGAGATAGAGCTAAGGTATACCCGCACCTCCCCGGATACTCTACCCATACCAGGTACCTAAGCCCCTATCGGCGAGGGCTCGCAAACCTGGGCTCGCAACTAACCAATCCTATATGTCAACAATGTATGCTCTATCCCGGCACAGCCGTCTACGGCATAGAGATAGAGCTAGAGCGGCAGGCCGGGTCGGAGACCTCCAGACCTCACCTCCCCCTGATACCCTATCCGCAACTAACCCACTAGGATAGAAACAATACGCAGGTAGACCCTATCCCAACACAACTCCCTACGGCATAGAGATAGACCTAAAGCATCGTGGACAAGGCAGCGTCGACTCGGAATCCTCAGTACCACCCAACGATGGTCGGGACAGCATCAATATCGGAGACCAACGTACCACGATCTTCCCCTGATACCCCACCCGTACCAAGCATGTTAAGATAGAATACTACAAAAGGTGCCGGGGGTGAAGAGCGATCCCAGGCCCATGCCCCACTCCACACACCAACGAAAACAATCACATGCCTAACAATCACATCTTATGAATGCATGAACAATAATAATAACCGAAAGTAAAGGATGGCATGTGAATATGCACAAACATCACATCATGGATATTCAATGATTAACAACGATTTCTCGTCCATTAATTATTAGGTTTAGGTCGATTCCCTTACCTGACGCTCATTCGATCACTTGCTCCACGTCACAAGATCCAAACGATATGTCACAAAGTCCTACATAATATTAGGGTTCCATTAGAATATATTATTTAGGGTTTCATGTTGGTCGGAACCCAACATGGTTACAAAATACCCTCACAAAGCTGACCGGTGGCATGTACCGGTCGCAGCCTCTTGGGAAAGACCGGCGACCGGTATGGTCAGCCGGTCCCCCACGGGATAACCTCCCGAGAGGTAGTGGTCGCAACATACCGGGTCGCACTATGTGCAACCGGTATAGTCGACCCGGTATGTCTCCGGAAGACCATACATGGGTTCTTCGATCGCCGTCGATCATCCTCCACGATTCTCGGGGTTTCTCCTATCCATTCTAAGTCTAGGCTTTGAGTTAGAGTTATTCCCCAACTCCTTCAAGTCTCGTTTCGATGAATATCATCTCGAAACTCGAATCTAGGGTTTGACGGCAACTTAGGGTTTATTGGCCAATTTAGGGTTTTAGATCAATACCTACTTTGCATGGTATTGATCCACCCACATAACTAACATAGGGTAAGAAGATGGATCCAAACACTTACCGTTGACAGGCGTAGCGAGAGCTTCGTCAAACGGTAATGGTGGCACCTCCTTCTTCTTCCTAGCTCCCTCTCCTTTCCAAGCTCTTTCTCTTCTCTAGGGTTTGTGAGAGACAATGGAAAGGATTTGAGGGGTTTAAGGGTGTATTTATAGGCTAGAAATAGGGTTTAGTAACCCTACTAGGATTAGGAAACTTCTAGGATTCGAAATCAGGAAAGCGGGACCCGCAGAGACCAATTTCCAAATTCCCGCACATAGCTGTGCAGGCCATACCGGTCGACCGGTACCATCATCCAGTACCATCGACCGGTATACCTAAAATCAGGTATATTGGTCAACTTCGGGTCCGATTTTGCACTGTTTGTTATCGACTTGCCCCGTCCGGCTCGGTGATGATCGAAAGACTGCCACGACACAAAACCAAGGTTTAGACCGGGTTTTCGAGTGCGGGGGCTTACAACTCCACCACCCTTAAAAGAAATTTCGTCCCGAAATTTGCATGTAGGTACTACAACTCCCCACCCTTAAAAGAAATTTCGGCCTCAAAATTTGAACGTACCTTGATCGTCAAAAGGTTAGGGTACTCCTTTCTCATCGCGCTCTCTTCTTCCCAAGTAATTTCCTCCACATTTTGGCTTCTCCAATGCACCTTTACATAGTGGATATCCTTGGTTCGAAGTTGCTGAACTTTTCGGCTTGAGAGCATTACATGCACCACTTCGAAAGTTAAGTCTTTAGTCAAGTCCGGAGGATCAGCGCTCAAGATATGCGATGGATCTCTGACATACTTCTTCAGTAATGATACATGGAACACATTATGAACGCTGGACATGGATGGTGGTAGAGCCAATTGATATGCTACATTACCACGTCGACTCAATATCTCATATGGTCCTACATACCTGGGGCATAGCTTCCCCTTCTTACCAAACCGTTTCAAACCTCGCACCGGTGACACCTTCAAGAACACTTTGTCACCCACCGCAAACTCCGGGATCTCGACGTCGATTATCCGCATAGTGCTTCGTCGAACTTGAGCTGTCTTTACTCTTTCTTTGATCCGATCAATCACTCGGCAAGTTTCTTCAACAAACTCCGGTCCTACAATTCTTCTTTCCCCACTTCATTCCATAACAGAGGTGTACGACATTTTCTCCCATAGAGAGCTTCATATGGGGCCATCTGAATTGTAGCTTGATAACTATTGTTGTAAGCAAACTCGATAAGTGATAGCTTCTCATCCCAAGCTCCTTTGAAATCTAATGCACAAGCTCGAAGCATATCCTCCAAAATTTGAATGGTTCGCTCGACCGTCCGTCCGTCCCGAGGATGGAAAGCCGTACCGAACTTCAACTTTGTTCCCATAGCTTTTCGTAATCCTTCCCGCATTTCGATGTAAAACGGGGATCTCCGTCGATACTATACTCTCGGAACGCCATGAAGTCCGACTATATTATCAACATATAACTTGGTCGGTTTCTCCATGGTATACCGAGGTCCGACCGCAATAAATCGAGCCTGTCTTGGTGAGCCGATCTACTATAACCCAAACTGCATCCACCGACCTTGGTGTCAAAGGTAGGCCGTTGTCGAAATCCATGGTGATACAATCCCACTTCCATGCGGGTTCCGCAATGGCTGTAGTAAACCCCGCGGGTCTTTGTCTCTCCGCTTTAACTTGTTGACAATTCGGACATTGAAACACGAAACGAGCTATATCGACTTTCATACCCCTCTACCAATAGAGTCTTCTTAGATCATGGTACATCTTGGTACTTCCGGGATGTACCGAATATGGAGTGTAATGAGCTCCGATCAACTCGGCCTTTGATATCGCAGGTCTTCGCCTCGGGTATACATAACCGTCCACGATACTTGAGTACTTTGTCTCGATTCCAAGGTAAAAGTCGGATTACACGTACCCTTCTCTAAGTCTTCCCGCACCGTCCCGAGATATGGATCCCGTAGGGATTGCTACCTTGACTTCATCAATTAGGCACGGCGAGATCTTCAATGCGGCGAACATCATAGTGAACTTATGAATCAAGCCTTGCTCAACCTGGATCTTCTGCAGTTTCGATAATATGGTCTTCATCAATTTCCATCGAACTCGAGGCCGCAGCGACACAATGCAGCATTTGTACTCGGGTCCTACCTCGGGTTTCGATGCCCACTTTCTCGCTAAGGCGTCGGCCACCACATTTGCTTTACCCGGATGGTACCGGATGTCGCAATCATAATCTTTTAACAATTCCAGCCATCTCCCTCTGTCTCATATTCGGATCCTTCCGAGTGAAGAGATACGTTAAGCTTTTGTGATCCGACTTGATCCGAAACTTCTCACCGTACAAATAGTGTCTCCAAGTCTTGATTGCATGAATAACCGCTGCTAGCTCCAAGTCATGCGTAGGGATAATTCTTCTCATGCTCTTTTAACTGTCTTGATGCGTAAGCGATCACCGTTCTCCTTGCATCGGAACACACCCGATACCCAACCCCCGAAGCATCCGTATATAGTGTAAACGGTACGCTTGGTTCGGGGATGGTCAAGATAGGTGCGAGACAAGTCTTGACTTCAAAGTCCGGAAGCACTTCTCACACTCATCTGTCCATATAAATTTTTCTCCCTTCTTGGTCAATCTCGGTGAGTGGAACCGCGATCCCGGAGTAATCTTCCACGAATCTTCTATAATAACCAGCCAACCCAAGGAAACTACGAATCTCTGCAACAGATTTTGGTGCTTCCCATCCTACTATAGCAGCTATCTTGCTTGGATCAACCTTGATACCGTCTCCAGATACAACATGGCCCAAGAAAGCCACTTCCTTCACCAAAAACTCGCACTTCTTGAATTTTGCATAAAGCCTCACATCCCTCAGCCGTTGTAGGGCTGCTCTCAAATGCGTTGTATGAGTCTCCATGTCCTTAGAGTAAATCAATATGTCGTCGATGAATACGATGACCGAAGTGTCCAACATGTCATGGAACACTCGGTTCATTAGTTCCATAAACGACGCTGGAGCATTGGTCAACCCGAAAGACATAACCAGAAACTCATAATGCCCATACCTCGCTGAAAGCGGTCTTCGGAATATCTCCGGCCTTGATCTTCAATTGGTGATACCCCGATCGGAGATCGATCTTTGAGAAAACCTTTGCACCTTGTAGCTGATCGAACAGATCATCGATCCTAGGTAAAGGATATCGATTCTTGATCGTCAACTTGTTTAGCTCACGATAGTCAATACATAGTCGTACACTTCCATCTTTCTTCTTGACAAACAACACAGGTGCTCCTCACGGCGAAATACTAGGTCGTATGAAGCCCTTATCTAGCAACTCTTGTAATTGGGTCTTCAACTCCTTTAACTCGGTTGGGGCCATCCTGTATGGCGCTTTAGACACCGGAGCCGAACCTGGTATAAGGTCTATCACAAATTCGGTAGCCCTGTCTGGTGGTAAGCCTGGAAGATCTTCTGGAAATACATCCGGAAACTCCCGAACCACCTCTATATCCTCCATTTTGAGTGACTCTGCTGTGAGGTCGACTACAGATACGAGATAACTCACTCCCCCTTTCTCCAAGCATCTCTTAGTCTTTAGGGCGGAGAGGATCAACTTCCGCTTCCTAGATAGCTTAATTCCAAATAAACCGTATTCTTTCCCCTCCTTGTCAGTAAGCATAAGCTTCCTTTCACCACATAAAAGGACGGCCGAATGATGGCCTAGCCAATCCATTCCTAAAATGACATCAAAATCTGCCATCTCAAGTATCACTAGGCTTGCTTCTAAGTCTCGGCCCTCGATACTTATAGTACATGGTCCATAATACTTGGTCAAAGCCACTTCGACTCCTAGTGGAGAGCGAACTATCAAGCTTGGGTTCAATTGCTTGATTGGTAACTCCATTCGCCTCCCAAACGAAACAGAAACAAAGGAGTGCGTGGCCCTAGAGTCAAATAATACTCTGGCGGGTACACCAGCTACATTTAAAATTCCTGGAATATATTGTCCCTTAGTTCTATATGCTCATGCAACTGAAAGAATAAACCAAATAGTAAGGAATAAAGTCGTACCAGTTACCACATCAGGTGATGCGGCTGCCTCTTCAGGTGGGATTCGCATAAACTCCCGGCTTGCCGGGGAGCTTGCTTCCTAGGTAGCGTGCAGTTCCTTGCAACATGTCCCGCTTGTCGACAGCTATAACACTTAATATTCGGGTTGGGTCTGGCTAATTGTGGCACGGTGGTGCCAAGGTTGTTTCTCGCAGTGTTGTAGCAGCCCGCCCCGTATGGGCGGAATGGCCTAGTATTACTGCCACTTGAGCTCTCTCCAGCAGGTCTCTTCACTCCCCTGTTTTGAGCGAAGAAGCTGTCCCTCTGATTGGACTCTATCACCCTCGCAACCTGCACTGCCTCATTGTAGGTCTTCTTATCTAGACCCAACAGATGCTCTCTAATGCTTCCACGTAGTCCCATGGTGAACCTACGTACAGGTTGAGAAACTCTCTCTCCATTTGATCTCTGAAGCTCTTTGGGAAGTATTTGTCGAAGAAACTCTGAAGAAACTCTCTCTCAATTTTTCTGGCTCTTTGAGGCGTACCGGTCGCAACATACCGGTCGCACACCTGTAGAAATATGCTGCGGCCGGTATAGTCGACCGGTCAAAATTAAATTTCTGGCCGAGACATACCGGTCGCATGTCTATGAGATACCGGTCGCCACTCTGAGACGGTGTTGCGACCCGGTATAGTCGACCGGTCAGAAAAATTTTCTGGCCGAGACATAGCGGTCGCACACCTGGGTTGATACCGGTCGACCGGTATAGGCATAACCGTCGACCGGTATGCCCAAAATGGCTTTAAAATCGCAAAAAAAAGTGAGATTTTCTCACTTTTCTTTTCTTCTTTCTCTCCGGTGGCGATTCCTCTCTGCCCAACTGAGTTGCTACAGTCTGACCGGTACTCTTAGAAGCCGATTTCTCGCATTCCAAAGCTAGAACATCATCTCCAGGTAGGTCTCTACCCTCTCTCACATATTTTTAGGAAATTTTCATATCGTCTTTATGTAGAAATTTAGGTTTTTCTTTGTTCGAGATGTTTTAACCGTAGGAATTCTTTTCCTTCGGCTTAGAAAGGGTTTAGGGACCCCCAAGAGCAAAAGCCCTCAACTAATTTGGGGTTCCACCGAACGATTTTCATAAAAAATCGAATTTTTCATCTTTTGACCTAGGTTTTCATGAAATTTCGAAATTTTTCTAATTTTTCTTAATTCTTGAAATTTCTTGAATTTTCTTGTTATAATTGCTTGTGATTGGATTATGGAAGAGTGTGGGGGTTACGTAAGTCCTCCTCCCCATGTTTTTGGGTGAGTTCGAGGCTTTTTCCCAATTTATAGCCGTTATGCTGCCGAAATTTCAAAAATTTCTAACTTTTCTCTCATTTTCCTTTGTTTTGCAGACTCTAAATGGCTCCCTAGACGCACTCTCCCGGGAAGCGCTCACATGGTTCTAGTTCTCGGGTTCCCTCTCCACCTATCCCTCGCCTAGATGAGCTATGGTTTCGCTCTTTGGAAGCTCAGGCTCGGTTTTCTTGGTTCGATGACAAGAGTATCGTATCCGGGCGACGGGTCAATGTGGGACAATTACACCGGTTTAATGTAGAGACAGCCTTTGGTGCTCTAGGTTGGCTGCCGGTTATTTCCTACACAGAGACCACACGCCCTAACCTGGTCAAGCATTTTTATGCAAATCTGGAGCTCGAAGGGGATGTCAAAGACCCGAACCAGTGTAGGGATCTGCGCATCACCGCCACGTCCGGGGTGTACATATTTCCTTCAACACCCACCAGTTGGCTGACCTACTTGGGGTTCCCAACGATGGAGATTTGGTATACTGCGCCCCCAAGGCGAAAGGTTACTTAACTGAGGATTTGCGCCGAGAGATAGCGCATCAGATACTCAATCCTGGGGCTCCTATGAAGGCAGCTAGCTTGAGACCTATACCCCGGGTCTACAGCCGCATCATCCAAAGACGATATAGTGCCACAGAGCGGTCACTACAATGAGTTGTCTCGGCTCACCCAAGACGTCACTTATTGCGCTTTGCACCGAGAGCGGATCTCACTTCCATACCTCATCATCCGGACTATGCATCGAGCGGTTGTGACCGATCGGGCCAGCAACCTTCCCTATGGCCGCCTCGCCACTTTCCTTCTTCGCCCGTCCGGGCGTGAGTTTCAGAGGAGAGACAGCCGTCCGAGGACTCCATGACCTCCGACATCGATTGGGACGCGATAAATAGGATCGCGGACGGTTGACCTGCCCGTTAGTGATGACGAGTTGGAGGCTCGCCCTCGTCCACTTGGGAGAGTAGCGACAACGACCCCGCCAGGCCGCGCGGCCAATGCGGCCTATGCGGCAGAGATGGGGGATGATGATGATGATGATGTAGTTGGGGGAAGCACCGGTGCCTGCCCCACAGCCTCCACTGTACCATCACCATCCTGTTCCCACGGTTGGACCATCTCAGCCCCTCCCGACTCGGTGTTGAGTATGTTTACCGAGATCGGGGACACCCGGAGGGTCATCCCCGAGTCTCGCGAGCGATGGGTCAGGAGTTGGGACGCCTGGCTCGTGGTCTACGGGTGACTCGAGACCAGGTGCATTGGCTTAGGGTCGCATACGAGCGGGACTATGACATAGCGGACCCCATTCCTCCCGGTGCCTCCTACCCCATGATTTCCATTCTACTTTTCATATGACTGTTTATATAACGGGGGTAACTTTCCGGTTTGTGGATCGTATCCTCGTAGCACTATTACATTTGATACTATTTTTTCATTTAATGAAAGTTTCATGGTTCACCTATCTAGTGTATGTGCACTGATTAAGTTTCACATTTAGAATAGTACATTATTCTCTTTCTTAATCCGTCTCGGGTATCAAACAATGCTTAGGGTGTGTTTGTATTAAGATTTTTAAACTTCCTAACTCGGTTCATCGACCCCATTATGTGTAGCATGGTTTGTTGGAACAAAGCCCGAGAGCTCGATACCAAGTTGTCACACCCCAATTCCGATCCAAACTAACGGTGTGAGTGAACCGTCAACGAACCAATGGTTCACACCAGGATCTCGAATAGGCCGTGTCCACCCATACAAACCAATTACACATAACCACAATCGAATATAAATATACGGTGGAAGACTTTAAATAGAATGAACCGAGTATCTATTGATAATTTAAATAAATATCCGATTATTCAAATTCAAACATAAAATAATAATCTTTTACATCTCTTAATAACAAACAAAAATAATCGAAACAAACAAGTAAAATCCATCACAGTGTACACGCAGAAAGGGCACTCGCATGAAGCGTCATGCTCGCCCCGTCCCGCCTCGTACGCCCAACATCGCAAAGACCGCCATACGCCGAGCGTTTACGTAATCGT
Source organism: Protea cynaroides (assembly GCA_028583415.1). Taxonomy (NCBI): domain Eukaryota; kingdom Viridiplantae; phylum Streptophyta; class Magnoliopsida; order Proteales; family Proteaceae; genus Protea; species Protea cynaroides. The sequence continues at coordinate 32,716,319 of CM053273.1, read as the reverse complement.
CCACAGGATAACCCGCATCCGGATCTAAAACAAGATGTGCACAAAGGGTGAGCTCACAACACGCCTCAAGAAGACAATCGACAGTTTCACAATATTATGCATGAGTAACAATCATTTTATGCCGTGGTCCGGTTTTTAAGTTTACAATGTGCTATAGAAAGGTTTGGTGACCCCCGCACCTCTATACACGAGTGTGTGGCGTCGCACAAGCAATCACACTACCACCAACCCACATGCACCCATCATGGAATAGAGATAGAGCTAAGGTATACCCGCACCTCCCCCGATACTCTACCCATACCGGTACCTAAGCCCCCTACGGCCGGGGCTCGCAAACCGGGCTCGCAACTAACCAATCCTATATGTCAACAATGTATGCTCTATCCCAGACACGCCGTCTACGGCATAGAGATAGAGCTAGAGCGTGGCGGCCGGGCCCGGAGACCTCCGGACCTCACCTCCCCCGATACCCTATCCGCAACTAACCCACTAGGATAGAAACAATACGCAGGGTAGACCCTATCCCAACACAACTCCCTACGGCATAGAGATAGAGCTAAAGCATCGTGGACAAGGCAAGCGTCGACTCGGAATCCTCGGTACCACCCAACGATGGTCGGGACAACATCAATATCGGAGACCAACGTACCACGATCTTCCCCGATACCCCACCCGTACTCAAGCATGTTAAGATAGAATACTACAAAGGTGCCGGTGTGAAGAGCGATCCCGTGCCCATGCCCCACTCCACACACCAACGAAAACAATCACATGCCTAACAATCACATCCTATGAATGCATGAACAATAATAATAACTAAAAGTAAAGGATGGCATGTGAATATGCACAAACATCACATCATAGATATTCAATGATTAACAACGATTTACTGTCCATTAATTATTAGGTTTAGGTCAGATTCCCTTACCTGACGCTCGTTCGATCACTTGCTCCACGTCACAAGATCCAAACGATATGTCACAAAGTCCTACATAATATTAGGGTTCCATTAGAATATATTATTTAGGGTTTCATGTTGGTCGGAACCCAACATGGTTACAAAATACCCTCACGAGCCGACCGGTGGCATGTACGGTCACGGCCTCCGTGGGAAAGACTGGCGACCCGGTATGGTCGGGTCGGTCCCCCACAGATAACCTCCCGAGAGGTAGCGGTCGCAACATACCGGTCGCACTATGTGCAACCGGTATAGTCGACCGGTATGTCTCCGGAAGATCATACATGGGTTCTTCGACTGCCGTCGATCATCCTCCACAGATTCTCAGGGTTTCTCCTATCCATTCTAAGTCTAGGCTTTGAGTTAGAGTTATTCCCCAACTCCTTCAAGTCTCGTTTCGATGAATATCATCTCGAAACTCGAATCTAGGGTTTGACGGCAACTTAGGGTTTATTGGCCAATTTAGGGTTTTAGATCAATACCTACTTTGCATGGTATTGATCCACCCACATAACTAACATAGGGTAAGAAGATGGATCCAAACACTTACCGTTGAGGCGTAGCGAGAGCTTCGTCAAACGGTAATGGCGGCACCTCCTTCTTCTTCCTAGCTCCCTCTCCTTTCCAAGCTCTTTCTCTTCTCTAGGGTTTGTGAGAGACAATGGAAAGGATTTGAGGGGTTTAAGGGTGTATTTATAGGCTAGAAATAGGGTTTAGTAACCCTACTAGGATTAGGAAACTTCTAGGATTCGAAATCAGGAAAGCGGGATCCGCAGAGACCAATTTCCAAATTCCCGCACATAGCTGTGCAGGCCATACCGGTCGACCGGTACCATCATCCGGTACCATCGACCGGTATACCTAAAATCAGGTATATTGGTCGACTTCGGTCCGATTTCGTACCTGTTTGTTATCAGCTTGCCCCGTCTGGCTCGGTGATGATCGGAAGACCTGTCACGACACAAAACCAAGGTTTAGACCGGGTTTTCAGAGTGCGGGTCTTACAGACGCACTTCTGATGATCCTGCTTAGGGCGATTGAGCAGGAGACTCCCTGATTCGCTTGCTCCCCGGCACTGGAATCTCCTCCCTTCTCGTTGGGTTCGTGTTGTGCTGGACCGGGTCTGACAACACCTCGCCTTGAGGTAGTCTTCCTTCAATGGCTCTATCTCCTGGGATTATAGGGGGCGGGATTTACACCGAGTCCTCTTGCTTGTTGGTTAGATTCTCGCCCCTGGAAGCAGCCTCATCGTTTGTTCGCAACTTGTAGACAATTTGGCGCTTCCATCCATGGTTGTCTTGGAGCCCCGTCTGGTTGCTTAAGAATTACTCGTTGTCACTTTCGTTACCTGCACTTTCTTTACTCCCTTGCTTGTTCCGATAACTGGCCTCTTTCTTTGCTTTGGGTCTTGGCTCTATGCCGCAAGCATGCTCTCAATCTCCCTGGGGTCTAGCCCTTCTCTAACCACTGCAAGGGCAAAGGGAATATTATATTAGTCTAATAGCGATTAAGAAAGTACAACCCGATAATAGGGGCAAGACCTACCAGAGCCTTCATTCTCGCTCTCATCCACCAATCTGTCCAGACCCGATAGGTGGTCGTCATGAGAACCCAGGGATCCAGGTACAATCCTTTCTTCATCACTATCATCGAGGTCGTTCAAGTCAAGTTTCATGAGACGAGAATAGGGGATGGGGTCGTAAGTTCTCATCATAATACAACTCTCTTTCTCTTCGCTGGTTAGGATCGGTGGAGTATTTTTGTCGCTGATCTCAGGAAGACGCCATACGTTGGCAGACGACATGGGTTTTCCATCTCGCCTACTGACAAAGAAGAATTTCGTTTGCCAGTTATGGACCTTGTTTCATGTGCTCGAGACTTTAGGAGCTCTCAACCTCGCTTTAAAGAAATATCAACCCGTGGGGGGTTGGCTTTTTGGTTCATCTTTGTTCAAAATGAAAAGGCTTTGAAATAGAGGCATTGTTGCCTACCTCTTGAGAGCTCGGAACATAACTACAAAACCTATGACTAACGTCCAGGAATTGGCATGCAGTTGCGACGGAGCCAGGTCATAGTAGGCTAGGATGTCTGTCACCTCTCTCGGGATAGGGATTTTAAACCCAGAATCGAAATACTCTAGGTAAACACTGGTTTCAATAGTACTGGTTGAACAAATTCTCTCATCATCTTCGAAAATTTGGCATTCATAAAGTTCAGAGAGATTATCTAAGATCCGTTCAAAATCGAGATCATACTGGGTAAGTTTGTTCTTGAACCCCGCAACTACGACATTCAAGGTCTGAGGGATGAGTGTAGTCTCTCTACGGGACTGCATTTTTGTTTCTACAACTACGAGGTTTGCTATCCTAGGAAGGTAGGTGCCTGAACCTTCAAACGATAAAGAAAAAATGCCCGAAAAAACCAAAATACGAAGGAGAGGAGGTGGAACTTACTGGTTAGCGCTGACTAAGGAATAGGTTCTTTGCAATTAACGAAGATGACAAGAATGGGAGGATGCGATGCCTTCAGATATTCTTTTGTGGGAGTGCAGAAGTCAAAGGAATAGGAGAAGTTTTTGCTAGGGGCAATCAGAAGCTTTATAGCTTCCGTGTGTCATCATTGCTTCTAAAATCACAATCATGGTCAGGGAAACGTGCGTCTCGAAATGCCTCTCCGCATTTAATGCTTGACGCGAAAAGATGGAGGCGTGATAATCTTTCGACGTTATGGTTTGTAGTGTCTTATCAGGATAACGACACGTGGCGCGCCTTTTTGAATTTGAGTTTTGGTGGTTGAAAGTTTTGTATGATCGTGTGTACGAGATTATTGGAATTTATTTTATGATTATCATGACCCTAGGACTGCATGGCCCTAGGATGGACAAAATATGAGTTTTGTTAAGATTGTTCCATCGCACTTGTCTAGTACACTGAAAAAAGGGGCAATTGTTGAGGCCATATTTCGTCTTCCAATAGTTAGAAGACATGTGTCCTTAGGTGTTTGCATATCTAGCACCTCCACATGTCCTAGTTAGTTGACCTGTTCTCCCATGCGAGATGGCATTCACCACTGTTTACTAGTCGCGTCTCGCCGGTCCTCCTGGGCGAAATGGTATTTACCATTTGCAAGTCGCGTCTCGCCAGCTTGTCACCTAAATAATGGGACCTCGTGGTCGCCTGATGAATCTGTCATCATAAGTGTTTACTTGACTATAATTATGGCGCGCATGCAGGGATCTTTAACTGTTCTTGGAGTGGTTATTTCGGCGATTATTAAGGTTGATGATCATAAGTGACACGGCATTAATGTTAGTCTTTGGATCTTCATTGGATGGTCATGCAAGAACATCGCAGACCCTCCTGATGGTTAGGCGATTAAGTTAGAGGTTTGCTGGGAACTCTTTATCTCAATCTATATAATATGGTAATCAGGTAAGAGGTAAAGGATTCGGAAACAATTGAACTCTTAGCTTCCCGCCATTCATGCTTTTCTTGAATTCTCTTCATCCCCACATCCTCTAGGCTAACCATTCCGGTATAGCCTTGGACTGTTTGCTCTATTACTGACTTTATCATTAGAGCGGACACCGGGATTCTGATCCCGGTCCCGTTAACTCTTTGTTTATGTTTCACAGGATACATACGAGCTAGTCGGATCAGTTTTCAACGGCAACAGAAACCAGACAAGGAAACCCCTTCAGTCTTTTTCAAGAAATGCAGCTTGGAGAGCAACTCAATTCTCCGCACCTCGGAAGCCCGAGCAAACGCTGACGACAATATCTTCCATATATAGATCAGAAGCAGTCTTTACTCCCACTACCAGACCAAGAACCTCTTCAAAAAGGGTTCCAGTAATCCAGACTTTCACCAGCTAATCAGTTCTCACCCATGACATATAGTCTGGGTTGGGAATTAGACATCCATCCATAGAAAGAACCATACGATCAGGTGCAGGGAGATCTCCATTGACAAAGCTGAGGAGATCTTGGCTTTCAATCAAAGTGAGAAGTTGCCTTTCCCAAAGAAGGTAATTCCCAATGTTGAGCTTCAAGGAAACGAAATTGGAGACATTCAGAGTTGAAGGATACAGAAAAGTTGAAAGATCTTCCCTTGAAGACGACATCGCCAAAAAAAAACAAGAATCGGAGAATAATCGGAGTTGCGCACAGTGCATCTGATTCCATGAAGAGAAAGAACAGAAGAGGAAGAAAACGTATATTTTTTATACACTCTAACTTTCTACATCATTCTACTTATAGTGTCTACAACTGACTATAATTGGTCTATCCTAAATATCTCAACCGGTTCTACATGTTAATATCACTAGTAGGATGGGCCACAGTATATACTATGTATTGGACTAGACTTTATACTTCAATAGGACTGGGATCCTCTGTAGTGAGGATCCCCTGTAGTGAGCTATACTGAGGATACCATCCACTCAAAGTGGATCGGCAAATATCATGATGCACTTTGATGGCCTTGGGATACATGTTGATCCTCTTTGAGTGAGAAAGATCTTCACTACACGGGTGGCCTCACTACAGATGATCTTTTTCCACTTCAATATACAGAAACCAAAAAAGAATAAAAAGACAGACAAAAGATTAATCAAGACCATAGTTAGTTAATAAAACTTTGAAAGGTAAGGAACATTTAAAATGACAAAGAAATTAAACAAGATGGGAAAATAATTGATAACAGCAAAATTCAAACAATACAAGACCAAAAATATGACACAAGGACATCAAAATTGATAACTAATATAATAAAATTTTATGATTTATATAATACATTTGGCCCACCAACTCATAGATCTAAGGCATTAAAGGAACATCTACTAAAGGACATTTTACCTCTAGATTTAATGTTATGATCATACTCACAAAAGGCTGCCGACAGAGGACATACCCATTTATTTTTAATTTAAAAACAATATATATAAACCACGGAGTGAAGGGAAGTATATGTGCTTATGACATCTGAGGATGGACATGAGTTAGTCACGACTTTTCAGGATGGGAAAGAATGGATACATAAAAAAGAGAATTAATTGACTTAAAGAATGATCTTTTAAGTCCAAACATCATTAGGACTTGTAAATCATGGTGCAATAATCAGTGGTTATCTATAAAGAATGAGCCGCAAAGTAACTATAGAAGCATGGGTAGTCTGCATGCGGTTCAAAAGCTCCAAATCGAAATTTGGGGCTGCTTGTCTCAATTTTTCCTTATCTAATTTAAAATGTTTCAAAAGCTTTGGATATTTTATTTTTGGAAATTTTATAAAAGTTGTTTAAATGACAAACTTAGTCGTACGAAGTATTTTTCCGTTTACTTCAACACAATACAATACGGAATATGCATATTAAACGGCAATAATATGGTACAAAAGTACGTATTAACTAACTACGATCAAGACAACTAGACACCCAGAAAGAAGAAAAAAAAAAAAAAAAAAAAAAAACCAAAGCTGAACTAAACAAGTACTGAGAAGATTCATGAACTCAACTAAGCAAGAACACCAAACAAACTAGAAACTAAGAAGAAAGAAAAACAAAATACAGAACACCAGCCTGAAGAACTAATAACACTAGTTTCTCCCACGAACATGTCAACTAACAGAGCACCTTAGTCTTCTTATTCCTTATTTCCTTTCTAAGGCTTCTAAAGAATGGTGGTTTCTGCAATCATGGAGGTAACCACATAGGGATCCATATTTGATGCAGGCCTTCTGTCTTCAAAGTAGCCTGCAACAACAGATCATACAAAAACACATATCATTCCTTTGATAATTTTTCTTTTCATTAATACTTTTCAATTAAATAAAATAAGAGAAAATATAGTTTCTCCACTTTTATAAATGTTTCCTGTTCAAATCACTTTGGTGGCTTCTTTGTAGGGTGATCAAACAATAAAACTAAGATGTGGGAGCGCATTGCTTTCGGGAAGGGAACTTGGTTGCTGATGATCTGACTAAAGTAGCTGTGCTAATGGGCGTACTTCAGTCTCTTGGACCTATTGTCCAGATTGTGTGGCCAGAGATGTTGTGTGGGATGCCACCAGGCGTATTTGATTTTGTTCATTTTCCTTTTTGCTCTCTGGTAGAGCCTTGTTGATGGCATTGTCGAAGGTGAGGTTCTACCAGAGCTTGCGTTGCTGTATTTTTTTTATCCATCATTCAATAAAATCTGATTTTAGCAACCAAAAAAAAAAAAAAAAGAACCTTTCCCAGCTTTTTCGGTATCACGACCGACACGGATCGAAGCACCCCTGTTTGCAACACCCTGCATTTTTGCAAATAAGATTTGAATAAGTTAATAGAATTTTGAAGTATAGAATGTCTTATATGATTACAACTACTTTATGGAGCATTATTTATGTTCTTTTTAAAATATGTGATCTTGCATCCTAACAAGCAATAAATCCATCTAGAATCTCCTTATTTTTATATTATGGTAAAGAGAAATTCTCACTGAGATCCATGTAAACACATCTCTGCACAAATGTTGACAGGATTGGTTGATCCTATTAGCAACTTAAGCGTAGAAATTTCATCAGAGTAAACAAAATTTGAAGTTACCCAAGAGAATGTGTTGATATCAGCAGTCTCATGGCGGCCTGTCAATCTTCTCTCATTACCCTCTCCATAGGCTGAGATGTGCTCCTTGTGTCGCAGACTCAGCTTCTCAATGGCCTTCTTGATCACATCAATCCCACCATCATTTCTCATGGACTTGGTGCTGATCAAAAGTGAAATTCACAAACAAAAGCATAAACCAATCACTCAAAATTCGCGACTAATCTACAGTTTAGATGCAGAACATTAGCTCAAACATTCTAAAATCATTTACCTGTAGTTTGTATGTGCACCAGCACCATTCCAGTCTCCCTGATTGTCAATGATAATAAGATCAGAATCAATAATAAAATCATGGAATCAATGCCGAACTGAAAGGTAATTTATTTATTTTGGAAGTTAAATAACTCTTAGAACTGATAATGATAAACTTAAGTCCATCTCTAGCTCAAATGGATCAAACCAATCTACTTATTAAAACTCAGCCCAAGGTCTCAAACAAAAAAAATTGTGGATGAAAATCAGTTTTTGAATAGGTTTAAAATTTTTTGAAATACTCACATAGTAGGTTAGCATAGAATATCAATCAAAATATGCAAAAGAATCACTGGGGTGGTTAAATAGAGATGAAGGAGATTATATCAGAGACTCCAACTGAGACAGAGCAGTCATTGCCAGAGGAGGGCAGAGTATGAGTCCCAGGACTCCCAGAGATAGTGAGAGAAAGAAAAACATTTTAAGAAGTGTAATAACTCCTAAGATCAGTAGAAGTTTTATTAAATAATAAAGGACAATGTATATATTTTAGAGTAAGTTATCAGACGTATGTTCAAGGGGTACTTTGGGAGGTATTCTCTTTTGATAGAAAATAGTAGCTTCCGCTATCCTTCGATGTTATTAGATTATGTATAATATGATGAGTGTTTAAGTTAAATACATGAGAATGTTATGTCTCAGCTGAGACTCAGTTACAGTTTATGGGAAGCAAAAAAAACATAAAATTTGAGCATAGTTTCCAACGGTATTCGTCGAACCTGTCAATCCTGGTATCATGTGACGCTCTACCCTTGGGCTCAGAGCGTTACAACTAAGGTGAAGAACATAAAAAGCAATGATAATCTATGGGTGTTAGCATTCTAAAGAAGATATAAGCCAGACCTTGACTGGTTTTGGGTCCAATGAAAGAACAGCTCCTGCAATTTCAGTGATCCTCTGTTTTACAAAGAAAATAGGAAAATAACAAAATTATTAGAAAAAAAAAAAAGCATAATCATTGGCAAAAAAAAAATTACTGAACAATATAAGAGAAAAAGATTAGTTATTTAACATACCTCAAGAATGTAACGGGCCATCCATACTTGATCACCAGCAGAAATCCCAAGAACAGGTCCAACTTGAAATTCCCACTGTTCAGGCCAGCATATACCATTGTTATGCATAATTTAAGGGAGAAATTGAAATTCTGTGATATAAAGGAAGGATAAGCTCCAACCATTTTATAAAGAAAGGATTAGATCCAGACATTTTACTGAAAATATTATTAGCTGAATATGGGATGGATAAAAATAGATTACAACATCCAATTGATAAGAACCCAAAACTAAAAACTGATTTTGTAAACAAGAAAAGAAAATTCCAAAGTAAAGAGGTTATGTCTTAACCTGTCCAGGCATGACTTCACCATTGATTCCACTGATGCTAATTCCAGCATAGAGGCATGCTTTGTAGTGGGCATCTACAATGTCTCGCCCCATTGCCTTGTCGGCTCCGACACCACAGTAGTAAGGTCCCTAACCACAATCAACAGAAGCATAAGATGGGCATTACAGTTCAATGAGAAAAACATAGTTGTCAAGGGGTCAAGGCGAACCAAGGTGTTGGAGGCTTGATGAGGCACCTGCCTAGGCGACCAAAGCGCTCAATTTTTCAAAGCATCATAAGAGGCCTGGGTGCCTAGGCGACACCTTGACACTTATGGAGAAAAGAACTACTTGTTAATGCATAATCAAATACTATCACATGAACTGAAAACCCATAAGCCCAACTGCTACAGGAACACCATTTAGTTGATCTATGCCTAACCTAACAATCAATAACAAGTACCCATGTGGCATTCATCATCCAAACTAGTGAAATGATTCAATGGGATCCATAGAGACCATGTCTTTAAGAATAGGAACAATTAAGCTTCTTAATCTTGTAAAAATATCATTTTTCTACAACTAGTTTTCTTCTAAGGATACATTGAGAGTAGCCAAAGTCAGTGCTCCATTAGAGGATCAATGACAGAAACAACAGTGCTTGGAAATCCTGCTAGAACTTTAACCTCATACATGGAATCTTTAACATAAATTATATCAAACCTACGAACTCAATTGTTGAAGACTAGTTTAGCAGTTATGATTACCCTGCTTAGATTCACCCAGAAAGTTTTTACAAAATAAACAAAAACTTGAGGTTGCTGAACAGCCTCAACTATTGTCTCAAAGAAAAAGAGTAGTTCACATATTGATACCTGAGGTCCAGGGAAGCCACCAACTGGCCATCCAAGGGGCCAGTTAGTATCCTTTTGGAGGAGTGTGTACTCCTGCTCAATGCCATACCTGTAAAATCATATTAAGGTAACTGTTAGGGAGAAAATATTTTAAACTAGTCAGGCCTGTGTAGTTAATTGGCAATCACCAAGCCATAAAATAAATGATTTGAAGTTTGAACCCCATCCAGAATGTGATCAAAGCTCCATGTACAACTGGTTCTCTATTTGGACTCTTTTTCTGTTAATTAAATGTTTGGGAATAGATCATCTTCTGTTGTCCGGTCCCTCTAGCCGTGTGGTTTTTAAAACAGTGATTAGGATTTAGGAGTGCCTTTTGGAAAAAGATCCTCTTCTGTTGCCCGGTCCCTCTAACTGTGATCCAGGGGTTGGAATTCCCCCAGTGCATATACCAATGTATTGGTATGAGCACTGAATAACTCCAGCCATTGGATAAGGCTGGAGGGACTCCAGCAATAGGAGACGACCAAACCCATGCTTTCTAGGCTTCTAGCTTTGGGTAACCAATGCAAGGGCCAATCTTGAACCAATAAAACCAGCGGGAGATTAGCTTGCGGCAGGATCACTCGACACTAGGTTACAAACAGAAACAAGAAAAGAAAAAGGTATGAGTAGGGGATAAGAAACCTAAACCTCACACTTAGGGGATTGGTAGAATCTCACTACCGCAGGGCTTCCCATCCCTTGAGGCTTGAGAACTTGGTTGACTCTCTACAGTTGAGGTCTCTCACCTCTCTCTGTTTCTCACAAAATAACAAAAGCAGCAGCCCTTTCATTCATTCATTCATAAAAATGCTCTGAAGCCAAACCCCAGGAGTCCCATACAACTGGAAATTTTTTAAATAGAAACTTATAAAATAGAAAGTAACCCAATCTCCCTACTAGAAACTGAATATACCCACAACTGAAGATATAAACTAAATAAAATCTAAACTAATTATATCAGATCTTGCAAGATCCTTGTGGCTGGATCTCTTGTGGAGCACTTTGCTTGAAAAACATTCAACCACCAGGAATAGAAACTTCTAAACTCCACCTTGCATCAGTTCCGCCCCACTTTAAAACCTTGGTCACGAGTTTTGAAGTGGTTAAGAATCGGAAGTGAGGTTAGTTTTCATCTTCTATTGATAACTGAATTCTGGTTGCACATGAAAATTAGGATAGAAATCCGCAATTTTAGGAGATTTCTCCTCGAAGGAGTGAGATGGTATCAAAATGTGCTCAACTTCACTAACAGTATGAAGAAGTTCAAAAACATCATTGGTAACAATCACAACCTCACGTGGAATGATCTTGAAGTCTTTTTTAAGCACAATCTAATCTTGTACCACAATCTCAACTTTGTCCTCTTTAAGAGAAATAAATCTTAGACCTTGGAAAAGATTGGGTCTTTGTTTTCATATCTGATTCTTCTACATTGGTGGAAGAACTAGATCTTCCTTTGTTGGCCTTGTTAAAGAGATTGAATCTACTAACACATTCTCTTTCTCTTTAACCTCAATGGCCCCTTGGGAGTAATCTCGTTGAAGGGAATTTAATAGATCATTCGTCGGTATATAGAATTCCCCAGAGTCACGTTTACCATTTTTAAGTGAAGACAGACTCCAAACACTTCTCATGGCAGTCATCATATGTTGGGTTTTTTAGATTTTTAAAAAACAAAAACAACTAAAAGTTTAAAAAATTTGACTCTTTTTCTGATTTTGGTTTTGGAGGGAAATTTTCCCACTTGTATTTTTTGGTTGCATAGCTTGTAGGACTTGTTTTAGTCCAATATTGCTTGGAGAAGAAAGATTGAGAAGGTATATATATATTGTGTGACCTATAACATCTTGAGCCCTTAAATGAAAGGATGCCTCTAGAGGGAAGGGTCCGGGGGGTCCGGGGTTCTTTTCACACGCGCGCCGAGCCGAGCCGAGCCGGCGTGTGCAGGTGCGGGTGCGGGTTTATCCGTTGGCTTATTTTTTGAAAGGATATGTCTCTACGTATTTGAATACATAGAGACGTGACGTATTTGAATAGATACGTTTGAATAGATATGAATTCAAATTAGTTTAATCTCAACCATTGATCTTTATGATCGTTTGAGAGATTAAATCTGGACCTCCTATTCTACTGACGCACCCTTTCATCATAACCCGTTGGATGGATACAACTTTCCATCGTACCCTTTGATTTGGGACTTCTTTTCTATTAATATGAAAAGAGTCCATTAGCATAAGGTTACAACAACAACAGTGTATCCGTACACAACTCTATCTCTTTCTCTCTCTCTCTCTCTCTCTCCCTCCTCCAGTCTTATTCTGGTTTTCATACTTATCAAAAAACAATCGGTTTCTCTTCAAGTGTTGATTGTAGCCGTCGGAATTCTAACGAAGACCACTTGTTGGAGTGCAACCTAAGTGGAAGAAGCTTTGACTTTGGGACTGTTTTATCTTAGGGATTAATCTCACGGGAACTCTTTGCACATAAGGGGTGAATTAATCTTAAGGATAGTGACCGGTGGCACGACTCAGCCCTATCCATATTGTTGATATTACTTCATAATTTCTGTAACTGTTCTGACTTAAATAAATATTAATATATATTTTCTTTTCCTTGTAATTCTGTAATAGTCTCAAACTTACTCTGTAACATACTTTTCTACATCATATCACATATTTTCCTGTATCCAAGGCCTAGCCTGGTAAATCTGATGAAGGGCCAATCTCGAACTGGTAAAACCAATGGGACATCAGCTTGCGGCAGGATCACGTAACATGGCTCAGTTACGAACAACATAAATAGAAAATGGCAATGTTAATAGCGTATTCCATCTACCAATGGAGAAGCTACACGTGTCATTTGTGTGACAATTCTACTTCGTCAGGAAATCTCTATGCGGCCATGTGTTGGATTCTTGGGTACTCAACGTACGGCTGATGGAATCCAATTGGCAAGGAGATTTCATCTACGTCCTACATAAGGATAGAGCAGAAGTATAGAAATGTATCCCATACTACTTCTACCAACCGCCAAGCTGTGATCACGTCCTTAGGTATGCGGCGTGCAGGCTGCATCCTAGCCTGGTCATGTCAATCTGATGGTTGGAGATCCCAGTTGACTATTTCTAGTAATAGTCATTCATGTTGGTTCTACCACCTTTGCTGTGTGTACCGTTCCATCAGGACTCTATTTAAGTCTATATATATACTCGACGTAGGGAAGGGAGATCTTTACAAATTCTGAGAATACTCAAACCTTTCCCACATTGAAAAGAGTTTACAAACCCTCTTAACCTTCATACTGCTTGTGCTGTTACTAACTTGATAGTCGGAGTGGCCGCCGATTTGCCGGACTACCCCATCCGACCCTCAGTGATTCTTCTGACTTTAGGTTACGGGCTACATCAGTTTTCCCAGTTTCAATAGCAACAGATAAGCATAGGGGATAAGAAACCTAGATGTCTCAACTAGGGGATTGGAAGAATTTCACCATTGCAAGGCTTCTCACCTTGAGTTGTTGGTGGACTCTCTCTACCGTAAGTTTCACCTCTCTCTGCTTCTCACATAAGAACAAAGTTCATTCATCAAAATCCTGTAGAGCCAAGCTGGATTACATCCTCTATAATATTCAAAGTAAAATCTCAAATTAACAATTAAACTAAATAAGAAACTTCCTATCCTTGGAGCAGTCCTTTACAACTGGAATTCTTTAATAGTTTTTATAAAATTAAAAGTAACCCAATCTCCCTGATAGAAACTGAAAATTTACAAAATCAAATCAAATGTTGTCCAGATCTTTGTGGTTGGCTGAATCAGATCTTACAAGAAATTTGTGGCTGGACAACTAACTCTTGTGGGATAATTGTGGCTGGATTTCTTATGGAGCACTTTGCTTGGGAAACACTCAACCACCAAAAATAAAAACTTCTAAGGGCCAGAATCGTCCTTAGCATTTTGGTGTAGTAGATTTGATCCTGGTCATTGAGAGGGCATCGGATGATGTAACAGATGCTCTCTCAATGGTCAAGATGTAGTGTAGTATATTTGATCCTAGTCATTGAGAGGGCATCGAATGATGTGACAGATGCTCGCTCAATGGTCAGGATACACTCTGCTATAACAGAGTGCTACAGACGATTTTTTTTCCAAATTTTCTAAACCACTTGAGATTGGGCTGAGTTTAGGTTGAAAGATGGACTGTCAGTAGAGTGTAGGAACCCAAGAAATCACAGGTTCAATTCTTCGATCTTGACTCAATCACATAGACCCACTATTCAATGTAATGGAAAACCACTAACAATGGTTAGGTCATGTCCATTTCCTTGGACTACAAAAAATGAATGAAAATAAATAAAAAATAAAAATCGAAAAATTATTAAAATTTTATAAAATAGCTTTCAAAGAAACAAATACATTGATGCCACTGTGGAGTTCACAATTCTTTTCTTATCTCTGTGGAGAATGAAGAGATATCATGTTGATTTGGAGAATTTTTTTGCCAAGAATAATGAGAGAAAAGGGCAAAAGAATCAAGAAAACATAGGATATTAAGCTTTTTTTTTTTTTTTTTTTGCTAAATTAAAAATAACACATTAACGTTGTCATCAAGTACTAAATGAACCACCTTTTCTTTGGCTGAACAATAACAAAATAAGATTAAAAAACAATAGAAAATTAGATAGGTCTCACAAAAATTTCAATCATCACTATTCATATTCACAAGAAATCTCCCAAACACCACTTAAAATTTTCTTATTCCATTGTAACCTATCAAGTACTAATCAAACACTAGCATTAGTCATCTTCTCATTCTTTTGTCAAAAAAGTCACAAAATTTTGTGAGCCGTACAATGATACCATTAATTATTCTTTTGCAAGTTCTCATTACTGTATTTTTATTAATTTTAGATTTCCTTTTAAATTTTTAATCTTCATTAATCTTTTATTTAGATTTATGTGCAATATAAATGAAATTTTATTAAAATGCTGATCTTTATCTTTCTGCTTTTATTTTTATTTTTTATTTTTCCATTTTCCATTATTATCTAAGAGAAATGAACTCAACCTTTTACAGCACTCAAGGAAAATGAAATACTACATTCTCACGGATCAGACCAAACCAGTTGATGTTGAGTTTGATCACGTGGGCTTTTGACTTGAACATTAAATTGAACTCTTTTTCAGTTTTTCTATCTAAGCATCCATGGAAAAGATTCCAATCAAGCAGTTTTCTGTGTGCCACCCACATTCTAAACTATAATAACAAACACACAAAGCTTTTCTATGTCAGAACACATTCTGAGATAATAAAAATAATATTTGATTTTGGCTCATAAATTACATTGCAGAACCCGGACCATTTTAGAATGTTCTCTTTATATCAAAATATCAAAGGGCATTATAGGAATAAAGGTTATTACGGGCTCCTAGAGTTACATCATCAGCAAATTTGAAATGACCAGAAAGCCCTACCACCAATTAACGCCATTTGGAAATAATATAAAAAGGATGACTGTTCACCTGGGATTCATCACAATGGGTCCCACACTCTAGAGGTGGGTCTCATATCTCATGGAGAGTAGGGGTGCAAGTTTTATTCTGACAACTCGAACCCGTCCTGAACCCTGGTAGGGTTGAACCCGACCCAAACCCTGATAGGGTTGGGTTAGGGTTCAAATTTTGATCAACCCTGGCAGGGTTGGATTGGGTTAGGGTTGACCCCCTGAGAGCCCAACCCAGCCCGACCCTATATATATATATATATTTGTGTTTGTTATATCTTTAAGTTATAATTGTTATATATATATATATATATATATATATATATATATATATATATATATATATATATATATATATATATATATATATGTTATTTGACAATTTGTTGTATGTTTATGGGCCAAGGTCATTCCAATCCTAAATCAGGGTTAATCAGGGTTAACCAAGCCCAATCCGGCCCTGTCAGGTTCAATCAGGATAGGTTAGGGTTAGGCCCAACCCTGCCAGGGTTAGGATTAGGGTTGTATATTTTCTGACCCTGATAGGGTTGGGCTGGGTTAGAGTTGTTTAAATAGCCAAGATTAGGGTTAGGGTTTTGAAAAACCCGGCTCAACTCGACCTTGTTGCAGCTCTAATGGAGAGTGATACGTCCATAAGAAGGTACACGTACGTGTACGTAAACTGTTGTAAGATAAAAGGCTACCATACCAGGGTTCCTCTGCAGCGACAGCAGAATTACCGAAGATCTTAGCAGCATTGAACCGCTTGTTCGTAGGAATCGGTTCACCAGCCGGGGTATACGCATCGCACATGACCTGTTCCCAAACAAGGTTAAAAGACAAAAATGCCCCTAAATTCTTACCAGAATTACATCCTCGGAAGACCAAAAAAATAGTAGCTTACCAAAATATTGCTAACTCTCCTGAACGGATCCTTGAAAATAGCCTGAGGACTGATCCAATACAATTCCAAAGAATCAAATCAAATCAAATCAAATCATACTCAAGTTACATCCGATCTGCACCGTCCGATTGTTTAACTAGAAAATAAAAAGGGAAACTTTGCCTTACTATAAAATAACTTCGCTGTCGTCTCCAGGAGCTTGGTCGGTGCTGGATCCATCGTAGTTCCATTTTGGTAGCTTCTTTGGGTCAGACACCGGCTCAGGAAGAGTCTGTAACACCAAAACCAACAAAGCTTCATTAAAATTCCAGAAAGATTGAATTTTGAAAAAGAACAAAGAGACCTACCCTTGCTTTACTCCTCAAATCCAAACCAGAGCCTCCAATCCTGCAAGAAAATGTTGGAAAATGTCAGAAAGATTAGAGAGACAGAAAGAAGAAGAAGAAGAAGAAGAAGAAGAAGAAGAAGAAAGAGAATATATTTATATATACCATATGTACTCAGCAATGATGCTGGTGTCAGAGAGATTGAGGGTAATGAGATCGTTTAAGAGAGACATGGCGACCTACGGAGGAAGAACAGACAAGTGCTTTGGGCGAGGGACCTTGTTATGTAATAGGGAAAGAGTAAATCATGGAGGAATATCTCAACGACTCCGAAAATTAATGATATAAAATAGGAAAAAAAATTATCAAATTCGTTAATTGCTTAAATAGTTTTTTCGGTAAGAATTGGGACGAGTTGGATACAACTGGGAGTGGATTGCTGCTGTAGAGTAATGCTGATTTTGATAAGTGCATTGGGATATGTGATCGATGTACTTTCAATTGTCAGGATCTGTAATGCTATATGGCAACGCTACAAACTACAAACGATCTTTTTCTAATACAACTTTTGATGCATTGGGAATTTTTAAGACTTCAATTTTCACAAATCCATATGAGTTTGTGGGGTTCGGATCTCTTTGTTGTTCGATGCATATATCAATACATCATTATATTCAATACATCATTATGTTCCCCCAATAAACTTCAACCTAGATGACAACTGGAGAGACTCGACGCCAAGATCGGTGTGCAATATTTCATGGGTTGTGTATCAAAATAGTGATCTTCCAAATCTAATAAAATAATAGTTTCCCAATTTACATCAGCCATGGGTGGACCTTGAAAACATCTCAAAGTCAAAATGGTGGTAAAAGGTGTTCATGGTCATTTGCGTGATATTAGTTTTGTTTAATTACTAAAATACCTTTTCTTTCTCTGTCTTTGGAGTTGATTGGATAGGTCATGGCAAGTAGGGCTGCAACAGGACTGGGTTTTTCAAAACCCTAACCCCAACCTTGATTATTTAAACTTAATTCTAATCCAACCTAACCCTATCAAGGTCAAAAAAATATACAACCCTAATCCTGACCCTGGCAGAGTTGGGCCTAACCCTAACCTGCCCTGATTGACCCTGGCAGGACTGGGTTGGGCCGGGTTAACCCTGATTAACCCTGATTCAGGAAGAGGTAAAAAGAGAAAAAGATCTCTGTAAGTAAAAAGAAAAAAAATAAAAAAAATAAACGATATCAATCATACAATTCATTTAAAACCCATTTGATCTTAGCTCAAATAGAAATCTCCTGTCGATCATTAAACATGTTTTTGATTGTCCATTACAACACTCATGAGAATCATAAATCTTTACTGATGAAAATATAAACAAAACATAAACAAAATTGATAGCCAAAACAGAGGGGAACTCTAAAAGATCAATAAATAAAATAGAAACAACAAAAATCAAACAACATACTCAATCTGTCAGAAGAACAACAGAA
This sequence comes from Protea cynaroides, assembly GCA_028583415.1. Classification (NCBI taxonomy): domain Eukaryota; kingdom Viridiplantae; phylum Streptophyta; class Magnoliopsida; order Proteales; family Proteaceae; genus Protea; species Protea cynaroides. Next base: position 32,698,018 of record CM053273.1, on the reverse strand, counting down.
AGATTGAAAACACATAACTCAAGACAAAGTAAAATCTCCTTATAGTTTTCTAATAGATTAGCAAATGAAGTCGAAACAATAACAATCAAACTATAAAAAACATTTAACTCAAAACAAGGAAAGCTCCTCAGGAGATTTCGATTCTCACCTAATCTTTTTCGACAGTCGACTCTCAGTCTCTTAGACAATATCTCAACGCCTCCTAGAGTCGGCAACACTTCCCAGAGTATATTCATATATATACAGGGTTGGGCCGGACCGGGCTCAACCCAAGGGGTCAACCCTAAACCAACCTAGCCCTGCTAGGGTTATAAAAAAATAAGCCCTAACCCAGCCCTATCAGGGTTCGGGCCGGGTTCAACCCTGCCAAGGTTCAGGGCGGGCCAGGGCGGGTTAGGGTCATCAGGGTAAAACTTGCACCCTAATGGCGAGGCAAGGTCGATCTGATTGATCGATTCATATCAGTTTCGGCCAATTCTGGATACAGATTTTTCTTTTATAAATCCTAAGGTTTTCCAACTTTTTTGCTTATTATCATGTTAAGGGCATGTTTGGTTAAATATCTCATTAAGTATTAGGGTTATCATTCATATTTTGTGCTCTACTAACCCTTCTCTAAATTTGGTAAGACTAGCAATATGGTAAGTCTCCTTCAACTAACGATTTTTGTGTTTTTCTTTTCCTTTATCTTTTTAGGAATTCTTCTTGCTAATTAATGATTTTAGGTTTTATAGTCCATAAATGTAGAGATTTGATGTTTAGCAGAAGTGTTCATTATCTTATAAGAATGCCTAGTAATTGAGAAGACTGATTTAACCGAGCAGACCAGGATGGTCTGGAACTCTGGATGGTCGGGATGGCTAACAGCTTCTCTAGATTGCACCCTAACAAGTTCTCAGTCTTTAGTTTCCTTTCTCTCCAAGAGAAGGGAGATTTTATTCCAATGACTTCATAGTAGTAACTCCATATTCCCAGACGATTCATGCAAAAATTCCATTGTCCTCGTATTGGTGACTCCATTAAGTACCAATCTATTTTAAATTTGTCTGGCACTTTATCTGTAGTAAATATTCCTGTTTAATTATTCTGGTTTGTTAACTAACATTATATTATGCGATTGATTGTACTAATCGCATGAAGCATATGCATACACATGCACCTCAAAGATTAACCTCCCAAAAGCCACGTGGCATACTTATGGCCCCCATGTTTAGACACGGGACTTATCTATGGCGAAACTACAACTCTAGCCATATACCTTGGAGTATATAAAATGGGCTTACTCCATGTGCATGTTGAGAAAAAAACGTAGAATGCTTTTTCCCACCTGTGTGTAAATAATGAAGAAGTACGACAATAACAGTACATGTGAATAGTACTCGTAAATAGTAACTATGTGAATAGTATCCGTGAATAATACCTATAAATAGTACTCATGAATAGTTATTATGTGGGTCCCACCCAGTACAACATAACAACAAATAAGAAAAGAAATACACTGGAGTTTTAACGTAGAAAACCCTCCTAAATGTGAAGGTAAAAAATCACGAGGCTTTAGTCCAAAAAAATTTTCACTGTGTCAATAATAATGGGAATACAAGATCTTCCCTGGTCAACACCCGAGGTGTACAAAAAACTCACCGTACAAGGTGGAATTCCAAGAGTTACAATACTCTCACCTGAATCTGACATGACAAAAACAAGAACCAGTTCCCTCAATCGGGAGAATGTCAATGTCATGCCACTTTCACCGGTAAATTAACTCACTTAGCTAAAATCGTTCTCTTACTAAGTGCAAGTTATGTACCTTGAACTTACTCTCTCAGAATAGCTTTCTTCTTGTTCTAGTTCTATGTCTTGTTCTTTACCACTCCCCCTTTATATAGAAGAGAAAAGAAGGAATAGGAGAAGGAAGAGGCTCCCTTGAATCCTCCTTTGACACCAACCACGCTCACCTTTGGGTCAACGTTATGCCTTTTTGACGAAATGCCTTTGATAAACCAAAAAGCAAATTTGGTCGCTGGAAATGAAGAACTTGCTTCTTCATTATTTCTTTGTTTCACATTATACATTTTGTCTTACTTGTCATTTCAACTCTAGTTGTCCCCTTATTTCTTTGTATCATTCAATGCATGTTTGACTTTTATTTTTCTCACTTAATGCATGTCCCCCTCTTTTTGTCTCCTCCTTATGACTTTTGTGAAGAGGACTCAACAAATTCCCCCCTCCGACTCACGAGAAGGAGTCTGTCAGACCTTGCCATGCCACCATCTGTGTATCTCTACAATACAGGCTTTCCACTATGACATACATCGAACATCCCACGTCATAAGATTGACCACCGCATCTTATGAATTCTATAACTTGGGTTTATTCGTCTTATTCTTTACCATTCTGAGTGTGTATACCATTCTAGGTGCATCAACCGCTCTCCATGTACAATTCCATCTACACAACTGTTTGTGCAATTATGTGTACACTCCTTATGCCCCATATTATACACTTTACGTACCTCGAATGAATTACGACTCTCGATCGTGGTACGGATCTACCCTTGCACCGGTTAAAACTTGTAACTTCATCATGCAGCTACTCCACTTGCATGGCTTTTACGTTTGTCAGTCTCTGCTTCTCCAAAGCATTCCAGTTCACCTTCTGTGTATCTCTATTGATCTTGTTGTACATCTCCTCCTTCACTATACACTATGGGAAGATGATCTTTAACAAGATCAATGAGGTATCAGTATAGACAATCTTAGGAGAGGTTAAGATAGGATTTGTCATAGCTCGAGATGATGATAATATCTCCATTGGAGCTAACAACAGCGGTGTCTTTTTCACTTGTCTTGTCGTCCTCTCTCATTGTATCTCTTTTGAGTTTTCTACATTCTTTTTTCACATGCCTTTCCTTTTTACAATAAAAACATGTAACCCCTTTTCTTAAATTATTTTTCTTTCTCCCCTAGTTTTCTATGACAAGTACACCTCTTGTTGAGATAAACCTAAGGATTTTCTCCTTGTCTCTTCATTCAACAAACTACCAGTTACTTGACTTATAGTGAGTTTTTCATTTGGTGTAGAGTTGCTAAGAGACATTACCAACGTCTCCTAGTTGTCGGGTAATGAGCTGAGAAGTAACAATGCTTACAGCTCGTCATCAAGCACCATCTTCATGGAATAGAGTTGATTCACAATGCATTGTACCTCGTTTAAGTGGTCAGCAACTGAGCTTCCTTCTTTGTACTTTAAGTTGGCAACTTTCTAATCAAAAAATATTTATTGCCAGTAATCTTCCTCTCATACAGGCTTTCAAGCTTTGTCCATAATGAATATGCTAAAGTTTTTATGGACACATGATGGAAGACGGAAGCGTCTAGCTATTGCCGAATAAAGCCAACCACTTTGCGGTTTAAGGACGTCCATTCCACATTAAGTTTTCTTTGGTTTTGATGTGTCACCCTCTATCGGTGCATGCCAAAATCATTCAGTTACTCCCATTTAAGTTGATTATTTGTGTTGAGGTGTTTCCGTCCATTGTCATTGTTTACACACTTTTACGTAAACCATGCTCTGATACCACTTATTGAGAAAAATAATTGTGAAATATTTTTTTTCCACTTCTGTGTGTAAATAATGAAGAAGTACAACAACAACAGTAGTACACGTGAACAGTAACTGTAAATAGTATCCATGAATAGTAACTATGTCAATAATGGCTATTAATAGTACCTATGAATAGTACTCATGAATAGTTACTATGTGGGTCCCACCTAGTACAATGTAACAACAAATAAGAAAAGAAATACATCAGAGTTTTAACGTGAAAAGCCCTCTTAAATGTGAAGTTAAAAAATCACGAGGGTTTAACCCAAAAAAATCGCCACTATGTCAATAATAATAGGAATACAAGGTCTTCCTTGGTCAAAATCTGAGGTGTACAAAGAATTAACCGTATAAGATGGAATTACAAGAGTTATAACACTTTCATCTGAATCTGACGTTACAGACACAAGAATAACGTCTTTCCCTCGATAGAGAGAATGTCAATGTTACGCCACTTACACCAGTACACGAACCCACTTAGCTAGAATCATTCTCTTGCTAAGTGCAAGTTCTGTACCTTGAACTTACTCTCTTAGAATAGCTCTTTTCTTATTATGGTTCTGTGTCTTGTTCTTTCCCACTCCCCCTTTATATAGAGGAGAGAAGAATAAATAGGAGCGGGAGGAGGCTCCTCGAATCCTCCGTCCACGCCACTTTTGTTTCAATGTTATGTCTTTTTTACAAAATGCCTTTGATAAACGAAAAAACAAATTTGACCGCCTAAAATGAAAAACTTGCTTCTTCATTATTTCTTTGTTTCACATTAAAAGCAACACTATGCATTTTGTCTTACTTGTCATTTCAACTATAGTGTCCCCTTATTTCTTTGTATCATTTAATACATGTTTGACTTTTATTTTTCTCACTTAATGCATGTCTCCTTCTTTTTGTCTCATCCTCGTGACTCTTGGGAGGAGGACTTCATAGTGCAGAACAGTTAGAGGTATATCTCGATGGTTCTTACTATGGGTGAACCAAATGTCCCTTGATTTAGAAACAAATACCTTATGTATTCCACAATTGACATAGTTTTTGTGTGAACCTTGTGTGTACATCATAATGAGGTAACATTGATCGGGTTATTTCTTTGAACTAGACAATGGCTTGCATAGTTGCCTCTATAAAACCATGTCAAGCTAGTATTGGACCACTTGGGGTTGGAGGGGTTCTAATGAAACTAAGAAATATAGGTTTGCCTGTCATCCATACTAGAATAGATGGCTTTTTACTCAACCTAAAGAGATGTGGATGGGCATTGTTGCTACTAGTTCTTGCTTGAAACTTCCTGAAATGATGACACTTGTAAAAGGAAGCAGATTAGCAGTGAGGGTGGGTTCGGAAACCCTTTGGCCACTCCAATGCCTAAGTCAAAATAGGCAACAAGCAGTTGGAGCTTGGTATCAGAGAAATACGAGCTCCTGTAGGGAGGGGGTTTAGTAGTATGACAGAGAGAGAGTGTGAGTGTGAAAAGTTAAATCTTATTACCTTTGAAATAGGTTTTATATATAGAGTGGCATGGATCTAGGCAGGACCTGCATGATTGCCAATGATTTTGTGTATATTTTGAATCATATGCCAACAACCATGAGTTGTCGTGGTGGTTTGATAAGGAGAGTGGGTGGAGCCACGATCCAATCCCTTGGGAATAGGGGTCAGATGTGGATAGGTAGACTTAATGGCCGTCAGATGTCAATCCTCTAATGGATCTTCCTTAAATACTTCCAAGATTGTAGCTCTCGAATTATCTCTTGAGTTGGCACTGGTCCAAGATTGAGGGGATTGTCTACGATCGGGGTTGATCCGCAGTTATCCTCCGAGATCGTGGGTATAGCTCGTTCCATATAACCGACCTATGAGGTAGCATCTGTAACGAGCTTACACGTGGCTTGACACATATCTATTCTTAATTGAGGGTTCGCATTGGACTCGTGTCCTCCCCTAATTGGCAGATTTATTATTGCCCTATCAGATGTAAAACCAAAAATCCAGATTTTAAAGGAAAATTTGGAAATGTTTGAACCAATATTAATAAAAAAAAAAAAGTAATTAAGGATCCAGTGAAAGACCCAATGATAGAAGAACAAATTTTATGGTTCCCAACAATTCGATTCCTTAAAAAATACTGACTTCAAGTTAGAAACCCGGACCAAAAAAGGGACCTAAGAGAGTATCAAAGAAGGCTTTCTAAACACACACAAAAAAAAAATATATATATATATAAACACATAAAAAACAACCAAACATACTAAAATAAATATTGGCCAAATAACCTAACAACAATGACTACAAACTCTAAGCATCATACAACAAGCTAGTAAGACTAAGGCAAAACACTAAGTCTAGAAAACTAGAGCATAAAAAATAAAAAATAAAACAATAGCAACATAAAACAAAATAAAAATAAAAATAAATAATATTATCCTAATATATGCAACACAATTATAATGAAAAATTTAAGTCCTAAAAGAGTGACATAAGTTAAACCTAAGACTAGCATGCTAAAAAAAAAAAAATGCAAAACATCATGATACATTGTTGTAATTTAATGTTTTGAATTTTATTAGATTCAAAATATTAATTCACAATTTACAAGTGGGGTTGAAGAGATGTATCCTTTCCTAATATGCATATTTACAAGTAATATCGAAGAGGTGTGTCTCTTCTTAATAGGCACATGAATGATCAATATGCGTGATTATTAGTGGCATGTTTAAACGGTCAATAGATATGTTTATTGTCTAAATGATCAATAGACATGTTTGTTAGCAGAGACACAATGTATGGACACACTTTTTAGAGACAACAATTAGTGGTGTCTCTTCTTCTCCTCTATAGAGAGAGAGAGAAGGTTTAACTTTAACCCATATAAAAGATAATTCAAGGGAAATTTTTATAGACCTCCCTTGCATTTTATCAAAATGTAAAAGATGCAATAGACCTCCCTGCAGTACACATAAATTTTACAAAACTCCACTCTGACAAGTTTTTACGGTTTTTAACTTTTTAAATGCCAACTTTACCCTTAAATTAGTGTGGACTTCTCACTTTACCCTTTTGATTCTAGAACCCAAATAATTCCATACATTTTCAACCCTAACAGTAAAATCCATTTTTACCCCTCATCTCCTGTCTGAGTTGTCTTCAAACGACCCGATTTCGATCTTGGAACTTCGTCTCTCAAAGATTCCCAGAACAGTCACGAGCATGAGCGACTTGGGTGTGCTAGATTTACACTCTAACAAGTTATCGGGACCAATTGATGTTGTCTTCCAGATTGAAAGCAGGTTCCCTGAAGGAACACTGAGCTTCGTTGATCTATCTGACAACCATTTCTCAGGCGAAATTGAGCAAATTGGAACAGGGCCGCATAATATGATTGGGTTTCTCAATTTGTCAAATAATTACTTGACAGGCCGATTGGTGGGTTCTATTGGGAAATTGATCTCAATGTGGAGCTTGGATTTGAGTTACAATTCGTTGGGTTTTGAATTGCTAGAATCTCTAGTGAATGTAAGCTCGTTAGTAAAGCTAAAGCTGCAGAGGAACAGGTTCACAGGTGAAATACCAAATGGGTTTCTGAAGTTGAAGGCGCTGCTTAGAGAACAGGATTTATCAGATAACCTTCTAGTGGGAAGAATACCACAAGGCAGTCCTTTGAGTGATTTTCCAACGAGTTCTTTCTCTAGGAATAGAGGGTTGTGAGGAAAGCAGAAGCCTCTTTCTCCCTGGGCTTTTTCATACGCCACACCACAATTCCATCACGGTTTTGTGTTGTCCAGTACTTTATTTGCACACGGCACACCACACCAACATCAAGGCTGGAAAAAACCTCTGCTTCAAAAGGCTACGGTTCCCCCTTCCAATGGCAATTCCTACTGTACCTTCAAAGCAACTCAAAAGTCAAGAACTCTTCCCTACAGAAAACAATCAATCAATCAAGCAAGCATCTCTAATTTAACTCAAATTTCCACAAGCCCTTGTTCTTGATTTTTGGATCTCTTACAGACATAGATCAATCAAGATGGTGAATTCAGTTTCCTCCAATTCAAACCAACCACCTTCACCTGCAGGCCACCAATCTCTCATTCAGTTCAAGCCTTTCCAACTGCCCATCATTAACCGAATCGCCCGAGTTTTCCACCGTCTTCGGCTCGTCCACTGCTCAGGGGACAACTTCTTTGTCCTCGGTGCCTCCGGCCACATCTACACTATCATTTCTATTCTGGAAACAGAGGGTTGTTTTTAAATGGTGGTTTTTGAGTTTTTCGTATCGATTGAAGGAGGAGATTAAATGTCGTAATTTACTGTGTGTTAGGGTTATGGGGGTTCGGATGTGCGAACACTGCTACGTGGGTTAGGGTTTTGGGGGTTTGAACTTACTGCCGGGCAGCTGAAACGGAGTCGCAATCACAGTCACAGATGATGGTAAGGTGCTGAGTTGCTGTTGGTGGCTCTTCAGATGAAATGCATACAGTGGAAGTTGCAGTCGTGGGGGAGAAGAAGATGGTGGTTCTTCAGATGAAATGCATCAGTGGAAGTTTTCGTGGCGGAGAAAAACAGATGAATAACATATGAAGGGAAATAAATGGGTAACAGGTTAACTTAAAGCATAAATGATCAAGGGTATAATGGTCATTCTAAGTAAATTAGTTAAGTACATAATGGTCTGTTTAAAAAACGATTCTAAAAAAGTGTGCCAAGGAATGGTCCATGTATTTTTCGAATTAGGGGTGGTTTTGTAATATTTCGACAAACTGCGAGGGAGGTATATAAATTGATTTTACCTATTGAGCATAGTTTTTTAAATTTTTGAGTAAACCATGAAAAAAATACAATACTTTTTGGTTTTTTAGGATTGTTTTATTTAAGAAATCGATTCACATAGAACCTGGTTTGCAGCATAGGGGGTGACTACGATTTTAAGAAAAATAGCCTTGACTACGACTCAATCCTACCATTTGTTTGCCGCATAGGATACATTAATTTAACGATGCTTTTGAGGCATTCTTTGGTGAATTCATAGATGCATACATAAAGTATTTGAATAAGTAAATTTTTATATTTATTTACATTCGTATATGTCATGTTCATCTCATATCTGAGATGATGTTTTTGACATATGACAACATGCATGAACATTAAAATACAAGAAAAACAATATTTTGAAAATCATTTTTTGGGTGAGATTTTGAAAGTCATGTTATCTTCATGAATGAGGAGGAACGTAAATTAGTCATGTCAAAACATATCCTTTTTCTAAACAAGATAGATTTCTTTATTGAAAAAAGAAAAAGAAAAGAACAAGATAAAGAATATACAAACAACCTCAACACACGAAATCCCCCACCATTGGATTACTCTGTGAAACAAAGCAAAGAGCACCCCAGACAACTCACTAACTCACCGTATAACAGGAAACCCAAGTACACTAAAATGTACTTAACCCCAATTTGAAAAAAGCCAATTATAAAAACGAGACACCGAAAACTTTACTCATGTCAAACATACCTTGAATCATGCATCACAAAACCATCCATATACACATAGACATGATTAATTAAACTGAGAGAGAGAGAGAGGGGGAGAGAGAGAGAGAGAGAGAAGAGAGGGAGAGAGAGAGATAGAGAGAGAGGATTACCCCCCCAAGGGGTAGCTCAGTTAGCAAGAGACCATGTCTCAGGAAGTAGAGGGCCTGAGTTCGACTCCTCTTCTCTTATTAGGGTCTCCCACACAAGGTCTGATTGTTCTCATGGGTCTTAGGTTAATCTAGTACATGTGGATGGTGAGGTCTACATGGATTTTTTTTTTTTTTTTTTGCTAAAGGTCAGCAAGAATATATTAATGAATTTAAAAAATATACATCAAGTCATCCTACTTAGCTAGTGGTAAACCCCACTTTCGGTATTGCCATCAGCAGAAAACTCCTAGAAGGAATAATAAAGAAACTACAGAAATCTAAAATGTAGCCTATGGGAAGCATCCCAAACCACCTTTGTAGCAATAAAATTAGGATGCTCGGTCCATACATAAGATCTCCTATCCATGGCTGCTGTTTTTGCAGGCCTATCTGCCACTATATTGATCTCCTGAAAGCAATGTATATCTGAGGTCAGTGACTCTAGGTATCGTCTTGGAGCTCCTCCACGCCTAAAGAAAGTACCATGGCATTTTGTTTGTTCTCATGCATCTGACCACTGAAGCCGAATCACTTTCCATCCAAATTTTGTCAAAACCAAGTTTTGAAGCCTTCTCAATGCCTCGTAGTGCAGCTCTTAGTTCTGCAGTAAAATATTCACTCCAAGATATTCAGCAAAAAGCAAGCATTACCACACCTGCCGCTGCATCACCTGGGTTCCCCATGCTGCATCCATCCACATTTATTTTGCACTAGTTATTAATTGGAGGTGTCCAATATAGTTTAATAATTTGAGACCTTCTTCTAGCCATAATCTCAAGCTTTAACAATCTGGCTATTTCCAGATCTTTCACACTTTTCACCATACATGGTTTTAATATTGACATTTCCCTACAAGAATTGGTTGTCCAACTGATTATTTGAAATTTAGAGGGTGTCATGTTGTCATGATAACTCTGGTTCGTAGCTCTCCAAATGGTTCATATTACCTTTAATCGAAGAGGTACCCAAATGCATTTCATTTGCACTATTCTCGATTTTCTTTTCCACCAAGATGTAATCTCATTTGTAGATTCACATTCTTGCATACCTCTACCCATAGTGTCCATGTAAACTCACAAGATACAAAGAGATGATTAAAAGATTCTTCCTTCTTAAAACATAAGTGACATATAGAGGCCATACTCACATTCTTCTTGTGTACAATATCATTTGTAGGCAGCCGTCTATGGCGCCATCTCCATCTAAAAAAAGGAATCTCTCAGAATCATGTGATTATCCCATACATAGCCCATCCATGTTTTCCCTAAGGAGTTTCCAAGTCGATTTCACAGAAAAATTCCCAGATTGTTCTCCTGTCCAAACCAGCCTGTCTGTTTCACCCTCAACTAGATTAATTTTGTAGCATCATTAAATAGATCCTTTAGTCTCTGAGACCTGGTAGCTGGCCATCTCCATTCCCCCATTTGAATAAATCTAGATAATGAGCACTCATTGCTACGATAATTACTCATCCAAACTGAGTTTTTCCTCTAGAGAAAACTCGCCAAGCCACCTATCCTTCCAGATATTAATCTTTGTTCCTTCTCAAATAATCCATCTTGAGTGCTTTACAATCCAGTCCCACAGGCATCTGATGCTTAACCATACAGGCGAAGAAACCCGATGGATTCTGATATCTCCCTTTTTGTTAAAATAATATCCCTCATAAACATTGCACATATAGAGTCCATTCAAAGGATGGGCCTTGGGTTCCTCTTTGCAAAAAAAAAAAAAAAAAAAAAAACCTTCATATCGAGTAATACTTGCTTGAGTCTTAAGACAGAAGAAATACAAGCATAATAAGGAGCTAAGCCTCCTGATAAGATACAGGGTCAATTAACTTTGCTAGTCTATCTTATGCAGGTAGATTGTAGCTTGCTAGGTTAGTCATGCAAAGCTCTTACCTCTATTGGACTGAAGTTTTTGGACTTCCTTGACCAATCATTCAGAAAGTAGAAGGGCTTATGAGTGTTTTTTTTTATGGAAAGGGACGGATAACAACAAATTCTTCCTTTCCATTAAATGGGCGAAAGTGTGCTTGCCAGAGAAAGAGGGCGGCTTGGGCATTCGAAGAGTCAAGGAAGTTAACTTGGCTTGTATCATAAAGCTGATTTGGTGCGTTGTGGAGAAAAAAGATTGCATCTGAATTAAATGGATTTACAGCAGGTACCTGAAAAAGGACTCCTTTTGGATGACTCCTGAGAGTAATGACTCATCTTGGGTATGGCAAACTATGATTCGCCATAAGCAGATGGCTCTCCCCTTCATCAGGTCCCTTATTGATGATAGATCATCCACTCTCCTTTGGCTGGACCATTGGCACCCTTATGATGTTTTGATCTTGGTGTATGGGGAGAGGATTAAACTGGATTATGGGCGAGACAAGTTTGCTGCTATTTCATCTATCATCTTAAAAGGAGGTTGGCGTACGGGTAGGGCCTCTTCTTCTCGGCTTTTGCAGGCTTGGGAACGTCTTAGTGCTATTCAACGTTGGCCCCCAAGAAGCGGGGATATTACAAGCTCTTCTAATGGAATCTTCTCGTCATCATCCGCTTGGGAGACTATCAGATCTTGTAGCCCCTCAGTTGCCTGGTACGAAGTGGTATGGTTTAAAGGGCACATTCCTTATCCCAACTTTATCCTCTGGAGAGCTATGACTCATTCTCTCTCCACCCTCTCCTTCATGACAAGGGTATCATCCCCATATCTACATGCGGTTTGTGCTGGGCATCGCAAGAAGACATCCAACATCTCTTTTTTGATTGCCCTTTCTCCAATAGAATTTGGGTAAAGATCCTTGGAAAGTGTTGGGCTACTAGAAGACATATCCGGTCTTTTTATTTTGAATGGCAACGGATTATCCAGAAGTTCAAGGATAAATCCCCCTGTGCTTCCGTCGCCAAGCTTGCATTCATTGCAACTGTTAACCACATTTGGTTCAAGAGAAACCTTAGTTGATGGGGGGCCAAGTCTAAGACCTTTTAACAGATTTGGGAAGCTATTGACTTTGATGTCCAAGGTATCTCTATGCCTTTTCACTCCTCCCCCCCCTCCCCTCCAGATACAGCGATGAATAGATTCATTTGGTCTTCTTGGAATTTTGCTTATCCATAACTTGGGGTTCTGTCTTATTTTGTTTCCTTGTTTATTTCCTTTCTCAATGTTTGGGTAAGGTTACATTGTAAGGAGCCTAGCTTTGTCCTTTGGATTACCAGGTTTGTTCTCTCTCTTTTGGGGTGTCGTTAATATATTCTTTTATTCACCAGAGAAAAAAACTTTGCTAGTAGTAGTTCAATTATGTAGAGAGTGATCAATGCTCGTTAGGGACTATGTAAGCTAATGTGATTCAACCTATGCTCTAAACCTTAAATTTTACATGGCATGAAGTCATGAATAAGATAGTTACAAAACTAGAAAACAAAATCTTACGAGATATATGGTCAGGCCTTAGGAAGTTTAAATGCATATTAAATGGCTGTTTTTTACCGTACCATATTTTACTATATTAAACGGGTAATCTATTTTGATCCAAAACGAACAGCAAAAAAATGCCACATTTTTTTTTGGTTCTCATTTTAAAAGCATATTATACGAGTTTCCGTTTTATTTTTTTATTTTTTTATATGTAAAATTGCCCCAGTCACAGTTAATTCACATAACATTTGGGCATCCAGGAACCTTGCTTATTGGAAAAAGTCAAAATGTCAAAAGTAATTTTTAAAAAAAGTTTCAAAAGATTTTTTAACTCAAAACCAATTTTTGTTTTGGCTCCAAAAATTGGTTTTTAAACAAAAATTTGGTTTTTGGTTTTGGGCGGGAAATTCAATTTTCAGTTTTGAGTCGGTCTATGTAATGTTGGACTTTTTAGTACATTGCTTAGGGATTGTAGAAGAGAGGTCCTTATTTGTAGGGAGTGTCCCTTACCCATTGAGCCCTAAAAAGAAAGCCTAACTTGGTCCAAGTTGACTCACATATACACACGCACACGCACGTCGGATGGGACCAAACTACTACCGGCGATCGACGACTGACGACCATGACACGGGTGTGGGTGTAGTCGGATTCAGACACACCCCTACCTAGGTACCTTTTGGAAGGGTACATAGGTGTAGAGGTGCATCTTTACATACAAGAGACACCATCTCGACCATCGATCTCAGGATCAGAAATTTGGCACGATCTGGACGGTCCATTTGGAGGGTTACACCCCATCCTATGGCCACGACCAATGGGTATTTGAAGGTTATAAATAGAGGATGATCCCTGCCATCAAATTCATTCCAAATTCGAGTGTCTCTCCTTTCTTTTTCTCCAACTCTCTCCCTCTACTTTATTTAATCATAGGGTCCAATCTCGTTGGTTTGAAAGGATAATTGATCTTAGCCGTCAGGTCTGCATAACCTAACAGTGAAGTGCACACTGGGTGGGTGTCCTACAAAAGGGTTGTTTTATCTTGGAGGCTGATTTGCGGGGATCTATTGCACCATATAAGGGGCAAATATAGTCTTAAGGACAGTGTTTCAACACGACTCAACCCTACCTTCATTTTCGGTTCCATCTTATAAGGTATGTATTGTTATATTTTTATTTAGAAAAAATTTCATCTACACCCCATCAAGGATTGCTAACATCATCTACACCCACAAGATTGTAAAAACATCACCTAGGTCCACTTAACTGACGAAAATCACTAAAATTATTGAAATACAGTTTTACCCCTCATATTATAAATTGAAAAATTAAAAAATTATGTTGATTTACTGATTTGACCTTCAAATCAAACTTATATTTTCTCTCCTTCTTTCCTTTTCACTCTCACCCAAGCCCTAACCCCTAACGTTGGAGTCCCCTCTGCGTTGTGCGTCCACGGCAGCTTCCCATGCTTGGCCTCTGGAAAATTGGAATGGGAGACTTTCCGCCATTATATTGCACAAGATGTGCCCCCTCTATAGAGAAGAAATAGGGAGAGATTGAAGGAGCAGTGGAGATTTCTTGTAACTCTCGACGGAAAGCTGAGAAGAAAGGAGAGAAGTTAGAGAAAGGAGAGAAGTTAGGGATTGAGAAAAGATTGAAAAATAATTCGATTGGAGAGAAAGGAGAAGAAATAGAAGAGAAATTAGGGATTCTTTCTATAATTCCTCTGGAATCCTTCGATTTACCTCATCCATAACATACAAAACTTTTCCTTTTCTACAAGAAAAGCAAAAAAAAGCCGAAGATCGTTAATGACAAGTTTCAACCATGAAAACCCTAAAATCTCTTGACTCTTCAATGTTCCTATAAATCAGTCCCCACAAACCAACCAAACCAGTAAAAAAAAAAAAAAAAGCACTCTTTCCTACTTTGAAAAGCTAAAACGCAGATTCCACACCAGGAACCCAACGGCCCAGTTAACTATTTTTTCCCTTTTTTTTTTCCAGAAGGAAAGCCATCGTCTTCCTTTGGAATTCTGCAACTTCGAATCAGATCGGTAGAATTTGCAAAATCAAGAAATCAGGCATCCCTGATTACATTCCATCCCCGCTTCGAATCCCCCACTTTTTGATTGGTCAATCCAGTCCACCTGATCAGTTACCTACAAGATGACCATGTGTACACGTCTACTGAACCTTTCAGAAGAACAGAGAAAGAGAGAGAGGGGTGACGGAGTTGCAGAATCATCTCACCACCACCGTTGTTTGGCCCATCTCACAGTTCTTAGTCCCATCTTCGAATGCATTGTGAAGGTACTCCTTTTTCGAATTGACCAATTCCAAAGCAGTAAAAGAAGAAGTAAAGAAGAAGAGGAAAGAAGAAGAAGTGTAAAATTATCTTTTACCTTTACTTTAAGGGCTATATTGTCCATGAAATAGTCCAATACAGTTGACATTAGCATCTAATGGGAATCTTGTGAAGGAGTAGACTTCTTTGATTAGCACAGCAAAGTTTTTTGGTGGTAGGTGATGTTTTTGCAATCTTGTGGGTGTAGATGATGTTAGCAATCCTTGATGGGATGTAGATGAAATTTTTTTCTTTTATTTATGTACAATCCATATTTTAGCATATAGTTAAGTTGACATATAACCTATTATATGCATATATGATTATTGCATATCTGTCCATTATCACTTGATTATTAATTATTGAAGGGTAAATTACACCAGAGGTACCTAATGTTTTGAGAAATGATACTAGAGGTACCTCACGTTTCAAAAATCATACCAGAGGTACCTAACATTTTGAGAAATTATACCAGAGGTACCTGACGTTTTAAAAATATTACACTTGGGGTACGTTTTACTTTTGTACTTCCAAATTTACCCTTGTTTTAGCATAACTTTCTTGGTCCCCTTTGGTTCACGCTCTCACCATCCCATTTCCGCAACGACTCACCACTCGGATTTCCAGGTGCTCATCGCTGTCTCAATTGCCCACCCCTTTTCCTGTGCCTGTCCTCTCCTGTGACCCTTCCTCACCGATTGTTTCTCATCACCAAGTCACAGATCTTGACTATGGTACACACCTCCGGTGAAAACTCTACATTCCAATTTACTACCTTTTCGGCGATGTATACCAATGATCAGGCACCAAATAAGGATAGTTCAACAAGAAACGATCAATCCCTGAAAGTTTAAGGTAGATCTGATGGTTAACTTAAAGGATGCCAAAGTTAAATGGGCTGAATGTCAGAAATATAAAAAAGGTACCTCTGATATGATTTTTGAAACGTGAGGTACCTCTGGTATGATTTCTCATAAGGTCGGGTACCTCTGGTGTAAATTACCCATTATTGAATAATAATTAATTGCTTGTTACATTATTATTTATTAGTTTATACAATGTATATTATTGTACCTTAGTTCTATTTTACTATAATTCTTAAGACTGTATTTGTATATATTGTAGATTGTTATCCTGGCCGATTCTGAATCTGGTTTGACCATTGAAGTTGGTTCGGCTATGGGAAATATGCACATCATGTCTGAGTTTGATGGCATAGAACCATTTAATGGTTCAAACTACAAAAGTTGGAGGCAAATGATGCATTTTGCCCTATCCCAATTAGGTGCCATGTTCGCCCTAACTGAAAAAATGCGGGAGGAATCCGATGATCTATAAATCAAGTCAAAGAGGGCTACATGGATAACTGCTGACTTCCAATGCAAGACCTAGATCCTGAATGCAATGACTAATGAGCTGTATAATGTATATTTCTCATATGATTATGCTTATACTGTATTGGAAGCACTTGACAAAAAATATTCCTTGAAAGATGTTGGAAGCAAGAAATATGTGACTGCCAACTTTTTAAATTTCAAAATGAAGGAAGACATGAATATTTCTATGCAAATAGATATGTTCCAAGTTCTTGTTGCTAGCCTTGTGAAAGAAGGAATCATTCTTCTAGAAAAGTTTGTTTCTGCAGCATTAATTGAGAAGTTGCCTAACTCATGGAGTGATTTTAAGTTACACTTGAAGCATAGATCAAAGGACTGGACCTTGAAGCATTATATAATGCAAATCAAGATTGAAGAGAAGAACTGTGAAATTGACAGGATGGAAAAAACCAAGGAATACATAACCAAGGCTAATCTTGTGGAAAACGGCAAAAATGAGAAAAGGGACAAGTCCAAGAAATTTTTTCAAATGAAAAAGAAAGGTAAATTCAAGAAGGCCAAGGGAGGATGCTTCTACTATGAGAAACCAGGTCACTTTAAGAAAGACTGTCGGGCTCTTAAGAAGAAACAAGAAAACGACAAAACCAAGGTGCACTTTACTGAAGAGGATTTATTTGCAACAATGGTAACTGAGGTAAATTTGGTTGAAAAACTAAAGGAGTGGATTATTGACACTGGAGCCACTAAGCACATTTGTGCTGACTGGTCATCTTTTGTCAAATATTCACCAATCAAAGCAAATGACATAGTGTACATGGGGAACTCTCAAACCTCTCAAGTCATGGGCAAGGGTCAAGTCACACTGAAGCTGACATCTAGAAAGACCCTAGTGCTGAGTGAAGTGCTGCATGTCTTAGATATAAGAAGGAATCTGGTTTTTCATTTTTGTCTGAACAAAGATGGAATGAAGCTATGTTTTAAAACAGATAAAGTCATTGTATTTTAGGGGGATAAATATGTGGGAAAGGGATATGCTAACAATGGTCTCTTTGTAATGAGTATTGATAATGTACTGAATGAAATTCCTTCTTCTTCTTACTTGATGAGTCTTTTGATATATGGCATGATAGACTAGGACATCATAGCACACCTTATATTAAAAGATTATCCAACTTAGGATATCTATAAGGACAGCCTGAACCTCTGCCCCATAAATCCCCAATATACATAAAGGCTAAAATTACTAAAAAAATCTCATAAGTCTATAAAAAGACAAACTAAACTTTTAGAATTGATCCATAGTGACTTAGTTGATTTCAAATCACATGAGTCAAGGGGGGCAATAAATATTATATAACATTCATTGATGACTATTCTAGGTATACTAAATTATATCTCCTAAAATCTAAAGATGAAGCTGAAAATGCTTTTAAAGCATATAAGCTTGAAGTAGAAAATCAGCTAAATAGAAAAATTAAAAGGTTAAGAACTGATAGGGGGACTGAGTATGGCACTTATAGCTTATCTCAATTTTGTGAAGAAAATGACATAATTCATGAAACTACTGCACCATATCAACTTGAGTCCAATGGTGTAGCTGAAAGAAAAAATTGAACTTTAAAAGAAATGATGAATTATTTTCTGATTAGTTTAGGTTTACCTTATAATATGTGGGGGGGGGGGGGGAGCTATTTTATCTGTATGTTATATACTTAATAGAATACCTCCCAAGAGATCTGACCTAGTTCTTTTTGAGTTTTGGCATGGAAGGAAACCATCCTTTAATCATTTAAGAGTATGGGGGTGTTTGACTAAAGTTCAGATACCTGAACCTAAGAAAAGAAAATTTAGACCCAAGACTTATGACTGTGTTTTTATAAGATATGCTCAACATAGTGCGGCATATAGATTCTTAGTATTAAAATTGATTGAAAATGTGTTTGATGATAACATTATAATTGAATCTCGTGATGCTAAATTTTTTTAACATGTATTCCAAAGTTGAAAATCCTATTATGGATAATGACATTAATAAAGAACAAGAATTTAATGAAATAGATACTGAGTCACTAAGGAGAAGTAAAAGATAGGGGAAACCCATTAACCTAAGTGATGACATATAAATATATCTTGTGGATAGAGATCCTCTAACTTATCAAGAGGTTGTAACATCTCCAGATACAATATTTTGGAAGGAGGCCATTAAGAGCGAGTTAGATTCTATAATCCAGAATCACAATTGGGAATTGGTAGACCTTCCACCAAGGACAAAACTTCTAGATACCAAGTGGATATTTAAAAAAAAAAGTAAGGCCTGATGGATCTCTTGAAAAGTTTAAGGCAAGATTAGTAGTAAAATGATTTAAACAAAAGAAAAACATAGATTATTTTGATACATTCTCTCCTATAACTCGTATTGTTACTATAATAACTCTGTTTGCCATAGCATCCATTTATAACTTAGTTATTCATCAAATGGATGTTAAAACTGCATTTTTAAATGGGGATTCAGAAGAAAAAATTTATATTAAACAACCTGAGGGTTGTATAGTGACTAGACAAGAACACAAAGTTTGTAAATTAATTAAATCCCTATATGGTTTAAAACAAGCACCTAAACAATGGCATGAAAAGCTTGATCAAGTATTATTACACAATAGATTTATTATCAATAATTCTGATAGATGTGTATATAGTAAGTTCTATAATGGCAAGGGTGTTATTATTGTTCTATATGTTGATGATATATTGATTATGGGAATAGATTTAAATATTGTAAACTCAACTAAGAAAATTCTTATGTCTAAGTTTGATACAAAAGACATGGGAGAAGTTGATGTCATTCTAGATATCAAAGTTATTAGGAAAACCAATGAGATAATATTAGCTAAAGCACACTATGTGGAAAGCCTACTAAAGAAGTATGGGTATTATGGGTGCTCTCCAATAAAAATAATTTTAGTGGTAGGAAGCCATCTCATAAAAAATCAAGGTGATCCAGTCTCTCAAATGGAGTTTTTCCAAATTATTGGTTCAATGTCATACATGATGAACTCTATAAGACCAGATATAGCCTTGGCAGTAGGGAAGATGAGTCAACATACTCATAACCCAGAAAAGGAGCACTGGAAAGCCTTAACAAGGTTGTCAAGGTACTTAAAGGGAACTATAAATTATGGCTTACACTATAGTGGGAATCCTTCATACTAGAAGGGTATTGTGATGTTAATTTGATATTCGATTAAGAGGAATCCTTAACTACAAGTGGTTATGTATTTACTCTTGGTGAAGGAGCGATTTCATGGAAATCTATTAAGCAAACCTATGGTACTGGTTCCACCATAGAGGCAGAATTTATAGCCTTATAGAAGGCTAGGGCAGAAGTCGAGTGGCTTAAAAATTTGGTGGTAAAAATTTTGTTATGGTCTAAACCTATGCCCCCAATATCATTATATTGTGATAGTAAAGCAGCTATTGCTAAAGCAAAGAGTAAGATTTATAACGGAAAAAGAAGACATATGCTTAAGACACAACCTTGTAAGGCAATACGTAAGTAAATGAACGATAGCTATCAACTTTGTAAAGTCAGAAAAGAATCTGACAGATATATTTACAAAGCCATAAACCACTAAGGTCATTATTGACACATCTAAAGGAATGAGCTTAAATCCCATGTCATTAGTCATGTGATGGAAACCCAACCTATGTGATAGAAGATCATTGGAATTAGATTCAATGAAAAAAAACGAAGTCACACAGATGACTTGTTTAGTACTATCAAAGTTTGCTCATTCTGGTTAGATGGTGAGATAGTACTCATCACAATGAATAGAGGATGAATCTCAAGGATTCTTAGTCAAGCCAAGTTATCCTAGAGAAATGTAGGGGTGTATTAACTGTGGTGCATACTATGAGCTGACCTTATTGAATGTAGGAAGTGTGGCCGCTTCCAATGAGAATTTTAAGGGTGAACTCTCATAAACATTCATGAACTAGGATAGGGACAAGGTCGATTTAAAAATATGTCCACCATTAAAGGTTTTTCAAGGGTCGAACTGTAAGAGGTGGTTGGTAGGTCAGTCGGCTACACCAATGAGGAAAGGTTCAAGGAGTGTTGCTTCACCCATACTCTGTAGCATGGCCTATCAGACCTAGTATAGGTTTAAGTCGAAAGACACTTGCAACAACGTCGCTTACAGTTCTCATAAGATCAACTGTCTGATTTCGATTTTCAATATCTTTTAAAACTTATAGGGGAATTGTTGGAAAAAGTCAAAATGTTAAACGTAATTTTTAAAAGAAGTTTCAAAAGATTTTTTTTAACTCAAACTCAAATTCTCATTTTGGCTCCAAAAATTGGTTTTTGGTTTTGGTCGAGAATTTTGATTTTCGATTTTAAGTTGGTCTATGCAATGTAGGACTTTTTAGTCCCACACTGCTTAGGGATTATGAAGGAGAGGTCCTTATTTGTGGGGAGTGTCCCTTACCCATTAAGCCCAAAAAAAAAATCCTAGCTCGGTCTAAGTTAACTTACGCACATACATATGCTCGTGCTTCGAACAAGACCGGACCAGACAGTGGGCGTGTGCAGGTGCCAGTGAGGGCGTGGGCACTAGGCCTGAGCTCTGGGTTGCGAGTTGCGGGTGTAGGTGTGGGTGTAGTCGGATTCGGACACATCCCTACTTAGATACCCTTTTAGAAGAGTACGTAGGTGTAGAGGTGCATCTCTACACATAAGAGACACCATCTCGACCGTCGATCTCAGAATCAGAGATCTTGCATGATCTGGATGGTCCATTTGGAGGGTTACACCCCATCCTATGGCCATGACCAATGGGTATCTAAAGGTTATAAATAGAAGATGATCCCTGCCATCAAATTCATTCCAAATTCGAGTCTTTCTCCTTTCTTTCTCTCCAACTCTCTCCCCTTACTCTGTTTAATCGAATGGTTGAATCTCGTTGGTTTGAAAGGATAGCTGATCTTAGCCGTTAAGTTTGCATATACCTGACAGTAAAGTGCACATTGGGTAGGTGTCTTATAGAAGGGTTGTTTTATCTTGGAGGCTGATTTACGGGGACCTACTGCACCATATAAGGGACAAATACAGTCTTAAGGACAGTGTACCAAACATGACTCAACCCTACCTTAATTTTTGGTTCCATCTTATAAGGTATGTACTGTTATATTTCTATTTGTGTACATTCCAGATTTTAGCATATAGTTAAGTTGACATATAACCTATTATATGCATATATGATTATTGCATGTTTGTCCATTATCACTTGATTATTAGTTATTGAATAATAATTAATTCCTTGTTACATTATTATTTATTAGTCTATACAATATATATATTGTTGTACCTTAGTTCTATTTTACTACATTGCTTTTAACAGAACGAGTAGCATAGCATAGTCCACTATTGACCCTTTCTATGGAACTGAGCATTTAGGTCATGTTGAGGCATCAAATCATTTTTAAAGTCAGTTCTTTCTCCCTTAAGATTTCAAAATGCCTAAATTAATCTCTATTGGGCATTCCCACATGATTTCTTCCTTTTTCTAAATAGACTGGTTCAATTACAACGAGTTTGAATCAAACCAATTCAATTGAGTGAACCAAAGAATTAAAAAATGACAGGTAAACGACATGTCCTCAGCAACTCCCACCTTACTCCTCTCCCTGTCTCTCTCACCTCTATCATATCCTTGAGTTTCTTCCCCCAGCCCAACAAAGATAGAGGTTCGAGTGTGATCTATTGAAGAACCAGGGCTAGCAACCCAGGAGACTTTTCCCCCTCTCAACAACGAGGAGACGAAACCTTGCTTGCGATCTGGCTTCTCATTGATAATATGAAGCGATGGATGCGAAAAAGCCATCCCGTGCTTCTGATCCTTAGAAGCCATATTTGAAAACCTAATGTGTTTTCTCTCTAAAGTTAATAAGATTGAATTAGTTTTCTAGGTTGGCTCAAATCAATGGAGTTTTTAAACTACATCTGCTTCACTTCATCTTCTTCTTTCCCGTTCTTTTTTGTTTGTTTCTTCTTCTTTCTTCTATTTGGCTGTACCCCTATTTTTTTATCCAAATTTCAATTTGCTAATTTCCTTCATCTCTCTCTCTCTCTCTCTCTCTCTCTCTCTCTCTCTCTCTCTCTCTCTCTCTCTCTCTCTCTCTTTGTGTGTGTATGTGTGTGTGTGTGTTGGTTCTCCTTCAAAATTCAAACTTGATATCTTAGCTTATGCTATCTATTTTTCTCATAATCTGTGATGAGTTTCAATTTTTAGTTCTCAAATATTGAGATCTCATTAGCGTGTTTTGTTTCTGGAAATTCTCTGCAATTGGATTGTCATGCCATTTGAAGTCCATTAAAATATTATTTTCTAGTTCTAGGAAAATCATTCAACTTTTTGTAGGAAGATCTACAATCTTTTGTTACTATTTAGGAAGTTACAATCCACTTTTAAGATTTTGGAAGATTTAGAGTCTTTTGATATTGTTTAAGGAAGTTATACCTCACTTCTTAAGTCCTTGTTCACCATGCTCTGATACCATGAAAAAGAAGAGAGCTTGGAGCTTTCTTGTTACATAAGAAAAGCAGAAGAATAAAAGTAGTTACAAAGGAAGCTTACAAGAAAAGATCACAAAAAGCTAAAGAGGAAAAGAGTGGAAGCAAAGAGAACATAAAGAGAAAAAAACATAGAAGGTCCCCTCAATGGAGGAGGAAGGCTCCCTTTTATAGAAAAAACAAAAGAATATTAGTATTCAAGGTCATGTCATGTTTTTACTATTTATGAATAATGAATATTTTTGTCAAGAATATTACTATTCATGAACAATGATTCTTGTCTTCTGCTTGTCTTTTACTATTTGCTACACTAAAAGGCGGTGATGCATGCTAACATTGTTTACGTCTATCATTCTTCTAGGGATGACGTATGTTGAATTATCAACTGGTGATGCTGACATGTGCAGTTAAATGAAATCCCTTGAGAATTGTCTAAATCAGCCTCATGTTAGTGCGATCTTTTGCTGGTTCTATTTTTTGTATGCACAATCTATTGCTGGCTCTATTATCAAAAGAGAAATGTAGTTTGGCATAATCTTCACCTTCATTGAGGATCTGATTTTCAATGTGTCGCCGTTTTAAAAACTCTTCAGCCATAAGTTGGAGATGAACCTTTCTAATAGTACATCAACGGCGATGGTTTATTGACCTGACACCACGTAGTCAACTGGTAGATTGGTGCAGAAAACTTGTCGATCATTAGTGATTTTGATGTCAAAGAGATGTGCAAATTTTGCTGCAATGTGTAGTTCGATAAAGTAATTAATGTAGGAGGACTAGACATTGTTTTGTTGTTCTCATTTGAGTGCATCTTCGTCTTTGGTTTTTGTGGTCCGATGAGATCTAGATCCGAGGGTTTGGTCAACATCCAGATCTAATAAGAGGCATAAAACTTTCCATGTTTTTGTCAGCCAAGGGCATCAAATATGTTGAGTAGGAGATAATGCTCAAATTTCCAGCTTTTAATCACATGATCATTGCTTTAATCATGTTATGTAAACTAGAAAATTTGATCAACAATAATACTTTTAACTCAAAATAATCATTCTAGTTCATTTGTTTAATGATGTTGAGAATGAGTTTTTGAATGTCTTTGTTCTTTTCAAATTATTGTTATAGCAAATTTGTCAAAGTACCTAAATGTTTCCGAAACAATTTTTTCGGATAAGTTACATGAGCTTTTCAAATTCTGTTGATTTCAGCATATAGGTCACTTGGGAGACCAAGATTATAAAAGTCTGGTATTGAGTTTGTAATCGGAGAGGGCTCAGGGGGAAAATTGTCAAAGACTTTGGAAAAAGAAACTTGCTAAGAAGGGGATTCACATGTGCTAAGGTTATAGTTAAATGATCTTGCTTTTGTTTAAGCAAGGGAACAAAAGAACAGATAGGTTGTCTTTGTTGTTGACCGATGTTGAGTGAAGGATGTTGACTTGGTCACTGGTTATGACTTGTGTTAATGGTAGATTCCAGATCAGTGATTCTGATCCCTCCTTTGCAGGGAAGAGAAAAAGGCAAAATCCTTTTTTTGGGTTTTGGCCAGTGGAATGGAACCCATGACTGTTTACCATGATATTTATTTTGGATTGTTTTCCAGACATTGAGACCATGATCTATAATTTTTGTTAGTTAGTTCTTGTAGTGGTTGGTTCTCTGCTAAGAAAATCAGCCAACACATTGTAAGCACCTTTAATAAATTCAATGTTGAAAAAAAAATTGACTAACAAAATTATACCAGTTAATGCATCATGGATTATCTTCTTGCTTTCACAATTGAAGAAAATCTTTTACCACCTGCTTGTCGGTTTGAATGAGAAAGGCATTAGAAGCAAGAAAGATTTTAAAATGTGTCAAGCCATTAATAATGGCAAGAATCTCTTTCACATAGATAATATAATTTATTTCTATATGATTAAATTTAAATGAATTATAACCATAAATTTCCTCTTGTCAAGATTTTTGAGTGGTTTACATTTTAAAATGGCTCCCCAATGTTCGTTGGGGATGTCGTTTTCAAGTATCATCTAATCGCCTAATACATGGCAGAACGGTTTTTACCTCTTGTTTAAAGGTTTGAACTAAGGCAGTATCAACTGAAGTCCAGTCAAATGGTTGTTGTTTTTTAGAAATCTTTGTAAATACTTTTCTTTTTTAGAAATATCTTTGATGAAATGACGACCATAATTTAAAATTCCAAAAAAAATTGTAGTTGTTTTTTGTCAAGCAATTGATTGGCAAAATCATGTATTTTGATAAGAATACGGTCTTGTAAATGGATTCCATATTGATTTAACATTAGTCCCAAAAAAAATTGATAGTAGTTTTTTCGATTTTAATTTTCTTGAGACTTAGAATTATTCCATGTTTTTTTAGAATAAATCATTGATAATTTCAAGATGATGTTTATGTTCTTCTAAATTTTTAGAGAATACTAAAATATCATCAATATAAACAACCTAAAAGTATGAAGAAAAGAAGATGGTATCCATCCATTACTGAAAGACTTATGGTGCAGTACACAAATCAAATGGCATAACTTTCCATTGGTAGTGTTTGTAATAGAGAGTACTGAAAGTAATCAGGGACTTAGAATCATCAGTAAGCTTAATTTGTTAAAATCCTAATTTACAATTGAATTTATTGTAAATTTCAGCATCCCTAATTTTTTTAATCAAGACATCTTTTCGAGGGTTACCATGCATGCCTTTCGTCTTTTTATCTCAACATTGTTTCTTACTATAAATGCAAGACAAGAATGAAGATTTATATTTTATTCAATTAAACCTTTGTTTAATAAGTTTTTAATTGAATATCAAACTCTTTTAAAGTATAAATTATTGGTTTAACTCGTATAACCTTATTTGAGTCATTGAGTTGAAGAGTACAATATTTGGGAGATTTATCCCATAACTATAAAAGATTTTCACTAAAATTAGATTTTAACTTTGCATATATCCATTGGGTTTTATCAAGGTTTTATATTTGATGATAGATAGTATAGGTGTAAATATTTTTTCACACTTATGAGAATGGTTAAATAAAATAGGAATATAACTACCCTTTTAATGGTATTGGGGTGACTAGATTCAGAAACCATTTAATATCCAACACTTGCAACATATAATCAAAGATATAAAATAAATAGCGGAAGATCATAATAGGATAAGCTGAGATTCTAATGATAAAGAATAAATATAGAGGTTTACATTATCTCTCCAATACATAACTAAATCCAAATCAAACATCACAAACATATATAATCAATAACCTAGGCCATAGTCATCTAGAAGTCTCTTCAAGAAAGAAAATAAAATAAAACATGGCACTTGCGTCTACTCGAAGATGCACGTGTCACATTCGCACGAACTCCATGTGTGTTCTCCTCCGTCACCTTCCTGTCCAGATGAGCAAGACTAGAGACAGTTGGTGGCTCCATGAAATCAGCCACTGTAGTACCTACAACAACATCTAAAAAAATACGCACGTACGATGAACTCTCTAACTTGTGCTCATGAGAGACTGTACAAGCAAGCAAGCTATGAATTTATATTATTCAAGGTCTGTAATGTTTGCAATGTACTAAGGTAGAGAACCACCACACCAGAGAGGACAGAAACTCCCATACGTGAGGAGGGAGTAGGTAATCTCGCGGTTACACCGTTGCATCTAGAAACTCCCAACCAAGTAGACCCCCTTTGGGGACAGGGCTGAACCAAGCCAATGTCACCCCATAACCATCTCAAGGTTCTCCTCATCCATGAGCCTATTCTAGTGCCTAACCCCTTCTAAGGTTGCAAAGCATAGGGATCTGTTACTAACCAATCCTAATATGTCATATAATGCAACTACGTTCGTATCCCAGCTAAGATCCTGTTCAATTTTCCCCTCTTGAACAATGTTCGCTTCCCCCAGCATAGACAATCTGATTCGCCTTACCTGGATATAATCACTCTGCTAGGATACTAAGAATGCAAAGCAATTGCACATCGTATCCACTTCCCCCTTCTGTCAAGCTACATGTTACCACATGGACTATCCTAACATCATGTAGTCACATTACAACCAATAATAATCATCATACATATGCATGAACAAATATCACAAATATTAGATGGCATGTTATACGAACAAGATGCAACACAGGCAAGTAGAGTTATTTAGAAACACTCCAAAAAGAATTTCAGAATCTATTCCTTACCTATTGTTGTCATCTCAACTGGATTGGTCCTTAGCTCGCTCAGATTTCCTACACAAGGAGGAAAGGACACCGTAGTAATGGTCGGATGGAGATACCCTTTGGCCACTCCGATGCTTAAGTTAGTTTGATGACAAACAATATGGGATAAATAAGAAAAATTGTCCCTTTGTATTTAGGGGATTCGGGTAGCTCACTTGCTCTGAGTTTAAAAGGTTAAAGATTGTCTATGTCTTTATCGGTGTATGATTTGTCCATTTATAGGTTGGGAGTGACCTAAATAGGGGAGCTGGACATGCCTTCTATCGTGGCGGAATGTCTTCCCCTAGAGCGTGACTTATGCCCATTGACTTGGAGATCATGTGATCTTATGCTGAGTCATCAGATAGTGGGATCTTTACTTCAGGATTATGTTGATTACTCCATGGCAGATATCTGGCAGATCTTTATCTATGCACTCAAGTTTCTCAAAGTGGGCCCCTACTCATACTCTATTATACAGCTGGCACTAAGCACGTGAACTTGGGCATCGGGGCTTGTTTTTAGAGAGATGCCAAGGTCATCATGTTAAAGAGGCACCGAGGTTTCCATGCTGCTGAAACATCGAGGTCTCCATATTTAGTGAGGCACCGGGGCTTCCATGTTGGTGAGGCGTCAAGGTCCTCACAACAATAAGGATCTGAGGCCCTGACGATGGCGAAGCTCCAAGGCCCTTAAGATGGCAATGCTCCGAGGCTCACACTATACCGGTTTCATTTAGGCTTCTTCCATTAAGTTTGGCCATGATTACGAGGGTCTTCCCTCGAGGGATTGGGCCCGTATGCACATGTGTTGAAACCTGATTAGGGGAGACACATTCTCCAGTATCAGATGCCCCTTGCTCTTGCCTGCTTCTTGAAGGTGGGGAGAGCAATATGTCCTTTCTTTCTTTGTCGGAGGCCTACGAGGCTTCCTCTTGAGAAACCGTAACGGTTGCTTTTTGAGTGGGATTTTCAAATTTAAGTCCAGATATTGTGGTTCCCGCCACTTACCTTGTTTTTCATTGATCCTACTATCCCATCATTAATGTGTCCGAAGAAGGGCGAGTAGGGTGCATCCATGTAGAACTTTGCTTTTTCGACGTGACGGTTATAGACATTTTATAGGTTTATAGACCATTGTGACCTACGTTCAGATTTTTATCCAAACGAGTGGTCTTTATAAACTGTTCATTTCCTCATCTTTCTTCTTTCTACTTCTTCCTCTGATTTCTTTGGTTTTGGTTCTTGCTGTTCCTTGTTCTCATATCCTCTGCACAGCTCTCCGTTGATCCTTGCTACATCTAAGTAAGTAAGGCTAGGTCTAAGAAACCAAGCAATAGGGTAGAAACTAACCTTGAAGAGGAAGCCTCAGGCTCGGACGACCCAGGCGACACCACTAGGTTTCCACTTCTGCCTCCGTTCCTTTCATTATTCACGAAATAGGAATAGGTTAGACAAATGAGGTTAGGAGGGCCAGGGCTATCCAAACTGACCAAACATGGGTGACAAATCCTAAGCCTCCACCATCTTCGAGAGTCCCTCCTGGTACCATCTTTGCTTCTAGTAGGATCGAGAGTCGAATGACTCAGTACCGCCTAGACGCCATTAGAGAGCTTTATAGTTTCCATGAGATTTTTTCTTTCATGTTACCGAAGTCTGAGGACAGGATGTATACTCCTTGTGATGATGTCATTGTCGTATACGAGGAGAGTTTTAGCTAGGGTTTCGGCTCCCTCCCCCTCCTTTTTATTTTGAATTGCTGGACAGCTACGGACTGGACCCTTTGCAGATTACCCCCAATGGGTGGCACGAGATTTCCGGTTTCTTAGCCTGTTAGAAGCTGAGTGGGTTACCTGCCGAGGTTTCCCTTTTTAAGAAGTTCATCAATTTGGTTTCTGGAGCATCGACGGCAGGGGATGGCTGGTATTACTTTCAACATCGGAATGACTTGTCTTACGCCTGGCCAAAGACGTCATCACCTATCATCATAATTGGAAGCACAACATCTTTTTTGTTTCCTGGCCTCCATTCCCTAAGGATACTTGGCCTCGCAACTGCTGGTCCAAGGTTATCATATCTGTGGTCAATACTGTCCCCCTGATCAACCAAGACCTGAATGAGTGCGCTAAGGCTATTTACGCCATCTCTCCCCCAACTCTAGAGTAGCTGATTGACCATGAGTTCCTTCAAAACACTGGGTTAGGTAAGCCCCTTTTTTTCTAACTAACTTCATCTCATTCGGTTATTTGAAATCTGACCCTTTCATTTTCCTGGTTGGTAGTGGACATCGGATTGGATGATCTTACTGTAGTAGCCTTCTGGCCGAGAGTCCACCACAAGAGGAAGGTGCTCCCAACACCCAAAGTTCTGAGGGGTCTTGAGCATGTCTGACCTAGCTTGTCGACCCTACAGAGGTGGCGGGAGCCTCATCTCCTGTTGACCTCTTTTCTCCTGAGCGAGAGACTGCTATAGGAGAAGGCAATTCGAGGTGCTGGAGGCTGAGGTGGAGGAAGGCATGGAGCTTCAGCCTCTTGAAAAGAGGTAACATCGCCAAGGGGAGAAGTCTAAAAGGAAGAAGAAGAAAAAGAGATCCTCTATGATGGAGGGAGAGCCTCGAGGTATCTTCTTTAAACCCTATCTTTCTCGGCACTTGTTTCTACCTTGTCGTTTTGTCTTAACCTTCTTTTCCTTGCTTAGATGTTGACCGTGCCTAGGACCTAGCTGGGGAGTTCACCCATCTTGAGAACATAGAGGATGACGTGACACCCTTTGTGCCCGAGGTCAACCTCTCTACTCATCAATCGGTTCCTACGATAGGATGTCTCTTGACGACAGGGTGTTTTTTGACGAGGCTTTCCAACGCGAGGCCTGTCATCACATAGAGGTAGGATTTTGGTTACTGTTTTCTTTTCTTAGTAATTTCTGTGTTGTGACTCATTTTCTGGTTTGCAGACTAGTCATTTCTTGATCCGAGCTCGAGCTGTCGTGGTGGATCTCGAGGCTAGGCTAGACTTGGCTCTTCAGTGGATATCTGGTGCAGAAACCCATCGTGATGAGGCTGATGTCTTTGCAAAAGAATGCCAAGATGAGGCGCTAAAGTCTCAAGGCCAGGTCAAGGATCTTGAGGAGGAGATAAAAAAGCTTAAGAAGAATCTTACGAAGGTTAAGGATGAGAAGGCCATACTTCTACAAGAGTGGGATAATGCCGAGGAGAAGGCTATAGACGACAGGAGGGCATACGAAGGTCTAAAGGAGACTTGAGTATGCCTCGAGGAGGAGGTCTGAAGTGCCAAGATCATCGTCCCAGCCATGGGGAAGATTGTTGAAGACGAGTGAACTACTTACTGTACTGCTTTGGCGAAGCTCGAGCCTGCTTCTGAGATTCGGGTCCAGGAAGCGAGGAAGAAAGCAGTGGAGGACTTTAAATCTGGGGTCAACTACAAAAAGATCGTGACGGAGTCCCTACTGAAGCTAGTGGTGCTGATGCTGACTGAGATCTGGGATTTTGTTTAGACAAGATATCCTCAGCTTGATCTTTCACCAATCGGTGCTTTCAAGAAACTCTTTGGGTCTGCTGCATCTCCGAGGGTGCTCCCTCTTCTGGCTTTGCCTTCGCCTTCTGGCCAACCTTCTTCCACGTCCCTAGAAGTTGAATCTGAGGTCCAGCCTGCTTCACTCACTCCTGCTTCAGCCTCACAAGCTGATTAAGTTGAGGGTGCTCCTCACACTGAAGAGCAAGCTCAAGTTGAGGTTGTTCCTCGCCCTAAAGAGCAAGATCTCCACTCTATCAAGCCTTGATGATTTCTCTATGTTGACGTGATGATGTTTTTGTCGATGTGATGAAGTTTTTTCTTCTTTTTTTTTTTTGTGAAAATGTAATTGTTTTTATATTTTCTTTTCTGATGAATGAGCAAGACTTTTTCTTTTTCCCATCTTCTTTGCATATGATTTTTTGGTGTAGTTTTCTATCTCTTAGGATAATTATCCACCCTCCAAGCTTTGAGGCCCTTGGGCAGCCGAGGTGTCGAAGATAGTTCTTTGCAATTTGAGGTTCTTTGTCGATGGAGTCAAACCTACGAGCTTCGACGCCTCAACAGTGTCTTCAGTGCTAAAGCCAATCTTTTTTTTTCCCTTCGGATAATTATCCACCCTTCGAGCTTCAAGGCCTTTGAGGCAGCCAAGGGTGTCGAAGATAGTTCTTCGCAATTGAGGTTATTGTCTAAGGATTCGACCCTTCGTGCTTCGATGCCTCAACAGTGTCTTCGGTGCTGAAGCCAATCTTTTTTTATCCCTTAGGATAATTATCCACCCTCTGAGCTTCGAGGCCCTTGGGCCAGCCGAGGTTGTCGAAGATAGTTCTTCGCAATTAAGGTTCTTGTCAATGGAGTCGACCTTCCGTGCTTCGGCGCCTCGATTGTGTCTTCGGTGCTGAAGCCAATCTTTTTTTATCCCTTAGGATAATTATCCACTCTCCTAGCTTCGAGGCCCTTGGCGCAGCCAAGGATGTCGAAGATAGTTGTTTACATTAAGTAAGCCTATTTTCTTGTAACCAAGTATCTTTATTGATTTTTACTTGATTTACAATATTTTACAATAAAATTTTTGTAAGTTCGATGCATTCCACATCCTTGGGACAGCCTCGCTATCCACCCTCTAAAGGTGATATGCCCATATCCTTGTTGTCTTGACCACTTTGTTTGGTCCTTCCCAATTTGGAGCCAACTTTCTTTGACTTGTCGGTTCCGAGGCTGAAGCCTTCCTCAGAACTAGGTCACCTACTTGGAACAGTTTCTCCCTTACTTTCATGTTGTAGTGGCTAGCTACTCGAGCTTGGTACGCGACATTCTTCAGGTGTTCCACTTCCCTCACTTCCTCTAGGATGTCAAGGCCTACTAATATATTTTCTCGGTTTATCTCTTCATTAAAGTTGGCTGTTCGAATTGATCTATGGACAACCTCGATGGGTATAACTGCTTCTGCCCCATGGCTGAGCATGAAGGGTGTTTCCCCCGTTGGCGTTTGACTAGTAGTTCTGTAAGACCAGACGACGCTGGAAAATTCTTCCACCCATCTCCTTCTTTCTTCTATCAACCTATCCTTCAGCCCACTTAGTATTTCTTGATTTATCACCTCTTCTTATGTGATTCTCCTTTTCAGTCCTTCGAGGATAGTCCTTTAGTGACCTCGACTTGACCATTTGCCTCGGGATGATGCACCGAGGTGAAGTGTTGGGTTATCTTGTATTGTTTATAGAAGCCACAAAATTTGTTTGAGTCAAACTATTTTTTGTTGTTCGTAACCACCATCTGTGGTATCCTGTATCGAGAGACCACAAAAAGTTTGAGGAATTCAATCACTTTCAAGGTTGTAATCTTGGGCATCGGCTCCACCTCTATCCATTTGGTGAAGTAATCGATGGCTACAATTAGAAATTTATTCTGCCTCAACCCTATGGGGAACAACCCTAAGATATCCATCCCCCATATGGCAAAGGGGATTGGGTTCACGATCGGCTGCAACAACGTGGCTGGTTGTTACTGGATCTTGGCATGCCTCTGGCATTGTATATATTTCTTCACGTACTCGTCCATTGCTTTACAATCTTGGGGAAGTAATAACCCTGCCTGCTTATTTTGCGCTAGTGTCTGGCCCTGATGGCTGCCACATAATCCCTCATGTACATTCTCAATGGCTCCTTCGGCCATAGATGGTCGCAGGCATCTCAGTAGAGGTAGAGAGAACACTTTCTTGTATACAACATCTTCATCTACGATGTACCACTTTGACTTTGTTTGTATCTTTCTTGCCTCTTTGCAGTCATTTAGGAGTATTCTATTTTTCAAAAAATCTATGATCGGATCCATCCAGCACAATTCATTTTGTGAGTATATTGATTTTGACCTTTGGGGCAATGCTCGGTTTGGTCAGCTGACTCAGGTATACCGAGTTATCAGCCAACGATAAATCTTTACTCAAGAGCTTGGATAATTCATCCGCTTTAGTCTTGTCTTCTACGTCGACAGTTCTAATTTCAAAGCTTTGGAAGGTCGCTGTTAGTTTCCTGACCTTTTCGAGGTATGCCTACATCTTTGTAAGCTTTGCCTCATACTCTCCTGTCACTTATTTGACTACAACTTGGGAGTCACTATGAGTGGAGATATGAGTGACCATAAGGCATTTCACTAATTGAAGCCCCACAATCAGTGCTTCATATTCAACCTCGTTGTTGGTAATAGCAAAACCAAATTTTACCGAACTCTTAATTTTAAAGCCTTCTGGGCTGATTAACACTACCCATGCCCCTGCCTAATGTTCGCTGGATGCTCCATCAACAAATAACATCCAAGGTGGCGAGGCTGGTTCAGGGGCCACATTTATATGGCCGTATTAGGGTTGCCTGGATCATCTACCAATGTGCTTTCAATCAGGAAATCAGCCAAGGTCTAGGCCTTGATTGCTGTCATTGGCTTGTAGTAGAGGTCGAACTCTCAAAGCTCTATAGCCCAGTTGATCATCCTCCCTGACATATCGTTCCTTGCGAGGATCTTCTTTAGAGGCTTTGTTGTCAGAATCTTGATTGTATGGGCCTAGAAGTAGGGCCTCAGCTTTCTTACGGTGGTTACCAATGCGAGAGCATGCTTCTCTATGGCTTGGTACTAAGTTTCTGCGTCCAGCAGCATTTTACTCTCGTATTATATTGGACGTTTATCTTCTCGACCCCTTTGACCAAAACTACACTGACTGTTACTGACAAGATAGCCAAATAAAGCTGGAGCTCATCCCCTGTTTCGGGTTTGACTAACACTGGCAAGGTCGACAAGTATTTTCTTAGTTCCCTGAATGCTTGTTGGCATTCCGGAGTCCATTCGAACTTTTTGTTCCCTTTGAGTGTCTAAAAGAATGGCATGCACCAATCTTTCGACCTCGACATTAAGCGTTCGGGGGCCACGATTCTCCCTGTTAGTTCCTACACTTGCTTTATATTCTTGGGGGGCTTCATATCTTGTATAGCCTTTATTTTGTAGGATTAGCTTCTATCCCTCGTTGAGATACCATAAACCTAAGAAATTTTTCAGATTGTATCCTAAAAGCACATTTGATGGGGTTTAGCTTCATGTTATGTCATTGGAGTACTCCAAAGGCCTCACGGAGGTTGTCAATGTATGTCCTTGCCTTTAGGCTCTTTACTAGGAAATCATCGACATATACTTCCATATTTTTTCCTATTTGGTCTTTGAAGACCTTATTTACCAGTAGCTCCTGCGTTTTTCAGACCAAAGGGCATAACCTTGTAACAGTATGTCCCTTGGCTGGTGATAAAGCTTATGCTTTCTTCATTTTCTTTATTCATAGGGATTTGATTATATCCGGAGTAAGAATCCATGAATAAAAGTAATTCATGGCCTGAGGTGGCATCTATCAATTGGTCTATCTGAGGCAGTGGGTAGCTATCTTTTGGGCATGCTTTATTGAGGTCAATATAATCAATGCAAATTCTCCATCTATCTCCTGATTTTGACACCATTACAACGTTGGACAGCCATTCAGGATATTTAACCTCTTTAATAAACCCAGCTTAAAGGAGTTTTTCAACCTCCTTGTTTATTATATCTTGTCTGTCAGGTGTAAAGCTCCTCTTTTTCTGCCTCACAGGACGATGTTAAAGGTCGATAGCCAGGTGATGCTCCATGAAGCTTCTATTGATTCCTGGCATTTCTAATGCTGACCATGAAAATACATCGGCATTCTCCCTGATAAAGGAAATGAGCTCATCCTGCATTTCTCCTTGTAAGGTGACACCAATTTGGAAGGTGCATTCAGGTTGATCTTCTGAAAGAGGGATCTAGATTAGTCCTTCTGTAGGGGTTCCTCAGTGGGGAGCTCCTTTTTTAGGATCTGGGTTGTCCCTCAAATCCTTCAATATGATGGATTGAACCAAGGTCTTCCCTTTCTTGGTAGTTTCTTCCCCCTCTTTGGGATCCGAGGTTCCTGACACTCTTCCTAATTTAATGTCATAGCATTGCCTTGAGATTTTCTAGTCCACTCAGCATTCTCCAGTCCCGCGATCAGTAGGGATCTTGATGACCTGGTAGTAAGTAGATATATAGCTTCAAAGGCGGTGTAGAGAGGGACGTCTGAGGACCATGTTGTAGATGGCTCAAAGATCGACCACAAGAAATTCTACATTTATGACCTCCGAGCTTACTTTTTTCCAATCATAAAGGGTAGGTGAATCCCTCCTTTCATGGAGACAGAATTCCTGATGAAGCCTGTCAAGGTGTGGACCATAGGTCCCAACATTTCATCAATGAAATTCATCCTTTGAAATATGTGATAGTAGAGGATGTCGACTGCGCTTCCAGAGTCCACCATAATCCGACTAACGTCAAAATCTGCTATACCTGCAATGATCACTAGGGCATCCTCATGGGGTGACACGATATTTATCAAGTCGTCATCACTGAAGATCAGGAGATCCCCCATTCTTGACTTCTTCGGAGTGAATCTTACATAATCAGCTCCCTGGCATAGGCTTTAGCTGACCTAGTCGAGGTGTTGCCTGTCGCCGATCCTCTGGTGATCACGTGTGTCTCTAGTATGACCAGCTATACCTTTTGGACTGGTCGAGCTAAGTCTAAAGTAGTGATATGGTTGGGGAGTCTGATCTCAACCCGTGGGAGGCCTAGCTGGTACCGCTTCTCCCAAAATTCTAGTAGTACTATGGCCTTGGGTCCTCCTCAGCCATGAGTTGGCTCGGGAGGCATCTGTTCATCATAGCACTGGACTCAGAGGCTCTTGTCAAGGCCTTCATCGATCATGGGTGAAGACCTTGTTCGCCTTCCATCATGCTTTCCCTCCCTTCCAGGCTTCGTTGGGACAACTTTTATCATATAGGTAGCCCCGATGGTGGGCCTGACTGGGGAGGGAGTATTCCTTGCACCATCATCTTTTCTGTCATTATCATCCTTCCTTCTTTTGTTCTTTCCAGCTTTGGTCTGGCAGTCGGTGGGCTCGGTCACGTCCAAGGCTGATCCCGGAGGAGCTGGCCTTCTGCTATCCACATACTTTCTAAGCTTGCCATTTCGGATTAACTCCTTGATGGCATATCAAAGGTGTCGGCACTCATTTGTGGTGTGCCCATGCTCATTGTGGAAAGCATAGAATAGCCGCGAGTTCCTGTTTCAAGGCTTAGCATTCATTCTTCCTGGTTTTTGAAAGGACGTTTGGGACTTTTCCACCATAAATATTTTCATCGGGGTTTTTCGGAGTGGGTGGTAGTCTTCATATGGCTGAAAACTTGGGTTTTTTGCCCCAACCATTTTTTTTGTTCTTTTATTTTTTGGAGGGCTCCCCCTTGAAGGTCGGGTCCTTCGGTTTTTTTCCTTTTTTATTTTCTGAGGCTGGGAGTGGAGGCTTCTCTGCTGCCTTATCCTTTTTGGTAGCGAAGTTTACCATGGCATATTCTTCACACCGCACCTATAACTCTGCCAGGGTTATAGCAGGCTTCTTGGCCAAGGAAAAAATCAGGTTCTGGTCCCTGATATCACCTTCAAGCATGATTTTGTGAACTGAGTCTTCAAGGCCTCTGACTTGCAGGGCCTTTAGGTTGAACTAATAGAAGAAAACCCTAAGTGTTTCACCTTCCTCTTGGATGCAATCCTCAGGTTGTACTAGGTCTTCCTCTGGCTTCGCCCACTCTAGAAATGGCTTAGAAAGTAAGAAGCAAGCTCTTCGAAGTAGTTAATTGTCCTCCTGGGTGGACTGTTGTACTAGAATCTTCTGGCCCCTTTGAGGGTTGCAAGGAACACCTAGTAAACTATCTCCTCTGGTGTAAGACCCACACTCCGTAAACCCGGTCTAAACCTTGGTTTTGTGTCGTGACAGGTCTTCTGATCATCACCGGGCCAGACGGGGCAAGCGGATGACAAACAGGTATGAAATTGGACCAAAGACGACCAAATAGTCATCATTTTATGTTCACCGGTCGATGGTACCGGTCTTGGTACCGGTCGATCGGTATGGCTTGTGCAGCTAAGTGCGGGGATCTGGAAATTGGTCTCTGCGGGTCCCATTTTCCTAATTTCGAATCCTAGAAGTTTCTTAATCCTAGTAGGGTTACTAAACCCTATTTTTAGCCTATAAATACACCCTTAAGCCTCCTCAAATCCTTTCCATTGTCTCTCGCAAACCCTAAAAAAGAAAGAGGTTGGAAAGGGGAAGGAGCTAGGGAAGAAGAAGAAGGTGCCCGAATTACCGTTCGACGAAGCCTCCGCTACGCCAGACCAACGGTAAGTGTTTTAACTATTCTTCTTATCCTATGTCGGTTGGGTGGGTGGATCAATACCATGCAAAAGTAGGTATTGATCTAAAACCCTAAATTGGCCAATAAACCCTAAGTTGCCGCCAAACCCTAGATTCGAGTTTCGAGATGATATTCATCGAAACGAGACTTGAATGAGTTGGGGATAACTCTAACCCAAGTTTAGACTTAGAATGGATAGGAGAAACCTTGGAAATCCATGGAGGGTGATCGACGGCAGTCGAAAACCCATGTATGGTCTTTCGAAGACATACCGGTCGACTATACCGATTGCACATGGTGCGACCTTTATGTTGCCACCGGTATCCCTCGGGGGCTGGTCTGTGGGGACCGGCCGACCAT
This sequence comes from Protea cynaroides, assembly GCA_028583415.1. Classification (NCBI taxonomy): domain Eukaryota; kingdom Viridiplantae; phylum Streptophyta; class Magnoliopsida; order Proteales; family Proteaceae; genus Protea; species Protea cynaroides. The sequence goes on along the minus strand of CM053273.1, from coordinate 32,660,193 downwards.
ACCCGACCGCCCGGAGGCTGCGACCGGTACATGCCACCGGCCAGCCCGTGAGGGTGTTTGTAACCGTGTTGGTTTTCGACCAACATGAAACCCTAAACAATATATTCTACCGAGACCCTAATAATATTGTAGGACTTTGTGACTTATCGTTAGATCTTGCGACGTGGAGCAAGTTATCGAACGAGCGCCGTAAGGGAATCGACCCAAACCTAATAATTAATGGACAAGAAATTGTTGTTAATCACCCGATCATATGAGATGTGTTGTTTGTGCATATTCACATGCCATCCTTTACTTTCGATTGTTATTACTGTCGTGCATTGATAGGATGTGATTGTTAGGCATGTGATTGTTTTCGTTAGTGTGTGGAGGGGGCATGGGCCGGGATCACTCTTCACATTAGCACCTTTTGTAGTATTCTGCCTTAACATGCTTGGTACGGGTGGGGCACGGGGGAAGGTCGTGGTACGGTGGTCTCCGATATTGATGTTGTCCCGGCCATTGTTATGTGGTACCGTGGTCTCCAGTCGACCGGCTTGTCCACGATGCTTTAGCTCTATCTCTATGCCGTAGGGAGTTATGTTGGGATAGGGTCTACCCGCGTATTGTTTCTATCCTAGTGAGTTAGTTCGGATAGGGCACGGGGGAGGTGTGGGAATGCCTTAGCTCTATCTCTGCCGTAGACGGCTGTACTAGGATAGAGCGTACATTGATGACATATAGGATTGGTTAGTTGCGAGCCCCGGTTCGAGAGCCCCGGCCGTAGGGGCTTAGGTACCGGTATGGGTAGAGTATCGGGAGGTACGTGGGTATCTTAGCTCTATCTCTATTCCATGATGGGTGCATGTGGGCCAATGGGGGTGGAACCATGAGGTTCCACACACTCGTGTATAGAGGTGCGGGGGCCACTAAACCTTTCTATAGCACATTGCAAACTTAAAACCGGACCACAAAGATAAAATTGATTGTTACTCATGCATAATATTGTGAACCTGTCGATTGTCTTCCGAGCTAAGTTGTGAGCTCACCCTTTGTACGTACATTGTTTTAGATGTTGATGCAGGTTACACTGTGGATGACTACATGAATGCCCCGACTTATGGTGGTGTTGCTGTGTTGGATGTACAGGCATGAGAGGACGAGCATGACGCTTCATGCGAGTGCCCTTTCTGCATGTACCTTTGATTGGTTTTATTTATTTATTTTCATTATTTTCGATTGGATTAAAGAGATGTAATGATATTATATTATTTGTTTGGATTTGAATAATTTGATATTTTATTTAAAGTTATCAATAGATTCTCAGTTCATTATATTTAAAATACTTCCGCTGTACTACTATATTCTGATTGTGGTTATGTGTGATGGTTTGTATGAGTGGACACAGCCTATTCGAGATCCTGGTGTGAACCGTTGGTTCGATGACTGTTCACTCACACCATTCTGGTTGGATCAGAATTGGGGTGTGACATCTGGATATGCATGAACTGCCATTTGTGCCACGTATGAATCCAGGGGATGCTCTGGGTCAATATTCCCATCATAGGCTTCAATAGATGATATGGTGAAACCTCGAGGAAGGTGGGTCCTCATGATGCGCTAGGATAAAGCACTCTCTGTGGAATATATGTGTCAAGGAGGATTTGTGCGACCCTCCCCCATTCATTGTAATTAAGCCTGCAAGTCTCAGAGCTCCTGTTCCACATTGCCCTCGGCCTGGCAAGGCTGAGCTTCGGCAGTAGCTCTCTGTAATCTGGCAGCAGCCAATCTTGCTTGGACATCTTCGTGAGGTTGCTGCTGTGGCCTTAATAACTTCAAGGCAGGGATCCTACTCACACAGAGGTGAACACTGGCAGCCGAGGTGCTAGAAGAAGAGGCCTAGCTTGCCCCTTATGACCCTCCTGGCATGGCCCCCAACGTTTTTCCTTGAACAGTGGCTTATCGACCCTTGGGCCTGAGGTGGGGGTGCCCCTGGGACATCTTTTTATGCAACCCCAGCACGTTGAAGTACGTCCTGATTATTAGGCTGATCATGTCGCCCATAGTGTTCAGGAATGCCTTGATTCTTTTCTCTGCACCTCACGCTAGGAATGGGTTAAACATTCACTACTGGCAGCTGATCCAACAGCCACTTCGTTAAGAGTTCAAGCTGGCATGCCATATTTTCGAACTACTCCCTTGTTAGATACTGAGGGGAATTTGGTGGTGATATTTCCTCCTCTGGATCAAGGTTGTCAACAATGGGGATGCGGGCTATATTTGCTCCAGGGACACCGTAAAATCTCTACGTGCAAATTTTGAGGACAAAATTTCTTTTAAGGGTGGTTTAGTTGTAAAACCTGCATGCCATGAACCGGTCTAACCTTACGTTCTCATGTCATGACATGTCTTCCCATTATAATCAGCTTCAACGGACCAACCAGATAAAGAAACTAGAAAGCCAGGTAAGCAAACCAGTCAAAATAGTTAAACCAGTAAATTTGGTTTGTGTGGTCGACCACACAATAGATTACACATGAGACCACACAACTAGTGGTCTACTGTTTTGGATTTGTATGGTCGACGGATTTTGCGACCACACGAGTCGATCGCACGTTGCCAGATCAAACTCTATGATTTTGAAACTTTCCAAATCAAAGGGGATCTCTTTCCTAATTATTGGAGGGCTCTATATAGAGAGTTTCTCTCTATATAGAGGACATCCCTCTATCCTCTCTCACTCTTTTGGATCAATCTCAAACCCTAAACCTAAGAGAGAAAGAGAGAGGAAGAGAAGGAGAAGGAGGCATGGAGAGAAAGGCTGGGAGAAGGGTTTTGTAGAGAAGGTTCAAACTCTCTACAATAGGCTTAAGGTATGGAACTCTTCTCTGTATCCATAAAACACATAGAATATGAGTTTCCATTGTAAATTGAGACATCAAACCCAATGTAAGGTCTCAACTATGGGGTTTCTTAAGAAAATCTCAAAAGGGATCATGGAGAATAGGTTAGGGTATATAATTGTGTAAAACTATGATTTATTGACCATAGATTAACAATAGGATGAACCCTATTGATGAGCCGAGAAATTGACTCATGAAGAATTCGGATTGAAAGAAGGAACTGACCAAAAATCGTGTGGTCACATGATATACCACAGCCATTCGAAAAATTCCCCAAAATCATATGGTCGCATGCTGTGGTCGCATGTAGCAAGACCACAGGGGTCGACCACACAGTGTATGGTCGACATATACTGAGACCACAGGTGTTGACCACATAATAACAGGAGGCATATTTTGAGGCCAAACAAGGTTTTCGACTACTGTAACTTGGTACAATCGAACCCTAACTTAAATCCATAAATTTCTTAGGTTCTCAATAGATTCAAAGTGACTTCCAAGTCTTGGAAGAAGGTTGCACTTCGTTTACAGGTGAGGGAACAAGACCTAAACTAATTGGATAATAACAAGCTATGTTTCTTTTATTGTGTCCAATGCCATAAATGATTCTATGCTTGTATGCTTGTAATGTGCATCTCATATGTCATCCAATATTAATGTTATATATCTACTCATGCATTTTTATTTCTGTTTCTTTATAACATGATGATGATGCTAGGGATACATAACATGATGATGATGCTAAGGATAGGCATGTGTTTGTGTGTGTGGTTAGTGTGTTAGATGCGAACAAAGTATAAGGGGGAGGACGTGGCACTATGGTTCATCCTGGGCATCAGACTCTAGCTCTATCTCTACTCAGTCCTACTCTCTGACATCATAGTATCACCGTTACCTTAGCGGAACTGGTATACTATAGAGCATCAGGGGGAGGACCCGGTACCATAGTTCATCCTGACTGCCAAACTCTAGCTCTATCTCTATAGGCATATTGAGGGATGTTGGGGTAAGGCCTTGGATACATTTAGATGGCATTAGGATTGGGTAATAGCGAGCCCAGTTTACAAGCCCTTACCAGTAGGGGCATACATGCTGGTATGGGTAGGGCATCAGGGAAAGTATTAGCAGTGTGTGATCTGGACACTTTAGCTCTATCTCTATGCCATGGTGGGTGCATGTGGGACGGCAATAATGTTTGATCCATTGGACGGATTCACACACTCGTGTATAGAGGTGTGGTAGCCACCAATGCTTTCTATAGCACAGTTGCAAACTTAAAATGAGTCCAAAGATATGAATTGAATGCATGCATATGTTTGTTGCATTGTTTTGTTTACTCATGAGCTCATGTTTGAGAGCTGACCCTCGTGCAAGTAATTCTTTTTAATTTTTGATGTTGTAGGTGTTACTATCTAAGATTTTATCAGTGCGCTAACGTATGGACATGTGGCGGCTATGGATATGCAAGCTGTGGAGGACGAGTAAGACTTGTCAAGTGAATGTTTCAACTATGTCACGCTTAGTGATTAACTTCCATATTTTGATACTTATAATAGGTATTAATTATGTTTTAGTTACTTGAAGATAACTGGTTTATTATTTACTAATCATTGTAGACACTCAGTTCATTATTAATAAGACTTCCGCTATTTATTTTATTATCTCAGATTGTGATGTAGAATGTGTTTGGTTTGGATTGTTGGCACGATCTTACGAGATCCTGGCTTGAACCATTGGTTCTTATAGCGGTTCATTACACTACTGGTTAGTCTAGAATTGTGATATGACAACTTCGTATCAGAGTGCTCGGGCTCTGCAAGTGCTCTGCCAATTAAACCCCAATACGTCCACAAGAGTCATGAACTGAGTTAAGATAAATTAAAAGCTTTAATACAAACCCACCATAAGAATATGCGTTGGTTGAGACAGAACTTAAATAAGACAATAATGTACATATAAAAGGTGGAACCATATGTATATACAAAAAAAAATATCTAAATGTAACCTGATAAACAAATGACATATGGTATGGTCTACAAGTTAGACAGTTACCTGAGTATACAAAGGATATAGTACAGTAGCAAAAAGGACGCCTAAATCCCTGCAGGGGTTAAGGGAAAGATATCAGACCAAATCCAACAGAGATAGGAGAACAATGGCCATACACCAAAAAACAAGAGTAACTGTAAAAGTAGATAAAGCTATACTCCTGGGTGACATGGAGACTCAGAGTGAGATCTGCCACACACTGATCCATCGTCCACTGAGCATTAAGAAGAGGTCGCAACCCAACCCCACCACTATCTGGGTTGAGATCGGATAATGAGAACCCATATGAGTAGATGCCAAATAATAATGGTCAGACTTGAGCAAATCAGAGGGATGAACAACCAAGCCACTCCAGCTAATTTACCTGGAACACCAAATGCCTTAACCACGATTGTAATGAACTTAGCCATACAAAATGCAAGAACAACAACAGATGATCCCGGCTATGCAAGTTGTCACGGGAATTACTACCCCAGTTACCAATGCTACACCAACACCTCCAGGTTAGACCAAGTACAGTATTAGTTGGTAGCAACATTCTACCTCCAGCACTAGTTAGCCATAACATAGTGTCTATCGTATAGTAGGTCCCAGTATCACACACCCCAGTGTAGAATCTTGGTGCACAACAAGTAGTGTATCAAGGTGCTTACCTTTATCAGCCACCGATATATGAGATGGTAGAATGATCCGACAAGGGTTACAGAATGTTTTCTGAAGATGAAGCCTCGAATGTTTTCAGCAAGGGATCAAATCTATTGTGGTCATATATCTAGACAGGTGTATATAGGATGTGGTGCATCGTTGACTTACCTTTATGATTATAGAGGATGCATATACTTAATTCTAAATTATCGTGCCTTGACAGGATACCTTCTCTATTCAACCTGTCAATTAGAGTTATAGATGTTGTTTCCTTATAATTAGTCCTGATTATACCAATTTAAGCTACTCGCATGATCGACAACATGAATAGAGACATGAACAGATAGAACAGCCTAACGATTTAATCATTTCGAATGTACATCTTTTTTATTTTATACTTGAGTTATTGATGTACCAAAATTTTTTCCAGATTTATTCCCATAGTGCCTGGACCAATGGCATTATGTACTCGAAAAAACTTATAACCATGAGGCTAAGAGTTGTGAAACCTCTACTTCCATGTATTTGGACCACCGCGTAACCTAACGACCATTGGATGCCGATTGGGTTACCATAGATTTACTCTTGATTATTTAAATCTAGGTTTACTGGATATACTAAATGTTTGTCATCATATTAAAAATTCAAAAGAAAAGAAATGAATTATTTTTGGATAAACATTCTGATTCTTACATCTCCCGACCTTCATTGATAAGATGCTTAATTAATAAGGAAAATCATGGGAGGGAAGATAATTGAATTTAGATTAGATTCTATAACCAAGAAACGTCAAATGAAGTAATAGAGAATCAATTTTGAGATTGCTAGATGGATGGATTTGAGTCATGGTCTGTAAAAGAGTACATGAGCAAGAAGTAAGAACTATCGAGAGCAGCTAATAAATAGAACATAGGGTCCGAACAGAGTTCAAGATGACTATATCGGTATGAATTTTGGCAAAGCAAAAGATTTTCAAAAGAACACCACTTGAAAAGGGTGGCACTGATAGTACTCAGTTTATTACAATTACTATTGAGTTATTCCCAATGTCGAACAAAGGATTGAGTAAAAACCAAGAGAGTTTGATGGATTTAACAAGAATATAAGAATATACTCTAATGCTTATAGGTAGACTTAGGATATGTAGGGAGTAAACAATCAAAAGATGTTTTTTGGATATATGAAAGAGAGATCAGGGTAGAATAGTAGTGATAAAAGAAATGTAAGTTAATGAGTAAAATATGAGATTATTAGCGAGTCTTTGAAAAACAAAGAGGTAAAAGGAGGTTACACATGCCATTAAAACCTTTAAACCAGATTTTGCTAGCTCAAGCCCTTTTGGACTAGATATTGTATTAAATAAGTATTATGAACAATGTCTGAATTGAATGGATTGACGAAATTTGGATGCAACCTAATTCGACTTGAGATGGTAGACTTTGACGTCATCCTGAGGATGGATTGGTTGTCTTAAGACTCTACAAGCTGTTATGTGCCGAGAAGAGCTTGTCATTCAAGGGCAAAGATTGCACATAATTTAGTTTTATTAAAAGCACGTTGCCTAGGAAGCAAAAGCTTATCCTTTCTGCACTTAAGGAAAAGAGATGCCTTGGAAAAAAAAATGGATATCTGATATATGTGGTGGACGTTACCACCAAAACACTAGGAATGGTAGACATCGAAATAGTGCGAGGATTTTTGGATGTGTTTCTAGAAGACTTACCCGGGGTGCCACTTGATAGAGCGATGGAGTTCGTCATAGATTGTTACAAGGTTCGGTACATGTGTCAAAGGCACCATATAGAATAGCTCCTACAAAGTTGAAGGAACTGAAGACTCAACTACAGGAGTCATTAGACAAAGGTTCTAATTGGCCAAGTATTTCATCACGGAGAGCACTAGTGTTATTCGTGAAGAAGAAGGACGGTAGTGTTTGGCTGTGTATAGACTACCGAGAATTGAACAAGCTTACCATAAAGAATTTATATCCATTGCTATGGATTGATGACTTATTCGATTAACTACAAGGTGCAAAGGTGTTCCCTAAGATTGACCTTCAGCAGAGTATCATCGATTGAAGATTAAAGATAGTGACATTCTAAAGACGGCTTTCAGAACCAGGTACGGGCATTATGATTCCCTGGTTATATCATTTGGATTAACCAATGCCCTTACATCTTTTATAGAGCTTATGAATCAGGTGTTTCATGACATGTTAGACACTTCGGTCATGATTTTCGTAAATAATATATTGGCCTATTGCAAAGACGAAGAAAGTTATGCAACGGGTCATAGAGCAGTCTTACAATGGCTGAGAATAGAAAAGCTTTATGCTAAATTCAAGAAATGAGCAGTTTGGTTAAACGATGTAACTTTCTTAAGTCATGTGGTGTCATAAAAAAGAATAAAAGCGGACCCCAGTAAGATAGAAGCAATCGTAAGGTGAGAAGCACCTAAGAATATTGCGAAGATTAGAAGTTTATTGGGCTTAGCTGGTTATTACAGACAATTCATGGAGGACTACTCTAGGATCGCAGTACCTTTTACCAAGCTAACCAGGAAGGGAGAGAAATTTAGTTGGATCAACAAGTGTGAAGAATGTTTCCAGACTCTAAGAGCATGGTTGATATCAGCTCCGTCTTGATCGTTTTCTAGCAACAAGGGAACCTTTTACCCTATACACCGATGGTTTCGAATTGGGTCTAGGATGTGTGCAGATACAAGGTGAAAAAGCGATTGCATATGGTTCAAGACAACTGAAAGAGCATGAAAATAATTACCTAACTCGTGACTTGGAGTTAGCAGCAGTGATTTATGCAATCAAGAATTGGAGACATTATCTATACGAAAAATAATTTCAGATTAAATCGAATTACAAGAGTTTTATTTATCTCCTCACCCAGAAAGAGTTGAACATGAGGCTAAGGAGATGGTTGGAACTCCTGAAGGATTAAGACTGTGACATTTAGTATCAACCGGGTAAGGCTAATGTAGTAGCTGAGGCTTTGAGCAAAAAGGAGAATAATAAAGCCAGAAGGAGGACCTACTACAAACGCTACCTTGTGTTTTGTAGCAACAAAAGATTTGGAGGAAGAGAAATATATAATAGAAACTCATGATGATCCAATTAAGCGAGAACTTATGAATGAACTTATGGAGCAATAGTTCCTCACTTGCATTCGCCATGTTAAAGATCATCTTTGATTTAATGGACAAAGTAAAAGTAGCAATTTTGTTAGTTCCGTACCTAAGAACAGTGCAAGAAGATTTAGAGAAAGGAAAACCTAACCCTGACTTACTTTGGATGTGGAAAAGATACTCAGATATAAAGGAAGATTCTAAACACCTGAAGGTAAAGACTCTAACATCATGAATAAGATAATGATAAGAGTCCATTGTACTCTATATTTAGGACATCCTAGAGTGCCAATATGTATCATGACCTGAAGAGATTGTACTGGTAAAGAGGAATGATAATAGATTTGGTTTAGTATGTGTTTCAGTGTCTGGATTGTCAATAAGTGAAGGCCGAGAAAGTTAGTGACTTGTGGGTTTACTACAACCTTTGTCAAAGTCCATTTGGAAATGGGACTGCATCACTATGGACTTCATCACTAGGTTACCATTAACTCTCAGATTGGTTGATACAGTCTGGGTGATTATCGATCGTTTTACCAAGGCAGCTCGTTTCATTGCTATATGACATCAGTGTGCCTTGGAGCAGTTAGCCAAGCTGTTTGTGGATAATATTGTCAGATTAAATGGTATGCCTAAGAGCATAGTATCGGATATAGACCTACATTTTACTTTAAGTTTTGAGAGGGATTACATAAAGCGATGGAAACAAAGTTAAGGTTTAGTACTACATTTCACCCTCAAACCGACAAACAATCGGAGTGGACTATATAGATCCTAAGAGGTATTATCCGAGCTTGTGAAATTGATTTCAAAGGAGCATGAAATGAGAAGTCGTCGTTGATCGACGTTGCTACCAAGCAACCATATAGATGTCATCTATGAAGCATGGTATGAGAAGAAATGTCGAGCTCCTCTGTTTTGGAATAAAGTCAGAGAAGAAGAATTGTAAAAGTTGAGTTGTCGAAGAAACCTATCAAGTGATAGATAAGATCAAAGAAAGGGTCAAGGCAGCTCAAGGTTGTCAGAAGAGACACCAAGACCTCGAGTTCGCCGTACGTGAAGAAGTGTTCTTGAAGATATCACTTATGCGTGGTTTGAAACGGTGTGGTAAGAATAGGATGTTGTGTCAGAATTATGAAAATTTTGGAGAGATGTGGGAGAGTAGTATATCAATCACATTACCACCGTCTATTCCTCGTATGCACTACATATTTCAGGTGTCTTTATTAAAGAAGCACGAATTGAGATCCATCATGGGTATTGATTGCAGATCCAGAGATGATGTAAAACAATGATTTATCTACTAGGGTATCTATTTCGTTAAAGTGATATGAAGAAGCCAAGATGTGGAAGAGGTTGCATGGGAAGAAGAAGATGCAATGTGAAAATAGTATTCTCACCTATTCGACTCTGAAGTACATTCAAATTTTGATGACGAAATTTCTTTTGAGGGTGTGGGAGTTGTAAAAGACATGCAAATTTTGAGGATGAAATTTCTTTTAAGAGTGGTGGAGTTATAAGACCCGCACGCCATGAACCCGGTTTAACTTTACGTTTTCATGTCGTGACAGGTCTTCCCATCATAATCGGCTCCAAAGGACCAACAATATGAAGAAACCACAAAGCCAAGTGAATAAACCAATCAAAACAGTCAAACTAGTAAATTTGATTTGTGTAGTTGAACTGTGTGATTGACCACACAATAGATTACACATGAGACCGCACAACGTGTGGTCTACTGTTTTGGATTTGTGTGGTCGGTGGATTTTGTGACCACATGAGTAGACCACTCGTTTCCAGATCAGACTTCGTGATTTGAAAACTTTCTAAATCAAAGGGGATCTCTTTTCTAATTGTTGGAGGGCTTTATATGGAGAGTTTCTCTCTATATAGAGGATGTCCCTCTACCCTCTCTCACTCTTTTGGATCAATCTCAAACCATAAACCTAAGAGAGAAAGAGAGAGGAAGAAAAAGAGAAGGAGGCTTGGAGAGAAAGGCTGGGAGAAGGGTTTTGCAGAGAAGGTTCAGACTCTCTACAACAGGCTTAAGGTATGTAGCCGTAGAACACATAGTAGGAGTTTCCATTGTAAATTGAGATATCAAACCCAATGTAAGGTCTCAACTATGGGGTTTCCTAAGTAAATCTCAAAAGGGATCATGGAAAATAGGTTAGGGTATATAACTATGTAAAACAATGATTTAATGACCATAGATTGATAATAGGATGAACCCTATTGATGAGCCGAGAAATCGACTCATGAAGAATTCAAATTAAAAGAAGGAACTAACCAAAAATTGTGTGGTCACATGCTGTGGTCGCATGATATACCCCATGATATACGACCACAGGGTCGACCACAGCCATTCAGGAAATTTCCAAAAATCATGTGGTCGCATGTAGCAAGACCACAGGGGTCGATCGCACAGTGTGTGGTCGACATATACTGAGACAATAAGTGTCGACCACACAATAATAGGAAGTATATTTTGAGACCAAACAAGGTTTTCAACTACTGTAACTTGGTACAATCGAACCCTAACTTAAACCATAAATTTTTTGGGTTCCCAATAGAGTCAAAGTGATTTTCAAGGCTTAGAAAAAGGTTGCACATCGTTTACAGTTGAGGGAGTAAGACCTAAACTAATTGAATAATAACAATCTATGTTTCTTTAAATGTGTCCAATGCCATGAATGATTCTATGCTTGTATGCTTGTAATGTGCATCTCACATGTCATCTAATATTTCTATTATATATCTGCTCATACATATTTATTTTTGTTTATTTATAACATGATGATAATGCTAGGGATAGGCAAGTGTTTGTGTGTGTGGTTAATGTGTTGGATACGAGTGGAGCATCAGGGGGAGGACATGGCATTATGGTTCATCCTGGCCACTAGACTCTAGCTCTATCTCTACTCAGTTCTACTCACTAACATCATCGTATTGTCATTATCTTTGCTAAACTGGTATGTTGTAGAGCATTAGGGGGAGGATGCAGTACCGTGGTTCCTCCTAACCGCCAGACTCTAGCTCTATCTCTATGGGCATATTGAGGGATGCTAGGGTATGGCCTTGGATACATTTGGATGGCATTAGGATTGGTTAGTAGCGAGCCTAGTTTGTAAGCCCTCACCAGTAGGGGCATATGTGTTGATATGGATAGGGCATCAAGGGAAGTGTTGGCAGTGTGTGATCCAGACACTTTAGCTTTATCTCTATTCCATGGTGGGTACATGTGGGACGATAATGGTATTTGATCCATTGGGCCGATTCACACACTCGTATATAGAGGTGCGGTGGCTGCCAATCCTTTCTATAGTACAATTGTAAACTTAAAATCAGACCAAAGATATAAATTGAATGCATGCATATGTTTGTTGTATTGTTTTGTTTACTCACTGAGCTCATGTTGGAGAGCTGACCCTCGCACGCATAATTCTTTTTAGTTTCTAATGTTACAGGTGTTACTGTTGAAGATTTTATCAGTGTACCAACGTATGCACATGTGGCAGCTATGGATGTGTAAACTGTAGAGGACGAGCAAGACTCGTCAAGCGAGTGTTTCAACTATATATACGCTTAGTGGTTAACTTCCATATTTTGATACTTGTAATAGGTATTAATTATGTTTTGATTATTTGGAGATAACTGATTTATTATTTACTTATCATTGTAGACACTCAGTTCATTATTAATAAGATTTTCGCTATTTATTTTATTATCTTTGATTGTGATGTGTAATGTGTTTGATTTGGATTGTTGGCACGGTCTTATGAGATCCTGGCTTGAACTGTTGGTTCTTATAGTAGTTCATCACACTACTGGTTAGTCCAGAATTGGGGTGTGACAGATTCCTTCTGGAGGGTGTGTGCCTCGCGAAGGGTTGGTTCTTGAAAGGGGATTCCTCCTAGCATTATTGTTGGTTGATTGCTAGTTGGCGTTCATTCTCTTTCGATACCTAGTTTCTATTATTGACATTCACTAGCTCAAATAAGCAAGTTTTTACCAATTCCCACAGACAGCGCCAAACTGTTGTCGTCTCAAACTGGATTGGTCCTTAGCTCGCTCAGATTTCCTGCGCAAGGAAGAAAGGACACCGCAATGATGTTCAGGTGGAGACACCCTTTGGCCACTCCGATGCTTATGTTAGTTTGATGGACAAGCAGTATGGGACAAATAAGGAAAAATATCCCTTTGTATTTAGGGGATTCGGGTAGCTCACTTGCTTTGAGTTTGGAAGCTTGAAGATTGTCGTTGCCTTTATCGGTGTATGATTTGTCCATTTATAGGTTGGGAGTGACTTTAATAGGGGAGCTGGATATGCCTTCTATCGTGGCAGAATGTCCTCCCCTAGAGCGTGACTTACGCCCATTGACTTGGAGATCAGGTGATCTTATGCTGAGTCATCAGATAGTGGGATCTTTATTTTAGGATTTCGTTGATTACTCCATGGTGGATATCTGGCAGATCTTGTTTTTTGCACTCAAGTCTCTCAAAATGGGCCCCACTCATACGCTACTATATAGCTGGCACTGAGGGCTTGAACTTGGGCATCGGGGCTTGTTTTTAGAGAGGTGCCGAGGTCATCATGTTGAAGAGGCGCCGAGGCTTCCATGCTACTGAGATGTCGAAGCTCCATATTTAGTGAGGCACCGGGGCTTCCATGTTGGTGAGCTGTCGAGGCCCTCATGACAGCAAGGCTCTAAGGCCCTGACGATGGCGAGGCTCCAAGGCCCTTAAGATGGCGACGCTCCGAGGCTCACACAATAGCGGTTTGGGTTAGGCTTCTTCCATTAAGTTTGGTTATGATTACGAGGGTCTTCCCTTGAGGGCTTGGGCCCGTGCGCACACATGTCGAGACTTGATTGGGGAAGACATATTCTCCCATATCACCTATTAAGTGAGATCTACTCACCCTCTGAATGCAAAGGCTTATCCTTACACACTTACGTTGCACCTATAGTTAGAATTTCTGTTATTATTATTTAGGATCATCCTAAATGAGTTATAATATCCTAAATATGCCTAAGTATGGACCTTGGACAAGAAAGTTAGGGTTTGTAACCCAAAGTGAGGTTTAAAGTCGAATCTTACCCTTTTGGGTTTGTTCGACAGCAAATACTCCAGTAGGAGTCTATGGTCAAACCTACAGCCGATACTGCGAGACTTGCTATGGGTGTCCGGCTGCAACTCTAGTTGCATTAGTAGTGCTACCAGACGTCGGACCGCACACCTCCCGAGGGATCTCTTAATTAATAGTGGAGTCTGATTTTTCCGGGTTTTACCCCGCCCCCCCCACGGCCCACCTTCCCGGGGGAGAAAGGGAAAAAATGATTTTTTTTTTTTTTGGGGGCGGGGCCCCCCCCCCCCCGGGAGGGGGGGGGGGGGGTTTTTTTTTTTAATTAATCTTCATTATCCCCTCCTAATTTTTTTTTAATTTTTTTTTTTAAAAGGGCCCGGGGGGGGGGTTTTTTTTTAATCCCCACGCCCCACTCCCCTTGGGGAGATGGGCAAAAAGGGCGGCGGGGGGGCCCCCCCCCCCCCCCCCCAAAGGGAGAAACCATCAAAGAAGAGGAATAAACCAAAAAAAAGGGAAAAAAGAAGAATATATTTATTATTTTGTTTGGTTTGGTGGGGGGGGGGGGGGGGAGGGGGGGGGAGGGGGGGGAACTTCATCTTCTTCCCCTCCGGTTCTTTTCTTTCTTTGGCAGCACTCCTCTCTTGTTATGGATGCATCAGAAGTTTTCGGGAGAGTTCTAACTTATTGTGCACAGAGGAAGAGAAAGTCCTAAGAGGATTGGAGTCTCCCACTCTAGTTGTAACCCTAACTCCCTGGTAGAAAGAGTCTCAGGTGACAAGTGTCCTGTTTAACACACACAAGGAATCCCTTCTCCCTCCTTTAGTGGGAGAGGTTAGACTAGGGTTGGCCCCAAGCTAACCAACTAATACGTTTCCCACAAATTCTAGGATTTTTCCTTGTACATACTCTGTCCGGCAATAAGGTCTTGTTGCACTTGCTATAACATATTCTGTGACCAGACCAGTGCAATCGGATAGGATCAAGTTGCATGCTGGCCTATCTAAGATTAAGGTTAATCGATTTATCATCTTACCCTTCCCGGGGTTGATGTTTACTCCGGCTTCGTATCACTCTCATCTACGGTGGAAGGACCTGCTACGTGTCGAAATCCAAATCAGTCAGGGATTTTGATGTGTGGGTCTTACAATTTATTTGCATAATGTCCTTCTTTGTTACAAACATAACATTGACACATTTTAAAAGTCTTATCTGCATTAAATTTTCTAACATATCATTTATGTTTAGAAAATATATTTTGGGGATTAAATCATTTCCACTTATAGCGGCGTTTAAATAGCTTTTTGGTTTAAAAGTAAGGAAAACTTACATGTACTACCCCTGTAGTTTGGACTAATTACACCTACCACCCTCTAGTTTTTGACAATATCACATACCACCCCTAATATCCAAAAAGTGTAACATAGAGGCCTAGTCCATTAATAGATTTCCGTTAGATGATGATGTCAGCTAATCCAAGAAAAAATTATGGATAATATTGTCCTTCATATAAGTTAAAATGTCTTTTTTACCCTTAATGTATTTATCCTACACATTTCCCCCAAATCCCTCAAGTCACTTTGATTCTTCAGTATTGGAGAAATTATCACAGACATGATTAAGACAATACACCAAAGGAACAATTAGAGAGGATTACTGTCGGTGATTGGAGAGAAGGAAAGAAAAATTGGCTAGAGAAAAATCTTCTCTATGCTTGTCTCTTCTGCTTTTTGCCATAATGTTTCCCTATTTTTTCATTAGATGCATAGCTTCAGCTTTTATCATTTCTAACTCATAACTTCATCGATCAGAACTCAAACCAAAGAATGAATCTAGGAATATATGGAAGTGCTACAATTACCATTGATTGCAAAGAAGAAGAAAAAAACAGAGTACCACTATTTCAGCACATATGCCCACTTCATCCTCCAAAAATTTTCACAAACAAATGTAGTGTGTTATCTGTAGTTCAATTTACAGACTAAACGATTTGGAAAATCCCGGCCCGCAATCCTTTTGTTATCCGTGAAGATTCCATGGATTTAACTGCTCAATGTGGCCTAAAAGCAATTCAGCGCCATTTTCCTACTTCTAAGCACTTCGAATCGCAGCTTTCTTGGAACCAAACTGCCGAGGTTCATCAATGGTATCCCCCAGACACAGAGCAAGTGGGTTCAAAGGATGAGGAATGTGCTTCCAAAGCTCGTCATCGCTGGAGAATGGCATGCAACTTGAACTGCTAATTGTCGGCGTCTTAAGGGTTAACTGTCAAAAATTTGGAAGATGTTGAAGGTTATCTTTGGCATCTTTTTCTTCTACGTTGGAGCAAAATCAGGACTTTCAAAGAAGATTCTTCTCACAGGGCTAACTTAGTAGGATAAAGGAAAAAGAAATGCAGAAAAAAAAAAAAAAAGAAGCAGCCTGGTAAAGATGTCTTTTAACATTTAGATTTAACACTGTTAATTAAAAGGGTGTGGATGTAATTGTTAGAAACTACTTGATGGTAGGTGATATTAGGCCAAACGACCAGGGCAATACGTGTAATTTTCCCTAAAAGTAACTATAAGTTTAACATGTTTTTTATGGTAAACCCTTTTGCAACCAAATTCCCAATTCTTATTTATGGAATCTGGAAAATGTTTACCTTTATATAGAGTGTAGTGTTTAGTAAATGCCTTTATACATTTTTTTCCTTGGTTCTCTCAATTGAATTGGTTTATTTCAAACTCGTTATAATCGAATCGGTCTATTTAGAAAATGATTGAAACTGATCGGAATATCCAATAGAGGGTTAATTTAGGCATTCTGAAATCTCAATGGAGAAAGAGAGGGGAATTTGAGTAAATATAGAGTAACTATAGGGAGTTGTAGAAAATTTCCCCTTTTTAAAAAAACTCATGTTATTTTGCCATTTTTTGTCTTTTGTTTTCAAAACTAAATGTTTAACACCCATATTGTCTTTTTTTTTCCCTTATTTTTTAACTGTTCTTGAAATGTTTGACTGTATTTTTTACAGTCATGTTGATACCCTAAGCTTCTTTCTTTTTTTAACTAATGTGGGTCAAATCAGCAGACCAAGGACAACACCCACACTTCAGCCTATTGTTAGAAACCTAGGGTTATCAACCCTAAAACAATAACCATGTCTTGCACCATTGAAACACAATGAAAGTGAATGAAATAATGAAAGGGTTTAGAATGGAACCTTTCTGTGATGTGTGTTGATGGAGAAACCCTTTGATTGAGCTTGAAATCCTCTCTGGAGATGTTAGGTCTTCTATAGCCTGCACAAACTCTTTCTCTTTGCGTTCCTTTTTTTGGAAAGTTGGAATAAGAGTACATGTGGCTACAGAATCTTTTATAGCTTTGGTGCACCGCACTACACCATAGCGTCGCCATTGCTGACCAGTCAGACTCGTTGTCGAGTTCTGATTGGTCAGTCAGAGCATCTTCAAAAACCACAGTCCGATCCCTGCAAAATGGTGGGATTTGTTTTAGCCGTTAAATTAACTTAATCCTATCAGAGAAATCGAATTCAATATTAACCATTGGATTTAGATAATCGTCGATGCCATACTATACATGCGTTACACCAAATCAGCACTTCTGCTGACTGGTCAGATGTGGTGTTGAGTCCCCATTGGCTACTCAAGAATCTTTTCTTCTGGCCGTCATATCCCTTGAAAATGGCGGGATGGCCTAATGGCCATCGGATTGAATTAAAACCCTAACCCACACTCATCCCCAGAATGGGTTGGGCCAAGAAAAACCCTATTACCTAGAGTGAGCCTAATAACCAAGTTGTCTATCAATGACATCCACTAATAGTTAGCCCACGATTAAGGCAGCCCACACATAAATTTTAACACCTACGTCCATTAGTCATGACTATGCATGTTGCCCTCTTAGGAGGGGTCACATCCTACTCTAGCACTCATTCTTCACGAATGATCTCAATTTATGGACCCATTTTACGTGTCCATCTCAACTATAGTTAACTATTGGCCATGTGTTGTCATTATTGGTAACTTGGTTGATGTAGCAATGTGGATGAGCTTACAATCAAAGAAATGAGGAGAGAGAGCATCAGTGTAGGAGAAAGAGTGTCTGTGTAAGTCGTAGAGATAAGCTAGCCTTGTGTATGTGTTCAGCAACTTCATAGAGTGATTGAGAATGCTTGAAGTGAGTTGGCTAGGTTTTACACTGAGTTGACTGGGCAGTGGGAGTTTCAATGTGCGATCAAGCTCTACGTGTGCTCTATAGAGTTCTAAGCTGAACCAAGGTAGTAGACTGTGTGTGGGAGTCCGTGTGAGCATGCACCCAAAGTCTTGGGTCCGAATTCTTAGGTTTCATAGAATTTTGACTTCGAGGCTCTTTCTAGTGGGTCCTGTAGTAATTTCATGGAAATCAAACAGTGTAAAGACGTAGAGCATTGAGTTAGCTTGGTAACACAACTTGAATGGCTCAATTCCGATGTCAGATGAGGAAGATATTGCAGTTTCTGTCAGAACGGTAAAAAATGGTCAAAAAATCAAGCTCTCAGTCAGTGTATCAGTGACAGGGAAAACAATATATTTTTCATATACTTCAAGGGTTTTTTGAAATTATCAAGAGTTGAAGGATCGGCCTATAATTATTGAAAATACTTAAAGAATCCTTTCGGACAACTCAGATTGGGCCGTGTCATCAAGATCCAAATCTGACGGATCTTAAAAGTGCAGGATTAGGTGTATCTTGGCGGATGGAGCATGGTGCTCCCGCCTGCAATATGATTGGATGGATGCAAGATTATATTATAGACCGTGAGCATGAGGTTAATGAGCTGATTCTGTGTTGCACATATACTGTGCATCAGCGAATCTGATCTAGATCCAATGAATCAGATCATTGTCAAAGTTCATTGATGGGATTAATTCAATCTGTTAGGCCATCCCGCCATTTTCAAGGGACCTTACGGCCAGAAGAAAAGATTCCTGAGTAGCCAATGGGGACTCAACATGGCATCTGACCAGTCAGTAGAGGCATTGATTTGGTGTAAAGCACGTATAGTATGGTGCCGACGATTATCCAAATCCAACAGTTGATATTGAATTTGTTTCTCTGACGGGATTAAGTTAATTTAACGGCCAGAAACAAATCTTGCCATTTTTGTAGGGATCAGACGATGGTTTTTGAAGATGCTCTGACTGAGCAATCAGAACTCTACAATGACTTTGACTGGTCAGCGATGGCGCTCTATGGTGTAGCGCGGTGCACCGTAAATCTATAAAAGATTCTATTTAGAATAATCTCATTAGGTAATACTGTATCGGTCATAACTTGATCATCTGGAGTCCAAATCAGACTGTTTGAGTTACACTAGTCTCCATTTTGAATGCTCTACAATCTGAGAAGGAAAAATGACGAAAAAGATTGTAGCTGCTCTGGTTTTTGGGAGAAAAACACTCTATGAGGTTAGAGGTTTGTGGTTTTATTGTTTGATTCTTTCTACCTACCTCCCATGGATTATTTGGGACTCCATTAAGGAGTATTGAAGGACCAGAATGGTGGTCAGCCATTAATGGAGTTAATGTGAGCAGAGAGAGGAAGAAGAACCTCTATTCTTGGGGAAATCCTTAAATGAGTGTGGTTGTTGGTGTTCAATGTATTTTTGTATTTATTAACACTCCATGGATGTGTTAAGGGGATGTTAAAGAGAAGAGAGTCATCTTAAAGGGTTATTGTGCTTCAATGAAAGGCTTGAATCAGTATTAGCCATCAATGAGAGAGGTGTAAGCTTGGTCGTAGAGAAGGAGAGTGGAAAAAGGCAAGGGAGCATCATTGTGACTGTCATCACTTGAAAATTCAAGTTTCTGGCTGTGTTGAGTTAGTTGAAGATTCCAGTGACCTATGTGGAGCTCCAAAGACATCTCCAGATTTTCAAAAGTGATGGTTGTAAATATTTCTATTCCTTATATGTTTACATTGCTTCCATTTACATATATGCTAGTGTAGGTGATTATGTTAAATACCTAAATAGTGGGGGGAATTGTAAGGCAATTATAAGCCTAAACTGATATTGTTTGCTTCCCATGGGTGTGGGTTAAGCTTGGTGTGTACAGCATGTGCTTAACACTGGTACATTGGTACCTGAATTTGTAAGCATACTTATGCTCTCCTGGTTTTATGCTAGGTAAATTGGATGTATGTACTTCCTGCTGTGTATACAGCTAAAAGAAACATATTGAGTATATACAGAGCCCGTTGGGCATTACTCTATGTACTAGCCATCACACACTGTGGTGGTAAACCACGTGTATCTGATGTTATGGATCTGTGTTATGTTGCAGGATGGGTGTGCACAACATGGTAGACCTGGTCATTCTGTGGTAGCGAAGTGGTTATGCATACGACTATGTGTGTGGTAGTGGTTTAGTGATCGTGTCGTTGTGGTTAGTGAGTGAAGCATCAGCTCAAGGCAGCATCTGTCTTTAAGGATTATTTGAGAAGAATTTTGAAGACATTGATTTACCCCCCTCTCAGTGTTAACCTATGATCAACATTAACAAATCCATGTTCAGTAATACTTGGAAGGAAAATAGTTGGGAATGAATTTTTTTGGTAATTTAAGAACTCGAGGAAAAAGTGTGGTAAAAAAAACGGACATAAAATAAATTCGGATTCAAAGCAAATCAAGAATTATTTGTTTAATTATCTAAAAAAAAAGTTCAGTTTAAATTTCAATGTTTATTTTTTATTTTTGTATCTATCCCTCTTTAACAATCAATTATCATTCTTTCATAACATATAAGTGGAGCATGAAACAAATGCACTAGATAGATTGGTGACCATCTCTTGAAGCAGCTCAAACAACTTGAGTTTCCTCCTAAAGATTTTGCTCATTTCGGTAGGTGGCTGGCCGGTGGCTGTGGTTTGAAGCTTACCCTTTTGGTGGCATCATACTTTATAGTTTTTTTAACTTCTTCCTTTGGAGCTTTTGATGCTCACGGTTTACACCTCCATACCTATACATCGTCATTAATGGTAGTCTTTGAGGTTCTAGCTAAAGGTCAAGGAGCAATCAAATTTAGTGCTAGTTCCATTGCTAGTGTAAGCCAATATATGATCATATTTCATCGTTGTAACAATGGCAGTGAACAATAAAGAGGGTACACTCAAATCCAGAAGAGTGACTGTGTGAGTGATTTCATGTAATTATTAATTTCAAATTTACTTTTTATTACACCTGAATTTTTTTGTATAATTTAAAAATTCAGAATTAAACGTGATCTTAAAACATAGGCAAAGTTTCTTATACTGTATGTACATGGTAATTTTAACCATTGAATGAAGAAGTGTAATTATATATTGGCTTTAAGTTTTTATTTGTTTGCCCTCATCATGGATGATCTTACCATAGACATTCAAGATGAAATTCCTTGGTGTATGCTTTTCGCTGATGATATTGTTTTGGTAGATGAGACAAAAGTAGGGATTAATGCAAAGTTGGAGCTATGGAGATCATCTTTGGAATCAAAAGGTTTTAAGATAAGTAGAACGAAGACGGAGTATATGGTGTGCAACTTTAGTCACACAAGGACGGATAATGAGGTGGTGAACATTTTTTAGAGGAAAATACAGCAAAGTGATTATTTTAGGTATTTAGGTTCAATCATAAACAAAGAAGGTGATATAGACGATGATGTTTCACAAATGATTAAAATAGGATGGATGAAGTGGAGAAGTGTTTCTGGAGTGTTGTGCGATTGGCGTATTCCTTTAAAACTTAAAGAAAAATTCTATAGGACAGTTATTCAACCAGCTATGATGTATGGTACTGAATGTTGGGCAATCAAGAAGCATCATATTGATAAACTTAGTATAGCTGAGATGAGGATGTTAAGATGGATGTGTGGCAAAACTATGAAGGATAAGGTAAAGAACGATCGTATTAGAGCTGATTTGGGAGTAGCGCCAATACATGATATGTTACGAGAAAGTCGTTTGAGATAGTATGGCCACGTTCAACGGAGGCCGTTAGATGCTCCCGTTCAGAGGAGTGATTTGATTCAGATTGACGGGGTTAAAAGAGCTAGGGGTAGACCTAAGATGATTCTAGGGGAGGTGGTGAAGAAAGACATGTATAGCTTAGGCCTTGCTTCAAGTTTGACATCAAACAGAGCTGACTAGCGGACAAGAATCCATGTAACCAACCCCATTTAGTTGGGATAAGCCTTCGTTGTTGTTGTTGTTGAATGAAGAAGTGTAATCTCAAAAAAATCTCAAGGGTTATTTTTGTAGAGCTCTGGCAATTTTGATAGTTAAGGTTTCTGCTCGGGTTTTGTAGGTTTTGCAGGATGGTGTCCGCGGTTAGCGGCCTTCCGCTGAAGGTGGGTGATGGTTCGTTACCTTCTCTTTCACCAGATGGACCCCGGATAGACCTGGAAAGGTGCCTATGGTTTAGGGTTGATGAAGATCCTATGGTTGAAGAAGCTATAATGCATGCGATTCATCAAGAGGAGGGTTTCCATGCAGGTTCAGGGACTGTTTCAGGTTGGGACATAGGGCTGTTTCTTGGTCCTGGGATCGATGGTGATGCTCTTGGGGTTCGGTTGGATTTGATACCAATTAACAGGGATTGATCGTCGATGCCCTAATCAACTGTATGGCACGGGGGCTGCAAGGTAGATGATGGACTCAAAAAGAAAAGGGGAAAGATGTGGTGGGGATTCAGGTGATATTCCAGCTGCCGAAGGTTGAGTTTCTACTACAAAAGAAGGTGCGGTGAATGGTGTTTCTGTTGCTGTAGGTGGTGAGTGGAATGGTGCTTCTGTAGGTGGTGCTGTAAATGGTGGTTCAAGAGAGTTCACAAATGGCATGCAGAGGGAATCGAGAAGGAGTTTTGAAGATGTAACAAGAGGTTCATCTCTATCAAATGTAGATGCACTTCTTGAGCCTGTAATAGCTATGAGGATTACACGAGTGATGATTCCCCAAGAAGCATATGGTAGACAAAATCTAAAATTTCAAAATGCTCTCATTGGGAGGATGAACACTAGGGGGATATTATTGTCGGGTATTGAATGTTCTGTGTCTCAACAATGGGGGTCAATAAGTTTTGAAATGGTTTCTTTGGGGAAGGGATTCCTTCTTTTTTTATTATTTAAGGAAGTTGATATGCTTTTTGTATGGAAGAGGGGAGTTATTTAAAGGTTCAGGGTTAAGCTCCACGATATTAGAGATGGGAGCCGGACATCAATGTCAATAAACAGTCTATCTATCGTAATATCCAACGGGTAAGGTTTCCAAACCTTCCTTCTGAATACTTAAATGAACTGTGGATCAGCCCATGTCCATGAATAGAAGAACTCAAGCTCGAGCCCTAAGACATTTTGCTATGTGTTGAGGTTGATCGGAAATAATCTTGAATAAAAGAGATTATGGTAGGGTGAATGCAAGGAGGTGCATCATCTCAGATTTTGTATTTTTTTTTTTTTTTTTAATTAGATGGTAGTGTACGCGGAGGCTTTGGTCAAATGTACACACTTCAAAATTTGGTCAGCAAATCGGCTCATGTCCGATGATGAATGATCCTGTGGTTGAGAAGCCGGTTAAGACTATGGGTTCTGAAGTAGTAGTGGAGAGCGATAGTGGGGAAGCGCTTACTAGGGAACAAGGTTTTCCGCATGGGGTGATCAATGACGGTGATTAAGGGGAGAAATCGTAGGGGATCGGACAGAATGAAGGTATTGAGGGTTCCCACCCAGGGGGGGAGGGGGGATTGCCCTTGCATGGTGCACTGATGAGAAGTTCGGTTATGCCATTGAAAATGCAGTTATTCATGCCACAACAAGGGTAGGAGTGGGGAGAGAAAATGTTAATGTGCCTGGCTCGGAAGGGGGCTTGGTTGGCTTCTATGATGGCACAATGATGCGTATCTATGGTTCATTTTCAAGCGGTGGGGGCAGTAGATGCTGCTTTAAGGACTCCATAGGTTCTTTTAGAATGGTTACACATGGGTGAGGTCAACCTCATAAGGAAGAACACCTCAAAGTGGTTCCCAAATGAAGGTGATTTATTAGAACATTAGGGATGTCTCAAACCCAAAAGCGAGGGCAGGAGTGAAATCTCTCCTTTAAGGAGTATTCTCCCAGAATTTTGTGTGTGGCTAAGCCAAATGTTGATCCTTAGAAGTTCCCTACTGCACTCTTTCATTCGTTAGGGTATGTTTCTTCCCCATGCATAATTTTAAACCTACTAAGGTGCCAAACCTATGGATTATTTGGAAACGTGGTATTCAAACTCCAACTATCGTCCTTTCGTCAAAACAACATATTTCTATGTTTGTGAGTATAAGTGGGTTGGATCACTTGTTTTCTTCTGTTCATGGTGATTGCTTCAGAGTGAAGCGAAGAGAAATGTGGTTGGATTTATTATCTCTAGGTACCCCAGTGACGCCATGGCTAGTGATGTGAAATTTTAACTGTTGTTTATTCTCTCATGAAAAGGTTGGTATTGGGAGGTCCAATGTGGGTGTAGCTAATGAGTTTACAGTTTATTAAACTCTGTCCCTAGCTATGCCATTTCCTAAAGGACTAAAATTTACATGGACTAATAATAAAGTGATTGGTCATGTTCATGTAGTCTTGGATAGGAGTCTATGTAATGAGGAATGGCGGTCTGTTTACGGTGATTGTTTCTTAGGAGTATTGCCCAGGATTGTGTCAGATCACAATTCCATTATGTTGTTACCAAGATATTCCTCGTCCAATGAATTACCTTCCTGTTTTCAACGTTTTTGGTGTAAGCAATCTAACTTCGTTATAGTGGTAAGAGAGTCGTGGTCATTACTTATTAGGGGTTCCCTTAATTTATAGGGAAAATTTCACCCAACCCCCCTAAACTTTACCTTTAAGTCACCCAACTCCAAATCATGCCCATATTTTTACCCACCCTCCCCCTTCAAGTATGAAATATGTATCACACAGATCCTAACTTAACAAATTTATCTGTTAAATGATGAAGTGGAAAGGTTAAAAATATATAATGTCAAAATTGTCTTTTACTAGTATTAATTTACTATTTTAACACTGAGTTCTAGTACCATGTGGTGATCAACACTGCAGTCTCGTTTCCAACAACATCGCACATTGCAAATTTGCAGAGAGAGGAGAGAGAGAGAGAGAGAGAGAGAAAGAGAAAGAGAAAGAGAGAGAGAGAGAGGGAGAGAGAGAGAGAGAAAAAGAGAAAGAGAGAGGGGGAGAGAAGCAGGAAGAAGGGCAGGTCTTCTGAGTTCGATCGTAGAACAAACCCTAAAATGGATGCCAATCTATGAAACCTAGAGCAACCAGAGTCCAAGGTTGAAGAAGACCAAGAAAAAATTGTGGTCTCATCCTCCAAAGCCAATGCCAGGTCCACTATAGCAGCCGCCGTTGTGACTCCTCAATTGTCAATAGCTTCCATATCTCTCTCTCTCTCTCTCTCTCTCTCTCTCTCTCTCTCTCTAATGATAATTTATGAGAAACCCCCAAAACTTTTTTTGTGTTAATGTTAGAATGGGAGGGTTGGAATTTTCAATTATTCACAAATGTCCAGAGTCCATCAACTAGGGTAAATAATGTGACCCTTGAAACGCTAATTCCCGTATAAGAAATCAGGGCTGGATATGCTGCCAACAGGCCCAGTTCTAAGGATGGTATTTAATGGGGAAACTTGCGACAGAATAGACAGGTCTCAAAACAGATCTCTCACAATTGGTTGCAGGGAATCAATATAATATAATATATCACAGAATCAGAAAACAAACATGCATCTATAAAGGAAGTTTGAGTCCCAAGCAACCAGAATAGGAAATATTAAAAGAATACCGTAGAAGAAAGCTCTAAAATTTGATAACTTATCAACTGAATTCAGAAATCAAGAGATTCAAATAGGAACAAAGATCAGAGTAATAAAGGAAACATAATAGCAGGCTACGAGATTTAAGAATATTAAAAACAATACTAGAGAAATAGATCAGAGGCTGAGTAAACTAATAGTAGAATAAAGGAGAAGAGAACCGACCTGCAACAGTGTAGATCAACTCTTTTTTATTTTTTATTTTAAGATAAATCTATGCTTTTTACAATGTTGGTAAAATATAATTTTCTATTTTTCCGTTAAATACTTAACTGCATTGGGTGTGGGTGATATTATGGCCAAGGTTTGGGATTGGGTGATTTAAAGGTAAAGTTCAGGGGGGTTGGGTGAAATTTTTCCTATTAGGGGTTCCCTTAATTTATATTATCTCAAAAGTTAAAGCGATTGAAGAGTGTTTTGTGAGTTTGGGAAAAAACTATTCTCCCAAGCTTTGATGTGGAGGTGCATCATGCAAAATTTGAGGTTGAGGAAATTCAAGATACAATTGAGATGGTTGGTCTCAATGACTCTTTGAAGGAAATGGAGTCCGTTCGGTGGAGAGATATCAAAGGCTTTGTTGTTGCATGAAAAGTTATGCTGGGCAATCCCAAGTATAATGGCCGACATGTGGGGATCATAACACCAAGTTCTTCCATTCATACGCTAAAGAATGGAGGGTGAAGGGCTCTATCTGGATTTTATAGTGGGAAGATGGAATTTTATTAAAGACAAAAAATTATTAGGTGATTATATAGTAAACTTCTACGAGTAGTTCAACAAAAGTGTGTGGGTATAAGTAGTGGAATAATAGTTTAAATTCTGAATATCATTTTATATATACATTTGATTGATTGATTACAATACAGATTCTCAGTGAGATTACAAGTGTTCACGTTAAGATAAAATAGGAAACTAGATCAAGTGAGTAAGGGATGAGTAGGTACATTGAATCAAAACTACATTGGATGGTATTTGAATATTTGAGAACTACTCAATTGTTATTGTCACACCCCAATTTTGAACTAACCAGAATGGTGTGATGAACTGTCAATAAACCAATGGTTCAATCAAGATCTCCGTTAGGTAGTACCCACCATATCAACCACACATACATTCAGCAATAATATTTAGAGATAATAAACAAATAAACGAAAGTCTTTATGAATAATGAACTGAGCATCTAATCATGATAAATAATTAATCCAATTATCTCCAAAACTCAAGACATAAAAGTAATTAACTCATTCCATGTTCCAATAATCAAATATAACTAAACTAATAAAAATGCACTGGTTGCACTCGCATGAAAGATCATGCATATCTTCTACAGCTTCTACATCCATGGCCGCACCATACATCGGCGCATTCACATAATCTTCAACAATAAGACCTGCATCATCAACTAAAATATTCGACGTCGAAAGGGTGAGCACACATCATGGCTTAGTAAGCAAACAAAACAATGCAACAAACATATGCATGCATTCAATTCATATCTTTAGTTTGGTTTTTATGTTTGCAATAAGCTATAGAAAGGATTGACGGCCACCGTATCTCTATACACGAGTGTGTGAATCCACCTAATGGATCAAACACCATTGCCGTCCCACATACACCCACCATGAAATAGAGATAGAGCTAAAGTGTCCGGATCAAACACCGCCAATACTTTCCCTGATGCCCTACCCATAACAACATGTAAGCCCCTATTGGCGAGGGCATGCAAACTGGGCTCACAACTAACCAATCCTAAATGTCATCTAGTGTATCCAAGGCCTCACCTTAGCATCCCTCAATACGTCCATATATATAGAGCTAAGGCCTCCCGGTAGAGTTAGAGACCACACGATCCGAGACCAACTACCCTGATGCCCTACGACGTAATAGATCTACTATGATAATGGCGATATGACAATGTCAGTGGGCAAGACTTGAGTAGAGATAAAGCTAAAGTCCGGTGACCAGGTCAGAGACCACAATGCCACGTCCTTCCCCTGATGCTCCATTCGCATCAAGCATGCTAACCACACACACAATCACATGCCTATTCCTAGCATCATCATCATCATGATATAAATAGACAATAATAAATATGCATGAGCAGAAATGGCAATAATATTGGATGACATTTTTAAGATGTACATTACAAGCATACAAGCATAGAAGCATTCGTTGCATTGGACAAAATAAAATATAACAGTTCGTTATTATCTAATTAGTTTAGGTCTTATTCCCTCACTTGTTAGCAAAACTCGATCTCCTTTCAAACCTTGTAATTCTCTTTGAATCGATTTGATAACCTAAAAGTTATATGAATTTAAGTTAGGATTCATATGTAACATAGTCGAAAATCAAAATAGAGCACTGATGGGTGTCTGATTGGTCCTATGGTCTCGTACTGTATCGACCTTACTGTCTAAGGTCGATACCCTACGGTCGCACCATATGCCACCGTACCTGCGACCATATGGTTTCTGAATTCTTTTTGAATGCCTATGGTCGATACTTTGATCATGCTGGTCATGTTATGGTCGAAGGTAGCTGCGACCTTAAGATTTTTGGTCATAAACTACATTCAATTCGAGTCTTCTTGGGTCAACTCCTAGGCTTTTCTCTTGGGTTCACACTAAGGTTATCCTATGGTTATCATTAGTAGTTTCTCATCAACCATTATCACCAAACTCACCCCTCATGATTAGCCTTGAGATTTACTCAAGGAATCACATGGATCATAAGAGGTTAACATCTCTAATCCCCCATAAAAGCCTTATTCCATAGAATTTACATCTTCAGAGATTAGGTTCATACTTTTGCCTATGGTAAAGAGCTAAAATTTTCTCAACAAAACCTTCTCCTTAGTCTTCTCTTCTTCTCCTTCTCTTCCTTCTCTTTCCTTCTCTTTCCTTCTCTTTCTCTTCCTTTAGGGTTTACTAATGTTCTAAAAGAGTGAAAAAGGTTGAGGAACGTCCTTTATATAGAGAAAAATTCTCCATATAGAGTTCTCCAACGTTAGGAAAGAAATCCCCCCTTGAATTAGAAAAGTTTCCAACTCGGAGTCTGATCTGGGGTCTCACGGTCGATGGCCTACGGTCGTAGAATTCGTCGACCATAGAGTCAAAAACATCGATCGTAGGGTCCTGGATCAGTGACCTTTGTTTCCTACCTTATGGTCGATCATACCTACCCAGGTATTCAACCAAACGCATACTTTTGAGCACTTTAACTCGATTCATACCTAGTTTTGTGATCCATCTTCACACGGTAGGTTCACTTGGTCCAACAATGATGGGAAGATCTGACACGACACAGTAAGACCAAGTTAGTGGAATGCGGGTCTTACAGTTATCTTACATGATATGAAATCTATCTTGCATGGTATGAAATCAGTCGTTATCACATGCGGGAATCCTTTTGGATTCTTGCATGGTATAAAATTTATCATCCCCCCGCAAGTGAATTGGACTCTTGTGAATAGTGAGTTTGGCCATGAGTATTGCAAATCATTGAGCTGGCAAGGGTTTGGTTCGGATATCAGCTAGCTGATCCTTTATGGAGAGAAGCCGTACGTTAAGTTCTTTGGCATGGACTTTTCTCGTACGAAGTGAAAATCAAGGGAGATATGCTTCGTACGAGCATAAAACTTAAGATTGTCAGTCAAGTAAGTAGCGCCAAATTGTCACACCATAGGATTGGATTTATCTAAGAGCTAATATAAAGTTCAGTGAGTAGTTGTTGAAGCCAAGTAATTACTTTAGCAGTTGTGTAAGACCCGCACTCCACTAATCCGGTCTAACTGTGTCGTGCTAGGTCTTCCCATCATAACCTGCTTAAGCGAACCAACCAGATGAAGGAACCATAAAGCCAGGTATGAAAACTAGTTCTTCATAGGTTGTCCGGTTGACAACTTAAGTTGTCTGGTCTACAGATTGGGTGACCGGTCAAGCCCAGAATCTGTCTCTGAGTTTAGGAAAGTTTTCTAATTTGAGGAGAGCACTCTTCATGTAAGACCCATATCAAACTAACCGGTCTTACCACCTTGTACCAGGTCTACCTATCATGGTCGAGCCAAGTGGACCAAGTGCGTAAAGGAAATCACAAGACCAGGTATGAATTTAACCCAAAAACCGTAAATATGAGGGTAGGGTCGCATGCCTAAACAGGTAAGGTCGACCCCACCTCAACAGAAGTCCAACCTATGATTTTCTAGTCGTAGGGTCGCATGACTAGAAAACGTAGGGTCGACGGATCCTGTGACCCTACTTGCGACTCTACGATGACAGACAGAAACCGTAAATTAGGAAACCTTCCTAATTTTAAAGGGTTCTTTCCTAAACCCGATGGGGCTTATTTTGGAGGATTTTCCTCTATAAATAGGATGTCCCTTAGCCTCTTTCACTCTTTTTAGAACCCTAATTGAAAGTGAGAGAAAGAGAAAGAGAAGGAAAAGAAGAAGAGAAGAAAAATTGAAGAAAAGGCTAAGGAAGAGGAGGAAGTTCAAAGAAACCTCTGAATCTCAGCCAACCTCAGGTATGAACCTAGTTTCCTTCATTAATTAAGAGCCTAGAATGGAATATGAAGAAGTTAAGATTAGGATAAACCCAAATCATCTATCCATGGATGAGTTTCAAAGGAATCCATGAAAGTAACCATCATAGGCAATGGAAAGTGTGTAAAAATCATAGTTATGAACCATAAAACAATCTTAGAGTGGGCCTACGAGACCACAGGATCGATCACATGCCCTCGGGAAGTCCCAGGGAGGGTGTGGTCACACATAGGGTCGATTGGTAACCGACCCCATGTCCGACCCTACACCCTAGGGTCGATTGGTAACCGACCCTAGGTGCTGCCCTACCTGCGACCCTATGATTTCAACTAGTCTAAATTTGTTGGAATTAATTCTAATTAAAATCTATTGACTTGTTAGGCCTTTCTAGTGATTTAAAGGTGATTCATAAAGCTTGAACGAGGATCTATACTCAATCAAAGGTGAGGGAACAAGGCCTAAACTAATTGGCTAATAATAAACTGTTTTCGTTCATTGAGTCCAATACCATGTATGATTCTATGACTGTATGATTGTAATGTGCATATCACATGTCATCTACTATTCTTGTTATTATTGTTCATGCATATTTAATTCAATTTATTTACAACATGATGATGATGATGATGCTAGGAATAGACATGTGAATGTTTATGTGTGGTTGGTGTACTTGATGCGAGTGGGGCATCAGGGGAAGTGTGATGTGGTGCGGTCCTAAGCACTTTAGCCCTATCTCTACTTAAGTCTTGTCCACTGACATCATCGTATCGCCATTACTTTAGCAGAACTATTACGTTGTAGAGCATCAAGGGAGGTGGTCTGGGACCGTGTAGTCTCTAACTCTACCGGGGGGCTTTAGCTCTATCTCTATGGACGTATTGAGGGATGCTAGGGTGAGGCCTTGGATATACTGTTTGACATTAGGATTGGTTAGTTGTGAGCCCAGTTTGCAAGCCCTCGCCAACAGGGGCTTACATGTTGGTATGGGTAGAGCATCAGGGGAAGTGTGATGCGGTGCGGTCCTAAGCACTTTAGCTCTATCTCGATTCCATGGTGGGGTGGATGTGGACGACAATGGTGTTTGATCCATTGGATGGGCTTACACACCCTGTGTATAGAGGCGAGGTGGTCACCGAACCTTTCTATAGCACATTGCAAACTTATGAACCAGACCAAAGATATGAATTGAAAGCATGCATATCTTTGTTGCATTGTTTTGTTTGCTCACTGAGCCATGATGTGTGCTCACCCTTTCGACGTCGAATGCTTTTAGTTGATGATGCAGGTACCACGGTTGAAGACTATATGAATGCTCCTACGTATGGACATGTGGCGGCGATGGACGCCGAAGTTATGGTGGAGTCGCATGATTCATCATGTGAGTGCAACTCTTGTGTTTTTTATTAGAATTTTATTCAATTTATACAGACGATGTAATTGATTAAGTATGTTACTTTATGTCTTAGTCAATGGAGAATAATTGGATAATTTATTATTTTATAATTGTTAGACTCTCAGTTCATTAGTGTAAAGATTTCCGCTATTGTGTATTTACTCTAATTATTGTCGTGGATGTGTATGGTTTAAGCAAATAGACACAACCTATTCGAGATCCTGGTTGAACCGTTGGTTAATTAGCGGTTCATCACACCATTCTGAATAGTGCAAAATTGGGGTATGACACTTCAAGTTGAAAGGGGACTCTATATGGATGGTTTTTCTCTATATAGAGGATGTCCCTTCACTTTCTCTCACTCTTTTGATCATTCTGAAACCCTAAAGTGGAGAGAAACGGAGGAGAAGAAGGAGAAGAAGGCTTAGAAAGGAAGGAAGCTTGGAAGAGAAGAAGGAGCTTTGCAGAGAGGGGTTGTGCCGTCAGTTTCCAACCAACCCCGTCAAGAATTAACAATAAGTACCTTGCCTCTGTGGAAGGTTAGACTATCTTAGGATTGGAGATCACACTGTGTTGGATTAGATCCAATACCATGGCTTCGATCTTAAAGTCTTCAATATAAATCAGTAATAATTATAGTTGTCAGGGTTATAATGAATGACTAAAACTAATGAATGATAGCCATAGAATGACCCTAGGATGGATCCCATTAAAGAGCCGAATAATCGACTCAAAGAAAAGATAGACTAAAGATAGTCTGAAGGTTATTCGATCCCTATTGACCTGTCGGTTAAATGCTATACTGGATAAGCGACTGGTCACTCTCAGGAAGTCTGACAGGATTTGTCTAGATGGCTCATCGGTCGGTCAATGCAAGACCGGTAACTCAATCGGACAATTCGAAAGGTAAATATTGGAGACCATACAATGAAACAGAGTACAAAAACTTGATGGAATAGAACCCTAATTAAGGTTTACTAATTGTTCAGGTTTTCAACTAGTCCAAGATAGTATCTAAGGCTTGGAAGAGGAACAACATTATTCCCAGGTAAGGGAACAAGACCTAAACTAATTGGTTAATAATAAATTATCCTTTTGTTTTCTGTTAATATAATTAATTACCATGATCTGTGTATTGATTATGCATATAACATGTCATCCAATAACTGTTATTCCTATTCATGCATATCTTATTATTGTTCTTATTATGTTATGATGATGATGATGATAGGGATAGGCATGTGTTTGTGTGTGGTCAGTGTATTGGATGGGGAGAGGTTGTAGCATCAAATCATTCACCACACTAATATCGTCGTATCGTCATTACCTTAACAGACTTAGTATGGCATAGGGTATCAGGGGGATGATTACGGTGTGTGGTTGTAGCTCTGCCAGCGGACCTTAGCTCTATCTCTATGGGCATATTGAAAGATGTTGGGGTAAGACCTTAGATACAAATTTGATGACATCTAGGATTAGTTAGACACGAACCTAGTTTGCAAGCCCTCGCCAGTAGGGGCATACATACTGGTATGGGGTAGAGTATTAGGGGGATGCTGGCGGTATATAATCCATTAGGCTCTAGCTCTATCTCTATCTCTATTCTATAGTGGGTGATGTGGGCAACAGCGGTGTGTGATCCATTGGACGTACTTACACTCTTGTGTATAGAGGTGTGGTGGCCACCTATCCTTATCATAGCACATTACAAACTTAAACCAAACCAAAGATATTAATTGACATCATGCATATCTTTATTGCATTGTTTTCTTTACTTACTGAGCTAAGTTGTGAGCTCACCCCACTATATCATATTCTTTTAATTGATGATGCAGGTACAACTATCAAAGACTGTCAATGCGCCGACGTATGGACATGTAGCGACTATGGACGTGCAAGCGATGGAGGATGAGCATGACTTGTCATGCGAGTGTTTCCATCGTGTCTATGCTTAGTATTTTATTTCATATTTTGGTTTATGGATTTGTAATGGATATTTGTTAAGTTTTGGACTACATTGAGATAATTGGTTAACTATTTATTTATCATTAGATACTCAGTTCATATTAACAAAGACTATAGTATATTATTTATTATCTCTGATTGTGATGTGGACATATATGGTTTGATTGTTAGCATGGTCCTATGTGATCCTAGCTTGAACCATTGGTTTGTATGATGGTTCATCAGACTTCTGGTTCGACCAGAATTGGGGTGTGATAAACTGCATTAGCAAGTCCCCTATAGTCGGATTCAGTGCTAGACCGTGCAATGGTGAACTAATTTTTTGAACTCTATGATATAATATTAGGACCTAAAAAGATGCAATAACCATTGGTGAACAGTTGATCATCTGGACACCCAGCCCAGTCTACATCAGAGTAGACTTGAAGAGTGAGGTTTGGAGCACGACACAAATGAAGACCATGCAAATGGTATGCTTTAAGTAACATAAAATATGTTTGCAGTAGTCTAGTGGTCTTCAGTTGGACTGTGCATGAATTGGCAGACCTTGTTAACAGCATACCCAATTTCGGATCTGGTCAGTGTAGCATACTGGAGTGCACCAACAACACTACGATAACCGGTAGGATCATTAAAAGTGACTCCACCTGTTTTTGTAAGTTTTATGCCAGTAGCAGCTGGAGTGGAGACATCCCTAGAACCATCCATCTTGGTTTAAATCAAAAGATCATGAATGTGTATTTACCTTAGGAGAGAAACAGACCATGGGAAGTGGGTATTGCTTCAACACCAAGGAAGTAATGTAGGGGCCCAAGATCTCATAATTTAAACATACAATCAAGGTCAAAGGTGAGTTTGGACAGTAAAGTCGAATCACTCCCAGTAAGAATAATATCTTTAACATACACAAGTACAATAGTAGTGTGACCATTGCTCATACAAATGAACAAGGAGGAGTCCGATTTAGCACTGTCAAATCCCATGGCAAGC
The DNA here is from genome assembly GCA_028583415.1 of Protea cynaroides. Lineage (NCBI taxonomy): Eukaryota > Viridiplantae > Streptophyta > Magnoliopsida > Proteales > Proteaceae > Protea > Protea cynaroides. Next base: position 32,625,625 of record CM053273.1, on the reverse strand, counting down.
AACCCTTGACTTAATCTAGAGAACCATGCTCTAGGGGCCTACTTAAGGCCATAAAGGGCGCGATAAAGCTTTAGACACTATGAGGTCGAGTGGGGTCAATGAAACTTGGTAGCTAAGTCATGTACACCTCTTCCTAAAGAATCCCATGCAAAAATGCATTATGGACATCAAGTTGACGAATGGACCAACCCTTTAAGAGGGCAAGAGTAAGGACCGTTCTAATGGTAGAGGGTTATACCACTAGACTAAATGTCGATCCATAATCAATGCCTTCAGTCTGATGGAAACCCTTAGCCACTAACCTCGCCTTGTGACGTTTAATAGTATCATCAGGATGTCTTTTCAGTTTAAAAACCCATTTACACCCAATAAGATTTTTGTTTGGGGGGGGGAGTTAAACAAGAGTCCAAGTTCTGTTCTGCAAGAGCGCATTAAATTCATTCATCATAGCTTGTCACCATTCTAGGGTTTTGTTTGCCTTAGCGAAGCAGGTTGGTTCAAGTTGAGGATCAGGCACCTTCGGTAATGGGGTAGCATGTAACAGAGTATGTAATGTGATTAGGAAACAATTTTGGTTTCCGAATGTGACTGCTTATGCGGGTAGTGGCTGTCGGTTGTGGATTGATGATATGTAGCATTGGTGGGCTAGGTGGGTCATCAGAGGAGACTATGCACAACTTGGTGGGAGGAGCTGGACCAAACTTTACAGGTGGAACTGCATGCATTGTTGCAGGTGGATTGGCAAGGGCTGCTTTGGGTAGCTCGGTCAAAGTGCCTGGACTAGGAGATGGTGGAACCATTGGAGCTGCTGTAGGAAGCCCGTGAGTGACACCTGGGTCGAGAGATGATGGATTGGGCCATGGCATGTGGGAATGCAAAGTAGCATGTGTTTGTTGCAGCACTGGTATGGTGAACATACCAAACCGCCAGCTAGTGGAATTGAACACATAAAAGGCTGTGTAGCTGGGTTGGTGAAGAGAAAATTCATCTCATGAAATAGCACATTTTGGGATATGTAGATGCGACCTGTAGGAATATGAAGACATTTGTAACCACGGTGTCACACCCCAATTCTAGATTAACCAATGGTTTGATGAACCGTCATGAAAATCAACGGTTCAAACCAGGATCTCGTATATGCTATGCCAACCATGTTAAACTAAAATACATTCCACAGTAATAATCAAGATATTTGAGTAAATAATGGTAGTCTTATTAATAATGAACTGAGGTCTACATGATAAATAATTAAATGATCCAGTTATCTCCAATTAACCAAAACATAATTAATACATATTATAAGTATCAAAATACGAAAGTTAAACACTAAGCGTAACCACGATGGAAACACTCGTTTGACGAGTCTTGCTCGTCCTCCACAGGTTGCACATCCATAGCCGCTACATGTCCATACGTTGGCGTATCCATGTAGTCTTCAATAGTAACATCTGCAACATCAGAAACTAAAAAGAATTACGTGCGCAAGGGTCAGCTCTCCAACTTGAGTTCAGTGAGTGAACAAAACAATGCAACAAACATATGCATGCATTTAATTCATGTCTTTGGTCTGGTTTTTAAGTTTGCAATAAGCTATAGAAATGATTGAAGGCCACTGCATCTCTATACACGAGTGTGTGAATCCGCCCAATGGATCAAACACCATTGTCATCCCACATGCACCCACCATGGAATAGAGATAGAGCTAAAGTGTCCGGATCAAATACCGCTAACACTTCCCCTGATGCCCTACCCATAACAACATGTAAGCCCCTATTGGCGAAGACATGCAAACTGGGCTCGCAACTAACCAATCCTAAATGTCATCTAGTGTGTCCAAGGCCTCACCTCAGCATCTCTCAATACGTCCATAGAGATAGAGCTAAGGCCTCTCGGTAGAGTCAGAGACCACACGGTCCGAGACCACCTCCCTTGATGTCCTACGACGTAATATTTCTGCTAAGGTAATGACGATACGACAATGTCAGTGGGCAAGACTTGAGTAGAGATAGAGCTAAAGTCTGGTGATCAGGTTAGAGACCACAATGCCACGTCCTCCCCCTGATGCTCCACTTGCATCAAGCACGCTAACCACATGCTTATTCCTAGCATCATCATCATCATGTTATAAATAAAAAATAATAAATATGCATGAGCAGAAATAACAATAATATTAGATGACATGTGAGATGCATATTACAAGCATACAAGCATAGAAGCATTCGTTGCATTAGACAACATAAAATAAAACAGTTTGTTATTATCCAATTAGTTTTGGTCTTGTTCCCTCACCTTTGATCAATGTTTGTTCCTCTCCCATGCTTTGGAAGTCACTTTGAATCTCTTAGGAACATAAACAATTAATGTATTTAAGTTAGGGTTCAAGTTTACCAAGTTACAGTAGTCGAAAACAATGTTTAATCTCAAAATATACTTGTTGTTATCCTATGGTCGATCCTATGGTCTCAATATATGCCACCGTAGGACGTACAGTCGATACCCTATGTTCGCATTACATGTGACCATACCTACGACCGTATATTTCCTGAATTCTTCCCGAATAGCTGTGGTCAACTCTCTTCTCATCCTATGGTCGACCATAGCTATTACCATACGAAGTTTGGTTGATTTTTATACTTCTCATATGAGTTCCTCCTCATGGATCATCAATGGGATTCACCCTAAGATCATTCTATGGCCTTTGATGATAGTTTATCCTTATCAATTATCCCTACCCTACTCTCTATGGTTTCCCATAAAAAAACTTATAACTGAATTATTGTATTAGGTTCCATATATCAATTTGAAAAGAACCTATTCTATCTGATCTACCCTACAGAGTCAAGTCCATACCTTAAGCTTGTTGTAGAGAGATAGAACTCTTCTCTGCAAAACCTTCCTCTCAGCCTTCTTCTCTAAATCTCTTTCTCTTTCTCTTCCTCTTTCTCTTTCTCTCTTAGGTTTAGAGTTTTCAATTTGGATTCTAAAAGAGTGAGAGAGGCTAAAGAACGTCCCTTATATAGAGGAAAACCTTTATATAGAGTCCTCTTTTAATTAGGAAAGAGTCCTCTTCAAATTAGGAAAGTTTCCTAAACACAAAGTCGGTTTTGGGTTAGAACGGTCGATCATATGACCGCATAAACCGTCGACCATATAACCAAAACATGCGACCATAAGTTATACGGTCTCAATACGGTCGACCATAGGTGCGACCGTAACCCTCAAAACTGCCCCCATACGTCCAAAATTTACTGATTTTTAATTTTTGACTGTTGCTTCCATACAAACTTAAACAGTCAACCACAACAACTAAATTTGACTTGTGGCTTACCTCATCTTGTGATTTCTTCATACAATTGGTTCACTTGAGCCGATTATGATGGGAAGACCGATCATGACACGAAAACATAAGGTTGGACCGGGTTCGTGGCGTGCGGGTCTTACAACTGTAACCAATGAAGGATATGTAGATGCAACCTGTAGGAATATGAAGACACTTGTAACCACGGTGTCACAAGCTATAGCCAATAAATACACACGTAACGATCGAGGCTGTAACTTGTTGCTATTGTAGTGTCACATCAATGGATAGCATAGGCATCCATACACCTTGAGAATGTTGTAGTCTGGTTGTGAATGAAATAGTTGTTGCCATGGTAAAGGAGAGGCAGTAAGCATTATGTTAATCAAGAAAACAATAATAGAAAAAGCATCATCCCAATAAGAGAGAGGGACGCTTAGCATTATAAAGCAACGTGAGGTCGGTTTCCACAATGTGGTGGTGCTTCCTTTCAGTTCAACCATTTTGTTCATGGGTGTGGGGACATGACAAGCGATGAAGAATGCCGTTAGTTTCGAAAAATTTAGAAACAGTACGGTATTCTCCACCCCAGTTAGTTTGCATTACTTTAATAGGTCGGTCAAACAATTTTTCCACTTGCCGTTTGAAAGTTTGAAAAATAGTGAGCACATCAGATTTATGGACCATAGGAAACAACCATGTGTATTTACTAAAGTTTTCAATAAAACTAACATAGAAATGAAAACCATTGTGGGATGTAATGGAGGAGGGACCCCATACATCAGAATGAATTAAATCCAATGGACCAACTAACATAAAGTGAGACATAGTAAACGGAGTTTATGAGATTTGCCTAAAGGACATAACAAACAAAAAGACATATTGGAGCCGCTTGTGGTTGCCAATTTATTGCTGGAAATGATGCGTTTGAGAATTAGAGAAGATGGGTGACCCAATCGATGATGCCAAATGTCCAAGGAGACACGTTCACCAACAAGAGCATAGGGTGTGGAAGAAGGTAGTAGAGAAGGCAGACGGCTATGAAATGGTAGTGACCCTTATCAACGTGGCCTTGTAGGAGGACCTTCTCGAGGATTGATCCTTAATAGAGCAATGGGAAGGATAAAATTTAAAAACAACATCATTGTCGTTAGTAAATTTCGAAACACTAAGTAAATTTTTGGAAATGGAAGGACATGAAGGATATTTTTCAAATGTAAGTCATGGTAAGTAGTAAAAATTTTCGAGTGACTAGTGTGGTGGATGTGCTAACCTTGTCCATTGCCAACCTGAACTTGATCAGTGCCTTGATAATCAGAATGGACAGAGAGTTTTCCCAAATTAGCCATGATATGGTCTGTTGCGCTAGAGTCCGGATACCAAGAGTCTACATGAGGAGAGTGACCAGTAGCAACAACGTGAGCAATAGGGGGAGTTGATTGCCCTGATAGGATATGTCATAGATGTTTTAGCACATAACGGCCTTGTGACCAATGTGAGCACAGTTGCTAAATGGGTCAAGAATTGTGGGGACTTTGATAACGGCCCCGGCCATGACCACATCCTCGGTTAGAGGCCGGATGGCTGCCAATGTGGGGTTGACTGCTAGTAGAGGACTGAGATGATCAACCTTGATGGCCTCTGTACAAACTGGAGGATGTGAGATTTGCCTCTGGAAGATTAGGAGGGAGGGAATTCTGTTCCATCCCAATCTCATGGCTTAAGAGAAGCCCATGAAGATCAGCAATTGAGAAAGAGTCAGATCGTGTGGATATTGTCGTAACGAAGGCATCCCAGTCTAGTCTCAATCCTACGAGAATATGCAAGATCAGATTTGATTCCGAGACAGGATGATTAACTGCGGCAAGATTATCGGCAAGAGACTACATTTTTTGGAAGACTTGGGTAACAGGCAGGGACTTTTTCTTCTCGGTTTGCAACTAGAGACATAGTTGCATGATACGAGAGTGAGAATGACTCGCAAATAGGTTCTCAAGAGTCGCCCACAAAGATGCAGAAGTAGAACAATTTATCACTTGGCTAAGGACGGATTCAAATAACGTGGACAAAATCCAACCGAGCGAAAGTTGGTCTTGAGATACCCATGTGGCATATGCAGGGTTTGCAGTGAATGAAGGAGCAGAGGAAACAATAGTAGGAGAATTGGTGGGAGATGAAGAGGTAGATTCAGTGGGGGTAATCATCACCGGTGGACAAAGAGATGACCCATCAATGAATCCCATAAGGAGATGGCCATGGATTAATGGAAGCATTTGGGATTTTCACATGAGGTAATTGTGTTGGTCTAACCAAACAAAGTCAAGATGACTGAATTTGGAGGTGAGGGGAGAAGCCATCGACTGAAGGAGAGAGGTGTTTGGGAGGGTAACAGATTCTGAGATCGACATACAGACGGTGGTCAAGAACGGCTCGGATACCATATAAACAACAGAATATTAGTTTGAATTCTCAGATAAAAAATCATATACTGAGTATCACTTTATATATACATTTGACTGATTGATTACAATATAGATTCTTAGTGAGATTACAGGTGTACATGTTGAGATAAAATAGGAAACAAGATCAAATGAGTAGGTGGTGTGTAGGTACATTAAATTAGGACTACATTAGATGGTATTTGAATATTTGAGAACTACTCAATCGTTATCTTGCATGATATGAAATCTATCTTGCGTGGTATGAAATCAGTCGTTATCACATGTGGGAATCCTTTTGGATTCTTGCATGGTATGAAATCTATCAATGGGTAACTGATCCTCAACTTCTGGATTGCATTCCGCCGCTAGTTAATGTAAAAAGTCATGGGTTTTGGACGCCTCTCTAAGAGAAGAGTAAATTATAGCAGCAGTTTTTTTTTTTTTTTTTACCTTAATTCAGACAATTCTCCTGGTTCATATGGCTTTCATGGTCAATTTTTTAGATTATGCTAGGAGATTGTGAGACAGGATGTTTGTAAAGCGGTCCAAAAAAATTTCTCTGAGGGGATCATGCAGAATGGTGTTAACAACAGTTTTATTATGCTAATTCCTAAGGTTGAGAATGCAGTCCAGCTTGCATTATAATGTTTGATTTGTGTGGGTAACTTTATCTTCAAAATTATTCCTAAGATCTTGGCCACTCGGTTAAGTGCAATAATGGGGGGGGGGGGGGGGGGGGGGGGGGCTAATCTCAGAACATGATATTAGCTCGAAAAATCTTTGTTTGCCCTAGACTAACAACCCTGCTAAGCAAGAAAGTTCGAGGGGGTGGTTTGGCATTAAAGCTAGACGTACAGAAAATATGATACAATGGAATGGAGTTTTATAGTTTCAGTCTTGAGGAAATTTGGATTCTCTAACTTGTGGGTCCAATGTATTCACACCTTGCTTTGGGTAGCTAGGCTGTCAATCCTCCTAAATGGAGGTCTCGTCAACTTTTTTGGCGTGAGTCGTGGTCTTTGCCAAGAGGATCCACTTTCTCCCTTGCTTTTCATTATGGCTGAGGAGGTCTTATGTCACACCACAATTCCGGCTGAATCAGAAGTGTGCGTGAATCGGCTCTAAACCTCGGTTCACACCAGGATCTCAATAGACCGTGTCAACCAATCATTCCCAAGCAGTCTAATATAATCAGAGATTAATACATAGCAGCGGAATATAAATAAATGAACTGAGATCTATGTGGTAATTTAAAATAATTATTCAACTTATTCCACCATTCACAAATTTAAATAATAAAAGTACTACAATGTATTGTTCAAAAATAAAATCCAATCCCCTCTAAAGGAAAACACAAAAGGAGCACTCGCATGATGCGTCATGCTCGTCCTCTACTGCCTGGGTATCAATGGTAGCAACTGTACCGTACGCTGGGGCAGTCATGAAGTCATCAACTGTGTACCCTGCATCCAGATCTGAAAAGAAATATATATATTTGGGTGAGCTCACAACTTAGCTCAGTAAAGTACAAGTCCAATGCAACATACAATATGCATGGGATAACATTACAATCTGAGTCAGGTATAACTTGCAAATATGCTATGGTAAGGTTTGGCGACCACCGCACCTCCATGCACGAGAGTGTGAGCACACCTAACAGTCAGACACCTACCACACTACTGCTGTTGCCCCACATCACTCACTCCGGTATGGAGATAGGGCTCGAATCTGGCAAGCAGGAAGAACCACAATCCCACGTCCTCCCCCTGATACCTCACACCGTACCAATACCTAAACCCCTACTGACAAGGGCTTGCAAGTGGGTTCCGTTCTAACCAGTCCTAAATGTCAATACAGTATCAATGACCCTACCCCAGCACGACTCTCTATGACATAGAGATAGAGCTCGAGTCTGGCGGGCAGGAAAAACCATAATCCCACGTCCTCCCCCTGATACCCTATTCGTACCAAGTCTGCTAAGGTAGATGGCGATACTAAAAATGTGTTAGCTATGGATATATCCAGGGCTCCACTCCCCTTCACATTCCACACACTAACTAAAAGAATACACATGCCTAACATCCAACAATCCTAGCATATGAAATGCATGAACATATAATAGTAATAAAAGAAGTAACTACATGGCATGTGAAATACACAGACATCAAGCAATGAAATTCATATACAATTTAGTTGCAAAGGTTTACTGGTTAATTAGTTAATTAGAGTTTGGGTCTTGTCCCTTACCTGACGCGTGATAACAATCCCGCTCTGCGTCACAGGGTATTCTCACGTTGTCTACAGGTCCTACACAACCATATTCATAGGTTAGAATTAATTTATTAAGGTCACAATTGGTCAGAACCTTGCCTGACCAAGCAAACAAGGCTCGGAAGCCATACCAGTCGTAGGTACCGGTCTCAGGGGAGTGAGACCGGTATGTGCCACCGGTATGTATACCGGTTGCGGTATATACCGGTTGCACATATGTGAGACCGGTATGTGCCTCCGATATACACCGTAGGCCCATACCGTTGGACCTTGTGTCCAACCGGTTTGTTCTGCGGATTAGATCCGAGAACTCGATCTTGGATCTCCCTTTCCCATTGGTCATTGGCTTGGTTTCTAGGGTTTCTCCTAACCCATTCTAAGATTCAAAAACTCTAATGGCCTTCTGGTTTCGACTAGAACGCCGTATCAAACCTAGATTAGATTTAAATAAGAGACTAGGTTCATTGCAAGATCTAGGATTTTGGATCGCCGCGTCACCTCACGGCTTCGATCCGAAATCCAAATATTACTAAGAGTATAGAGCACTTACCGACGGTGTTTGTCGGTTGGCGGCGTGCTCCTCCAACGGAAACCTCCTTCCTGGGCGGCCTCCTCCTCCTTGATCCTTCTCAGCTCTCCTCCAGATGGCTAGGGTTTTGAGAAGGATCAGAAGGAGTGCTAAGGTCTCTATTAATAGTGGGAAGTCGTTCATAGGAAGGTTTCCCGCAATTGGAAACTTTCAAAGTTTCAATTCGGAGTGAGGGACCCGCTGGAGTCCGTCTCCAGCCGAAACTAGACATACTGGTCGCACATACCGGTCTGAGTGACTCAGACCGGTATAGTCAGACCAGTATACCCATACCGGTTGCACATACCGGTTGCACTGACCACAATCGGTATAGTGAGACCGGTATGAGATCATACATTTTTTTTCATAGGTTCTCATACCTGAAAATTGAGTGGTTCGTCACCCGACTTTGCCTTTCGGTCCGGTTATGATTAGGAGACCTGTCATCATATAGAACCATGGATTAGACCGGGTTTTCAAAGTACGGTTCTTACATGTTATGTAGAGATTGGAACAACTATTTTTCCAGAGGTGTAATAATCCCTCTTAAATGTTTGTGCAATGTTGTGGTGCCAGGGCATTTAATCTTTGCTGATGACATATTCACCCATCTCCCCTGTAGTTTGCTTTAATAACACACACCCATCTTTTTTCTTGATAATCACACTAACACAACCTGCTGACACCCAAAAGTTAAGTAGAGTAATTGAAAATTTGAAAAGGTTGTTTTACCCTCAATACCCATTCCCTTTCTATTTTATCTTTATTTCCCTTTGCATTTTAACTGGCGACATTGGTCTGAGATAGGAGGTTGGAGATCTCTTGAACAGAAAACCATCAACAAAATGAAGATCATCGTATACATAGAAGAGTAGAATTTCACCACCAGCAAGGTTGCCATTAGTAAAAGAACAAAATAATTGCACTTGTGAAAGATAAAAAAAAAATACCATCAATGAGAATCCGTCAGACCTGAGGAAGATTAAAGATGTTGCTGAGATCGAGTCGCGATAGGAGTTCATTTGAATCGATTCAGAGATGAGGAAGAATAAGGACTCAAGAAAATCACAAGGTTCTGAATAACAACTTCTGTAATTAACGGGTGAAGAGAATGGCTCGATCACAAATAGAAGAAAATGCTGATACTCACCATAGTCGATCATAAAAAAAGAAAAAGCCCATATACCTCCTCAATCACGTTTTCTCTCTTTCTGCTACGGAATTCGTCAAATCATTATTAGAGAGATTGTAACAGACAAACTAGTGTCACCAAAGGGGGGAGAACCCACATTGAGAATTGATAGATTTCTCAAACCTTGTGTCGATAATGTTAATGAAGCAACTGGGATTCCTTTAATTCCTCTTCTGTTTGAAATTATAACTTTCAGACCCTGCAAATGGCCTCCACAAGTCCTATTTAAAGGACGGAGATGTCCCCAGACAAAATGGAAGCAAAGGGTCGACCGTTTGGTGCCACTATACCAAACCACATGGATGAAGGCTGGGATATACAATGCGATCATGGCTTCCACCTACAAAGTCCGAAAAGGACCAAGATTTGGTCCTTGCATTAGTCGAGAAATGGAGCCCTGAAACCAACTCCTTCGCCTTCCCATGGGGAGAAGATACACTAACTCTAGAAAATATCTTCATTTTTGGAGGATTCTCTTTTGAAGAAACATAAAGGAGAAGAGAGGAAAAATAGCAAGAGTGGAGAAAAAGATGAATAATAGAGGAAGAAGAGCGGAAGAAGATATCAAAATTATTTTACTATGAAGTTTCTAATTAACTACTTACCCAAAAAAAAAAAAAAAAAAAGAACGGAAGAAGATGGAAAATTAGTAAGTTTACCCTTTTAAATGGGTAGTTTTGCCATTAAATCATTTAAGATGATAATACGTCATCAATTAATGACCCTATCAGAACGGAGGGTCTGTGTGAACCATATTTCATTAAGTAGGGGACTTTAGTGTAATTCTCATGAAAAAGGTGGGTGCGTATTATTAAACCAAACTACAGGGGCGGTGGATGAAATTTTCCCTTATATTTATGAAGGCGGGTATTCCTGAAGTCTGTTCCTTGAAGGGATTTTTGGATATATATATACTTGAAATTCTTTGGTTGCAAGTGAATCCAGGTAAGAGCAAAATAATTTTTGGTACTGTTTCACCTTCTTTCTTTTAGGAGGTGTATGATATCTATTATGGGATTCTCTGAAGGATCGCTTCCCATGAGGTATTTGGGTGTAGATATTTTCCTTGGTATGGTAAAATCCGATTATCTTTTGCCATTACTAGACAAGTTTAAGAAAAGGTTCTCATCTTGGAATGGGCACCTCCTTTTAATGGTTGGGAAGGTGGATCGAGTTGGTGAAATCTGTCTTGTATATCCAGTGTTCTTATTCACAACTTAGCAGTTTATCGTTGGCCGTTATTGCTAATCAAGACGTTAGAGGGTTGGATGCATAATTTTATTTGGAGTGGGGTTTCTGGAAAAATGAAGGCCATCGTAGTTCAGTGGGTTACCTTATGTTGCCCAAAGGAGGAAGGTGGTATTGGGGTTTGGCAATTGGGGGATGTTAATCGTGCGTTACTGGAAAAATTGACATGAATAATTGAATCAAAGTCTTCTAGCTTTGTGACATTCATGAGAGCAAGGTATCTTAACTCTGATGGAAGCTTTCGATCCCGATCCAATATTCCTCTTCAACGGTCTGGTTGAGTGTGAAGAAGGAATGGGAGTTCATTGGGCATCACATACAGTAGATGAATAGTAGGGAATGGAGAGCACATAGATTTTTGGCGGGACTAATGGATGGGCAGGTGGCAATTTTCACAAGTTTCTTCTCTAGTGCTTCAAGAGATGTGTGTGGAAGCAACTAAAATTCCACTGGTTTAGGATAAATCTGATATGCTTGTTTGGGAAGATTCTTTAAAGGGTGATTTTACAGTCAGTTCAGCTTGGTACTGTTTGCTATTCATTTTCCCCTAGTGGCTTGGGTGAAGACAGTTTGGTGTCGTTTCCTTACACCGTCTCTCTATTTTCGCCTGGAGGTGGTGCAGTGGTCGTTTTCCCATGGATGATTGTGTGGCTGGGAGGAGAATTTATTTGGACTCTCGATGTTTAGTCTCGGTGTTTTTTTTGTCATAAATAAGCCAAGTCTTTTGACCATTTGTTTTTGTATTAAGAGGTGTCACAAGCAGTTTGGAGGAGAGTTCTTGAAATGTTTCGCATGTAGTGGGGTGGATTTAATAGTATTGAATTATGGTTCTCATGGTGGGAACAAAAGAGGCGTGCAGTTGCTTTGTAAGGTATACGAGAGCCAACTCTTGCGTTGCATGGTCCTTATGGCAAGGTCGCAATAGATCTTGCTTCGAAGGAGTTTCGGCATCATTGAGTAATATACGATAACAGTGGAGAAAGGGATCAGAGATATCTCGGTTTGGGATCCTTGTGTGATATTTGGTATTTATGATTGGGGTATAGCAACTAGACTGTAACTGATAACAAGAACTAAGAAGTCTCATAGAGTGAGACTGCTTCAGAGGAGGAAACTTGCAGTGCAATGGATAAAGTTAAACTCCGATGGGTGTTCAATTGGTAACCTGTGATGTTTTGGTGCTGGTGGAGCGTTGTGCGATTCAATAAGAATGGTTCGGATTGCCTATGCTAAGTATTTGAGGTTAGCATCGAATTTTAAATGGTGGGCCGTCTTGATTGGAATGTGTAGCTTCCATTATAGGTGTTAAAAAATTACGAATAAAGTGTGATTCTAATGCAGTGCTGGAGAGTATCTTGCAAAGGAATTTTCATTGGCGTATGTTACAGCATTAGCAAAGTCTTGAAAAATACCTTTGATAGTATATAGTGGCTTGTCACGCATTGCTTTTCTAAAATCAACATGGTGGCGGATGCTTTGACAAGGTTTGTAGTTTCATCGCAAACAAATCAGACTTGGGATTCATGTCCGAACATTATAACTAGTCTTTATATGAGATGTTTCTGATAGTCTTAGATTTCGTTTTGATTATTAATTTTATATGTTTCTTAGAGCATGGATCCTTACTGATGCCAATGCAGAAAATGGAGAATGATTCCCCTTATGTCCTACATTTCGTTTCCTTTATTTAAATATAAATCTGCTGACTTTTAAAAATAAAATCTTAAAATTTACCGTTAAAGACATATCCTGACCGTACACAAGTCGTGTACAAAAACCGTCTCTAAAATATATATAAATTTTTTAAAAAATTCTCCGAATCATTGGATTGAATTCGCAACCGGGAGGGCATTTCGCGAATTACCCTGATTATTAAACAATTATTACACCACTGCATTCCTTCTGCCCAAAGTGATAAAAAAAAGAAAAAAAAGAAGAAGAAAACAAGCGTTCCTATACGAGCACGTGGTTCTAGCGCTACATCCCTACATTTGACCGTCTTCACCTGCTCGTTACACGTAAGTAGATATTTTCGAAGAATTAAAAAAAAATAGAAAAAGAAATCCCTCTTTTTCTTGTTCTGTTAGAAGGGGTACTGGCAAAAAATGCGAAAACCCTAAAACTCACTGAATCCGCCGTACTATAAAGAGGCAACAGAGTTTGTTTCTCTCGTCACTCTCTCCTTTTCACATCTTTCTAAAACCTTGAAGCTTCTGCCGAACCACTGAAGCTTGTCCGCTATACTTCGAAATGGGCAAGAAATCCGTTAAACAGGTTTGATTTTGGTGTCTTCTCCGTTTTGATTGTGTTTTACTGATTGGTGATTGCTAATGGTACGGTTATTGGCAGGTCGCTACAGCAGTGGCTGTTACTCTACCTGCGAAATCGGTTAAGAAAGGCATGGATGTTTCATCTGATAATCATTTTTTGTTTGTGAATTGTTTGACGGTGATGAATTGATGTTTGGGTCCTTTTCTTTTGTTTTCTTTTATAGGTAAGAGGGATGCTGAGGAAGCCCTGGAGAAACAAGTGAGTGCCAAGAAGCAGAAGATAGTTGAGGAAGAGATTCTCAAGAAACAGAAGAGCGCGCCGAAACGGAAGAAGAAGCAGGAAACAAGTAGCTCTGAGGATACCTCTTCATCTGAATCTGAAGAGGAGGTCTGTTCTGTTCTTTTTCTTATATGGGTTTTGTTATATGTTTATTTTTCTGTGCTTTCTTTGTTGTTACCGTCGTAGTTTATCATTTGTTTCTTTATTAATTTGCTATTATATTTTAGCTTTAATTGAGTTAATGATTTTGGTTATATGGTTACAATCTAATTATCGTATTCAACGATGTGATCTCAGAAATCCAATGCGAAAGCCAAAAAGTTGCCAGCAGTTGCGTCCAAGAATGGCCCTGCGGTAGCTCCCAAGAAGAAAGCTGAACCTACCGAGAGTGAGAGTTCTGATTCAGATAGCAGCTCTGATGAGGATGATGTAAGTGTGTCATTGTTTCTGTTTAATTTTTTTTCTGAAGTTTGTCCATTTTAATTTAATATTTTAAATAAGGGATTTTCTTGTTGATGCGTCCGTGTCAATAAATTTTTAACCTTACTATTTTGCCCTTTTAGGCCAGGACAATTTTTTCTTGTGAGGGTAACATGCCAAACACTGACAACTCTTGATAATGATGAGATGACGAGTCTTTTTCAAAATTTTGTGAAAAACCCCTTTTAATCCTGTATTAAAAATCTTCCCAGAATAAGAGAAGGGGCAATGAGAAGAAGGTGACTTGTTCTAAATGCATCTATAGAGGTGTCATTCATTAGTCCCTTCACATGTACCATTAGTAATAATGTGCTGAAAAACTGTTAATTTTATGGACTTGTTTCTTATTTGCCTTTCATTTATCATTATTATAATTGTATTGAAACTTTATGATCTTAGGTAACTGAAACAAAGACCAAAAAATTGCCAGCTGCTAAGGCTAAGAATGGCCCTGCAGTAGTCTCCAAGAAGAAAGAGGAATCAAGTTCCAGTTCTGACTCAGATAGCAGCTCAGATGAGGACAATGTGAGTGTTTCTAATTGATTATCTTTTGTCTAAATGATTTGCTTTCTTAAGCTTACTTCTAGTTTGAACGTGCAGAAGAATGTGGCTAAGGTTGTTTCCCAAACTAAGAAACTGCCTGTTGCTGTGGCTAAGAATGGCCCTGTGGCTGGTTTGAATAAGAAAGATGAATCAAGTGACAGTGCTGATTCAGATAGCAGCTCAGATGAGGATGATGTGAGTTTTCTGGTTTTTACCCTGAATTTATCTGTTATGATTTATTAAAGTTAGAGCTGGTTGGGCAAGCATCGAAAAACTCGGTTAAAGTTGCACCGCAAACGAAGAAATTGCCAGCAGCTGCTTTTAAGAATGCCTCTGCTGCTGTTTCTAAAGATAAAGGTGAACAAAGTGATTGTTCAGGTGAGGAAGTGATGGTTTCTAGAAGCCTAAAAGGTTAGGTCCGAAACTCAGACAGAAACCAGAACCACGGTGATGGTTTAGAAACCAGATTAGGGAGAATTCCAATAAATTCATATCAGGAACTCTGTTAGGCCTCAAGCTCAGGTTGAAGGTATATTTAACTGGGAGGAATAGAATACTAAAATATTAGGTTGATCCAACAGTCGGATTCTGAGACTTGGGAGACTCCTACGGAGGATACGATTCTCAAGAACAGATTGACAACCAGAATTTTATTTCAGAAAATAGGCAATCAGGTTCAGATGTATTAGGACAACCAATTAATGCAGGAATATCAATAATTCAAGTCCAAAAGTAAATCAGGGAACAGATTTCAGAATCACAGATCAAAAACTCAGGATTTGGAATTCAACTGAAACTAGGATTCTGAGAAATTAATAGAAAGATTGGATTTTGAATCTGTAAATGCATAAAACATAGAAATTGATGGCTTCATATGAAAGCAGAATTGAGATGTCAGGTGTATACCGTGTATTCAATGAGGAACAGAAAATCCATCAACTAGATTGTGTAAAAATTGCATAGAAAACTAGAAATCCTAAGCAAGGGATGTGAGAAACTTACTTGATATTTTTTGTTTTTTGATTGAATAAAGAAGAAGATAAAAGAGAGGAAGGGTAACGACCAAAGAAATCACCAGTTCACCAGTGATTGCTCAGGGTTGATACCGAATCACTACAGCATCAGTTGGATCTTAATCACCACAGCACCAAAGGCAATTGTGTAGGGTTGTAACCCCTTACAAACTTATATAGAAGACTAAAAACATGAATCAAACTAGACTTAAAACTCTTCTATTTAATAGCTTACCTTGGAGGTCATTTATTTCTACTAAAACTTAACCTAAAATAAAGGAAAACGGATTAAGACAAGGATTTCCAGCCCAATGGCTTACCGTGCAGGTAGTCTATTTTTACTAAAACTCAGCTTAAATAAAAGAGAACAGTTTTAAACTTCACTGAATTCATAGAGACCCTAATCCAACAAATTACTAACCCTTAATTATTACTATTATAAATGAATGAATATGACTCTAATTAGACCCAGTAAATAAAGTAATTAACAAGGGAAAAGTTTTTTGGGGTGTCGATGCCGACCAGACGTGTCGGCACCCATCGACGACCCAGTCCTCGCTTCTCCCATATGAAATGACCCCTTGTCCTTGATCTCTCTGATCTGCGGACCATAGTACCCTCCCCAATTAATAAATGCTGTATTCCTTGCTCCGACCCATATTTTAGGGCTACAAAAGTGGCCCATTACAATGAAAACCCATTGGACCAAAGACCCAACATGTATAAAACCTAACCCAAGGCTTATTTCCACTAAAACAAGTCCAATTCTGTGTTTTATCTGCATCAGGAAGATCGGAGTATTGTGTTACTATTTAGATTATAAACATATTTCTATGTATTTTATGAAATAAGTTATGTGTAACAAGTTTTTCTTTTTTTAAATTTATGGATAATGGAAAAGGGAAATTATTGTATTCTGATCTTTTCCTTCTGAGTAAGAGGAGTGTCTTGTATTGTGTATCTAACAAAAGGGACAGTGTTTTTGGGTCCATTTTTTTTCCAATTGTATATACTTGTAGCATTATTTTAACATGCAAAATTATAATTAGAACTTAAAACTCTGCAATGCATTGGAATGTCAGAGCCTCGCTTCTATTCTCAGTGGGGGGCACCTTGAATTCACGTGTAGTCAAATTGTCTGGGCAAGGATAGGCAATAAACCTAGTGATTACCTAGAATTCCTGTGAATATGTCCATAGATTTCCAAATCCTAAATGTTTGGCATGTACTATTTGTTAGTAGAGGTTTAGTTTGTTTCTAGCATTAATTTGACAAATTTAGTGGTAGTGACCTAAATTTTTGTATATGTCACACCAAATTACCAAAGTATCTTGTATGTATCCATATATGAGGTAGGGGTGTGTGTGTGTGTGTGTGTGTGTATATATATATATATATATATATATATATATATATATATATATTTATCACTAATTATATCCCCTATGCAATGCCAAACTATGTGACTCTGGAAAATAATCACTGTGACCTCTCCGCCTCTCTGGCAAACAATCACCCAGTTGCCTGGTATTGTCACTTACCAGTGTACCATATGTCTAAATAAATTGTGGTAGTGTAAGGCTTAGGCCTGGGGAACTGCCTTTGGTGGCTCTGTTCAATATCTGAGGCTGAAGTTGCATGTGCATCTTTATTAATTTTTATATTTCTATGTGTATAGAAAGACCCAAAGGTTGCTAAGCAAGCCAGTAAATTGCCAACTCCTGCCCCAAAGATTACCCCTGCAGTGACTCCCAAGAAGAAAGCTGAATCAAGTGACAGTTCTTCAGAGAGTGATTCTGAGGAAGATGAGGTGTGATCCAATGCTTTCTTTCTTATTGTTCTGTACACTATTTTCCCAAGGTCTTTCTAATGATTTCTTATTTATTCCTATAATTTTTTGAACTCACAATTTCATTTTCTCTGCATAAACAGAAAACTAAAGCCAAGATCACACAGCAAGCAAAGAAATCAGTGGTGCCTGCCCCAGCTTCTAAAAAGAAAGTGGATACGAGTAGCAGCTCTTCTGAGAGTGAATCTGATGATGATGAGGTTCTTTTCTTTCTCTCTGGAATTGCTTTACAGTTGCCAAGTTGAATGTCTTCTGTTGGATTTAGTCCGTGTTTATTTACTTTCTGTCCACCATAATGCAACTGGTAGCAGAAAGGTGTTGTCCAAGGTCCTGCCAGTTCTAGGAAACCATTTGATGCAGTTCCTAGCCGAATGGTGGCAGAAAGGTGTTGTCCAAGGTCACACCTCATCTTCCTCACCTCATCTTCTGAGGAAGTTGAGGTGTGATCCAATGCTTTCTTTCTTATTGTTCTGTACACTCTATTTTGGTGAGGTTTTTCTAATGATTTCTTATTTATTCCTGTAATATTTTGAACTCACAATTTCATTTTCTCTGCATAAACAGAAAACTAAAGCTAAGATCACACAGAAAACAAAGAAATCAGCGGTGCCTGCCCCAGCTTCTAAAAAGAAAGCGGATAAAAGTAGCAGCAGCTCTTCTGAGAGTGAATCTGATGACGATGAGGTTCTTTTCTTTCTCTCTCTGGAATTGCTTTACAGTTTCCAAGTTGAATGTCTTCTGTTGAATTTAGACGGTGTTTATTTACTTTATGTCCACCATAATGCAAATGGTAGCAGAAAGGTGTTGTCCAAGGTCCTGCCAGTTCTAGGAACCATTTGTTGCAGTTCCTAGCCGAAGGAGCAACTGAAGAATATGAAGATTTGGTCATGTGACTTGGGGATTTTTGGTCTCCCTAAAAATGATGATCTAGATAAGATGTTAGCTTCTTTTATTATTTTATTTAATTATCCTGTTCGTTGAGTTTTTTTATCGGAGTCAATGTTAGTTGGTAAGGTGGGAGATTGAGTCCAATATGCTTTCTAATTCTATTTACTTCCTGTTTCTGCTTTAGAATGTAACTAGGAGTCTTTTGTTTTGTTTTCTTTAAATACAAGTTGTAATTGTTGAATTAATTAGTTTTAGAATGGAATGAAATATTGAGTTTGGTGGTGCCTGAGTGGCCTGGGAACAGCTTCGCTGTTGGTTCTCTCTCTCCTTTTTCTTCTCCACAAGGCCGCAAACCAGACCCCACCTTCCCTACAGGTCTGATTCTCCTCCCTTAGGTGTTTCCCTCTTCATACTTTTTTTCTGTCCCTTCCTTTCTAAACTTCTGTTCTTTTGTTCTTTACTTCATCTCTGGTACTAGTTCCCTCTGTTATTCCGTTATTTCCTATTCTGTTTAACGGTACCAGCAGCCTTCTGCTGGATCGAACTCCATCAACACTAGTCCTCTCGACCTGAGATTCTGGGTGAAGGTTTCCCTTCATAGACAACTCAAGCCTTCAAGACTCAGCTGCAAAGAGCCAAAGGCCCCTTCTGTGGTGAGATCAGACTTGAAGTTGAGCTCTGGTTTTGGTTTTACCGCCAGGTTCATTTTCAGAGGTTTTTTCTTCCTTAAATTCTCATCAGTTGTCCTTAATATGAGTTGAAAGCAAGAAGGTTGGCTTTTAGAAAGCCTGTCTCAAAGTTTCATGTGATTCGGTGTAAAGGTGAGAAAGTTTGATCAAATTTTCTCAATCCTGGTTACTGATGGTTCACTGCTGCTTCGTAAGGAAGAAAACAACCCCATCCCCAATCAGGAATTAATTTTATTTCCCCTTATCCTAATTACCCTTTGCTTTATTAGATATTCTATTTTATCCTATTTTTACATCCCTTCCAGATTGTTCTCATCTCTTAAATTCATTTCCTATTCTGTCCTATATCTTGTTAGCTTACCTTTTAAGTCCTTACATTGCTAATGCAATTACGCATTGCCACTCTCCCTATTTATTTTCTACTATTCGGGGTGGGTCCATTGCGGTCCCAAATCTGGGTTTTCCAAGCTCTGTCCGCATCAAAATTGCCAGCGAAGGCATGCCTGGTTCGGTTACGATGAAAAAAAAAAGAAGAATCTAGTGGAAGTTCATCAGGGAGTGATTCTTCAGAGGATGAGGTAGGTTGGGTCGACATCGAAGGCATGGTAACTAGAATGTCGTAGTGGCAATTTATGGGTTCCTTGTTTATTTGCGAGTAACATTGGTGTCTTAATATATAGGACATGGTCAAAACTGTTGCTCCATCTTTGTTAAAAGTTCCTGCGTAAAAGAAAGAAGAATCCAATGAGAGTTAAGAGAGTAGCTCAGATGAGATTTTTTTTTCTTCTTGTGTTTATGCTTAAGAATTTTTTTATTGACCATTTTTCTATTCACATGCATCTACATTGTATGGGGCCCTATGGACTTGGTCGGTCATTGTTCCTTTGGAATGGGTGTTGTTGGGAGTTTGATCTTTGACACTGATCTTGATGCAGCACAAAGCCCTGTAAAGCCCATTTTTTTAAGCACACAAGTTAATGGAGGAATCCTTTCTGGTGAATGAAATGCCCGTTACAGGGACAAAGAAGTTTAGTAGGAATTTGGAAAGCTGCCTTACATATCTTGATTTTTTTTTGTTGGTGGGTACCACGATTTGAACCCTGGACTTTAGAGTTTTAAAGAGTTATTTACTCTCTTTTTCTCCACAAGGATGGTTCAAGTGGTGGTTTCTTACATATCTTGAGTGGTGCTCCACTTTTGAAAAGATTTTTTTTTTCTGTCCTTGTACCAACATAAACTCTATTAAGAGTGCATGGTTTTCACGCCTTGAGCTTACTGCCTTTATATTTACATCATGCCCATATGTGAAACGTGAATGGTATAGGCTCAGATCTTGGATCTGGTCAGTTTTCCTTTTGTTCTCCCATTGACCTTATTGTTATCCACTACATGCACATATCTTGCAGTATCTTGCATGAAAGTTACAGTTTATGTTCATGTGAGTCACTGCTATTAGTATATTAATGGTAGATCATGGCCAGAATGTAGATCTTTACCAGAATGCTACAAGATCCAAGAAGAAAAAGTCCGTTCTTACTTCCATCTTCCGTTTCTGGTTCATGATTTCCTGTTTTTAAGATTTCTCAGTTAAGTTTGGTCAATTTTGATGTAGGAGGCACGTCCTGCCAAGGTTTCTGTTCCTGCAAAGAGACAGTTAGTGAGCACTGATACAAAAGCATCGAAGAAGGTAAAGGCAAGCATGGTTTCTTGAATTTGCAAATTATTATCTCCTAATAACTAACTTTGTGCTACCTAGTTCCTTAAACCTGGAAAAAATATGTATGTTAAATTGTGGATGAAACTACATTGTCTAATATGTACAATGCTACAATCAATGTTGTAATTGTATAATGGTAGCTGTGTTCCCTCCCTTCTCCCCCTCCCTTCCAGAATAAAAGAAAAAACGAAGAACGGAAATAAGAAATTTCTTGCGACAAGTACAAATGAGAATTTTCTTCTTCGTTTATCTTCTTTATATTGTGATTAAGAGTGGAACTCGGGAAATGCTTTGTATAAAAACTGATGACGACCCCGTGTTTGGAAACCACGACTGGATCCGCTATGGGCCCATTCAATTAACAAACAACGCAATTTAGAGTTGTAGTGCTATACTCTTAAATATTCTGAACACTTTAGACCCATTTTTGGTCAAGGAATCAGATTATAGGACGTGGAAGGAAATCGATTTAAAGTTGTAGGGGAATTTGAAAGGAAGTCTAAAATAGGCACAAAATAGATCTGATTATAAAGGAAGGGGCATAATAGGAAAGAAGGGAATAAGTTCACTCATGGCTCTCGGTTGTCTTAAACCTTCCAACAGCAACTGGTTACCATAGAACCAGTTTGATGCAATTTCTACGGAGACCCCCTGTGGATTCCAGTCAGCCAAAGCAAGAATCAGCAAACAAAATTCACAAGATAAATTATTGAGTCAGGACCGGGAGGAGGTTACAGGGTCAGGCAGAACTGAGGTGTGTTTCTCACCGCAGGTTTAACTTCAGCCAATAAGATTCTATGGTTTGGGTCGCCTAAGGCTGAGGAACCAGATCCAGAATTTCCAACCAAACATTTTATATATATATATATATATATATATATATATATATATATATATATATATATTCAAAGAGTTTGATGCAATTTCTATGGACTGCTGCTATCAGCCTATCGCAAACTGCAAAAATTAAAGGAATGATGCTGGAAATAATAGAACATAATTCACGGAAGAACAGTATAACAGGAAAAAAGAAGAAGACTGCAAGTAGAAGGGAGGGAAAGGAAGAGGGAAGGTTTACTAGAGGACAAGAGGGGAGTAGAGAAAAAAAAAAAAAAAAGAGAAGCTCGCAGGCTTTCAATGGGTAGGCTTATGCAGGCACAAAACAAACTCAATTTCTATTCCATATTTTCAATCTGCTTTTTTTTTTTCCCTCCCCAGTGGTTACAATGGTCATTTAAAGAAATAAAAATAAAAGTCTTGTAATCTATTACTTTAAACTAAAATGAAATCCTAATAATACTCTAAAACTGAAATTGTTAAGTTTCCATCTCAAAAGTTCAAACTAATAATTGGAGGGACTCTCACATATATAGGACACCTAAGATTCCAGATTTTACCAATGTGGGAATATTCCCAGCACTCCCCCTCACAAGTTGCCCCTCTTTTGAGTGGGGGTACACTTGTCTTGTGGTCCCTCTTTTGGGTGACTATAAGAGGAACCTGGAGCTCTGATACCATGTTAAGTTTCAATCTCAAAGTTCGAACTAGTAATTGGAGGGACTCACATATATTAAGGCACCCAAGATTTCAAACTTTACCAATGTGGTATTATTCCCAACAGAAATAGACGACAATCCAAACTTTAAAACAAGAGTTGGGGTGATCTCTCTAAACTCTTACATATTTATCTCTAAATAAATATTTGGTAAAAAATTCTAAATAACAAGATAAACTCATGTTAAAAGAATTTCTAAGTACTCTAATGGACTGAGACGTACATTGGACGGACTCTTAAGGTATTGGGTTTGCATGCTTGCCGAAGCTAATCGCCACAGAATCGTAACTGCATAAAAATCCAGTAGTATTTTCTGTTTTTGGTAACAACAGAATAGTAACTGCATAAAAAACCAGTAGCATTTTCTGTTTTGGTAACATAATGGGTTGCGTTTCTTTCATCTTGGTGCTAATGATGCTCTGATGAATTGTCCAACTTTGCATGTTTATAGCCACAGATTGGGGTGAAAAAAGAGTCTGTCTCAAAGGATGATAAGAGTGAGGATGAGAGCTCCGAAGATAGTGATGAAGAACCTCAAAAGAAAAAAGTGAAAGTTTTGGTATTTTCTCAAAATTTTAAGACTCAATCACATCTTGTGTCATTTTCTTCCTTTCAACCTTTCAAGGTGCTTACGTATTTATGCTTTTTCTTTTGCAGCCCCCAGGGGATGTGGCAAAGCCTAATAAAAAGGCTTCAAGGAAGGCAGACAGCAGTGATGATGAGAGCTCCGAGGAAAGTTCTGATGACGAGCCTTCGAAGGCACATGCAGTGAAGAAGGTTAGAGGATCTTGACAGTGCAAGCATATGAAATATTAACTTTAATTAGAAAATATGTCATTACTAGTGTACTTCACAAATCTCATGTTGCTATTGTCATCTGTCTTTCCACTAGCCTGCCAAAGCACTACAGGAAAGTAGTTCTGAAGAGGAATCATCTGAGGATGAAAGTGAGGAGGAAGTACCTGCCAAGACTCCACAGAAGAAAGTGAGGGAGCTTGTAAAAAATAATGTTTCACCAAAATGGTATTTTAAATCTGAGAATCATTGTGATGCTTACTGAGATTTTTTTTTGGCATTGCTACCTCTTTTGCACCAGCCAACAAAAGCATCAGGGGAAAGCAGCGGTTCTGAAGAGTCGTCCGAGGAGGAAAGTGAGGAGGAGCTTCCTGTTAAGACTCCAAAGAACAATGTAAGCGTTCCCCCCCCTCTACAAATTATTCTACAATTACCGTAGAAATTTCATATAAGTAACTTTTTCTTCCAAAAGAAGTAAAGGAAAAGGAATAATGAATCCGACATTACTTGAATGCTAAAAATTGAACACTGCTTATAATCTGATGGATTCAATATGTATGCTGATATTCAATGGAGTTGCCTGGTCCAGTATGTATGCTGATCTTCAATAGATTTGGCTGGGTTTAATAGAAACTCCTTTTTCAGTCTCCAAAGTTCTAGATAAGTTCGGTCGGAGATTGGAAATTGCAAGAATTTTAGATAATATACCTGGAGTTTGGTAATGCAATCCCAGGACCGTAGTTGTCAAGGCATTGCCTAAGCTACAAGGCGAGCTTCTGGTGGCTGGGCGGTTGGGCACAATGTAGAAGAACTCTAGAATCTTTGAATAAAAGTTGCCACGTCACTCTCCACCAGTAGACTTGAAAGATCACCAAAAAGGGGCTGGTTTCAAGGGGGTTAGGGCCAGGTTCTTTGGGATTTTTTTGTGGCTTGGTTCACAATGTTGTTGGTTATTGGTCATGCCTTGGTCCATGGCCAAATGGGCTTTGTGGGCTTGGGCCTTGATGTGGGTAGGTCTCTGCAGGGGCTTGGTTGTTGGAATTTGATGCAATTGGGCTACATCATATGTCCACAGCCTTGGATCGTCTTATTGCTGTGACAACTTTGTAGGTATTCACACTCCAAATTTGAAGGTGGAAAAAAATCTAGGGAGGGGGGAGGGGGGAGGGGGGAGGGGGGGGGGAGATGGGGGGGGGGGAGGATCTATCAAATCTCTCTTTGAGCCCAGTTAGCTTGATGGTAGTACAGAAGGAAATAAGAGAACATAATAAAAGTAAGGAAAACGAGATGAATAATTAGAAAGGAAAAAGGATGGATTGTACTGTGATGTAAGGAAGAACAGAAGGGGAAGAAGAAGAGAATAGTTGACCAACCTAGTCGTTTGCAGTTCCACTGGGGTGCAGCAGATGCTACTCAATTTTCGTTCAACTCTAATATCTTGATGGATTAATTGACTGCTAATAGAATTAAATATTAGCTGTCAAATTATAAATATATCCCAAATAAAATAGATTCCCTATCAATCTTTGTTGGACCAAAATCATTTTGGTTTGGATCCGGATTGTCTTGATCTGGGTTTTCAGCAAGGATTCAAATTTCGGTTTTGTTTCTGGTTTTGGCCACGTCAAAAACTGAAATTTTGCAAAACCAGGTAAAAAAAAATTCAGATTTCGAACTTGGTTTCGGTGGCTAAAAAAAATTGTATTGAGCCCATATTTTTTTTTTCTGTAATGCAATTTTAATCTTTTTAACATATCCATTGAATCGTTTGCAAAAAAAAAGAAAAAAGAAAAAAAAAATCGGAATGGGTATTTCTATGTCTACATCATAGCATGCTAACATGCGCAATGAGTGAATGGGGTAGTAAATTAGAAACAAAGTAACAAACTAATGTCATATTACTTATATTGTTATTACAATATTCCAAAACATTAGTAGTAAATTAGAAACAAAGTAACAAACTAATGTCATATTACTTATATTGTTATTATAATATTCCAAAACATTATTTAACTATCAAATACATAGATAAAAGAAGTTCACTCAAATCCATGACAAGTTTCGTGGCGCATCTAATCTCCGAGCCTGGAACCATTGCTGTTGTCGATAAAGGTTCTCTCATTGTATCACATATGCATCCCATTCATTGACTTTAAATACAAATTTAAAAAAAAATAGTTTAGGGAAGAAATGATTACCTTTTTGCTTCAAATTTTCAAGGCCTTGATGAAACAAAGTTCAATGCAACTTAGAGTGCGAGGAAATGGTGAAGATGAGAAGAAGAATGAAAGAAATGTAGAGTTTATGGATGGAAGGATTCCATATTTTGTAGTTGCATGATTACTCCAAATCGGTAGGTCTAGTAATTTAATGCTACAAATTATTGATTTGGAAGTGTGACATTTATGCTGTGCTGGAGTAACAGACAAAACTGAAATCATTTCCATCACTAGTGTTTTTGAGTTTCCAATGCCATGCACTTGAAACTTTGAAAGTGAATATCCCTGGAATCAACATAATTGACACGTAGAAGGATTTTATTTTAGAGAGCTGGCTCTTCTTTTGATTGTAATCCGTGATTTACTCCTGTTTAATGAAAATTTTCTGAGAAGGAAAAAAAAATGAAAAAGAAAGGAAAAAGAAAAGAGCCTCAAGTGCTATCCTGTGAAAAGGGCAGCATCCAAAAACCTTAAAGGTGGAATTTACCTGGCACAAATTTGGAAGAAAATTATGTTTTGGGCTCTCATCAGCCTCTTATGATTGATTTGTACAGCTTAATGCTTTTGGTGTTTAGCCTGTTGTTTAATGGACGACTTTGCAAAAATTGTAGACCAAGAAAAATGCTGATATAGAAATGATAGATGCTGCTACACCCAAGGAAAACAATAAGCAACCTGGTACAAAATCTGAGAAGACAGAGGTACACATAAATAATTTAGTTGTGTACTTTTTGCAAGCTACCTTGACGGTATTCTGTACATTCTGGACTACTGATCTCTTTCTTGATTTTGTGCAGATCAAAACTCCAGCTACCCCAAATGTTCAAAACACAGGGTCAAAAACACTGTTTGCAGGGAACCTTTCATTCAGTATTGAACAAGCTGATGTGTATGTATGCCTTAATTTTTGAATAGGATGTATTATTTTGTTTCCTACTTTGTTTCGTATATTAACTTTCTTTTCTCCCTTTCCTTCTTCTTTTAAAGGGAAGAGTTCTTCAAAGATGTTGGGGAACTTGTTGATGTCCGTTTTGCATCAAGAGAAGGACAGTTTAGGGGGTATGGCCATGTTGAATTTGCCACTGAAGCAGCAGCAAAGAAGGTCAGTGCCCGACCCCCCCCCCAACACACACACACAAAAAAAAAAAAAAACCCTCCCACCCATACACAATGGTAAAGTTTTGTTGACGTATACTTTATGCTTTTAGGAAAATGGTAAAGTTTTGTTGACGTATACTTTATGCTTTTAGGCTCTTGAACTCAATGGTAAAGATTTGTTGGGACGGCCCATAAAACTTGACATAGCCCAAGAGAGGGGCTCCTATACCCCACATAGCAGGTATTGCTGACTCTTCATACCACCAGTTTCTTTACTAGGTAAACAATATTATCTGAATTTTACTTGACCTTGTCATATTACAGCAAAGAAAGCAACTCATATCAGAAAGGAGGTAAAGGCCAGGCCCGAACTATATTTGTGCGTGGTTTTGATACATCCGTTGGGGAGGATCAGGTAAAATCATGCACTATCTCAGGCTATGTTTATTGGATGAATGGGCTTTCCCACATTTTATTGATAACTGTAGATTCGGAGTACGCTGGAAGAGCATTTTGGGTCTTGTGGAGAAATTTCAAGGGTGTCCATTCCGAAAGATTATGAAACTGGTGGTCCTAAAGGGTATATATATTTTCTCCTAAATTATAAGTTTTTCTTTTTTCCTTTTTTGTATTTTGCTTTTCCTTTCTGCCTCGAAATTCTCTTTTTAGGTCCGTGTCTAAGCTTCTTACACAATGTTCAAAGCCATTTTTCCCTGTCCAACCGCTTGCTCAGGGTTCGATTGGCTCTTTCATCTTGTGGTAGGGTTTGGATTTTTCAAGGAAACTCAAAATTGGGTTGGGCTTGTTCATAATATATATGCATATGAGATAGACAGTAATGATGTAAGGTGGTTCAGCAATCCTCTTAATGCTTTAAGGTCCCTAGGGAAAACAAAATATTTATGATTTTCTGAGTTGTGTTAGGCTTGTGGTGCTGCAACTTCCCAGAGAGATGTAGTTTTGTTTGAGGAAGGAAGCATGCATTCGCGGTTGGGTATGGTAGTGGTAAAGGTAGGGGATATACCAATACATGATTCTACAGAAATACAGGTTTCTAGGAAGAATCTGAAAGTGAAACAATAAAATTTCATAGAAAGAATTTTGTTAATAAAAATGATGTTGTCGGTGGCTGGTTGAGGTAATACTGGAATACTGCTTGGGGCTGTTTGGATTGGAATTACTGATGGATGATAATGACAACCTTTAACAATGACACAATGGTAAGTCATCTTCAAATAATTTTCTGAAAACCCCCTTTTACCCTTGATTTAAAGAACATTTGTTAATAAGATAAGGGGCAACCAAAAGAAGCTTATGTTTATATGTACCTACCGAGGTTTCTTTTAGATAGTCCCTATCTAATAATGACTTGATTCCTTTTAAAAATCCCATATCTTTTTAGTAGTTGACTTCCTTAGGGACACTAACAAACAGTATCTAGGACACATGGGCACACAACAACTTAATAAAAAGACTTTGAATTGGCTGTAGGGCTAACTATCAAAACAAAAAAAGACCATAAGGTTGGATCGAGCAAACTGCTGATCACGTAATCCACATGATAATTTTCTTTACAATTAAAATCTAGTAATTTTTAACCCCAATGTGGTAGCTCAATTAGCAAGGACCACTCTTCATAATTAAGAGGTCATGAGTTCAACTCTTCTTGGGACCTGCCTAAAAAAAACTTGGTAATGTAAATCTCCCTACAGTTATACAAATAAACAACTTGACAAAACCTGATCTGGGATGCAAAGAGATGAGTCTAACCACCAATTTTCTTGTGGAATCTCTTTGCATGAAACTATAATTGTAATTGTACCTTTGCTGATTGGCTGTTAGAAAAACATTATTACATGCATCATTACGTTACGAAGAGAGATTTCAATGTCCTGTCCCTATCACATGCCTTCGAGTTTCTAATTAATTCTAAAAATTGCCCCATCATTAGAGATTCATTGTCTCCTGTCTTTTCTATTTACTCTCTTCTAGTGTTGTGATTCTTTGCAGCTCATTACAAGTCTGGAATTGTCAAGCTGATCTGTTTTCTGTGCCACTACCTATCTGTCTCTGTGTTCCTCTCCTTTTCTTTCCTCACTAACCCATATTATGATATTCTAGGGTGTTTTTGTTTTCCTTCTTTCCCCTCCTTTAACTCTTCTCTCACCTTTCTGCACCCATCTTGGAAATGTTTAGAACCTTATGCAGCATCAGGCGCAGTATTTTGGTAACAAGCATTATTAGTCATGTGTGAGCTTGGGTTTGGAGCATGTGCAAAGAGATCGACTTAGTAAGATAGAAATACAGATGAATCCCTCTGTGGGAGTTAGGATAGATGGTAATGTTATCCCCACTTCAACAAACCCATTTCTTCTTTGCACAGATTTTTCTTTGGGTGCTTGGGGTGATCTGCTCTTTAGCAGCAATTCTTCATGCGGTGCATCATTACTGAGTTATTATGCAGTAGTGCATTTATTAAACCAACGTCGCTACTGCACATGCTATGCATGTGTCATAATACATGTATTAATTTAAACATGCATGATTGCTGTCAGATACCTCATGTGCTGTTGATTACCAAAACACTTCTGTGCCCTTTTCACATAGCTTTTGTGGTTTGAGTGATATGGGAAACCTGGAGGGTGTTTGAAGAAATGAACATTCCTTGGTGAGGAGAGCCGGAACAAATAAACCAAATGTCCCTACCCTGAACATTTTAGGCTATGTGATATCTTGACATGTTCCTTTGGGTTCATTATACTCGTCCCAAAATCAAGGAGAATATGCCTGCCTTCTTAGTTGGGTACATTACTTGATAACCCTAGGTTGTGGTTCTTTGGATACAGAACAAATGCTTTCTTTTGGATTTGTACTGATTTGTTCAAACTTTTATGTGCAGGATGGCTTACATTGACTTCCCAAATGAGGATAGTTTCTCGAAGGCTCTAGAGCTCAACGGATTTGAGCTTGGAGATTATTCCTTGGTAGTGGAAGAAGCAAGGCCAAGGGCTGATAACCGTGATGGTGGTGGCAGTGGAAGGGGTGGTGGTGGCAGGAGTGGTGGTAGAGATGGTGGCTGGCGTGGAGGTGGTCGAAGTGGTGGTAGAGATGGTGGTGGCCGATTTGGTGGTGGTCGATTTGGTGGTGGCAGAGGAGGTCGTTCTGGAGGTGGTGGCAGGGGTCGTGGTACACCCAATAGGCCAAACTTGGCGGCTGCTGGAACAGGTTAGACTTTTTAAATTTTATCTTAGATTCTAAAACACAACTCGGAACCTGTGGGGGATTCTGCTGGTCTGAACTTAGCTGAGGGAAATTAGATTTCTCACTCTACTTCTGTGATTGTGGTTGGTCTAAAGTCTTAACTTAGCCGAGGGGAATTAGATTTTTGAATCTACATTTGTGGATTGAATTCAGTTTCATGTTCTTGAATGCAATTTATACCCCAACTTATCACCTTTTCTCCCTCCCCACCCCTAAATGTTTTTTTATTTTGCTACGTATGATTGTGTTCTTAATTTGATATTGCTTAACCCACTTTTGTTAAGGGTTTGATCCATTGGGCCAGGCGATTAATGGTTCAAAGGCCTAAATTCTAGAATTCTACCCACCTAGTTCCACACTTGTTAGAATTGGAGAAGACTCTAGAAGAGAAACTAGATATTTAGAGGGTAGTAGAATAATATCTTGTAGTATAGAAATTTAGGAGGTTGAGATGGTTCTAGATAATTCTTTAGCTTGAGAGTTTTAGCAACAAGGGAGCATTGAGTGAGGAGGCTGACCTGTATGACAAGCATGTGTGTTGCATCTTGTATGAGTTTTGCATGGACAAGTTAGCTTCTCTAAAGAAATCGTTTTTGTGAACCTCCATTTCTTTCATCCGTTCTCCTACACCTCCCCACACTCTGGGTCTGCTTGCCTGCCAGATTCCACCTGAAAACAACTCCACCCATGCAATCACAAATAGAGACAGGGAGGAAGAATGAGAGAGGCCAGAGAGAGAGAGAGAGGTGGAAATTTGATTTCTGGAGTAATCAGAAAAAAAATATTTTGAATAAGGGAGTTTGTGTAATTATTGGAGACAGAAATTAGCCTTATAATAAATGAAAAACAAAAAAGGGGATTTGTGATTTTTTTTCCTGCTCCTTTTTATATCCCAATTTATGATCTTATACAAAAATAGAATTTACCAAATTCCAAAAGTGATGTTGTCTATTTGCTCATGGTGTCTTTTGCTGTTCGATTCATCTAACATACCAGTGGGTTTGTTAATCTGGCAAATCAATTAATTCCGCTTTATAAAAAGTAGATGCTTTGTTATAAAAAATTTTCCTTGGGTGTTACTTCATGCCAATTTTTCCTAATCAGTTCTCATTCTGTGATGCTATGCAGGGAAGAAAACAACATTTGATGATTAGAGAATACGGGGGATTTTGAATTCTTACCTCCTTAAAACGACATTTGATGATGAGCGATGAAGGGATTTTGAACTGCCTTACCTCCTCGTGTTACCTTCCATTGCTTTTTCCCATCTTTTGGTAGATTTAGTTATGTTTGGTAGATTTAGTTACTTCTATAACTGGTGATCCGTGATCTGCTTTTTAAAACATGGTTAATTGAATGAGATATAGTTTAAACATTTGGGTTTGTTTACCCTTGGAATATTTGGAGCCGCATAGCCAATTCAGTTTTATTGCCTTGTCTAGAAAGAGGGAATATCTTATAATATAGTTTTATTTAGGGGAGATACATTACAAGTCTTGGAATGGCCATGGACTAGCATCAGATTCATGAGGGCAACGTCTGTTCTTTCACTTGTCATCTAACAGAGGGAAGGTAATGTTTTGTAGTAAAGGGGTAGCAATGTAATTGTACTTGAAACAAGGTCGTTCCTCCCAGACCTTGTCTGAAACAAAACCATCACCAAGATTCCTAGCATCCAGGGTTTTAAGACTTGCCAGATTGTATTAGTGCTATGCTGCATTTGTATGTGTATTCTTGTGGGTTTACCCCAGTTTTAATTTTGTATGTATTTCTTTTCTGAAAGTGAACATGTTAGGAGATAAGAAAGGGCTGAAGCTTAAAACACACTAGGCAAGGAAATGCTGCAGAAAGCAATTTTCCTTTCCTCTAACCCAGCTTTTTCGGCTCCCTTCTGTTTCAAGGGAAATTGGAAGGGAACTGTAAAAAAACAGTTTTCCTTTTTCCTCGTGGATTAGTCGTTTAATTCCTAGCCTATTGGCATCTTATAGATTACACAAGGGAGAAGTTATATTTGAAACTTTACTGAAGCTTAGTTGGAGGAAGAATTTGATCATCCTAATTGTGACTTGAACAAAAGAGAGAACTACTAGTGCCTGAATAATGCGACAGAAGTTGAGAATCTGAATGTTTAGCTCCATTCCATGATCTTAAATCACCTAGGTAATGGATTGTGAGTTTAAGATGCTTTTAATCTTTCTTAACAAACTTCATCTTAAGGAATTACTAATACCTATGATTGAGTGAACTTCATGAGAGCTTGAGGTTGTACTTGCCTCCTGGATAACTTAAAACAGCATTTGCTCCAGAACGATAACCAGAGTAGTCAGAGAGAAGGAATGCTGCAGATTATGCTTGCTTTGTAAGCAAATATTTCCTTTCTACCTCTCCCTATTATGGTTGTATTGACCGTCCAACCAATTGGCTGATAGATTGATTGATCTGTAATCGCTAATACTGGGTGAGATCAGATCTTAAATCAGCGAAAAATGAAACTGACCCCAGATAAGATCAACGTAAACCTAGGCATCCATCCTTATTTCTTCTCTAATGTTGAAATTATGACTTCACTTTTTAGGAAATCTCAGCCCCGATTTGTTTAATGCAACTGGGACTTTGATTCTGGAGCGATTATTCTTTCTGGGTCTGCCTTAAAATATATAGATCGGTGGTATATCAGGACGATTCTCTACTCGGAGAAATAGATATTTACACTTAAAACCAGAGAATCGACATGATGAACAAGGAAATCAGAATCTCTTACCACTGAATGAGGGGTGTCCACCACTCGCAGTTCTTCACACTATCGCCCTCTGTGGCATTTGCCTCAAAATTGAGTCGAAGGCTCTGTGTTGGGATTCGCCATTGTTATCTTTGCATACCTCTTGTTTCAGAGATTTATTCTTTTAATGAAAAACGATAGGCAATTGCCTATATAGAACGTGTACAATATATGATAGATCGACTAAGCATAGAGTCCTTACTGAGTTGGACTTCCTATGAGTATACACATTCATTGATAGTAAGTCACATTTGATCACAAAGATAAAACACTAGAACTCTAAGCGTTGTATACGTTGAGAGGTTGTAGGTTGTTGATGAAAAGAAGCCCCCCATGCAATGCATGCATGGAGGACTCCTAGAGTCCCTCGAACAATAACAATCTCACATGGATATAGAAGCCACCACTTGGGAAATGTGATAACGATGAGATGAGCCACTTGTCACATGTGATAATGATGAGATGAATCGGTTCAATACACCCCTGCAAGCTCACGGTTCGTGAATTCTGAGCTTGTCTTGAAAGAACTGGAACCAGTTCGTCGAAACCCTTGATAAGCACATCCTCGATCTGATCCTTGATAGAGATGAAGTTGACTATGAGGTCCGCTTGGCAACCATGTCTCAAACAAAATGGGAATCAATCTCTACATGCTTAGTCTTCGCATGGAAAATCAGTTTCCTGGATAAGTAAGTTCAGTTTCCTGGATAAGTAAGTGGCAACAACGTTGTCACACCACAGTATAGGTGGACTCGCACAGGGGCGACTCAGTTGGGTGAATAAGGAAAGTAGCCATTGAAGCTTAGAGGCTGCATCCGCAAGAGCCTTGTACTTAGGGATGTAAGCAGATCAAATTCGACTCGGATACACCACTATCCGAATCCGAATCTATTTACCAACTACCCTATCCGAATCCGACGGATGTATAAAAATCAAAGCCGAATTCGAAATTTACCAGATATCCGATTATAATCGGATTCGAATTCTGGAAATGGAATTAGAATACAAGTTGCATGGAAAATGAGAGATAACCCTAGTTTAAAACAAGAATAATTTTCACCAACCACCCAAGAATTATCTGAAACATCAACTACCACCCATAGGTTTTTGACATCATTAACTACCACCCAAAATTTTAACACCGTTAATCAAAAGGGATCCACCCCGTTAAGAGAGTCCCATTAGAAGATGATGTAACTCAAATTGAACTTTTCATAGACAATACTGCCCTTTGTGTAATGGTAAAAAACCATTTTACCTTTTTTTTCATTTTTTTTACCCCCAAATCATGAAATCTAAAAAACAGTAAAAAAAAAAAACCCTCGACTTCTATGTGAAACCGTTCTTCGCTGACGATGATACCCACAGACGACTCCTTTATGCAGTGGTTCTTCTTCGACGACGATAGCATCCTCTTTTCAACCTTGCCGATTCTTCTATCACCATGCTTTTATCAACATTTCATCATCATCAGACGATAAAATATGATGCTCCAGTGGTACAGGTGTTTTAGTCGCACACTAGAAGAAACCAAAGCGTAGAAGAACTCAATCTCTCCTATTTTTGCAACTTCAACCACAACCTCTGCCGAAGCTCTCTGCAAACTCTGATCTGTAAGTTCAACCTCTGCCGAAGCTCTTTGCAAAGTTTGATCTCTAAGTTCTAGCGGTAGGCCCAAATCTCTCTGGAAAAAATAAAAGAGCAAGGGGACTTAAAGGATGAGGATTTTCTTCATCTGCAATCAAACCAAAAAATCAATAACAAAATTAATAAAAAATCAAAAATTGGAATCGATTCATCAGCAGTCAAACCAAAGAATCAAGACTGAGAGAAGGAGAAGAAGATCAGAGGAGAGAAAGAGGAAGAAGAAGAGAGAGAGAGGTAAGCATCACTGACCCTTACCGATTATCTTTGCTACTACCTCCCTCACCATCTCACCACCTCCTGCACACCGCCGCCCTGAAACCTGCAACACATCATCCGTACCCTCCCCTGCGATCACCCTAACCCACTGCTACCCTTATCATAACCCATCGTAGCCCCCCCAGTTCACCCATCACCGAACCCCGACTAACCTCCCTGCAACTCATCCCTACCTTCCGATCTTCACCGCTGTTCAACCATCATCCCCAACCCTCCTTCCCACCACCACCGCAACCCTGCAACACCAAGCCCATCACCATCATCGCAACCCCATCCCCACCTCCATCGACTCCCTGTGACACCCGAAACTCACACCCGCGACTCACCCTGCTACTGCAGCTACCACCATTACCACCGGCATCCCTTTTGCTACCCAACCAACACCACCCTCCTTCAACCTCATCCTCACCACCCGTAACCTGGCGATCATCCCTACCCTACAGTAACCCTAACAACCATCACAGATAACCCCGCAGCAAGTCACCCGTTGCAACTCTCGCGACCCCCTATACCCTGCGACCCCACCACCCAGCCATGCTCATCTCACCCCCACAACCATCACCCTCTACCTGCTGCAACACCCTACTGCACCTCACACCCCTACTACACCCCAATCCAACCCCCGATTGACCTTTACCCATCGCAACTCCCACCACCACCACTCATCGAACACCCCATCACCTTCATCCTCACCTCACCGTAAGCCCCCAACCAACCCGTAGCCGAGTACTATTACCCTATAATCACCATTACTCGCTTATCACTCTACTAGTTACAGCTAATCTACTTCTTCACCCCTACAATCAAACCAAAGAATCAAGAACAAAATTAATAACAAGTCAGAAATTGGAAATGGTTCAAAAAAGAAAATGGAAACGATTCAAGAAAGAGGCAACCCTTCTTTTTTGACAAACCCTAAGCAACTGAAGCTACCAGCAAAGAGAGAGAATGAAAACCAATATATGCAAAAAGAAGAAGATGTTGCCGATGAAGATTGAAGAAGAAGATGATGTTAAAATCTCCTAATCTCTTTCTAATTCAATGTTTGTGCATCTCACAATGTTTATCCTGGTTTGCATCTCACAATTTGGGCCTACCGCTTGAACTTGTAGATAAAAAGAGACAGAGGGGGAGGGGGAAGGATGGGACAAAGGGTTTATCAGGAGTCTGGATTGAAAGGATGCTTGAAGAATCGCTTTCCATGGCTACTAAGCATAAGAAACTGAACAGAATTACCAAATTGCTCAAGGAATCAAAAGAGGTAGTCATAGCTATCATGGACCGGGTGCTGCTGGTTAGGGTTAGACTTCACCGGTGGCGAAAACGGGAAGGGTTACTGTTATTTTCTGTGATTCCTAGGTTGACACTGAGAGGAGGGGCGGGGGGGAAGGGTGAATCAGTGACAATTAAAAATTCTTTCTTAACACTTTGAAGTTTGCCCAACTAAACCATAATGCTGCCTTGAGCTATCTGTCTATGCTGAGCTGCCTTAAGCTGACTTTGAGACTTGTTCACTCATAAAATCTATCAAACACATTTCGTGATACACACCAACCACGTACCCACAGGTATCCATACCAAGGGCTTGGCCGACCAAGTGTGTACACCCAGCCTGCAACCTACACACTTCTATTCCATAGTTATAAATAAGCCCATTCACACCTACATAAGACAATATGTAACGTGGTTCACCTATCACATACTGTGATGGCTACTCCACTGGGTAATACCCTAACCAAGATTTCGTATTATACCCAATATGCTACTCAAAGTGATTTGGCTGCTACAACAACTCAAGTGCTACAACACAGATACAATCCAAGCAACAACTTGGGATCCATGCAACAACCCCAATCCTACCAAGCCCCTACTTGACAGGTTACAGAGAATAATAAATGGAATGATTTCAAACCCTTCCCAGACATAGCAAATATTAAAAATTAGGGTTTGTGGCGTGATTACCTTCCCAGCGTGATCATGACATGAGTGATGCTCACCAAATGGGCCTCCCTAGCTCTTCAATATTGGTGGATGTACATTTACAGGCTCACATAGATGTTGGCACTCTTCCAACAACCCTCACACACACAAAATAACTGAACCTTCACCATGAATGCTCACACTACCTCTCCAAAGCTTCTGATGGCCATTAATAACAGAGAGAGGTAGGTGGAGATGACTTTTGTACACACAATGAGCTCTCAAACCTCTTTTTTTTACAAACTTGCAGCTCAGGCATCTCTAAACCTGTTTTCTTCCTTTAGATGAATAGAGCTCGAAGAGAGGAGTTTGGGGGATTTTGAATCACCTTGATCGGACATCGGATGGCCGAGATATGGCCATCCGATATGGCCATCCAAAAATCAGCCAGTAACAACATTCCAAATGGAATCTTTTAGAGCTCTATCCATGCGCCGCGAAGTACAGTAGCCGCCACCCTCTAATCCACTATACGTTGTTGTCGAGTTTCAATTGGGTCGCAGCAGAATCTTGAAGAATGGCCGTCGGATATGTTAGTTGGAAGTGAGATTCCATTTTGGCCGTTCGATGATCTTCATCGCGTCAGACGAACTCGGCGCAAATCATAGCTGCCAGATCTAGATCCGCACCTCCGTATTACAATATGCGTGCTTCACCGTATTAGGTCTTTCACTTAATGCGACGCAGACCATCATGCTAAACTGCATCCGGCCAATCACAGGTTTCGCGCAAGAATCTTGATGTGACCAATGAGAAGCACCATAGCCCGCAACTTCTTTCGCCATTGGATTTGGATCTCGCATACATGGCCCTATCTCGCCCATTAATTTCAAATCATATCTTTTCTTCTTGACCAAACTACCCCTGAACATCTTTAGAAATGGCCTCTGTAACCTGAAAGTATCACCTACATAGAAGAGAACTGTAGTAGGGTGTTGTGGGGGTCCTTCTCTGCGGCAAATGATCAAACGCCTAGGGGGGAACGAGGGCACGTGCGCGAGGGCCTTGCTGGGCTTGCACTATGCAGTGCTGCTCCCGCTCGGGTAGGGGCTGTGGGGCCTGCTGTGCTGTGCTGCTGTGTGGCATGACATAGCATGGCTGGCTGCTTGCTGCCCTACTGCTGTGCACCAGCACCCCGTTGGGTGGCCTACTGTGTGCAGCAAGCTATTGTGGCATGGCCTGGCCTATTGTGCTGGCTGGGCTACCTAGGTTGGTGGGATCTACCTGGTCCCCACCACTCTCTCTCTTCTATTCTCTCTCTTCTTTCTCTCTTTACTTTCTCTCTCTTCTTTATAACAGTTTAAACACTGAACTGCTAGCACATAGAGCTGTGCACAGGCTTCTGACTATCCACTGTGTCTGTTGACTTTCTATACTGCTTGTTGATAATCTCTCTCCTCCGTATCACTCTGCCAAGGTTACCAACAAAGACAACACACTCTGTACTGCTCATAAGTGCTCAATACCTGCTTAACTTGGCCAAGGTTCCAACAATCTCCCCCTTTTGAATTGTTGGCAACCTAAATGATATCTCCACGTGATATCTAGCACTCTCTCCTCCTTTGTCAACAAGTACAAAAGGCATACTGATGAACACATTTTATGTGTGAATTTAGGGTATAAAGTATGCATCTCTTATACTATTTATGATGCTTCTCAGGTATTTAATGTTGATTTTATGTTTGTAGGGTGTAGGTGAAAGAATCGAGAAATTTGAGCTTGAAAAGACTATTTTATGAATTTTTGATGATCTTGTCCAGTTAACTCACCTAGTCAACTCAGTAGCCGGGTATAGGAATGAATTTTATAAGGAGAGCCACAAATTTTGTGTATAAGATCAGCCTGAGACTAAGTCAAAAAGTAGCCCAATCTCATGTGAAAGATTCTATTCTCTTGAGAAAATATTCCTTACTTATTTGGAATCAAATTTACAAGATTGACGTGGAAGAATGAAAAGCTCCAATAGATTATGGAAGTTTTCAAGAAGAGATAATGATGCTAAAGATATGAGGAGTTGGTGCAAGATTTTTCTACTCAAAAATCATCCACATACAATGAACCTACAAGATTGTGATCTTTACTCACTTGTATATATATGTGATGCTCAGCAATAGAAAAATCATCCAAGAATTCTATTGTAATTTTTTTTTTTTAGTTTTGAAGATTTATGAGAGAATTTGAGTTTGAGTTTCCTCTTTTCAAGTTGTGTTCTTCTTACTTAATTTATTAATTTGTTTTTTTTCCTTCAAGTTTTAATTTCAGTTATAGAACTCTGTAGTAGGGTAGATAAAAATAGGTTGTACCCCATTACTAATTTAATTCAGGGGAGAAGGCTCCCTTTGTAATGGTTTACATATCGCCTTGGAGTGACAACAAGACGACGAGCAACGACAGAGGAATCTTCCAACAAGATAAATTTTTCTTACATTCTTTTACTTTTAATTTCATTCCCTTCTTGCAATAGATCTGTTTTACTTTATGATTAATGGTTTTATAAATCTTCGTACCGTTATGAATGGTTATTATTGTTTTTATTGCTTGATTAATTTTTATTTGAAGTGATTAGGGTGTTAATTCAATCAAATCTCTTTGGTACGCTTTGCCTTATTTGGTTTAGGATAATAGCGATTCCTCCCTGAGATCAACCTGTTCTTACACGATATCGTGCCCTTACGGTTACATGCACAATTAATTTACATCAAGTTTTTAGCGCCGTTGCCGGGGAGGCTAGCCGTTATTTTTCCTATTTTAAATAGTTCAAAGTGATTTTTTTTTAAAAAGTGCAAAAAAAAAAAAATTTTCATTGAGTTCAAAGTGATTTAAAAAAAAAAAAAAAAAAGGGAAGAGAAAAATGCAAAAAATTTTCATTGGTTTTCATGCCTTTCTTTGCACCTTTGATCCGTTAGGTTGGAACAGTACAATCGACGGTCCAATCTTAATCATGATGTGGTGTTAAGGGATGCTGGCTATCGAATTATCAAGAGGAATAACGACCAATAGCTTCGGTGGTAACGGCGTTGTTTCTCAAGGTGAATGCGGATATGACTGGTCTTTAAGCCATTGATCGTCAGGAAGTTTGCATTGACCCCGATTCGAAAAAATCCATTTTTCGCATTGAATTTAGAGGAAAAAGAAAGAGAAAATTTTATCATTTGAAACGGTTTTGTGCATGAGTGTGTGGACTCGTGATTCTAGAAATCGTCTAGTAAGAGTCCCATCATTTACAATGGCTGAACCAAAGATGACACTTAAGGATAGGTTCTACCCTGCTAGGGCAGCACAACCCTCATGTATTCAATTGCCGACTGCCACAGGAAATAACTATGAATTGAAAACTCAATTCATTACCATGCTTTCCCATTTTCATGGGTTATCTTCAGAGGATGCATACTTGTTCCTCCGTGAGTATGAGGAGGTGTATGCCTTCATTAAGATGCAACAACTTAGTGATGATACTGTCAAATTGAGGTGCATCACTTTTTCACTCAAGGATGGAGCTAAAAAATGGCTTTATGGTCTTCTCCACAAATTCCATTACTTCATGGGATAAATTTACTGTGTTATTCCTTAAAAAGTTTTTTCCTCTTCACAAGACGAATAAACTTCGAGGGGATATAATGCGGTTTAAACAAGATCCAAATGAGTCTTTTTCACTACTCATGGAGAGGTTCCAAAGCCTACTCCAAGAGTGGCATGGTATTGAAATATGACAACTTTGTCAAATTATCTACGAGGGGATAGACTTCCTACCTAGCAAATGCTTGAGTCTATATGTCCTCAAGGATTCACTTCCTATGAGGATGCTAACGACGCTTGGAATTTTTAGCGGATCTCGCCGAAAAATCAAGAGAGTGGGAGTCTGTGCAGGAGACAGATCGCACCCAAAAAAGTAAAGGTTACTTTGTTGATGGCATAGTAGCTAAGGAGACACACTTAGATAACCTTATCAAAAGGATAGAAGCTTTAGTTCCCAGAGACCCTGTCCAAAAGCAAGTCCTAATGTGCAGCTGGTCTCAAACTCTTGAACACACAATGGAGGAATGCTCTTCACAGGGAAATTCTCAGAATGCTAATGTAAGTGCACTGTACAATCCGCATAGCAACACTTACAATCCAAGATGGAGAAATCATCAAAATTTCTCTTGGAACCAAGGAAACCATGTGGACCCACTCCAATTTCCAAATCAAAGTCCTCTCGGCCACACCAGGCCATATGCTCCCCCTAAACCCAATTTTGTTCCCCAAGGTAATTTTTAGCAATCCCCTAGGTTTTCTAACACAGGTGAGCCGGTCAGACTCAATGAGTTGGAGAAGAATGTGGCAGCTCTTATGGCAGGACATATCAGTATGGAGAGGATACTCACCCAATTAGTTACCTTGATGTGTGAAAAGAATAAGGGTATTCTACCCAGCCAACTAGAGACCAACCCACGCCATCACCTACAACCAAATAGGTCAAACCCTCAGGTGAATGGCATAGATAATCAATCAAGGCCCTCCAAATAATGTAATGTAGTCCATGCATTACGGAGTGGCCAAGAGTACTTATGGGATGAAGCACCAAAGAACAAACCCACAGTTGCTCCCGTTAATGTTCCCCAATCTGAGGCAGCTACTGAGCCTCTTTCTTTAGGTTCATCTGATGTACCTGAAAGACCCAAAGAGACTATCCTGGACAGAGTTTTTACTCCACTAGCCCCATTCCCTAATAAGTTGGTAAATCGAAAGAAGACTATTTTAGTTGATAAAATTTTAGAGGTCTTCAAACAGATAGAATTGAACATCCTACTTTTAGATGCAATTGACCAAATCCCTATTTATGTAAAAGTCCTTAAAGACTTATGCATACAAAAGCGGATTAGTCAAATTCCCAAAAAGATATTCTTGGCTGCACATTTAAGTTCTCTTCTGAACCATCCTGTGGAAGCCAGAAACAAGGACCCTGACTGTCCTACCATCTCTTGCATCATAGGTAACACCTTTATTGATCATATTCTGCTAGAGTTAGGTGCAAGTGTAAATCTTCTACCTTATCATGTTTACCAACAATTAGGATTGGAAAAGTTGAAACCAACATCCATTTCGCTTCAACTAGTTGATCGCTCTGTAAAGACTCCTAAAGGAATGGTAGATGATATTTTATTGAAGGTAGGGGAATTTCTTTTTTCTGTTGATTTCATTGTTTAAGAAACACATCCTATCTCTAATAAGGATCAAATCCCTATCATTTTAGGGAGACCATTTCTCGCTATAAGCAATACATTGATAAATTGTAGGAACGGTCTTATGAAACTATCATTTGGCAACCAAACTGTTGATTTAAATGTATTTAGGTTGGGTAAGCAACCAAATGAGGAAGTACATACGCTCCAAGAATTCCCTGACCATGTAGAGACCACTTTTGACATTGACTTTGATTCAAAATTCTTACAGTATATGGAAGAGTTGGGAGGAGTAGAGGACACTTTCTCATCAGAGGCATGGAGTATCTATACACCTATGGAATCTCTAGGACCTCTATCCACTTCTACTCCCAAGCCCTTAATGGTTGAACCACCTAGCTTAGAAGTAAAGGAGTTACCATCCACTTTGAAGTATGCCTTCTTAGGACCTAACCAGACTCTTTCCATTATTATTGCATCTGATTTGACTTCTAATCAGGAAGAAGAGTTAGTCAAACTCTTACAAAATCACAAGGAAGTCTTAGGTTGGACTGTGGCTGACATCAAGGGTATTAGTCCGTCTATTGTTTAGCATCATATACACCTTATGGAAGTACCAACCCCTCAAGGGAACCTCAGAGACGGGCAAATCCTGTAATAAAGGAATCCATTAAGAAAGAAATTTTAAAGTGCTTAGTTCATGGGATCATATATCCCATATCTGATAGTGAGTGGGTAAGTCCGGTACATTTGGTACCAAAGAAGTCAAGAGTCACTGTAGTTGCTAATGCTGACAATGAATTGATTCCAACCCGTATCCAAACAGGGTGGAAAGTGTGCATAGACTATAGAAAGCTGAATATGGCAATGTGAAAGGATCACTTTCCTTTGCCTTTCATTGATCAAATGTTAGAGAGGTTGGCCAGACATGAATACTATTGCCTCTTAGATGGATACTCCGGTTACAATCAAATCCCCATTGCCTTAGATGACCAATACAAAACCACCTTCACATGCCCCTACAGAACCTATGCTTATCGATGCATGCCTTTTGGGCTATACAATGCCCCTGCCACGTTCCAAAGGTGCATGATGAGCATCTTCTCAGATATGGTAAAGCAATATTTAGAAGTATTCATGAATGATTTTTCTGTGCATGGATTTACTTTTTCTGAGTGCCTACATAATCTTTCCTTAGTTCTTACTAGGTGTATGGAGAAAGATTTAGTTTTAAATTGGGAGAAATACCACTTCATGGTCAAACAAGACGTAGTGTTGGGTCACTTCATTTCCAAAGAGGGGATCATGGTTAACAGAGCCAAGGTAGAACTGATTGAAAAGCTACCTGTTCCCAAATCTGTTAAGGACATTCGCTCCTTTCTAGGACATGTCGGTTTCTATCGGAGGTTCATTAAGGATTTTAGTCAGATTGCTCGTCCTCTCACCTTTTTACTTGCTAAATACCAGCTTTTTGATTTTAATGATGCATTCCTTGAGTGTTTTAATCAACTCAAAAAGGTTTTGACCACTGCCCCGGTCATTCAGGCATCCATATGGACGGAGCCCTTGGAGCTTATGTGTGATGCTTCTGATTTTGCATTAGGAGCTGTCCTTGGGCAACAGATCAATAAGTTACCCCACGTAATCTATTATGCAAGTAGAACTTTAAACGATGCACAACTTAACTACACTACCATTGAAAATGAATTCTTAGCTATTGTATAGAAATTT
Organism: Protea cynaroides; assembly: GCA_028583415.1. Lineage (NCBI taxonomy): Eukaryota > Viridiplantae > Streptophyta > Magnoliopsida > Proteales > Proteaceae > Protea > Protea cynaroides. The sequence continues at coordinate 32,582,375 of CM053273.1, read as the reverse complement.
CGTGCCTACTTGATAGGATCCCATGTCATTGTGTACATGGATCATGCTGCCCTAAGGCATCTCTTGTAGAAAAAGGATGCTAAAGCTCGTCTGATTAGATGGGTTTTGCTTTTACAAGAGTTTGACTTAGAGATTAGGGATAAACCAGAAATAGAAAATCTGGTTGCTGACCACTTATCCCGACTACCTAATTCTTTGATTGTTGATTCACCAGTCAACGAGTCTTTCCTAGATGAGCAATTATTTGCAGTATCTAGTGAACCTTGGTTTGCCGATATTATAAATTACTTGGTAACGGGTGCGACCCCTTCCCATTGGTCCGCCCAGGATAGGTATAGATTCCATTCCCAAGTCATGTACTATTTTTGGGATGATCCATATTTGTTCAAGACTTGCCCTGATCAGATTATCAGGAGATTTGTACCTAACCATGAACAACAATATGTGCTGTCTTATTGTCATGATCAGGCATGTGGCGGTCACTTTGGGCCAATTAAGACCACGGCCAAGGTTTTACTGTTTGGATTCTACTGGCCTAGTCTTTTGAAGGATGCCTTTAATTACTATAAGGCATGCCCTTCTTGCCAGTCTTTAGGCTGCATTACCAAGCGAAATATGATTTTACTCAACCCAATTCTGGTGGTTGAAGTTTTTGATGTTTGGGGCATCGACTTTATGGGTCCGTTCCCAAAATCTTTTGGGAATGAGTATATCTTGTTAGCTGTGGACTACGTGTCCAAATGGATAGAAGCTATTGCGACTAAGACCAATGACCACAAGGTAGTGATTAAATTCCTAAAGGAGAATATATTCTCCCGATTTGGTATCCCTCGAGCTATTATTAGCGATATGAGAAAATACTTCTGCAACAAACCATTTGAGGTCCTTGTTCGAAAATATGGTATTACCCATAAATTGGCAAACCCTTACCACCCTCATACCAGTGGATAGGTTGAAGTGTCTAATCGACAAATCAAGCAGATTTTGAAAAAAACTATCAATCCGACTTGTAAGGATTGGTCCATTCACCTTGTAGATGCTTTGTGGGCTTATAAAACTACTTTCAAGACCATTCTTGGTCAATCCCCTTACCGTCTGGTGTACGAGAAAGCCTGCCATCTACCAGTCGAATTGGAACATCGGGTGTTTTGGGCAATTAAGAAATTAAATTTTGATTTGTCAGATGCTAGTATTCATAGAGGACTCCAGCTCTCTAAGTTGGATGAATTGCGAAATGATGCCTATGATAGTGCCCGCATCTATAAAGACAAGACCAAGGCTTATCATGATAGACATATCCTTCAGAAGTCTTTTACCCCTGGTGACAAGGTTTTGCTTTATAATTCTCATTTGCATATTTTTCCTGGTAAACTTAGATCTCGTTGGGAGGGCCCTTATATTATTCAAAATATTTTCTCATCAGGTGCAATTGAGATTTTAAATCCAGATACAGGTCCAACCAGTAAAGTGAATGGCTAGCGTTTGAAGCCATTTTTGGAGCTTCCACACGACTCCATTGAAGAGGTCATGGATCTCCATGAGCCTTTTTACATTGATCCTTGATTCAGGGAGTTTTTTTTTTCTTCCCCATGTCCTTGTCTTTTATTTTTCTACATACATTGAGGACAATGCATGATTTAAGTATGGGGGAAGGGTTGAGATTTCATTAAAAAAATAAATTTTGAGCTTTCATTGAAGATTTTAACTTTTTAACTTTGATTTCTGAAAAAGTCAGTCACTATTTCTATGGTTTTGACACAAAAGAGGAAGGAGAAAGAAACCTAGGAAACTATCACATACGAAATAATGAAACCCTATGTGAGGATAGTACTTATGTTGTATTTTGAGTGGAAATCGAGTTAGAAAATACATCTTACCTCACCTGAATGGATGAATCTTTTATAGTTGTAGTTGGTAATTTCAACCTTTGAATAAAGCTGAGACCTCGTTGTACTAGAGAAAAAACATTATTATAGAAAAAATAATAATATAACAGTTTTTTGTTCTTGGAACTAGACAGGACATTCCGCCTCAGGAAGCGAGGTGTCTTGATTGAAATTCTTTGGATACAGCTCTTGTGTAAAAAAAAAAAAGGTACCCTTTAGCATCAATGTCCTTAAAGATATATGCCAAAAGCGAAGCTACATAGTAACATGGGAATGCATAACCACCTGTACTTCTCAAGCCAAGTGTAGTGGAGTAGCTTAAAGGGGAATAAAGAAAAAAAAAGAGGAGAAAAAAAAGAGTGGAATGCAAATGTTGAAAGCTATTCTTGGGTCTTGGTTACCAGTATGTTACAAAGGGTTCATCTTAAGGAGAGATATGTTTGGAAGATATGACAAGATTTCCTAATTGAGATGCGACCTTAGTGTTTGAATCATATGAGGTTGCAAAGTTTAGTATGGGGGTTTCTATGTTTTCTTGATATCAAGTTGAGTGTCTTGACTAATAGGATGTGTGTGTGCTCTCTTTCCTTAATACCAAAGTTAAAGCTTGAAATTTTTTTATGAATTTTATGTGTTTATTCTCTTAAAACACTCATGAGACACAACTCGTCCACTAGGGATGACCTAGGGGTTTAAAGGCTTGTTGCATGTGCTAAGTGCAATCGTGATTCATACGAAAGTGAGTTAGGATTTTATTTATATATTTATTTATTTATTTTTATATTTTTCTTTGCTCAGTACTAGCAAAGCTCAAGTGTGGGGGAATTTGATGAACACATTTTATGTGTGAATTTAGGATATAAAGCATGCATCTCTTCTTCTATTTATGATGCTTTTTGGGTATTTAATGTTAATTTTATGTTTGTAGAGTGTAGGTGAAAGAGTGGAGAAATTTGAGCTTGAAAAGACTATTTTATGAATTTTTGATGATCATGTCCAGTTAACTTACCCAGTCAACTCAGTAGCCGGGCATAAGGATGAATTTTATAAGGAGAGCCACGAATTTTGGGTATAAGATCAGCCTTAGACCAAGTCAATGAGTAGCCCAATCTCATGTGAAAGATTTCATTCTCTTGAGAAAATATTCCTTACTTATTTAGAATCAAATTTACAAGATTGGCATGGCATGGAAGAATGGAAAGCTCTAATAGATTATGGAAGTTTTCAAGAAGAGATAATGATGCTAAAGATATGATGAGTTGGTGTAAGATTTTTTCTACTCAAGAATCGTCCACATACAATGAACCTATAAGATTGAAATTTAGTTACCAAAATTATCTCTACAAAATCTCTTGTAATCCAATTGTAAAGATTGATTGTGATCTTTACTCACTTGTATGTGTATATATATATATATATATATATATATATATATATATATATATATATATATATGTATATGATGCTCAGCAATATAAAAATCATCCAAGAATTCTATTGTAAGTTTTTTTTGAGTTTTGAAGATTTATGAGAGAGTTTGAGTTTTAGTTTCCTCTTTTCAAGTTGTGTTCTTCTTACTTAATTTATTTATTTGTTTTTTTTCTTCAAGTTTTAATTTCAGTTATAGAACTCTGTAGTAGGGTAGATAAAAATAGGTTGTATCCTATTACTAATTTAATTCAGGGGAGAAGGCTCCCTTTGTAACCGTTTACACATTGCCTTGGAGTGACAACAAGACGATGAGCAATGACAGAGGAATCTTCCAACAAGATAAGTTTTTCTTACATTCTTTTACTTTTAATTTCATTCACTTCTTGCAATAGATCTGTGTTACTTTATGATTAGTGATTTTGTAAATCTTCGTACCATTATGAATGATTATTATTATTTTTATTGCTTGATTAATTTTTATTTGAAGTGATTAGGGTGTTAATTCAATCAAATTTCTTTGGTACGCTTTGCCTTATTTGAGTTAGGATAATAACGATTCCTCCCTGAGATCAACCTGTTACTGCACGATACCATGCACTTGCGGTTACATACACAATTAATTTACATCGCATACATACATGAGAAGTGCTCCCCCTTCATACGTACTCCCCTGCATAGCCTCATCTATAGGAGTGCCCACCATATCTTTTCGATCCTGTAAGTGAAAAGTGATGCTATGCAGTCATGAACTCCCCCTACACCTATGCCATCTACAAGGTGTCAAGAGTCACAACTTCTAGCTGGTCTCTGAGTCGCTCAAATGAGTCCTTTGGAAGGGCCTTTGTGAAGATGTCTGCCACTTGATCAGCTATGGAAATGAACTCCAGCCTCACTTTCCCTTAAAGCACCTTCTCCTTCAAGAAGTGATAGTGAATGTCAATATGCTTGGTTCTTGAGTGTTGCACTGAATTCTTGGAGATGTTTATTGCACTCATGTTGTCACGTTTAATGACCACTAGCTCCGTACAAGTAACACTGAATCTGACATTTACCTTTTCATCCAGATGACTTGAGTGCATATAACTGCAGCTGCTATATATTCTGCCTCTACTGTAGATAGGGAGACAGACTCTTGTTTCTTACTATGTCAGGCTACTAGGCTCTTCCCTAAAAGAATGCACCACCACTAGTGCTCTTTCTATCATCAATGCTTTCTGCCCAGTCTGCATCTGAGAATGCAGTAAGTGTGAACCTTCCAGTCTTGGGATACCACAAACCATAGTCCATTGTGCCTTTCAAATATCTGAGAATCCTCTTAACGACCATCAAATGAGTTTCCTTTGGACAAGCCTGAAACCTGGCCACCAAGCACACTGCTTGTAGTATATCTAGTCTTGAAGCTGTCAAATACAGTAAACTTCCAATCATTGATCTATTGAGAGTTTGATCAATAGTTGGAAAGCCATCATTTGGACTCAGCTTACAGTTCACCATCATTGGAGTCCCCACTAGTTTGTAGTCTTCCATCATAAATTTCTTCAACATCTCTTTTGTATACTTCACTTGAGAAATAAAAATGCCATTCTGCTTCTGATAAACTTGTAAACCTAGAAAATAGGATAACTCCCCTCGTATAGACATCTCAAACTCTGTCATCATCTTCTCAATAAATTGCTTGCATAGCTTATCACAGTGTCTTCCAAATATGATGTCATCCACATAAACAACAACTACCAACTGACTGCTGTCTTCTGTCATAACATACAAGTTGCTATCCACAACTCCCCTTTGCAGTCCCAATTGATGCAGATAAGTGTCGAATCTTGCATACTAAGCCCTTGGAGCTTGTTTTAAACCATACAAGGCCTTCTTCAGTCTGTACACCTTATCTCCATCATCATTGAGCTGAAAACCCTCAGGTTGCTCAATATACACTTCTTCTTCAAGGTTACCATTTAAAAATATAAATTTGACATCCATTTGGTACACCTTGAAACCTCTGTGAACTGCCAAGGCTAAGATCATCCTAATGGACTCAAGTTTAGCCACTGGAGTAAAAGTCTCATCAAAATCAATCCCTTCTACTTGGGCATAGCTTTTACATACCAGTCTAGCCTTATTCATGCCTACCTTTCCATCTTCATTCAACTTATTCCTGAAGACCCATTTTGTGCCTATGACATTCTTGTCTATTGGTCTTGGAACTAACTCCCATGTATTGTTCTTCACAGTTTGATCAAGCTCTTCATTCATGGCTTTCATCTAGTTCTCATCCTTGCTTGCTTCATATATAGACTTGGGTTCCACTTTTGACAATAAGGAGAAAGTAGCTGTCTTCATTTTCCTGGTCTACATTCCTACATTGGGATCTCCAATCACTTGATGATTTGGATGAATTCTTAACCATTTGTTATCTTTTGGTCTTCCATCCTTTTGCATTTCAACCTCACCCTCTTGTGATTCTGATTCAGTCTCTTGCTGTTGTTCCTTTTCAACTGCTACTGTTTCATTATCTTCAAGTTCTTTAAACATTGGACTTTTTGGCTCAACTCTCTTGGGATGACGTAATTGCTCATCAATTTTGACATCAAAACTTTCGACCACTTTTCCTAGCCTCTTGTTGTAATACCTGTAAGCCTTGCTTTTGAATGAGTATCCCAGAAAGATACCTTCATCTGCTCTGTCATCAAACTTTCTAAGGTTCTCTTCCTTCTTCTTAATGTAGCACTTTGACCCAAAGACCTTGAAGTACTTCACTGTGGCTTTTCTCCCAAATCATAGCTCATAAGGAGTCATGTTTTCATGGGGCCTCAACAGACATCTATTTGTGATATGAACTGCAGAATAAATGCCTTCTCTCCAAAAATGCTTGGCAACATTATTTTTTGAAAGCATTGTCTTTGCCATTTCTTGCAGAGTTTTATTCTTTCTTTCAACTACCCCATTTTGTTGGGGGTTTTTTTGCAGCTGAGTGTTGAATCCTTATTCCACTTTCATTGCAGAATTTTGTGAATTCATTCCATGTAAAATCCTTTCCTTGATCTGACCGAATACACTTAATTGTATTTTCTGTTTCATTTTCAACTCCCTTTTTGAATGTTTTGAATCGATCCAAGGCTTCGGTCTTGTCTTTGAAGAACATGACCCAAGTCATTCTAGAATACTCATCAATGAACAAGATGAAGTACCTTTCTCCTCCAATGGCTTGAGCCCTCATGGGCCTACACAAGTTTGTGTGAATTAAGTCCAGTGGCTTGTTAACATGAAACTCCTTTGACTTGTATGTTGCTCTTGCTTGCTTTCCTTTTTGACATGGTCTACACACATGATTTTTAAAACCTACAGAATAGAAAGATCTCTCACTGGCTTCTGTCTGCTTATCTTGGCAAGGTTTTTGAAATTAATGTGACCCAACCTTATGTGCCATAACTAGTTCTCATCATCCTGACTCATCAACCATTGGTTGTCATTAGTCTTTGAAAGAACATATAAGTTGCTTCCTGTTCTGATCCCCTGTGCCACAGTCTTTCCCTTTCCAATACTTTTAACGACACAATCATTCTTAGAAAAAGTTACTTAATTGCTCTGATCACAAATCTAACTAACACTCAAAAGATTGTGTTTTAAACCATTGACATACAACACATTATGGGATTTCAACTTTCCACTGTTGATATTAACAGTCCCTCTTCCTTCAATCCTTGCACCATCATTATTTTCAAATCTAACTGATCCACTTTCTTCAGCATTCAGACTTGAAAAAATTTCTTTATTACCTGTCATGTGAGTAGAGCATCCACTATCAAGGATCCATGGCAAGGGTCTACTATTGGCCTTGAAGGCCGCCTGTACAATGAAAGATGTATTGCTTTTCTTCTTATTTTTTTCAACCCATACTGTCTTTTCCTTCACTGTGGTGGGCTCTCTAACTCTTTCCTCCTTAATCTTTCTTCTCTCCGAGCTTGTCTACTAGGGGGATTTCTTCTGACATTCCTTCTAGGTTGCCTTTGAGATGAAAGGATGGTTTGACAATATCTGATTATATGCCCAAACTTCTGACACCTGAAGCATTCAATTCTGTCTTCAGCTAAAGGTGCAAATCTATTTCTTCTTGTGAACACTGGTTGTCTGATTTGTCTTCTGCACTCTGCAACTCTGTGTCCATAATCATTACACCCATAGCAGTATCCTCTAAAGCTGTCTCCTTGCCTAGATTTGCTTACTGTTGTGAAGCCTTCTTTGTCAGTCTTGTTCTTGGAGTAATTCTCAATACTTGACCTCCTTTGTTTTGCCTTGACAAAAATAATGGGGTCCTCAACAAACCCTTTTCCCTTAGTTTTCTCTATCGTCTGCTTCTCATACCTAAGTCCTGTCTTGTTGTGAGAGGGTCTTTGATAACCTAAGATTTCATCAAACACATTTTCTTCTTCTTTCATTTGTGAAGAATCATCTTCAACCTCTTGGTTAGACACTAATGGAGATGAGGTAGCAGCTTCCTTGTATCTTTTCTTTTTCTTCACAGACTCTGCAAGCTCTGTTTCTAGTCTTAGAATTTCATCCTCAAGCTTTGCACACTCACTTGTTTTTGAGGATAGAGTATTTTCAAGATCATTTGCAATTTTCTTTACTTCTTTATTTGAAACTTTTAGCGTAATTATGAGCTCAGTTGCCTCATTGTACTTATCATTTAACCTTTTGTTCTTCTTCCTTTCATCTCTGAGATCTATAAGAGCTGAATATAGCTCAGCTTCAAGATTGGCCTCATCTTCAAGATCATCTTTTCTTTTAAAAGCTTCATTGTCCTCAAGCATTTCATCGAATCAGACCATGAACAGGGTCTCACAGTCATCTTCCTCTTCTGACTCATCTAAGGAATGATTCTTCTTGGTAAAAAAAATTCTCTTCTTTGGTATGAATTTTCTTTTACCTTTCTTGTCATGATTCTCCTTGGGGTCTTCATCATCAGAGTCATATACTCTTCCTTTCTTTTGACACTTAGATGCAAAGTGTCCTAGGCATCCACAATTGAATAATCTGTGTTGACTTCACTTTATATTTTTCACTTCTCTTTTTGAGCCTTCTGGCAAGATAGGCTATCAACTCATCATTTGAGCATCATACTCACTAATTTCTTTTGTTTTTGTTAATTTCTCACTTGGTTATTTGATCTTCAACTTTCTTATGGCTTCAAAATCTGCTTCCTTCTCTATGGGCATTTCATCAATCATTCTCATTTCATAAGTTGTCAGAATGCCATGTAGATCATCAGTGGTCAAGGTGTCCAAGGTGTCCATCTCTTCTAATACTGACATCTTGGCATTGTACAACTTGGGTAGAGTTCTTAGGATTTTCTTGACAACATGTATCTCCTTTATCTCTTCACCCAACGGTCTGATTGCATTGGTAATGCCATTTACCTTGTTGAGATAGAACTCAATGGTTTCTCCTTTAGACATCTTCAGACTCTCAAACTGAGATCTTAAAATTTGTAACTTTGTCTCTTTTATCTTGTTGTCCCCCTCATGTACACTTTTTAGTTTGTCCCAAATTTCTTTGGAGGTTACTGATTACTCTGGTGAGCTGATTGCTAACAAGAGATGCCAGAAGAGCTATGACTACTTTAGCTTTATTTTCTCATTTTTTCATTTCCACTACATTTGTGATGTTTTCTATAGGATGTGTGTACCCATTCTTTACTACAAGCCAAACTCCATAATCATGAGATATTATGTATGCTTCCATCCTGACCATCCATAACTGTAGTTGGACGCATCAAATAAGGAAATCTTTTCATGCCTGCGGTGATCTTCACTGGATGCCATTTTTATTGTCTCTCAATATCGTCAGTACGCGAAGCTGTTAGTATTCTTCCATTGGAAACTCAGCTCTGATACCAATTGTGATTCCCAGGTTGACACTGAGAAGGGGGGGGGGGTAAATCAGTGACTATTAAAAATTTATTCTTAATGTTGCCTTGAGCTGTCTGTCTATGCTGAGCTGCCTTGAGCTAACTAGGAGACTTGTTCACTCATATAATCTATCAAACATATTTCATGATACACACCAACCATACACCCACAGGTATCCATACCAGGGGTTTGGCCTACCAAGTGTGCACACCCAACCTGCAATCCATACACTTCTATTCCACAGTTATAAATAAGCTCATTCACATCTACATAAGATAGTATGTAATGTGGTTCACCTATTACACACTGTGATGGCTACTCCACGGGATAATATCCTAAATCAGGGTTTTGTATTATACCCAATACATTATTCAAAGTGATTTGGCTGCTACAATAACTCAAGTGCTACAACATAGATACATTCCAAGCAATAACTTGGGATCCAGGCAACAACCCCAATCCTATCAAGCCCCTACTTGACAGGTTATAGAGAATAATAAATGGAATGATTTAAACCCTTCCCAGACATAGCAAATATCAGAAAATAGGGTTTGTGGCATGATTACCTTCCCAACGTGATCAAGGCATGAGTGATGCTCACCAAATGGGCCTCCCTAGCTCTTGAATATTGATGGATGTACATTTACAGGCTCACATAAGTGTTGGCACTCTTCCAACAACCCTTACACATACAAAATAACTCAACCTTCACCATGAATGCTTACACTACCTCTCCAAAGCTTTTGATGGCCATTAATAATAGAGAAACGTAGGTGGAGATGACTTTTTGTACACACAATGAGCTCTCAAACCTCTCTTTTTTCATAAACTCGCAGCTCAGACATCTCTAAACTCTATTTTCCTCCTTTAGATGAATAGAGCTCGAAGAGAGGAGTTTGGGGGATTTTAAATCACCTCGATCGGACATCGGATGGCCAAGATATGGCCATCCAAAGATCAGCCAGTAACAACATTCCAAATGGAATCTTTTAGAGCTCTATCCATGTGCCGCGAAGTACCGTAGCCACGACCCTCTGATCCACCTTACGTTGTTGTCAAGTTTCATTTGGGTCGTAGCGGAATCTTGAAGAATGGCCGTCGGATATGTCAATTGGAAGCAGAGTTCCATTTTGGCCGTCCGATGATCTTCATTACATCAGACAAACTCGGCGCAAATCATAGCCGCCAGATCTGGATCCGTATCTCTGTATTACAATATAGGTGCTTCACCGTATCAGGTCTTCCACTTAATGCGACACAGACCATCATGCTAAACTACATCCGGCCAACCACAGGCTTCGTGCAATAATCTTGACACGACCAACGAGAAGCACCATAGCCCGCAACTTTTTCGTCATTGGATTTGGATCTCGCATAGGTTGCCCAATCTCTCCCATCTATTTCTAATCATATCTTTTCTTCTTGACCAAACTACCCCTGAACATCTTTAGAAATGGCCTCTGTAACCTGAAACTATCACCTACAGAGAAGAGAACTCCAGTAGGGTACTGTGGGGGTCCTTTTCTGCGGCAAATGGTCGAACGCCTGGGGGGGGGGGGAAGCGAGGGCTCATGCACGAGGGCCTTGCGGGGCTTGTGCTATGCAGTGCTGTGCATGTGGGCAGCAACTATGGGGCTTGCTGTGCTGTGCTGCTGTGCGGCATTGCATGGCATGGCTGGCTGTCTGCTACCCTATTGCTATGCACCAGCATGCTGTTGGGTGGCTTGCTATGTGGCATGGCCTGGCCTGCTATGTGGCATGGCTTGGCCTACTGTGCTGGCTGGGCTGCCTAGGTTGCTGGCCACCTCAGGTGGGACCCACCTGTCCCCACCACTCTCTCTTACTTTCTCTCTCTTATTTCTCTTTTTTTTTTCTCTCTACTTTCTCTCTCTTCTTCATAACTACTCAAGCACTGAACTGCTAGCACATAGAGCTGTGTACTGGCTTCTGACTATCCACTATGTCTGTTGACTGTCTATATTGCCTACTAACAATCTCTCTCCTCCGTATCACTCGGCCAAGGTTGCCAACAATGACAACACACTCTGTACTGCTCATAAGTGCTCAATACCTACTTAACTTGGCCAAGGTTCTAACATTTTCATTAGTAGGTCAAACTAGTAATTTTAAGACTTTTCAATGTATAATAAGAAGGGTATAAATGTCTTTCACTATTAAAAGTTTCTTTCGTCAGTTAAGTGGGTGCGGTTGATGTTTTTTGAAACTTGTGGGTGGTGGTTGATGTTTTAGATACTTCTTGGGTGGTAGGTGAATTTTTTTTTTTAAACAAATATATAGCTTACCCTAAAATAAGAGACGAAACCTTAAATGACTATATAAACATTAAGGCTACTTGCGGCTTAACACTTTAAAACCTAATGTTATATGCATCGTAACACCATGCTAAACGGAGCGGATATAATCCTGGCCATTTCACTGATACCCGAATCCGACCCTTGCTCTTTGAATTTGAATCCGAATCCAATTGTTCAAATTTGGATTCTCCTAAATGGATGAGAATTCAAATAGGATTTGGATTTTTGGCTATCCATTTGCATCCTTAATTGTACTCATCTTTTGTAGGGGAAGGAGCTACTGTGCGCTACTTGTGAGAGGACCAGGAAATGAGGTTAGGGCCAAGATAAATAACACACCTAGGGATGTAAATAGATCAAATTTGAATCGGATACACCACTATCTAAATCCAAATCCGTTTACCAACTACCCTATCTAAATTCGATCCAAAATCCGATGGATGAATAAAAACTAAATCCGAATTCAAAATTTAACCGGATATTCGGTTAAAATCCAATTTAAAACAAAAAAAAAATGGAATTATAATACAAAATTGCATGGAAAATGAGAAAAAAAGTCATAGTTTAAAACAAATATAGTCTATACTAAGAAAATAAGAAAGGAAACTTTAAATGGCTATATAAATATAAAGGCTATATGCATCTTAACATTCTAAAACCCAAGGTTTTATGCATCTTAATATTAGGCTAAATGGAGCAGACATAATCCTGATCATTTGATTGATATCCGAATCTGACCCATGCTATTCAAATTCAATTACAAATTCGAATCCGATTGATTGAATTCGGATTCCCCTAAACTGATGTGAATTCAAATCAGATCCAAAATTTCTATTATCTATTTACATCCTTAAACATACCCCCACTGGACTTCTGATCTGAGGCATTGCCAGCCCAATCGACATTCGTAAAGGCTTGCAATTGGAGAGAGGCGAAGCAGTCCAAGAAAAACCCATGGGCCATACTACCCTTGAGGTACGGTAAGATGCGCTTCACATCGGTCCAATGATCAACCACGGGAGAGTGCATGAACTGACAGGTCCAATTAATGGCAAAGAAAATATCAGGATGAGTCAGAGTGATATACTATAAGGTGCCAACAATGGACTGATATTTTACCAAAAAAAAAAAAAAAGGACTGATATTTAGTGGGGTCATCAAACAATACACCCTTGTGTTGAGTAGGCTTGGAGCTGACTAAATAGGCGTGAGAACCGGTATACAATTACGCATACTAGCCCGAGTCAAGAGATCTGAGATATAGCGATGTTGAATGAGCAGGAGACAAGTCCAACGCGGAGAGACTGCCACACCAAGGAAAAAGCTAAGTGGGCCCAGATCCTTGATAGAAAACTATAAACCGAGCTGAGTGATGAGGGTGCAAATGCGGTCCAGGGCATTACCAATCACAATTATATTATCAACATAAATCAACACAAGAATATGGTTTGGACCAGAGTTGAAGATGAAAACGACGGATCAGTTCGCGTTGCGATGAACCCAACAATCTCAAAATAAGATGAGAGCCACTGGAACCAGACACACGGAGCTTGTTTGAGGCCATAGAGAGAGAGCGGCCAAACTTGCAGAAATGATGAGGTCGGTAGAGAGAGAGCGGCCCAACTTGCAGAAATGATGAGGTCGGTTTGGGTCCACAAAGCCTGAGGGCTGGGACATATAAGCCTCATCATTTAGGAACCCATGCAAAAAGGCATTATGAATATCAAGCTGCCAGATGGGCTAGGCATGTGAGAAGACAATGGAAAGAATGGTGCAAACTGTGATGGTTTCACAACTAGGCTGAAAGTCTCTATATAGTCTAGCCCTTTTAGTTGATGATAGCCCTTAGCTATAAGGCAGGATTCATAATGCTCAAGAGAACCATCAGCCCGATGTTTGATTCGATAAACCCACTTGCAGCCAACAAGGTTCACATGGGGGAAGGGGGAACAAGGGTCTAAATTATGTAGCAAGGCATTGAATTTAGCAGACATGATAGCCCGCCATTCCAGAGAGAGGTCAGCCTGCAAGAAGCAAGTGGGGTCCACCAGAATGGAGGATGGGCTGGTATGGTGGATGTCGCGATCTATTTTTGGATATGGGCGTGATACTCAAGTTGCTTACCAGTGACTCGAATCACCCAATATCACATGCTTGTCATGAACAACTAAACCACCACACAACAACTCACATACACAATATCTAATATAGTCAAAGTAAAATAGTTATAAATATAGCAATAGAAAAAATAACATAAATCAAGTAAAATAACCGATGCCAACTAAATGATAATTGTATTAAATAACATTGTTATTTATCAAAAGCTAACATCCCAAAACGTATCTCAAATATCCTGTTTATACAAGTTACTCAGAAGAACAGATCCAGACGAAGACCTACAAAGAATAGGCTATATAGTCTATTTAGAGATTTATGAGAAGACATTTCTTAGAAGCCATAGATACAATTGCTGCAGATGCAGCCTCCTCCATGGCTCTCCTTAATGAGCTCCCCAGTAGTGCTAGTGTGGCTGGTATCGATGGTAGAGGAATCCATAAAGTCTGCCACAAATTTTGTACCTGTATCAGAATCTGAAAAGAGGTATCGATACAGGGGTGAGCTCACATCCCAACTCAGTGAAAAGTCAAGCTAAATGCACATGCACATGAATGTAGATATATGTTATTCATTAATTAAGTCTGGTGTAATGGTTTGATAGTGCCATCTCAGGATTCACCACAGTCCCTGATTCATGGATCTAACGCTTATGCAAAGGAAAAAGGTACAGAGCCTACAATCCCGGACAGCGATCCTTACCCCCAAGGATGAACCACCACAATGATCCCGGATCAATGGATCGCCATCCCCCGGTATATGCTCGGTCCTAGCATTCTCAGTCCCTGACTGTCGGGACTCATCCTGTCACCACTACATAGTCCATAGGGAAAGTTCAGGTCTTAGACCTTCCCTATTTATAGAGTTTATGCTAGTACATAACCGCCTACTAGCAAGGGTTCAGCCATGGTGTGAAATCCTAATAGCATACATCTAGATGCTACACAATATATAAAGGGGGCCATACTCCAACAGAGAACCTTGACCTAATCCCATAGCGCGTCGTGCCTCTCTTAGAGTGCTAGCTATGCAAAGCTGGGTCCATATGGCCCATGCGTTACCAGTCCTTTGGTGCACACACATCACATAGACTAAGACTCAACATACATCATTCAATCATGTTATTGTAATGCAATGCATGCACAATTATAGATAGTTAATCATGACAGGTTATCCATCAATCACATACAGTCATACACTATGTTTCTATGAAGTCTACGGTACCCAACCCCTCAGCTGATGGTGAGAGCAGCAGCGAATCTGAAGTCGACAGAAGTGTAAGACCCCATTTTTTGCATCTTGTGATGAATGGCATTTTAGTCATTTAAGTTTGTTAAAATCATTAAAAAAAGTATAAATACAAAAAAAAGGAAAAAAAGGGAAATATAAATTACAATTTTTTTTGTTGGATCGGTCCTAGTTTATAGATTTTTTGAGATAGGTTTAGTTTTCTTTTCATGTGGGCTGAGGATTATGATGTTGGTTTTATGATTATTGGGCATAGGTTATTGTTCTTTTAATGGGCTGGGGTCTAAATTAATAAAAACCAATAGATTTATGTTTATTTTTATGGACCCAAGGTTAAAGAAAGGCTTTAGGCATTGCAGGTCAAAAAAAGATAATAGAAGGACACCTAGGTAATTAGCTTAGGTCATAAAACCCAGATAAAACCCTACGCTAATAGAGAAGATTTCATTTCATGCAGGGGGAGTGTGTTGGTTGAGAGGTTAAGGCAGAGAGAAACCAGGGTGAAAGACATTCATAGAAAGGGAGAGAGCTCGACTGGTGGCTAGAAAATAGGGGAAGAGAGAGGCAGCCAGGGTTGAGTGGCATGTAGAAGATGAGAGAGAGAGAGAGAAAAATAGAGAGAAGAATAGGTGAAAGGGGGTACCCGTGAGAAAGTTGAGAGAGGCATTTGAGAAGAAGGGTGAAAGTATAGAGAGCCACAGGCTATGAGGGAAGAAAATAGACGAAGATGAAAAGAAGCAGAAGAAGAAGAAGAAGAAGAAGTAGAAAGAAATAGAAGAGGCTGAGGGTGAGAGCAGTAAGAGGAATAGAAGAAATAGGAGAGCATGTCGGCTGTAGGAAGAACAAGGGAAGTAGAGGGAGAGTGATTGTGATTCCTTCTTGCTTTTCTTTCATTTTTCATCTTCTCTGGAAGAAAATCGAGCTCTCTGGTCCAATATCTATTGGCCTTTTTTATTCGAGGTCTTGATTCAGCTCCGCTCAGGGATTAGATGACAACAATCAAACTTCTTATTTAGATTTTGACGATTATTTGTTTATATATCTCTTCCTCGGTTTGTCTCAACATCAGGTAACATTTCTTATTGGAGGCATTTCAAGTTCTTATTGACATCGGTTGTTTCTCTAGTTCTTAGTTTTCACTGACTGTAATAGCCTCTTCTTGTTCTCAGTTTCATTTGTAGCGATTTTCAAAATCTTGTGGGTATGGAACTTTGTTCTTGGTTTTCATTTCTGGCATGGTGTTGAACTCTGTTGCTTTCAATGATTGACTCTTGATTCTCCAACAAGGATAATTTACTTTTGCCTAGTTTATTCAATTCAGGTAAGCAATCTTCACATATTTAATTCCTTCTTTGAATTTCCTCTACAGATATGTGTGGTGGCTAGTCCATGGAGAGATGCCTACTAGTACTGTATATACTTGATACGCTTCTTTTAATCCTTTACAAGAAAAGGGTTCTTACCTTGTGTTTCCCCAGCATATATAACTGAGAGGGCACAATAATGCTAGGGTTCAGATAGCTACAACTGTTAGTGTCCAACACCCACCAAACACACTAATTTCAAGTAATTTTTGGGCTTATATCATGCCCTACAATGTAATCCTAAACTAGCTAGGTATTCAATAATACACACCTCAGCTTGGATATCATAGTTTGGTAAGCAATGCAAAATACAGAGTAGAGAAAATTTCGTAGCCAATGCTTCCATATGTTCGAAGATGATTCTGGCACTTCCAACATTCCACAGGAAACTTCAATAGCTCCCACAGTTGAGATAACTTGACTCTTCAAATGAAACCCTTGCTCACAACTCAATTTTTCTCTTTCATAAGCTAACAACCACCATAAATACTCAATGAATGCTCTACCAACCTCTCACCACTCTTCAACGCATTATGGACATGCAAAAATGAGGTTGAAAGGTGATTGAATGCTCGTCCACACAGAATCTCTCCCAAAATCTCCTTCTTCTCTCTTTTTTACTTTTTTGCAACTCACATTTCATATTTTTTTTGTTCTTAGGTTAAAGAACTTTCAAAATGGAGTGGACTGGCCTTTGGATTGTTAGATTTGGACATTAGATGGCCAAGATATAATCAAAACAAGTTCGGCCAATGAAAATATTTAAAACAAAATATTTTCAATGAGATCAGTGGGGTTATGGATTTTCAGTTCATGGGGGGTAGTATGGGATGCCTGTGTCACACTTGAGCCTCGCCACCACTGGCACCGCAAACGCGCTGTCGAGTTCTGATTGGTTGGCTTGAGAATATTTGATAAAGGCCGTCGGATCTGAGCAAAAAGTCAGGATTACATTACATCCGTCAGATCTCTCGAATTACGTTAGAGGAGATCTTGTAAGACCCGCACTCCAATAACTTCGTCTAACCGTATCGTGCCAGGTCTTCATATCATTCTTGGACCAAGTGGACCGAGCGTGTGAAGATAGATCACAAACCAGGTATGACAATCGAGTTAAAAACACTAAAAACATACCTAAGGTTGCATGCCTGGGTAGGTATGGTTGACCACAAGGAAGGGAACCAAAAATCTAAAATCTAGAACCCCATAGTCGATGATTTCAACCCTATGGTTGACAATTTATGCGACTGTATGATCGATCGTGAGAACCCAGATCAGACTCTGAGTTTTGAAAACTTTCCTAAACTAAGGGATTGCTTTCCTAATTGAAAAAAGACTTTATATGGAGAGTTTTTCTCTATATAAAGGACGTCCCTTAGTCCTTTTTCACTCTTTTAGAATATTAGTAAACCCTAGAGAAAGAAAAGGAAGAGAAAGAAGAGAAGAAGAAGAAGAAAAAGCTAAGGAGAAGAATTTACTGAGAAGAGATTGGCTCTCTATCACAGGCAATGGTATGAAACAAATATCTGGAGATGTAAACTCTAAGGAATAAGACTTCTATGAAAGATAGGCAATATCAACCTATTATGATCTATGTGATTTCCTTGAGAAAATCCCAAGGAGAACCATGAGAAATGAATTTAATGATTAGGGTTGATAAGAAACTACTAATGATGGCCATAGGATGACCTTAGAATAAACCCCATTGAAGAACAGAAGAATTGACCCAGGAAGAACTCGAATTTCATGTAGACTGTGACAAAAAATCTCAAGGTCGCAGCTACGGTCGACCATAGCATGACCAGTATGACCAAAGGATCGACCTTAGGCATTCGAGAAGATTTTAGAATTCATATGGATGCAGATGGTCTCACCATATGCGATCGTAAGGTATCGACCGTAGACAGTAAGTGTAAGACCCATATCGAACTAACCGGTCTTACCACCTTGTACTAGGTCTACCTATCATGGTCGAGCCGTAGACCAATTGCGTGAAGAAAATCACAAGACCAGGTATGAGTCTAACCCAAAAATAGTATATGTGAGGGTAGGGTCGCATGCCTAAACAGGTAAGGTCGACCCCACCTCAACAGAAGTCCAACCCATGACTTTTTAGTCGTCGGGTCGCATGACTAAGAAGGTGTAGGGTCGACGGATCCTGCGACCCCACGTCCGACCCTACGATGACAGACAGAAACTGTAAATTAGGAAACTTTCCTAATTCCAAGGGGTTCTTTCCTAAACTCGATGGGACTTATTTTGGAGGGTTTTTCTCTATAAATAGGACGTCCCTTAGCCTCTTTCACTCCTTTTAGAACCCTAATTGAAAGTGAGAGAAAGAGAAAGAAAAGGAAAATTGAAGAAAAGACTAAGGAAGAGGAGGAAGTTCAGAGGAACCTCTGAATCTCAGCCAACCTCAGGTATGAACCTAATTCCCTTAATAAATTAAGAGCCTAAAATAGATTATGAAGAAGTTAGGATTAAGAGAAACCCAAATCATCCATCCATGGACGAGTTCCAAAGGAATCCATGGAAGTAATCATATTAGGCAATGGAAAGTGTGTAAAAATCATTGTTATGAGCCATAGAACAATATTAGAATGGACCTATGAGACCACAGGATCGATCACATGCCCTCGGGAAGTCCCAGGAAGGGTGTGGTCGCACGTAGGGTCGAATGGTATCCGACCCCACGTCCGACCCTACACTTTAGGGTCACAGAAAACTGCTACCCTAAGTGCTACCCAACCTGCGACCCTACGATTTCAGCTAGTCTAAGTTTATTAGAATTAATTCTAATTGAAATCTATTGACATTTTAGGCCTTTCTACTGATTTAAAGGTGATTCATAAAGCTTGAACGAGGATCTATGCTCAATTAAAGGTGAGAGAACAAGACCTAAATTAATTGGCTAATAAGAAACTATTTTCGTTTATTGAATCCAATACATTGTATGATCCTATGATTGTATGATTGTAATGTGCATATCACATGTCATCCACTATTCCTGTTATTACTGTTCAAGCATATTTAATTTCGTTTATTATAACATGATGATGATTATGATGCTAGGAATAGGCATGCGAATGTATGGGTGTGGTTAGTGTACTTGATGCGAGTAGAGCATCAGGGGGAGGACATGACACTGTGGTTCATCCTGGTCACCAGACTCTAGCTCTATGTCTACTCAAGTCTTGTCTACTAGCATCGTCGTATCGCCATTACCTTAGCAGAACTATTACGTTGTAGGGCATCAGGGGAGGTGGTCTCGGACCATGTAGTCTCTGACTCTGCCGGGGGGCCTTTGCTCTATCTCTATGGACTTATTGAGGGATGCTAGGGTGAGGCCTTGGATACATTGTTTGACATTAGGATTGATTAGTTGCGAGCCCAGTTTGCAAGCCCTCGTTAACAGGGGCTTACGTGTTGGTATGGGTAGAGCATCAGGGGAAGTGTGATGTGGTGCTGTCTTAAGCACTTTAGCTCTATCTCTATTCCATGGTGGGTGCATGTGGGGGCGGCAATGGTGTTTAATCCGTTGGGCGGTTCCATACATTCGTGTATAGAGGTGCGGCGGCCACCTATCCTTTCTACAGCACATTGCAAACTTATGTACCAGACTAAAGAAATGAATTGAATGCATGCATATGTTTGTTGCATTGTTTTGTTTGCTCACTGAGCCGTGATGTGTGCTCACCCTTTCGACGTCGAATATTTTAAGTTGATGATGTAGGTACCACAGTAGAAGATTATATAAATGCTTCGATGTATGAACATGCCGCGGTGATGGACACTGAAGTTATGATGGAGTTGCATGATTCGTCATGCGAGTGCAACTCTTGTGTTTTCGATGAGATTTGGTTTAAATTATACAGACAATGTAATTGATTTAATTATTTTAATTTATGTCTTAGTCCTTGTGGAGATAATTGGATAATTTATTTACTCTATTACAGTTAGATTCTCAGTTCATTTAATATATAAGACTTCCGCTATTGTTTATTTACTCTGATTATAGTTTTGGATGTGTATGGTTTAAACAAACGGACACAGCCTATTCGAGATCCTGGTTGAACCGTTGGTTTATTAGCGGTTCATCACACCGTTCTGAATAGTATGGAATTGGGGTGTGATAACTTGGTATCAGAGCTCTCAGGCCTTGTCTATTAAACCAATATATTTCTACAAAATTTCGTGAACTGAGTTAGGATAAAATTTAAAAGCTTTAATAGGAACACACTGTAAGCACTTGTGTGGTTTGAGACAAAATTAAGAAAGGGAATAATGCATATATAAAAAGGAGAAACAAGTTTTATATACATTAAATAAAAAGCACGTTTAAACATATCCAAAGCAGAGTACAGTCCATAACCCAGACAATTACTCTGTAGTACAAAGAAAAAAAAGAAAAGAAAATATACATCATGGAGCTGGAGGTGATGGAGGAGGAGGTGCCTCGCGATCTCTGTTATAGTCCTCAGCATACACTCTAGTCAACCAGGCTACCTGAGTCTGGGTCGTCTGGAGACTAGCTGTTAACTCGGCCATCCACTGCTCAAACGCACGCTGAGCATCTAGAAACTCGCCCACTCTCCTATCTATCTTGCGCTGAGCATTTAGAAGCTCTCCCACTCTTTAGTCCGTCACGCGCTGAGCCTTTCTGATCTCGTGCAGTAATCCCATCATATCATCAGATGGTGGGTGTAAAGGACCAGCCATGTGTGAAGGATCCTGAGATGGACCAGCTCTAGTAGAATGTGGAGGTGATGGAGGAGGTATAGCGTCTACATCCATATATATGCGATCCTCATCCTCAGCATCACCCCCATGGACCCCTGCTTCGGCTGCTGCTGCTGCTGCTGCTGCTGCCTCAACGTCTGCTGTCTCTACCCGAGTACGAAGACGCACCAGAGCGTTTCTCTCATCATCACTCACCTGAGCATCCCGCATACCCATCCTATAGATGGCCTCTCAGTCTAGAAATGATGAGAAGGTCTTCTCCTGAATCCTCTCATGTACTAAATCAATGCCTAGGCGGGTGAGCAGTGTAGTGATCAGACGTCCGTAGGGCAGGTTGCCTAGCTGACCAGACAGCGTAGCATGGAACATCGTCCTTATGATAATGTAAGGTAGGAAGACAGGCTGCCTAGTGCAAATGCAGTAGAGGACATACTAGGTCAACTGGAAGATCCTCTCATAGTGTCCACTCTGGGGGTATCAGGTTGTGCTGGATGATCTTGTAGTACACCCGAGGCTCTGGACATAGGTTGATCGCTTTCATCTCTCAATGATCATCTCTAATAAGCTGACTGTCAATCTTAGCACGCATCTCCAAGGATAGGAATTGGGGCTCCTTGGGAGCAAAGTACACCAAAGGGCCGTCATTTGATATGCCCAAAAGATCAGCCAACTGCTGGCAATTAAATGAAACCTTTATCCCTTTGACGTAGCTCGTGATCTTGAGCTCCCTACCCCTCTCTGTGTCATTGCGATCCCCACTACCTAGAGATTGCAATAGAACTGTCTCACCAAATCCGAACGGGTACAAGTGTCATAGGTGATTACAGGGAGCCAGCCCAAGTCACCAAATGCCCCCTCCACGTTGAACAAGGCTAGACTAGCCAAGTTCACACAGCGACCCCCCTTTACTTTCTTACGCTCATAGCGAGCATACTGAGCTTCGACCTCGTTGGAGCGGAAACGAACTGGGTCATGAGCCCTAGGCACCTTGGTACGAGCCATATTATCTACCAAAATAAAGAGAAACAAATAATAGATCAGTAATGGTGAAAAACCCAAAAATTTTGGCATTATAACGGCATAAATTGGTCAAAAGACTTACTTTTCACCCAAACACTTGGGCAGGAGGACCTACATAGGTTCTAAACCATCTTGCAAGGCTCATACAGTTGGAAATTTAATCTAGAAAAATTGAATTTGAGGAAATTTCAATAAATTCAAAAAATCTCAAAAATTAGGTCAAAAATAGAAAATTTTAAGTTTCTCGATAACCAACCGATGAAACTTGAATATTTTTGAGGGCTTTCGTCCATTGGGTGACCAATAGCAAAAGCCCCCAATAAAAATTAAATTTTTACGGTTAGAAAAAGTTTAATTTGAAGAAAACGATGTAAATGGATAAAAACCTAGTTTAGAAAGCTTAAAAATGCGGAAACAGTAGAGAGCATATCTTTAGAGAAGGAGCGGAAGTCGCAAACGGAAGGAAAGATCACCAAACACTAGGGGTCGATACTGTAGCAACTCAGGGAAACGGGTTGAGTTGGAAGAAAGGAGAAATAATGGGAAATGAATCTAAAATCGGGTTTAAAAACCTGATTCTGGATTGTAGGGTCACAGAATTTGATCAAAATGTGTGACCCTACGTTAGACCCTACCATCGACCCTAGGCTCTCGGTGATCTGACAGAGAACCGTGGGTCGGACCTAGGGTCGGACATATACCGACCCTACGATCGACCCTAGGCTCTCGGTAAGCTGACAGGGTTTCTTAGGGTCGCATACCCTAGGGTCGCATAAGGACCGACCCTACCATCGACCCTACGATGGAAAATACAATATTTTGTCAGAATGATCTGAAAAATTTGAAATTTATATTGATTAGTTGGATCTTTACTTGAGAACAACTTATGTTGATTGCCTCACATGTACTATGGTTGTTTTCAGACACTACTACCACCAGAATAGGAAATGGCTGGGCGAAGGGTGACCAGACGAGGCCTTAACCCAATTCCACCACCACTACCTGTGGAGGAAGACAGCCATGTAAATCATGAAGCACAGGAGAATCTGAATACAGCACCGCTAGTGGCTAGTGGCCAGGCAAATCCTACAAATTTGCCAGCTCCACCTACAGATCTAGCTATAGCAGTAATGAACTTGGCTCAACAGCTGCAACAAATACAGCAGGTGCAAGCCAATATGCAGACTGCTATAGGCATGGCTTTTCCAGTTGCACATACGACACCTATGCCAGCAGGACAAGCTAGCACAGTACCAGGGAAAAGCAACACGGTACCCCACGCACCTCAAACACCAGTCATGTCGGCTCAAGTATAGAATCCTGAGGTAGCTCAAGGTAGTTACCAGTATCAACCACCTATGTATGGGGCCTATGCTCACAGTTGGACCACTCTCGACTAATCGAGCATTTCCTGAAGATGAAGCCCAAGGAATATAATGGTAAGCCAACAGATCCTTTGTGGTCAGCACATTGGATTGATGAAATGGAAAGAAATTTTACGATGATGACAGTGAATGAGGAAGAGAAAGTGCTGTGTGCAACCTTCATGCTGAAAGGCGATGCACACCACTGGTGGAAGTCCACATGGACTTATCAGTTAACAAAGCACACCTAATTGACCTGGGTTATATATAAAGAGGCATTCTTTGAGAAGTATTTCCCTAGAAGTTTTAGAGATTCTATGGAGAGAGAGTTCCTGAGTTTATATCAAGGGAAAATGACCATGGATGCATACCAACAACGTTATGATGAGCTGTTTTTCTTTGCACCCGCCAGCATGCAGGAAGAAAACACAAAGACCCGAAGGTTCGTCATGGGACTTAGGGGAAGCATCCGTGAGCATTTTCTGGGACTGGAGAAGAAAGTCCACAATGAAGTAGTACAAATTGCTCGAGTAATAGAGTCGAGCCAGAGAGAGAGCTACTTTGCTCAAAATAGAGGTATCAAGAGGCCAAATGGGAATTCTTATAACGGAGGGAATACAAAGACATTCAAACCCTTCCGTACTCAAGGCTTTAATGCTGCAGCCAAGACTACTCCAGCAGCTCAACTGCAACAAAAGCAAAACAATGAAGGAGTAAAATGCTTTAACTACAACCAAGTAGGACATTATTCAAGGGAGTGTCCTAAACCCAGGAAGCAGCTACAACAAGGAAAGGTTTATGCTGTTACATCTGAGGATGCTGCTGCAATCGCTTGATGTGGTCACAGGTATGACCTGAACCTTTCATTTTGTGTTACATTGTGTGATCATGTGGACTAAAACTAAAACAAATCACAGGTATTGTACCTATTAATGGCATACCCGGTAGAGTACTCGTTGATTCTAGAGCTACTCATTCTTTTATATCTGTGTCATTTAGAAAGAAGCTGAATCTACCCCTCAGATCGTTAGATTACAAACTGCTTGTATGATCGTCGATGGGATTAAAAGTGGAATTAGAAAAAGGTTATGGACCATGTCCAATTCTTATTGACGAGAAGACTTTGGATGCAACCTTGATTCAACTTGAGATGGCAGACTTTGACGTCATCTTGGGAATGGACTGGTTAGCTCGGCATTCTGCAAATCTATTATATGTAGAAAAGAAACTGACATTTAAAGACAAAGGAGGAGCAGAGTTTAGTTTTACGGGAACCAAACTTCTCCGTAAACGAAAACTCATCCTCTCTGCATTAAAGGCTAGGAAATGCCTAAAAAAAAGTGGAGTTGGGTATCTAGTATCAGTGGTCGAACTCACCAAGGAAGAACCACGAATGGAGGATATTGATGTTGTGCGTGACTTTTCAGATGTATTTCCTGAAGAACTACCAGGACAACCACCCGACTGAGCGATAGAGTTTGTTATAGATCTGATACCTGAAGCCGCACCAGTATCTTAAGCACCTTATAGAATGGCTCATACTGAAGGAATTAGAAGTATAGTTACATGAATTACTAGATAAGGGTTACATCACATCTAGCATATCACCATGGGGAGCACCAGTATTATTTGTAAAGAAGAAGGACAATAGTGTTCGATTGTGTATAGACTACTGGGAACTGAATAAGCTGACAATCAAGAATCGGTACCCATTGCCTCGAATCGATGACTTGTTCGATCAGTTGCAAGGTGCCAAGGTGTTCTCTAAGATTGATCTTCGGTCAGGATACCATCAGTTGAAGATTAAGGATGGTGATATTCCAAAGACAGCATTTAGAACGAGATATGGACATTATGAATTTTTAGTCATGTCTTTTGGATTGACTAACTCACCCACAACATTTATGGAACTCATGAATCGGGTATTCCATGATATGTTGGATACGTCGGTCATTGTGTTTATTGATGATATATTGGTCTACTCCAAGGACAAGAAAACTCATGTCATGAATTTAAGAGCCGCTCTGCAGCGATTAAGGAAAGAGAAGCTTTACGCCAAATTTACAAAGTGTGAGTTTTGGTTAAATGAGGTCGCTTTCTTAGGCCATGTTGTATCCGCTGAAGGAATTAAAGTGGATCCTAGTAAGATTGAAGCCATTGTGAAGTGGGAAGCACCAAAGACGTTGTAGAAATTAGAAGTTTCCTAGGTCTAGCTGGGTATTATCGATGATTCATGGAAGACTATTCCAGAATTTCCGTACCTCTCACCAGTTTGACTAAGAAAGGAGAAAATTTTGTTTGGATCGACAAATGTGAGAAAAGTTTCCAAACATTGAAGGCTAGATTGATATCTGCTCCGATCTTGACTATTCTTATTCCAGGACAGCCATTTATCTTGTATACTGATGCGTCAGGATTGGGTTTAGGATGTGTATTTATGCAAGGAGAACAAGTAATTGCGTATGCTTCAAGACAACTGAAGACACATGAGAAGAACTATCCCACTCATGACTTAGAATTAGCAGTAGTAGTACATGCTGTCAAGATATGGAGACATTACTTGTACGGAGAGAAATTTCAGATTAAATCAGACCATAAGAGTCTCACTTATCTTTTTAATCAGAAGGAGTTGAACATGAGACAAAGAAGATGGCTAGAATTATTGAAGGATTAGGATTGTGATATCCAGTATCATCCAGGAAAGGCTAATGTAGTTGTTGATGCGCTAAGCAGAAAAGCAATGATAAAATCTCAAGGAGAGGTTAATACAACTACAACAATGTGTATTACAAGAAAAGTGTTCAATTATGGTAATGAGAAGTTCGTGATAGATGCATCGGGTGAATCAACCAACCAAGGGTTTATTTATCGGTTTTCAAATATATTCGCAACGTTGAAGATTGTACCTGATATAATTGATGAAGTGAAAGCAGCTATTAAATCAGACCCTTATCTGAGAACGGTACAAGAAGACATCGAAAAAGGTAGGACTATTCCTGAGTTCACCTTAGATGATGAAAAGGTACTGAAGTACAAAGGAAGAATATGTGCTCCTGAAACAAAAAATTTGGACATTAGACACCGACTAATGAAGGAAGTTCATACCATCGCCTATTCGGTACATCCTGAAAGTACAAAGATGTATCATGATTTGAAGAAATTATATTAGTGGAGAGGAATGAAAGCAGATGTAGCTAAATTCGTGTTTTAATGCCTAAATTGTCAGAGGATGAAGGCTGAATGACAAAGACCTGCAGAACTGTTGCAGCCACTGCCAGAACCAGCATGGAAATGGGACTGCATCACTATGGACTTCGTCACCGGGTTACCATTGACTCCTCGAGTAGTTGACGCGGTCTGGGTGATTGTAGATCATCTGACTAAGACAGCTCGCTTTATAGCAATACGACCACAGTATACCCTGGAGAGGTTAGCCAAGCTATATGTGGATAACATTGTCAGATTACATGGTGTACCTGAAAGCATTGTGTCTGATAGAGACCCATGCTTTACTTCAAAGTTTTAGGAAGGATTGCAAAAGGCTATGGGTACAACGTTGAAGTTCAGTACTGCATTCCATCCTCAGACAGAAGGACAGTCAGAGCGTACCATTCAGATTTTAGAAGACATGCTTCGAGCTTGTATTATTGATTTTAAAGGATCATTGGATGAGAAACTACCATTGATCGAGTTTTCCTATAACAACAGCTATTAGGCTACCATACAGATGTCACCCTATGAAGCACTGTATGGAAGGAAGTGCCGAACTCCTTTGTTTTGGAATGAAGTTGGTGAACGTAGCATCGTTGGACCAGAATTTGTTGAAGAGACTTGTCGAGTAGTCAATATTATCAAGGAAAGAGTTAGAACAACTCAAAATTGTCAGAAACAGTATGCAGATACTCGACGCAGAGACCTTAAATTTGTTGTAGGTGATAAGGTATTCCTGAAGAAATCACCTATGCGGGGTTTAAAATGATTCGGACAGAAAGGGAAGCTAAGTCCGAGATATGTTGGGCCGTATGCGATTCTAGCTAAACGTGGAAAAGTGGCTTATCAGTTAGCACTACCACCATCTATGTCAAGTGTGCATGATGTATTTCATATCTCATTATTAAAGAAGTACGTCAGAGATCCAACGCACGTTTTGACAGCGGATCCACCAGATCTACCAGATCTAACTGATGATTTGACATTCGAAGTAGCACTAACTGAAATCACTAGTCGAAAGGTTCAACGTCTCCGCAATCGTGACGTATACTATGTTAAAGTTACTTGGAGAAGCCAAGATATAGAAGAGATCACATGAGAAGAAGAGAACGCTATGCGAAAGCAATATCCTCACCTTTTCGACTCGGAAGGTATGTACAAATTTTGAGGATGAAATTTTTAATAAGAGGGGGGGGGGGAGTTGTAAGACCAGTATCAAACTAACCGGTCTTACCACCTTGTACCAGGTCTACCTATCATGGTCGAGTCAAGTGGACCAAGTGCGTGAAGAAAATCACAAGACCAGGTATGAGTCTAACCCAAAAACAGTAAATGTGAGGGTAGGGTCACATGCCTAAACAGGTAGGGTCGACCCCACCTCAACAGAAGTCTAACCCATGACTTTTTAGTCGTCGGGTCGCATGACTAAGAAGGTATAGGGTCGACGGATCCTGCGACCCTACGTCTGACCCTACGATGACAGACAGAAACCGTAAATTAGGAAACTTTCCTAATTCCAAGGGGTTCTTTCCTAAACTCGATGAGACTTATTTTGGAGGGTTTTCCTCTATAAATAGGACGTCCCTTAGCCTCTTTTACTCCTTTTAGAACCCTAATTGAAAGTGAGAGAAAGAGAAAGAGAAGGAAAATTAAAGAAAAGACTAAGGAAGAGGAGGAAGTTCAGAGGAACCTCTGAATCTCAGTTAATCTCAGGTATGAACCTAATTTCCTTCATAAATTAAGAGCGTAGAATAGATTATGAAGAAGTTAGGATTAAGAGAAACCCAAATCATCCATCCATGGACGAGTTCCAAAAGAATCCATGGAAGTAATCATCATAGGCAATGAAAAGTGTGTAAAAATCATAGTTATGAGCCATAAAACAATCTTAAAATGGACCTATGAGACCACAGGATCGATCACATGCCCTCAGAATGTCCCAGGGAGGGTGTGGTCGCACGTAGGGTCGAATGGTATCCGACCCCACGTCCGACCCTATACCCTAGGGTCACAGAAAACTGCTACCCTAGGTGCTACCCTACCTATGACCCTATGATTTCAACTAGTCTAAATTTATTGGAATTAATTCTAATTAAAATCTATCGACTTGTTAGGCCTTTCTACTGATTTAAAAGTGATTCATAAAGCTTGAACGAGGATCTACGCTCAATCAAAGGTGAGGGAACAAGACCTAAATTAATTGGCTAATAATAAACTATTTTTGTTTATTGAGTCCAATACCATGTATGATTCTATGATTGTATGATTGTAATGTGCGTATCACATGTCATCCACTATTCCTGTTATTACTATTCATGCATATTTAATTTCGTTTATTATAACATGATGATGATGATGATGCTAGGAATAGGCATGTGAATGTATGGGTGTGGTTAGTGTACTTGATGCGAGTGGAGCATCAGGGGGAGGACATGACACTGTGGTTCATCCTGGTCACCAGACTCTAGCTCTATGTCTACTCAAGTCTTGTCTACTAGCATCGTCGTATCGCCATTACCTTAGCAGAACTATTACGTTGTAGGGCATCAGGGGAGGTGGTCTCGGACCATGTAGTCTCTGACTCTGCCGGGGGGCCTTTGCTCTATCTCTATGGACTTATTGAGGGATGCTAGGGTGAGGCCTTGGATACATTGTTTGACATTAGGATTGATTAGTTGCGAGCCCAGTTTGCAAGCCCTCGCTAACAGGGGCTTACGTGTTGGTATGGGTAGAGCATCAGGGGAAGTGTGATGCGGTGCAGTCCTAAGCACTTTAGCTCTATCTCTATTCCATGGTGGGTGCATGTGGGGGTGACAATGGTGTTTGATCCATTGGGCGGTTCCACACATTTGTGTATAGAGGTGCGGCGGCCACCTATCCTTTTTATAGCACATTGTAAACTTATGAACCAGACCAAAGATATGAATTGAATGCATGCATATGTTTGTTGCATTGTTTTGTTTGCTCATTGAGCCGTGATGTGTGCTCATCCTTTCGACATCAAATATTTTTAGTTGATGATGCAAGTACCATAGTAGAAGATTATATAAATGCTTCGATGTATGGACATGCGGTGGTGATGGACGCTGAAGTTATGATGGAGTCGCATGATTCGTCATGCGAGTGTAAATTTTGTGTTTTTGATTAGATTTGGTTTAAATTATACAGACAATGTAATTGATTTAATTATTTTAATTTACGTCTTGGTCCTTGTGGAGATAATTGGATAATTTATTTAATCTATCACAGTTAGATTCTCAGTTCATTTAATATATAAGACTTTCCCTATTATTTATTTACTCTGATTATGGTTGTGGATGTGTATGGTTTAAGCAAACGGACACAGCCTATTTAAGATCCTGGTTGAACCGTTGGTTTATTAGCGGTTCATCACACTATTCCGAATAGTACGGAATTGGGGTGTGATAGTAAGGTTGATATTGCATGAGACCATAGGACTAATCAGACACCTATCATTGCTCTGTTTTGATTCTCGACTACTGTAACATGTCATATATGAATCCTAACTTAAATTCATAAAACTTTTAGGTTAAATAAATTCAAAGAGAATTTTAAGGCTTAGAAGGACATCGAGTATTGCTAACAAGTGAGGGAGCAAGACCTAAATAATTGGATAATCATAAACTATTTATTTTTATTAAGTCCAATGCCATGATTGATTCTATGCGTGTATGCTTGTAATGTACATTTCACATGTCATCCAATATTCCTGCTATTGCTGTTCATGCATATTTAATTCAGTTTATTTATAACATGATGATGATAATGATGCTAGGAATAGACATGTGAATGTATGTGTGTGGTTGATGTGTTGGATGCGAGTTGAGCATCAGGGGGAGGATGTGGCATGGTGGTCTTCGACCTCGTCACCAGACTCTATCTCTATCTTTACTCAAGTCTTGCCCACTAACATTGTTGTATCGCCATTTCCTTAGCAGAATTATTATGTCAAAGGGCGTCAGGGGAGGTGGTCTCGGACCGTATGATCTCTGACTCTGCCGGGGAGCCTTAGCTCTATCTCTATGGACGTATTGAGGGATGTTGGGGTGAGGTCTTGGATACACTGTTTGGCATTAGGATTGGTTAGTTGTGAGCTCAGTTTGCAAGCCCTCACCAATAGGGGCTTACGTATTGGTAATGGGTCGGGGATCAGGGGAAGTATTGGCGGTGTTTGATCCAGACACTTTAGCTCTATCTCTATTCCATGGTGGGTGCATGTGGGATGGAAATAGTGTTTGATCAATTGGGTAGATTCACACACTCATGTATAGAGGTGCGATGTCCACCAAACCTTTCTATAGCATATTGCAAACTTAAAAACCAGACCAAAGATATGAATTGAATGCATGCATATGTTTGTTGCATTGTTTTGTTTGCTAACTGAGTCGTGATATGTACTTACCCTTTCGACGTCAAATATTTTTAGTTGATGATGTAGGTCCTACTATTGAAGAATATATGAATACGCTGACGTATGGATACGTTGCTGCGATGGACGTAGATGCTGAAGAAGATGCGCATGATTTATCATGTGAGTGCAACCAATGTGTTTTTGCTTAAGTTTAGTTATAATTTGAACATCAGGTATGTAATTGATTATTTATTTTTATGTCTTGTGATTTGGAGATAATTAGATTAAATAT
Organism: Protea cynaroides; assembly: GCA_028583415.1. NCBI lineage: Eukaryota > Viridiplantae > Streptophyta > Magnoliopsida > Proteales > Proteaceae > Protea > Protea cynaroides. Next base: position 32,551,109 of record CM053273.1, on the reverse strand, counting down.
TTATTTATCACTGTTAGACTCTCAGTTCATTATCTGTAAGACTTTCGCTTATTTGTTTATTACCTCTGATTATTAATGTGGAGTGTGTATTTGGTTTGATATGGTGGGTACGACTTATACGAGATCCTAGGTGAACCATTGGTTTATTGGCGGTTCATCACACCATTCTGGTTAGACCAGAATTAGGCTGTGACAACTTGGTATCAAAGCATCTCAGGTTCTACCCATTGACCTAACTACTTCCACATGAGTCATGAACTGAGTTAGGATAAAATTAAAAATTATAATAAGAACACACCATAAGCACCTGTGTTGTATGAGACATAAACTAAGAAAGAGAATAATGCACATATGAAAAAGAGAAACCAATTATATATATATATATATATATATATATATATATATATATATATATATATATATATATATATATATATATATATATATCCAAATGGGAATAAGAGAAATGTACATCCAAGGCAGAGTACAGTCCACAATCCAGACAGTTACTTTGTAGTATAAAAAGGAAAAAGATATAAATGACAATCATGGAGCTAGAGGTTCTGGAGGAAGAGGTGCCTAACGATCTCTATCGTAGTCCTCAACATATACTCTCGCTAGCTAGGCCACTTGAGTCTGAGTGGCTCAGAGACTAATTGTCAGATGTGCTACCCGCTGGTCTGTAGAGTGCTGGGCATCTAGAAGATCTCTTACTCTCCAATCAATCACACACTGATCCTCCCAAATCTCACATAACAGCCCCATCATGTCATCTAGTAGTGGGCGTGAAGGGCCAGCTGAATGAGAAGCCCTAAAAAGGCCAGTTCCAGTAGAATGCTGTGGCGATGGAGGAGGGATGGCATCCACATCCATGTACATCCGATCATCATCCTCCTCATCATCCCCCTCGTGTGCCTCTGCTGCTACCTCTGCTGCAGCTGTTGCCGCTACCCGAGTAAGAAGATGTCTCATAGCATTCCTCTCATCATCACTGACCAGTATCCCTCTTATGTCTATCCTGCTGATGACCTCCCAATCAAGGTCAGCTGAGAAGGTGTCCTCAAGGATCCTCTCATCCACTAGGTCCACCTGTAGATGAGCAAGCAAGGTGGATATCAGCCGCCCATAGGGCAAGTTACCTTTCGAATCAGGCAATGTTGCTCTGTGCATAGTCCAAAGAATAATATATGGAAGGTAGATAGGCTGCCTAGTACAGATACAGTACAGCAGCGACTGAGTCAGTTGTGAGATCATCTCGTAGTGTTTGCCCTGGGGAATAAGATTATGCTGGATAATCTTACATTAGACCCGTGGCTCTAGATGCAGGTTGACTGCTTTCATCTCCCAGCGGTCATTCTGAAGAATCTGATTATCTATTTCTACACGCACCTGTGTACATAGAAACTGTGCCTCCCTGGGTGCACAGTAAACCAACTGACCATCGTCGGAAATTCCTAGGAGATCATCCAACTCTTGACAGTTGAAAGAGATCAGAACCCCTTTCGCCCAGCTGGTGAGCCGAAGCTCTCTACCCCTGTCAACATCTTCTAAGTCACCCTCTACCTTTAGGTGACATTAGAACTGCCCAAGTCCGGGCGAGTGCAAGCCTCGTACAAGATCACTAGAAGCCAACCCATGTAACCAAATGCCCTTTCCACATCAAGCATGGCTAAATGGGCTAGGTTCACACACCGACCCCTTTCAACTTTCTTCCTATCAAACCAAGGATATCACACCTCTGCTTCAACGGACCTGAAGCATCGTGGGTCATGAACTTGAGGAACCTTAGTGCGAATCATGATAACTGCAAGAGAAGAAAATAAGAAAACAAGTTAGATAAATTTGAAAATTTGACAGCATAACGATGTAAAATGGAAAAAGCCTTACTTTTCACCCAAATATTTGGGCAGGAGGACTTAAATAGGTCCCAAACCATCCTGTAGGCTCATACAATCGGAAATTTAAACTAAGTAGGTCAAATTTGAAGAAATTTTGATAATTGGGAAAAACCCCAAAATTTAGGTCAAAAATGAGAATTTTCAAGTTTTTACTAAACTAATCGATGAAACTCAAATTTTCTTGAGGGCTTTCATCATTGGGTGGCCAATAGCAAAAACCCCCAATAAAAATAAAATTTTTACGGTCAAAAAAATATTAATTAGTAGAAAACCCTACAAATAGCAAAAAAACCCTAGGTATGAAAGCTTAAAAATGGAGAAAGGTAGAGAACATATCTCAAGGAATGGAGTGACGGATGTTGATCGATGGAAAAATCATCAAGTTTGTATGGTCGACACTGTAGCAACTCACTGGTGGCGAGTTGAGTAGAGACTGTAGGAAGAAGAAGGAGAATGAGTGGGGAAAATTTTGAAAAATAGGTTTAAAAACCTGATTTTGAATCATACGGTCGCACAATTTGACCAAAACCATCGACTGCATGATCGACCGTATGATCGACCATAGGGTCTCGATAACTTGCCAAGATTTTGGAGGTTGAACCTATGGTCGCACAACATGCAACCGTAGGCCATCGACCATATAAATGACTGTTGTCTGCATTTTGATTCTGCTTGAACTTTTGCCTATTGATTTGTTTTTCTCTTGCCTTCCATTATGAGACAAACCCAATACTGCCATTATATCTTATCTCACATGTACAGCCTTTCCAAGTACCATTCAACTAAGAGTTTAAATGGCTAGACATAGAGTAAGTAGAAGGAAACAGAATGCAAACCCATCTCCACCACCTATGGAGACTAATGACAATGAAGGTCAGTAAGGACAGAAAAGAAATATTGGAACTCAACGTGCTGTACCTCAAAATGTGCACACCCAAGCCAACTCAACCAACTTACCTGCACTACCTATAGATTTGGCTACTGTAGTGATGAATTTGGCATAGCAAATGCAGTATATACAGCAAATGTAAGCCAACATGCACGCTGCTATGGGAATTGCTTTCCCAGCTGCAAACACAACACCTCTACCTGCAAGACAAGCTAGTACTGCACCTGGTGGTAACCACACTGTACCCCAAACACAGCAAACACCAGCCATACAAGGCCAAGTGCCAAACCCCGAAGCACCGCAAGGCAGGTATAACCAAGAAAATTATCAGTACCAATTGCCTATGTAGGGAGCATATGCACAGTATCAGCTTGATCACTCCAGACTGATCGAGCATTTCTTGAAGTTGAAGCTGAAAGAATTTATAGACAAGTCATCAGATCCATTATGGCCAGCTCACTGGATCGATGAGATGGAAAGAAGCTTTATGATGATGACTATAAATGAAGAAGAGAAGGTATTATGTGCCACTTTTATGCTGAAAGGTGATGCGCGCCATTGGTGGAAATCTACTCGGAGTTATCTATTGACAAAGCACGCCCAACTGACCTGGGCTATCTATAAAAAAGCTTTCTTTGAGAAGTATTTTCCCAGGAGTTTTAGAGATCAAATGGAAAAGGAGTTTTTGAGTCTGTATCAGGGATAGATGACTGTAGACGCATATCAACAGCATTATGAAGAACTATTTTTCTTTGCTCCCTCTAGCATGCAGGAGGAAAATACCAAAACCCGAAGGTTTGTCATGGGACTTAGGGGAAGCATCCATGAGCATGTATTGGGACTGAGAAAGAAGATTTATAATGAAGCTGTACAGATTGCTTGAGTACTGGAATTGAGCCAGAGGGAAAGTTATTTTGCTTAGAACAGAGGTATTAAAAGGCCCAATGAAAACTCATACAATGGAGGGAACTCAAAGATATTTAAACCCTTTCGTACTCAAGGCTTCAATGCTGCAGTTAAGACTACTCCGACAGCCCAACTTCAACAGAAGCAAAGTAATGCCGAAGTCAAATGCTTCAATTACGATCAAGTAGGGCATTACTAAAGAGAGTGTCCTAAGCCAAGGAAGCAACTACAGCAGGGAAAGGTTTATGCAGTTACATCTGATGATGCTGTCGCATCGCCTGATGTGGTCACATGTATGACTTGAACTGTTCATTTTGTACTACCTTGTGTAAGCATGTAGACTAAATTAAATCAAATCACAGGTATCGTACCTATTAATGGCTTACCCATCAGAGTACTCTTTGACTCTAGAGCTACTCATTCTTTTATATCTGTGTCGTTTGAAAAGAAGTTAAATCTACCTCTCAGACCTTTAGACTACAAATTGCTTATACAATCACCTATGAGATTAGAAGTAGAACTAAACAAAGATTATGGACCATGTCTAATTCTTATTGGTGAGAAGATTTTAGATGCAACCTTAATTCAACTCGAGATGGCAGACTTTGACGTTATCTTGGGAATGGATTGGTTAGCTCGGCACTCTATAAACCTATTATGTGCAGAAAAGAAATTAACATTTAAAGACAAGGAAGGGGCAGAGTTTAGTTTTACGGGAACCAAATTTCTCCGTAAATGAAAACTCATTCTCTCTGCATTGAACGCTAGAAAATGCCTCGAGAAAGGAGGAATTGGGTATCTAGTATCTATGGTCGACCTCACCAAAGAAGCACCATGAATGGAGTATATTGAAGTTGTGCATGAATTTTCAGATGTATTTCCTGAGGAACTACCAGGACTACCACCCGACCGAGCGATAGAGTTTGTTATAGATCTTATACCCAGAGCCGCACCAGTATCGAAAGCACCCTATCGAATAGCTTTTATTGAACTAAAGGAACTGAAGGTACAATTACAAGAATTACTGGACAAGGGCTATATCAGACCCAGCACATCACCATGGGGAGCGCCAGTATTGTTCGTGAAAAAGAAGGACAGTAGTGTTCGATTGTGTATAGATTATCAGGAATTAAATAAGTTTACAATCAAGAATCAATACCCGTTGCCTCGGATTGATGACTTGTTCGATCAGTTGCAAGGTGCCAAAGTGTTCTCTAAAAATGATCTTCGATCAAGATACCATCAGTTGAAGATTAAGGAAGGTGATATTTCGAAGACAACATTCAGAACCAGATATGGGCATTATGAATTTTTAGTCATGTCTTTTGGATTAATTAATGCACCCACAACTTTTATGGAATTCATGAATCGAGTATTCCATGATATGTTGGATACGTCAGTCATTGTACTTATTGATGACATACTAGTCTACTCCAAGGACAAAGAAACTTATGTCACAAATCTAAGAGCCGCTATGCAGCGACTAAGAAAAGAGAAGCTTTACACAAAATTTACAAAGTGTGAGTTCTGGCTAAATAAAGTCGTTTTCTTAGGCCATGTTGTATCCGCTGAAAGAATTAAAGTAGATCCTAGCAAAATTGAAGCCATTGTGAAATGGGAAGCACCTAAGAATGTTAAAGAAATCAGAAGTTTCTTAGGTTTAACTGGTTACTATCGATGATTCGTAAAAGATTACTCTAAAATTGCTGTACCTCTTACCAGTCTGACAAAGAAAAGAGAAAAATTTGTTTGAACCGATAAATGTGAAGAGTGTTTTCAAACATTGAAGGCTAGATCAATATCAGCTCCCATCTTGATTATTCTAATCCCAGGACAACCATTTACCTTGTATACTGATGCATCTGGGTTAGGTTTAGGATGTGTGCTTATGCAAGGAGAATAAGTAATTGCATATGCCTCAAGACAACTGAAGACACATGAGAAGAACTATCTCACTCATGACTTGGAATTAGCAGCAGTGGTACATGCTATTAAGATATGGAGACATTATATGTATGGAGATAAATTTTAGATTAAATCAGATCATAAGACTCACTCATCTTTTTAATCAGAAGGAGTTGAACATGAGACAAAGAAGATGGCTGAAATTATTGAAAGATTATGATTACGATATCCAGTATCATCCAAGAAAAGCTAATGTAATTGCTGACGTACTAAGTAGGAAAGCAATGACAAAATCCCAAGAAGAAGTTAGTGCAAATGCTGTGGCGTGTGTTACAGGGAGATTATTTAATTATGGTAAAGAGCAGTTCATGATTGATATTCTGAATGAAACAACTGACCAAGGGTTTATTCATTTATGCTCAAACATGTTTGCTACATTAAAGATTGTACCTGATCTATTAGACGAAGTGAAAGCAGTTATTAAATCAGACCCTTATCTGAGAACGGTGCAAGAAGACCTCAAAAAAGGTAAGACTACTCCTGAGTTCACCTTGGACGTTGAAAAGGTACTAAGATACAAAGAAAGGGTATGTATTCCTGAAAATGAAGACTTGGATATTAGATACAGACTAACCGTTTATTTGGTACATCTTGGAACTACGAAGATATATCATGATCTGAAGAAACTATATTGATGGAGAGGAATGAAAGTGGATATAGCTATATTTGTGTCTCAATGCTTGAATTGTCAGCAAGTAAAGGCTGAAAGGCAAAGACCTGTAGGATTATTGCAGCCACTGCCAGAACCAGCATGGAAATGGGACTGCATCACTATGGACTTCGTCACCGGGTTACCATTGACTCCCCGAGTAGTTGACAATGTTTGGGTGATTGTGGATCGTTTGACCAAGATAGCTCATTTTATAGCTATACGACCTCAGTATACCCTAGAGAGGTTAGCTAAGCTATATGTGGATAATATTTTTAGATTACATGGTGTACCTAAAAACATTGTGTCCGACAGAGACCCACGCTTTACCTCAAAGTTTTGGGAAGGATTACAGAAGGCTATGAGTACAACATTGAAGTTTAGTAATGCATTCCATCTTCGGACAGAGGGACAGTCAGAACCTACCATTCAGATTTTAGAAGACATGCTCCGAGCTTGCGTAATTGATTTCAAAGGATCATGGGATGAGAAATTACAATTGCTTGAGTTCGCTTATAACAATAGCTATCAAGCAACTATAGATATGTCACCCTATGAAGCACTGTATGGTAGAAAATATCGAACTCCTTTATTTTGAAATGAAGTTAGAGAACGGAGTATTGTTGGACCAGAGTTTGTTTGTCACACCCCAATTCTGCACTATTCAGAATGGTGTGATGAACCGCTAACAAACCAACGGTTCAACCAGGATCTCGAGTAGGCTGTATCCGTGTTATCTAAACTCCATACATCCACATTCATAATCAGAGTAAATATATAATAGCGGAAGTCTTATAGTAAAATGAACTGAGAATCTACTGTGATATTAATATTTAAATAATAAATTATTCTGTATCAACTGAGACATAAATAAATATCAAATACATGTCCATAATAAATCCAAGTAAAGAAAACTAAGAAAATATCTAATCAAATACACATGAGTTGCACTCGCAAGAGGAGTCATGTGTATCCACTTCAGCTTCAACTTCCATCGCTGCTACATTCCCATACGTTGGAGCATTTACATAATCTTCAGCGGTATAACCTGTATCATCAACTAAAAATATTCGACGTCGAGGGGTGAGCACACATCATGGCTCAGTGAGCAAACAAAACAATGCAACAATACATATGCATGCAATCAATTCATATCTTTGGTCTGGTTTATAGTTTGCGATGCGCAATAGAAAGGTTGGGTGGTCAAAGGTTAAAGTTTATTGACCCCGCCTCTATACACAGGGTGTGGAAGTCTGCCCAAAGGTTAACGTTTATTGTCGTCCCCATCCACCCTAATCATGAACATTATACAACAAAGGTTAACGTTTATTATTGTATAGTGCCATACCAACACGTAAGCCCCTGCTGGCGAGGGCTTGCAAACTGGGCTCGCAATTAACCAATCCTAATGCCAAACAGTGTATCCAAGGCCTCACCCCAGCATCCCTCAGAATGTCCATAGAGATAGAGCTAAGGCCCCCGGTAGAGTCAGAGACTACAAGGACCGAGACCACCCCCCCTGATACTCTACGAAATAATAGTTCTACTAAAGTAATGGCGATACGACGATGCTAATGTACAAGACTTGAGTTAGAGATAGAGCTAAGATGCTGAGACCCGCCAAAGGTTAACGTTTATTGACATTTTCATCACACCTCCTCTAATACTCGCTCGCATCAAGTACACTAACCACACACATACAATCACATGCCTATTCCTATCATCATCATCATCATCATGTTATAAACAATAAAGTAAATATGCATGAACAGGTAATAGAAATATGGATGACATGTTGTATGCACATTACAAACATAGTCGCATAGAATCAAACATGGCATTGGACTCAAGAAAAGAGAAAATAGTTTGATATTAACCAATTAGTTTAGAGTTTCATTTTCTCACCTTAGCTTGCTAATAGATACTCTTCCAAGCTTTAGAATCACCTTTATAATATTATTATATTGCTAGAAGACCTAACAAAGTCGATAAAATTTAATTAGAATTTATTCTAATTTTTAAAACCATTCTGTTAACTGAGGGTCGGAGGTAGGGTCGGAGTCATGATCGACCCTGGGTGCGACCCTTCCCAAAATCTGAACTTTCCGAACACTGAGGGTTGATACTCAGGATCACATAGGGTCGGACGGTCATCAACCCTCTGTGCGACCCTCGGTGGTTTTGGTCGATTTTCCTCCTTTTAGTCCATTCTTCGTGTTTGGGGTCCTATGGCTTGCTCCAACAGTCCATTCAACATGCATCCCATGGTCTAAAACCATGAATCACCCACCCAAATAGCTTTCATGTATTCTCCCATGGTTTTCCATGAAAACCTAACCATGGGTTGATGGTTTGGGTTTCTCCGAGATCACACTCTCATCATTATCTAACCTAAGGCCTGTAGAAACTCATGAAATTAGTATCCATACTTGAGAAGAACACTCCTTCTCTGCAACTCTTCTCCTTTTGCTTTCTTCTCTACCTTGTTTCTCTCCTTCTTATCTTCTTTCTCTTTTCTTTCTCTCATTTCGATTAGGGTTGTAAAAAGGAGTGAAAGAGGCTTAGGAATGTCCTTTAAATAGAGTAGAAACATCCTAAATAAATCCCTTTGAGATTAGGAAAGAATCCCAATCAAAATTATGGAAATTTCCTAATTTCAGTTTCGGCGGCAACTGAGGGTCGATGGGAGGGTCGATGATCCCGTCGACCCTAGGTTTCTAATGTGTCCGACCCTCCCTGTAAAATAGAGGGTCCGACTTTCTGTCTTGGGGGGGTCCGACCCTCCCTTGCTGGGTATGCGACCCTCCCCCCAATTTAAGTGTTTTTGGGTCGATTTGATACCTGGGATCACGACCTCCTTCACGTCCTTGGTCCATTTGACTCAACCATGATTGGTAAATCTGGTTCAAGGTGATAAGACCGGGTTAGTTTATAGGGTCTTACATTGTTGAAGAGACTTATTGAGTAGTTGACATTATCAAGGAAAGAGTCCGAATAGCTCAGAACCGTCAGAAGCAATATGTAGATAATCGACGCAGAGATCTCGAATTCACCATAGGTGATAAGGTATTTCTAAAAATATCTCCTATGCGTGGTTTGAAAAAGTTTGGACAGAAGGGAAAGCTGTGTCCCAGATATATTGGACCTTATGAAGTTTTAGATAGACGTGGAAAAGCAGCATATCAGTTAGCACTACCACCATCCATGTCAATTTTGCATGATGTATTTCATATCTCATTACTAAAGAAGTACTTCATAGATCCACACACATGTTAACAACGGATCCACCGGATTTGACTGAAGATTTGACGTTTGAAGTAGTACCTTTTGAGATCACTAGCCGGAAGGTGCAACGTCTTTGCAATCGCGACATTTACTATGTTAAGGTTACTTGGAGAAGCCAAAATATAGAAGAAGTTACATGGAAAGAAGAGAACGCTATGCGAAAGCAATATACTCACCTATTCGACTAGAAAGGTATGTGCAAATTTTAAGGACAAAATTTATATAAGATGGGGGAGTTGTAAGACCTGCACTGTACTAACTTGGTATAACCAAGTCGTGCCAGGTCTTTCCATCATTCCTGGACCAAGTGTGTAAAGATAGATCACAAACTAGGTATGAATTATCGAGTTAAAAACACTAAAAACATACCTAAGGTCGCATGCCTGGGTATGTATGGTCGACCATAAGGAAGGGAACCAAAAATCTCAAATCCAGAACCCCACAGTTGATGATTTTGACCCCACGATCGATGATTTATGCGACCGTATGATCGACCGTGAGAACCCAGATTAGACTCTGAGTTTTGAAAACTTTCTTAAACTAAGGGATTGCTTTCCTAATTGAAAGAGGACTTTATATGGAGAGTTTTCCTCTATATAAAGGACGTCCCTCAGCCCTTTTTCATTCTTTTAGAACATTAGTAAACCCTAGAGAAAGAGAAGGAAGAGAAAGAAGAGAAGGAGAAGAAGAAAAAGCTAAGGAGAAGAATTTATTGAGAAGAGATTGGCTCTCTATCACAGGCAAAGGTATGAAACGAATATCTAGAAATAGAAACTCTAAGGAATAAGACTTCTATGAAAGATAGGCAATATCAACCTATTATGATCTATGTGATTTCCTTGAGAAAATCCCAAGGAGAACCATGAGGAATGAATTTGATGATTAGGGTTGATAAGAAACTACTAATGATGGCCATAGGATGACCTTAGAACAAATCCCATTGAAAAAGAGAAGAATAGACCCAGGAAGAACTCGAATTTCATGTAGACTGTGATCAGAAATCTCAAGGTCGCAGCTACGATCAACCATAGCATGACTAGTATGACCAGAGGATCGACCATAGGCATTTGGAAAGATTTCAGAATTCATATGGTCGCAGCTACAGGTGCACCATATGCGACCATAGGGTATCGACCATAGACAGTAAGGTTGATACTGTCACACCCCAAATTCTGATCCAACCAGAACGGTGTGAGTGAACCGTCATTGAACCAACGGTTCACATCAGGATCTCGAATAGGCCGTGTCCACCCATACAAACCATTACACATAACCACAATCAGAATATAAATATACAGCGGAAGACTTTAAATAAAATGAACTGAGTATCTATTGATAATTAAATAAATATCCCATTATTCAAATTCAAACACATAAAATAATAATCTTTTACATCTCTTAATACCAAGCAAAAATAACTGAAATAATTAAATAAAAAGCCATCACAGGTACACGCAGAAAGGGCACTCGCATGAAGCATCATGCTCGTCCTCTCCTGCTTGTACATCCACAGCAGCCACACTCCCATACGCCGGAGCGTTCACGTAGTCATCCACAGTGTAACCTGCATCAACATCTAAAAACAATGTACGTACAAAGGGTGAGCTCACAACACAGCTCAGTAAGATAATCAGACAGTTTCACAATATTATGCATGAGTAACAATCATTTTATGCTGTGGTCTGGTTTAAATTTGCAATGTGCTATAGAAAGGTTTGGTGGCCCCCGCACCTCTATACACGAGTGTGTGGCATCGCACAGTAAATCACACTACCACCAACCCACATGCAACCATCATGGAATAGAGATAGAGCTAAGGTATACCCGCACCTCCCCTGATACTCTACCCATACCAGTACCTAAGCCCCTACTGGCCAGGGCTCACAAACTGGGCTCGCAACTAACCAATCCTAGATGTCAACAATGTATGCTCTATCCCAGCACAGCCGTCTACGGCATAGAGATAGAGCTAGAGCGTGCAGGCCGGGCCGGAGACCACAATACCTCACCTCCCCCTGATACCCTATCCGCAACTAACCCACTAGGATAGAAACAATACGCAGGTAGACCCTATCCCAACATAACTCCCTACGGCATAGAGATAGAGCTAAAGCATCGTGGACAAGCCAGCGTCGACTCGGAATCCACAGTACCACATAACAATGGCCGGGACAACATCAATATCGGAGACCACCGTACCACGACCTTCCCCTGATACCCCACCCATACCAAGCATGTTAAGACAAAATACTACAAAAGGTGCCAGTGTGAAGAGCGATCCCAGGCCCATGCCCCACTCCACACACCAACACACATGCCTAACAATCACATCCTATCAATGCATGAACAGTAATAATACCTGAAAGTAAAGGATGGCATGTGAATATGCACAAACATCATATCATAGATATTCAATGATTAACAGCGATTTACTGTCCATTAATTATTAGGTTTAGGTCAGATTCCCTTCCCTGGCGCTCGCTGGTTAGCTTGCTCCACGTCGCAAGATCCAAATGACAAGTCACAAAGTCCTACAATATTATTAGGGTTTCATTAAAATAACATTCTTAGAGTCTCATGTTGATCGGAAACCAACAGGGTTACAAAATACCCTCACAGAGCTGACCGGTGGCATGTACCGGTCGCAGCACTGTGGGAAAGACTGGCGACCGGTATGGTCAGCCGGTCCCCACAGATAACCTTCCGAGAGGTAGTGGTCGCAACATACCAGTCGCACTATGTGCAACCGGTATAGTCGACTGGTATGTCTCCGGAAGACCATACATGGGTTTTTCGACTGCCTTCGATCATCCTCCATGGATTTTCAGGGTTTCTCCTATCCATTCTAAGTCTAGGCTTTGAGTTAGAGTTATCCCCAACTCATTCAAGTCTCGTTTCGATGAATATCATCTCGAAACTCGAATCTAGGGTTTGACGGCAACTTAGGGTTTATTGGCCAATTTAGGGTTTTAGATTAATACCTACTTTGCATGGTATTGATCCACCCACACAACTAACATAGGATAAGAAGATTGATTCGAATACTTACCGTTGACAGGCGTAGCGTGAGCTCGTCAAACGGTAATGGCGGCTCCTTCTTCTTCCTCTTAGCTCTTTCTCCTTTTCCACCTCATTGTCTTCTCTAGGATTTGTGAGAGACAATGGAAAGGATTTGAGGAGGCTTAAGGGTGTATTTATAGGCTAGAAATAGGGTTTAGTAACCCTACTAGGATTAAGAAACTTCTAGGATTCGAAATCAGGAAAGTGGGACCCGCAGAGACCAATTTTTAGATTCTCGCACACAGCTGCGCAGGCCATACCGGTCGACCGGTACCATCAACCAGTACCATCAACCGGTATACCTAAAATCAGGTATAATTGGTCGACTTCGGTCCAATTTTGTACCTGTTTGTTATCCGCTTTCCCCGTTTGGCCCGGTGATGATCGGAAGACCTGTCATAACACAAAACCAAGGTTTAGACCGGGTTTTCAGAGTGCGGGTCTTACAGATACAACATGAGACCATAGGACTAATCAAACACCTATCAGTGCTCTGTTTCGATTTTTGACTATTGTAACATGTCATATATGAACCCTAACTTAAATTCATATAACTTTTAGGTTGTTAAATCAATTCAAAGGGAATTTCAAGGCTTGGAAGGACATCGAGTATTGCTAACAGGTGAGGGAACAGGACCTAAACTAATTGGATAATAATAAACTATTTATTTTTATTAAGTCCAATGCCATGATTGATTCTATGCGTGTATGCTTGTAATGTGAATCTCACATGTCATCCAATATTCCTACTATTACTGTTTATGCATATTTAATTTTGTTTATTTATAACATGATGATGATAATGATGCTAGGAATAGGCATGTGAATGTATGTGTGTGGTTGGTGTGTTGGATGCGAGTGGAGCATCAGGAGGAGGATGTGGCATGGTGATCTTTGACCTCGTCACCAGACTCTAGCTCTATCTCTACTCAAGTTTTGCCCACTAACATCGTTGTATCGTCATTACCTTAGTAGAACTATTACGTCGTAGGGCATCAGGGGAGGTGGTCTCGGACCGTGTGGTCTTTGACTCTGTCGGGGGGCCTTAGCTCTATCTCTATGGACTTATTGAGGGATGCTGGGGTGAGGCCTTGGATACACTGTTTGGCATTAGGATTTGTTAGTTGTGAGCCCAGTTTGCAAGCCTTCGCCAATAGGGGCTTACGTGTTGGTAACGGTAGGGCATCAGGGGAAGTGTTTCCAGTGTTTGATCCGGATACTTTAGCTCTATCTCTATTCCATGGTGGGATCATGTGAGACGATAATGGTGTTTGATCTATTGGGCGGATTCACACACTTGTGTATAGATGTGCGGCGACCACCAAACCTTTCTATAGCATATTGCAAACTTAAAAACCAGACCAAAGATATGAATTGAATGCATGCATATATTTGTTGCATTGTTTTGTTTGCTAACTGAGCCGTGATATGTGCTCACCTTTTCGATGTTGAATATTTTTAGTTGATGATGCAGGTCCTACTGTTGAAGAATATATAAATGCTGATGTATGGACACGTTGCTGCGATGGACGTAAAAGCTGAAGAAGATGCGCATGATTTATCATACGAGTGCAACCAATGTGGTTTTGCTTAAGTTTAGTTATAATTTAAACATCAGATATGTAATTGATTATTTATTCTTATGTCTTGTGGTTTGGAGATAATTGGATTAAATACATATTTATCACTGTTAGACTCTCAGTTCATTACCTGTTAGAGTTCTGCTTATTTGTTTATTACCTCTGATTATTAATGTCGAATGTTTGTTTGGTTTGATATGGTGGGTATGACCTATACGAGATCCTGTGTGAATCGTTGGTTTATTGACGGTTCATCACACCATTCTAGTTAGACCAGAATTGGGGTGTGACAGATCCAGATCAATATAATCCATTAGATTAAGATCTTTCTTGCCGCCGCACAGTGCGTGCGACACACCGAATAACATTATATGCTGCATGCTTCACGGATCATAATAATAACTGTATCAGCCAATAGTGGCCCTCACGGGGGCATCAATCTCCTTCCGCCGAGATACATGATAGACCACACTTTCTTGAGCCGATGGATCTGCATCTGGGCGAATGGCTTAGCAGAGGCCGCCCAATCGGTCTCAAATTGCATTAATGATAATTCATGTATGCCCCTTTAACTCTTGATAATTGAAGAACCCTTTGAAAATATAGTATTTTTAATGCGAACCCCTAAAAAATATGACACTGGTAGTAGGGTCTGAATTTTGGGAGTTTTTGTTCGTTTCGACAAAAATTGCAATATCTCCCTCGTCTAATACCAAGCAACTCACTGCAGGCCTTGTCAACCACTCTGTGTAAGGTGTAAAACATTGCTGACTCATTGCTCAGACTCCTGAACACATCCACAAAGCTGACTCACCTATTGCACTTGCATTGGCACACTCTTTCCTCATTTCGCTAACTTTATGCTCAACCACACTACCACATCAGTCCAGTTGCCAACAATGACAACAAATGGCCAACAAAAGGGTCAGGAGATATATTCAAGGGATTGTTAGCTATGGTATCAGATATTCTATAATTCTAATTTGAAATTATTGGATATTTTGATAATGATTAGGGAGGTTGTGTTGATGATATGAAAAGCATCTCCAACTATGCATCTACTCTTGGTTTTGCCGTGTATTATTTGGATTTTAAGTAGCAACAACCAGTTGCTCAATCCTTTGTTGAATCTGAATATATTTCAGCTTTATTGATAACTTCTCAAGCTATTTGGTTGAGAATAATTATACAAGATATTGGGGAAAAGCAAGAAGATAGAAAAAAGAAAAGAAAAAAAAGAAATCCAGCTCAAGTTTTGCAAGTTAGAAGAGCAAGTTGGTGATATTCTTACAAAAGCACTTCCAAAGGAGAAATTTCAGCACTTTAGACAACTTATGGCATTAAAGAAGTGCATTAAGGGGGAGAAATGTTGAGATTAATGCCTGTTCTTTTGTTTAGTTGTGTCTATTTTTCTTTTATTATAATGTGTTTTGTTTTATCTTGTAGTGCTTTTTATTGGTGTCTAAGATGGGTCCAAGTGTATGGCCTAGATGCATCCCGTTGTTAGATTGTAAGGAAGAAAAAGAAGAAGAAGAAGAAGAAGAAGAAGAATAAAGAATATTGAAGAAGCTAGAAATGTAGATAAGAGAAGAGAAGACAAGAACATTGCAGCCCCTTCTTCCTTTGTCTTCTATTCTTAAAAAATTGTGCAACTTGATTTTTCGGATTAAACTTGAACCTTCAAGGTTATGCTGAAGGTTCAGCCAACAAAGTGGCTGTATGGGTTCAGCCAACAAAGTGGCTGTGTGCATCTTGTATGTGCCTATATCACTTTTGTAACTTATATCTCTCTAGAATTTCGTGCATCTCTTAAGTGTCTGTCTTTTATAACTTTTATCTCTCTAACATTTTCTTTCTCAAGCCAATGTGGGATTAAGTGGTTGTCGAGGTCCCACTAGAGGAGATGTCTCCTTTTAGATAAAGAACCTATAAAATTTTCTTTTCTAATCAATGAAGGACCAAGTTTTTCATCTATATATATCCCCTCTGATATGGGGATTATCACCTTCCTATTAGGGACTGCCATGTGTACGTGATTCCTATAGCAAAAATGATCAGATTGGCACGCATACATTGCTTGGAAGTCATTGTGGTACGCGACGCCCCCACTTGGGCCTTGAAGATTAATCTGAATGAAAGCTCGACCTCGAGAGCTCAGAGCCTCGAAAAAGATATGAGGTTGACTTCCCACATTGGAACCTCGTCCATTGTAATGAGAACCTCGACAACGTCGGAACCTCGCTTCATCTCGCAACATTCCAGATGAGTGGACGCCTCAGAAGATCACCAGAATGAATCAACGTTCCCATCAACATAGTCATAAACCTGTTCCAAAGGTCCATTCTAAATAGAGAAAGATCTTTTTTGGAATAGGGCTCGGGAGTAATCTATGGAATCTAATGACAGAATCAGGATTTGAATGTGCAAGAATGGAAAGAGTCTTTCGATCTCCATGACAGCGTGAATGATTTACGCTCCCTGTGATGATATCTTGCCTTATCAGGTGAGGCACCTGACATTCCTATTCGGACCACCCTCTGCCTATATGTCCAGGACGAACACATGTAAACCCAGACTGAATCTTTTCTTCTGAACTCAGACTGAGAAAGCTATCAGAATCCTTCTCTGACAAAAGGGATAGCCGAATCTGGGTCAATCCCATATTACTTGTTCATTGGACTTACTTAGGCATCAAAGTGGTCACGGGGTTTCACAAACCGGCCATCACACGGTGTATATTTTCTTCTTGTACAGAGAACTCTGGCGAGCTAAAGGACCATCCAGTTAGGTGCGACAACAGTTTGGCGCCGTTTGTGGGAACTTTGGTAGTATCTCATGAAGTTCTGAGTTCGGGTCTTATTCTGCACTCACCCTAGTGAATGTCATCCATATTGACTCGATACCAAAAGAGGATGAGTGCAAACCAACAACCAGCCAACAACAATCAGGAGCCCAACCCCTCTCCTAGAAACAATCCCCTGCGGGGTCCACATCCCCGGAGGGTGTCCCTGGGGCAAATGAAGCAAGGATCCCCGTCGTAGATAATTTTGCCTCAGAGGCGAAGTTGTCACCTCCAACTCCCCACAGTATGTGATGAGGGAATAGTTTGACGTGGTGGCCCACCAACTAGAGATCCTAATGAAACGGTTCATGGAGCAACCTTCTACTATTCCTGTAGTAGCACCCCAACAGGTCTCCAACACTAGGGAGCAAGATAGACGGCGAAAAAGAAACCGAGGCCACTCTGGAGACCATGGGCACCGGAATCTGGTGCCGCATCAAGATGATCGACGTCACGTAGGTGTCATGCCTAGAAATGTCTTGAAGGTGCCGCTAGCCCAACCTCAACCTCAAACCTCATTAAGTTGCCATTCCCACCTAATGACCGGTGCCATACTTGGCAGATCCGAAGTCATCAGTCAAGCTTCTACCTCGAGCACATCGGTAGCCAATGTGCATAGAAGTGTGAGCAAAATCCCCGCTTCAGAGCATCTAGGTTCTCTGCCACCTCGTCACGAGGATGTTTAGGCGAGGCTGGATGCATCCAAACTACAAAGAGCTATGAGGGAGGCCCAACCTCCCCAAGTCACTAGAGATGTGGAGCGAGAACTTCAAGATCTGACGAATGGAGGATGGTCAGCCCAACTTGGCTCAGCAGACATATAACATAGAAAGTGCTCTCTTGGAGCGTATCATGAGGACCTACCTTCCTTGAGGTTTCCCAATGCCCCCAGTGGAAGCCTATGACGGGACAACAGACCCTGAACACCATCTTGACACTTATGTGGGCTAAATGCTCATGCACTCGCACCTTGAGGAGATCGTTTGTCAAGCTTTTTTAGCCACCCTTAAGGATGTAGGGATATTGTGGTACAACAGCCTGTCAGGAAGGTCCATCGACTCTTTCGATGAACTTGCCAGCAGCTTTCTGAGTTACTTTCAGAGTCAGTGAGTGCAGAAGAAGACATCTTACGACCTAAGTGACTGTGCCCAGGAGGAAGGCGAGACGCTCAGAGCCTTCCTCGATAGGTTCAATATGGAGGCCTTGCAGATCAAGAGCCTCGAAGACTCTGTGTACAAGGCCACCCTCGAAGGCAGCATGAGAGATCCAAACCTAAGTTTCTCTCTAGCTAAAAAGCTAGCTACTACTCCCGCTGAGATCCAGGCTTGATGAGAAAAATATGCAATGGTCAACCTGACCACCAAAAATGATTCCATTGTACAAAAGCCTCCGCTCTCAGCCTCGGACCAAAAGCGAGCAGAGAAGTAGAAGAATGCCCCATTTAAAGGGGAGCCATCCAAGAAACAGAAGAAGGAAAAGGTAATGGGGAATAACATCCCCCTGCCTTCTAACCATACGATGACTACCACCCGCTTTGGAAGACTCCGGCTGAGATTTACATGGTAGAAAAAACTCAAATGACCTTCCTAAAGGCTAGAAGGATGGACTTAGATGCACGAACTAGAAATCCATGTCTATTTTGTGCCTTCCACAATGAGCATGGCATACCACCAATGAGTGCTGACACCTTTGGGATTCCATTGAAGAGCTAATCCGAAGGGGAAATCTTGGGTAGTATGTGGACAAGAAAAGACCTCCCCATAGCACACAGGTAATCATTTTTAACTCTGCCAGACGGAGTAAAAATATTATGAAAACAGAGAAGACGACAGTGTTCAAAATATGCCCTCCCCCCTAAGACCAAGCATTGAGGCCACCTACATGATAAAGGTAGCACCAATAAGCCAAGGAGGAAAGGCAAAGCGACCAAGGGCTCGCCCAGGGGCCTCCTGTCCATTTCACAAGGACCTCAACCAAACTCTATGGGTCTAATGTTTCAGTAAGGGGACTCCCATAGAACCTGCCCAAGGTCGAGGTGGACAGAAGGCAAAGGCACTCCTGACTTATTGGGAGATGCGATATCAACAAGATCTGCCCAGGGGTGAGATCGGACTCCCCTATGCACCGAGGGTCTCGACCTCGACGCATCCACATGACGAGCTCGACTGGTAGTGCCCAGCTAGTATGTGATTATTGGAGGATCAGCAGTAGGGAATACTTTAGCAAAATCCGCAAGAGCATATGCCCGAGAGCTGGACCTAGCTTATCTTACCCTAAAGAAGTCTCTGATAGGAGATCTCATGATTTTTAGTAATGATGACCTAATTAATGTCGTATTACTGCATCAAGATGCCCTCGTGATTATAGCCATTGTATCAGATTTCAACGTCAGCCGCATCTTGATCCACACGAAAAGTGTAGCTGATATCCTATATTACCACGACTTCCTAAAGAGGAACTTCACTGACGACATGCTCAGGCCTGTGGTGTACTCTTTGATAGGATTTACTGGTGATTCTGTATGCGTGAAGGGTGGAATCCGCCTACCCTTCATGATAGGAAGCAAGCCTACCCGAAAAGTGATCAACATTGAATTCTTAGTGGTCGAACTCTGAGCCAACTATAATGGTGTCCTCGGATGCCAATCTTCACATAGACTCAAGAGCTGCTTATCAACTTTTTATCAGGTCATCAAGTTCCCAACTAACCACAAAACTGGAGAACGTAGGGGAGATCAGAGAATCTTGAGGTGGTGCTATGCGATAGAGCTAGACTTGAGCAAGAAAGCCGTAGGTGGATCTTCTTCGCATGCCCCGGAAGACCTTGACGAAGGGAAAAAACAAAAAGACGCCATAAAAGGGGAAGAAAAAGCCTCAATCCAGTTCATCATAGTAAATGATCTTAGGGATGACCTTCGTCAAGAACGAGGAAAAATAATAGAGGAGCTCGTTCAAATTCCAATCTTGGGGATCAACCCAAGCACATATTCCAGATTGGAGCCTCGCTGCAAGGAAAAATGCATGAAGACTTCATAAATTTCATACGAGAGAATGTAGATGTCTTCGTATGGTCGACAGCAAATATGCCTGGTATCAATAGAGAACTTATAGAGCACCACTTATCCGTTGACCCCCAACATCGACTAGTAAAGCAAAAAAAGAGAAGCTTCGCACCTGATAGACAAGCTGTCATAAATGAAGAGGTGGAGAAACTCTAGCAAGCAGAAACTCCCACAAGCAGGGTTCATTAGAGAGTTGAAATACCTTGAGTAGCTATCTAATGTTGTAATGGTCCCTAAATCGGGAGGTCGCTGGAGAATTTGTATAGATTTTACTGATCTCAATAAAGCATGCCCCAAAGGTAGCTACCCCCTGCCTCGAATTGATTAGTTAATAGACGCAACCTTGGGCCACAAAATTTTGTCATTAATGGGGGCGTCCCCGGGGGAAAAAAGGGATTGGGGGGGGAAAGGGGGAGGAGAAGTACCAACTTCATCATGAACCGAGGAACGTATTGCTACAAGGTAATTCCCTTTGCATTAGAAAATGCTGGGGTAACTCAACAAAGTTTAGTGAACAAGATATTCAAGGACCAAATTGGTAAGAACATGGAGGTGTATGTTGATGACTTTCTTGTCAAGAGTCTGAAGGCTCAAACACACATCAACGACCTTCAGGAGGCCTTCGAGGTACTCCGAAAGAACAAAACGAAGTTGAACCCTGTCAAATGCACCTTTGGAGTACTGTCAAGAAAATTTCTGGGCTTTATGGTATCTCAACGGGGGATATAAGCTAACCTGGCCAAAATAAAAGCCATCCAGAACATGAAAGCCCCCCTAGCGTGAAGCAAGTATAAGAGTTAACAGAACGGTCATCGCCCTCGGATGGTTCATGTCAAGGTTGACTGACCGATGCTTGCCCTTCTTCAAGACTCTCAAGGGCAACAAAAAATTTGAGTGGGATTCCCGAGTGCCAGCAAGCATTCATAAAATTGAGGAAGTATCTGTCAACCCTACCAATATTGGTGAAGCCCGAACTTAGAGCTTCAACTCTACCTTGCCGTTACACCAGTTGCGGTGAGTGGTGTATTGGTTAAAGAGGTCAACAAGACGCAGTGACCCATATACTATGCGAGCAAAGTGCTTTTGAATGCAGAAACTTGGTACCAAACCATTGAAAAGCATGCCCTGGCCTTAGTAACTACCGTGATAAAGTTGAGGCCTTATTTCCTAGCCTATATAATCGTGGTACTGACCACCAAACCACTGAAGAAACTCGAGATGATGTGTCAAGAAGAATGATTAATTGGGCTGTAGAACTTGGAGAGTTCGATCTTCAGTACAAGCCAAGAACAACGATAAAAGCTCAAGCTTTGGCCAACTTCCTCATTGAGAGCACATTAGTAGATGACCCAGATGACCCTAATACGGCCCTATAATTATATCCTCCAACCCCTACTCCTGAGCCAACACTACCGTCATGGATTTTTTTATTAACGGGACATCTAGCGAGCACTAAGCAGGGGCAGGAGTAGTACTGATGAGCCCCGAAGGGTTCAAAATAAAGAGCGTTGTGAAGTTCAGCTGTGCGGTCACCAACAACGAAGCTGAATATGAGGCTTTGATTACGGGACTATGGTTAGCAAAGAGCCTGATGGTCATGTATATCTCCGTATACAGTGAGCAATTCATAAGTCGTGGTCAAACAGGTAACAGGCAACTATGAGACCAAGGCCTCAATGATGCAAGCCTACCTCAAAAATGTGAGAGAATTGACTGCAACATTCCCGTTCGACGTTCAAAGTGTCATCAGAGAAGACAATGTGGAAGGTGATTTGCTATCGCAACTCTTGAGCTCTGACTTTTCATAGTTTGATAGCTCAGTATATATGAGTCAGTTGGACAATCTGAGTATCACTCTTGAGATCGATGTCTACATTATCTCTGACGAACCATGTTGGATGGATCCTATACTTGCCTTCCTAAAAGATGGTGTACTACTCGATGATCAAAAGGAGGCGAGGAAGATACAAATGAGGTAAAAGGCTTTTTCCCTGCCTCTTCTCTTGTGCTTGCGACCTTCTGAGGCCATAAGGGTGATTGAAGATGTGCACGAAGACTTCTGCTAGAGCCACCAAGCAGGTTGGACGCTTGCCTAGAAGCTAATTCGACAGGGATATTATTTTTTTGAGCATTGTAAAGCAATGAGGAATATGTGAGAAATGTACGCAGTGCCAAAGGCATGCTGGCATCCAGTGTCAACCAGTTGTCCCTCTACAATCAATAGACAACCCCCTTCACCTTCTGGGACATGGACATCCTTGAACCATTTCCTCTAGGACATAAGCAAAGTAAATTACTCATAGTAGCAATTGATTACATCACTAAATGAATTGAAGTAGAGCCAATTCCCAAGATAACTACTCCAAAGGTCACAGAGTTCCTTAAACTCTCTGTAGTGTACCGATATGGAATTCCCCAAGTGGTAGTAATGGATAAAGGAAACCAATTTGACTCAAGAAGATTTTGAGCCTTCTGCATCCAGTACAAAATTGCCCAACACTTCACTTCGGTACACCACCCAAAGGCCAATTGGTAGGTCGAGGTCACCAACAGAACCATCCTCGATGGGTTGAAGAAGAGGCTCGAGCAGGAGGAAGCCACTAATAGAAAAATATTGAATGGCCTAAGGGGTAAACTCGGAAAGGAAAGGTGAAGGTAATTAGAAGAGCTACCCAACATCATCTGGTCCTACAAGACAACCAGTCGAACCCCTATAGGTGAAACACCCTTTATGTTTAGCCATGGAGCGGAGGGCTGTTATACCCATAGAGACTATACACCGAACGATCTGGATAGCCAACTTTGATGAAGAAGCAAATAGAGAAAATATGTTAATAAACCTTGACATCTTAGAAGAGGTTTGAGAAGCGACGCAGTTGAGGAATGCATCATACTAAGCTTGAGTGGCAAGCCACTACAACAAAAGAGTTAAAGAAAAAAATGTTCTAAGTCGAGGACCTTGTCCTAAGGAAGGCCTTGGTCTTAGAGTCCGCTAGACAAGGGAAATTGGCCCCCAAATGAGAAGGACCCTACAAAGTGGTCAAAACAACTAGAATAGGAGCATACAATATGTAAAGGATGGATGGTGAAGCGATACCAAGGACGTGGAACACGTCGATCCTACAAAAATTTTATTCGTATAATGTTGTAATCCAAGTAAAAATCAATAAAAATGCTTGATTACAAAAACTTTTTAATGTTTCAGTGTGGACCTCGAGGATGTCAGGGGGGGGGGGGTTGATATGCTTAAGATCGAAGTGAAGTGTTAGTCTAAAACAATGGTCGACTATGTTGGCAAAGCCTCAAGGCGAAGAGTTATCTTCGATACCCTCAGCTGCCTCGAGAGCATTGAAGCTCTGAGGGTTGATATCTATCCTTAAAAAGCAAAAGGGTACCTATATCTTCAGCACCAAACCTATGACATCATTGAAGGTACTGAAGCTTGAAGGGTCGATTCCATTGGCGATAACCTTAGTTGGGAGAATAATCTTCAACACCCATGGCTGCCCCAAGAGCTTTGAAGCTCAGAGGGTGGATATCTATCCTTAAAAAGCAAATGGGTACCTATACATCACCGGGAAACCAGCCCTATTCCCTTCGTCACTCCCAGAACATTAATCGGTTCAATAAAAAAAAAACTCACTAGTGCCGCTACTGGCTACTGACCTGGAAGGAATATTGGACAAGATGTTGATGGATAAGTCGAAGGTACTAAAGCTCAAATGGTTGTTCTATTGGCGAGAACTTCGGTTTGAAAAAGTGACTTTAACACCCTCGACTACCCCGAGAGCGTTGAAGTTCGGAGGGTGGATACCTATCCTTAGGTGAAATAAAGTAAGGCTTCAAAAAGTAAGGCTCCAAAAAGAAAATGAGATAATTTTTGAAAACCATTTACGTCACAAAAGATGTTATGAAAAGTCATGCCTTCATTCATAGAAGAAAAATGTATAAGAAGAAAGAGAAGTACAAATGATAGCAAAATAATAATAATAATAATGCAAGGTCTTCTCATGGGTCTGTGAGGGGAATTTCTTGATCTTCAGAGATAGGAAGGTCGGCAGCATCATGAGTAGTGGCAGGAGGAACCTCAGAAGTTGGGGCAAGCTGAACAATAGGCTCGGACCCCACGGGCTCCAAGGAAGTATGCTCGCAAGAAGAAGGGAGTCTCAGAGGGGTCGACACTTGAGGAGTGGCAGTAAAGCCAAGGGTCTTCTTGAACGTGCTCACCTGAGTCAAATCCAGGCTGGGGTAGCTGGCCTAGAGGAAGTCACACGTCTCAGTAAGAATGGGCGGCAACATCTTGGCAAGGGAGGCAAACACCATCTTCTTATACTCGATCCTCGCCTTGAAGTGCTCCACTGCCTTCAACTCGGACTCTCTAATAAGGGGCCCCTACGGAAGCTTTCAACTCCTCCTTCTCCTGGTGGAGGCCATCTAAAGTGGCCTCGTGGGCAACCCGTTCATCCTCTCGAGCCTTCTCTGCCGCTGCCTAGCTCTCTTGGGCGTATCTGAGCTGATTATTCAGAGAAATCTTCTCATCTCTCATTATCTGATTACCTCGAGCCTCAGTATCCGCCTCAGCTTGTGCTTTGTCCCACTACTTCTCTACCCCATCCTTCTCCTACAGCTTACTCACCTCCGCTTCGAGATCCTTGACTTTGCCCTGGGAGAAAAGGAACTCCGCTTACTTCTTCGCCCACTGATCACACTTTTCGTGATGCTTTTCTGCATCCACCAGCTGCTTCAGGCATGCTGCAACTTGTCAACGAGGTCTTCCATGACAGCCCTTGACTTAAGCAAAAAGTGAACAGCCTCCAAGCAAGAAGAGTGGTGTCAAGAATGGGAAAGTGTAAAAGGAGAGAAAAAGCATGGAAAAACTACAAAATGTACCTTGGAAAGATGGCATAATTGCCTTTAGTAAGCCAAGGAGTATGGGAGCCCCTCGTAGTTTGCAACATCCATTGGGAGCCTCATGCCTCGAGATAGCTCTTCTACCATTCTTGGGCTCATGATGGTTGACTGCCTAGTTAATAAATTGACCTCTGGGACAAAGGGAGTGACATCATCTTCCACATTTGCAGGATGCGAGGTGTCCCTTGTCCTTGAGCCCCCATTTTCCAAAGAATGCGGGCATCCTTGCCGCGCTTGGCATCTGCATAAGAAGCAAAATGTCAATAAAAAGTGAAGACACATGCCCAGCTAAGAGTATGGAAAAGAAATCAAAGCTTCACCTTAGGTTTCCTTGACACCCCTAGAAGACTTATTTTTCTTCCTCTTCTTCCCATCCCTTTCACCATGGGGACGCTTCCTCCTCTCCTGACGCTTCAGCTCAGTGCCCTCGACGCCCTCGGCTCCCTTAGTAACCTCGAGGACCTCGACTTCCTCGGAATCCCTAGTGCTCTCAGGGATGATAGCCTCATCCCGGGTAGAAGGTTCTAACGGGGCCTTAGAGCCGTCGATGAGAGTCTCTTCTCCTTAGGCCTCGACAAGCCTTGCTGAAGGGGTCGTCGAAGCTCGTACCTAGGAAGGTTCGGAAGGTGGTGGTGTTTCCCCTATAGAGCCTCCACGATGTCATTTAGGTCAATATCCACTAAAGAGATATAGAGAAATGGTTAATACACAAACAAAGATGGAGAAAATGGGCTCTATGACGGGTGCTCACCCAACCAACATCACGGAAGAACTCGAGGTTAGACAGGTTAGTGACAGTAGGGGCAGGAATTGCTCGAATCATGCCTGCATAATCTTCGAGGTCCTAATCGATCAACGACACCTTGTTAGCTTGATAGTAGTTGATCTCAGCCCAATGGTTGCGTGGCCAGCTGTCATGGGCAAGGGGGTCCCAAGAAACAAAGAAGAAGCTAGTCTTCCATTTACGGTGGGCAGTGATGACGTCAGTGGCTTGGGAATAGTCCAAATCGGGGTGACTTTGGAAATAGTACCAACCAGGCCCTGCTGTAGAAGAGGCAATAACCAGACAAAGGAACTTTTTGAAGAAGGCCACCTCGGCAAGCAGCCCACACTGATTTGAGCGGGAAACAAAAGTGGTGATTTCATGCCACCCATTAGGGTTAATCTGCATGGGAGCTACCCCATTGCTCTCCAACAGCTCGAAGTAGAAAGTTTGCGTGGGAAGACGAAAGCCAAGTTGAAACATCTTCTCATACACCGCCATGGCCTCATGAATAAGCGAGCACATCTTCTCGTCGGGCTCCGCCAACTAAAGGGACAAGGACTCTGGGATCCAATACACTTGCCTAAAGGCCTCTAGGTCCGTTTGTACGAGCTTACTTGGGAACTCGGTAGCAATGAACTTGGACCCCTTGGGGGCCTTGGCTTGTGGTTTTGGATTGGGTTTGGATGCCTTTATCTAGGCAGCTTGAGCCACCCTAGTTCTCTTGACGTCTTGCTTCCACCCCTTCCCTATTTCATAGATCACTAGGGGAATCCCTTGTTCTTCCTGAGGGATAGGAGCAGACGTAGAAGTACGGCCACCGCCTCTGGTAGCGACTGACTCATTGGCTGGGACTTCAGGGCTATCTGGTTCTAACCTATGGTTAGATCTTTTGAGCCTAGCCATTACTTACTTGGGATGAAGGCAGCAGAAGATTAATGTAGGGTATGCTGAAAGCTCGAAGCAAGAGGAAATCAGATTGTCGTGAGCAGAAGAAGAAGAAGAGAGAAGGACCCAAAAAAGGGTGGGACTTGTATAGACCCCGCTTCCAAAGCTAGTGACCATCTTTGCTTTGGCTTCAGGCCTCATCCCGAACCTAGGCCATAATGGCCTATAATCTAGGATAATGGCTACAATTGAAGAGTTAAAATAGTTGTGAGACACGTGGCCGCTTCTTACACGATCCTATTTCATCATATTTAAAGCGGTACAGTCCGCCAAGCGTCTCCTTTGAAAATTCGAGACAACTAGCAGGATCCACAATCGCTGCAGAGATCTAAAAATCCTATACGAAAAGCCATTGTTTCGACAACACCTTGCTGCCTCGCTACCTCGCGTATATCAGATAGTTCACCTGGAGAATGTCCATGTAGTAGCATTAGTCAACTGACGCGGAAATGCATTTTTTGCTCTCGCAGCCTTTGCAAGCCCACAAGAGCAAGGGGCACCTGATATGGGGATTATCACCCTCCTATTAGGGACAGACACGTGTACGCGATTCCTACAGTAGAAACGATTAGATTGGCAGGCCTATGTTGCTTGGAAGGCATTGTGGTATACGACGCCCAACTTGTCCTAGAAGACAAATCTGAATAAAAGTTCGACCTCGAGAGGTCGGAGCCTCGGAAAGGGTATGAGGTTTAGTTCCCACATCAGAACCTCGTCCGTTGTTATAAGAACCTCGACAATGTCAGAACCTCACTCTGTCTCGCAACATTCCAGATGAGTCAACGCCTCGGAAGATCACCAAAATAAATCAACGTTCCCATCAACATAGTCGTAACCCTGTTCCGAAGGTCCATTCTAAATAGGGAATGATCTTTTTTGGAATAGGGCCTGGGAGTAATCTATGGAATCTGATGACAGAATTAGGATTCGAATGTGCAAGTATGGAAAGATTCATTCGATCTCCATGACAACATGCATGATTTATGCCCCTTGTGATGATATATTGCCTTATCAGGTGAGGCACCAAACATTCCTATTCGGACCACCCTCTGCCTATATGTCTAGGATGAACATAGGTAAACCTAGACTAAATCTTTTCTTCTGAACTTAGACCGAAAAAGATATCAGGATCCTTCTCTGACAAAAGGGATAGTCGACTCTGGGTCGATCCCATACTGCTTGTTCACCGAACTTACTTAGGCATCGGAGTGGTCACAGGGTTTCACAACCCAGCCATCACATGGTGTGTATTTTCTTCTTGTGCAAAGAACTCCGGTGAGCTAAAGGACCATCCAATTCTGTGCGACAACACCCTCCTTTAATTTATTGTTTCCATGGCTTAAGTCCCATGTCGACTAGAGACTAAGGTTAGAAAGGATGGAAGTCTATAAATAAGGGCCATTGATTGTGTGGTTACCTATCATTTAGAAATTAGTGGTTTGATCATTCAAAACCAAGCCAATTGATTTGATCATGTATACAAAGAGAAGATAACTACTTTGCTAGATGGTCGGTTGCATCACAGTTTAATGCATTCACTTAGGAGGTCAAGGGTTCGACTCTCCTATCTTCATTATGCAAAAAATACACTCGTTAAAGGGTTGATCACGCTGAAAAATGAACTTCTCTAGCCCCTCAGGAACGAATGGAAATTCTTCAACTATATTAAGAAGTCCAACTGAGGCAACGAGGGGAACCCCATCCCCATAGAAATAGAAAAAATGAAACCCATTCAAATAAAAAATCAAGTTTCCAACTCCGAAGCTCAATTATCATTTTCTGTTCCTTTTTCAAGAACCAGCCCAATTACAATAGTTCTGCGTTACTTGATCCTAACAAAAGACAGTTTATGAAATAAGAATAAATCAGAATTAGTGAGAAGGTACCCCACAATGTGCAAACAGATATGCAGGAATTGATATCTTCAATGGAATCTACAAGAACAAAGGGAGGAAGAAGAATGATTGTGTGAGAGATTATGAAAAAGAATCCCACAATAATATTGTGAGGATTTTTTTTCTATTAAGTTTATGCAAGGTTTCTTACTCATTGGATATTAAAAACTTACAATTTTTGTCTTTCTGCCTTGTCCCTATTTGTTTGTTCAGTTGCTGGTTGAATAAGTTCCATCAAATCATGGCCTTTTCTTGCTAAAGACAGCTTTTTTTAAAAGAAATATCAATCATTTTATGGCCTAGTAAAGCATTTTTTTATTGTGCTACCAAGAAAACCTAGTTTATTAGCTTGTTGACTAAGGCTGTGTTTGGTATTGTTTTTGTTTTTATTTTTTCTGACAGATTTTTGTTTTTGTAAATGTTTGATATGATTTTTGAGTGTTATTTATGAAAAGAAAAAACAAAAATAACTCTTTTCAAATTTTGGCAAAAAATTACTTTTGATTGTTTTTGCTCAACTAGAAGTTGCACATGGGTTTTAGATTGAAAAATAGGGGGTAAAAACATAAAATAACTTTATATTCATTTCCTCATCTTCTTCTGCAAACCAAGACATCGCATCTACATTTCTCTCTCTCCTCACCTCCGTTCTTTGTTCCTCACTCTCTGGGTCTCGCTCTGTCCTCCTCTCTGATTTGTCGAGGACAGGGCAAGGCGAGCTATGTGGTTGTAATCATTTCATATTAGACACAAACACATCAAAATCGAGTGGTTGTAATCTCTACCAAAGGAGTTGGGTGAATGATTCATCTCCTCTCTATGACACCTCAAGCTGTCCGTTCATTGACAAGATGTTCGATTGCCAGAAGAACAGTAGACCAGACAAACTTTATCTCAATTACAAATGGCAGTCTACTTCCCGTGATTTACCAAGGTAAACTCAAATCTTAATTTCTTCATTTAAATCTAACTCTAATTCAATTCATCCTACAAATGTTGTGATGTAGGTTCAATGGGGAGGATTTCTTAAGGAGGTTTCAAAGGAAGAAGATCCTGTTTGTGGGAGACTCACTGAGCAACAATCAATGGCAATCTTTGATATGCATGCTTCATTCTTCAGCGCCGTAGGCAAAATATAACCTAAAAATAAACAAAACCTTTTCGACATGTACCTTTCTGTTGTGTTCTTTTACTTTTTTTTTTTTTGCTAGAAGAATAAACTTTTTGCAAAAGGAAAGCAAAAAGAAAACAATACAAGCCAAAAACCTATGATAGGAAAAACTCCACGAGCCCCTTCACAGGAAACAAGAAATTCTTAACAGAATCTATAACACATATGATCTGAAGCGTCACATACGACTTCTCGAGAGATT
This sequence comes from Protea cynaroides, assembly GCA_028583415.1. Taxonomy (NCBI): domain Eukaryota; kingdom Viridiplantae; phylum Streptophyta; class Magnoliopsida; order Proteales; family Proteaceae; genus Protea; species Protea cynaroides. The sequence continues at coordinate 32,521,084 of CM053273.1, read as the reverse complement.
AGAGAAGGGCAGTATGACCATGCATCAGACATAAGGTTTGTAGCCACTCTGTTTGCTAAAATGTCAGCCATTGCATTTGCTTCTCTGAAACATGCCGAGTATCTTGTATGCTTTCCTTTGATATCTTCACATAGTCTAGTCCACTGCTGCTGAAATTTCCAAGAAATACAATTGGATTGAATACATGAGGTGATTGATTCTGAGTCACTTTCTACCCAAACATTGTCCAGATTATGCCTGTGAGTTTCATATAAGCCCCTCAGCATCTCCGAAAATTCAGCATCAAAATTTGTAGCTCTATGAATGTATTCTGAAAAAGAAAAAATAACTATTCATAATGATCATTGATGACTCCTCCAGCAACCCCTTCTCCTGGATTACCAATTGAGCTCCCATCTACATTTATTTTAAACCAGCCCATAGGAGGTTTTCGCCATTGTCTCAGAAGCACATGACTAGGCTCACTCCCTAGTCATAATCTTTAAATGTCTTGCTATTACCAAGTCATTAATTGTTTTGATCACCAAAGGCCTTAATGTAGCAGCATCCCTAAGTGCGTCAGTGATAATATTCATGGTAGCTTTGCAAGTCGATTTGATCCCATCAAATCAGCTTTTATTTATGCTTTTCCAAATATCTGAGATAGTAATTGTTAAGGAACACGACTCTTAATGGTTCCACATTCAAATTTAAATCTGTATTTTAAATTTCAGTTTCAGAGATGTATTGTGGATACTATAAACCACGTATAACTCCATAAGAATAGGACTGGGTTAGTTAAAGTGTAACAACTCAAGTCTATCCTTTTGTACCGTATGTAATCATTTCAAAATATATATAAACAACCTTACCCGATCATAGAGGTAAGGAGAGTTATAATCATTTCAAACTCTTTCATATTCTTCACATGATATCAGACGACCATGGTTTGGTCAATTATCGATGTCTTTGTCTTCCTCTGCTTCCGCATCTGCAACTCTATCTGCTCTATCTGATTACGCAATGTCATCTTCATCTTCTCCAAATGTTCACCATCAATTTACCTTGAAATTATCACTAGATAACTATCTTCTCTAGAAGACCCAAATTATGCCATTACTTAGAAGCTTTAATCTCGTTGGCTCTGTAGATGGTACCAAGGTCTGTCCTCTTCCTACCACCATGCCTGAGACTTCTGCTGCTACTGCAATGTGGGGCTTCCTACTCCCTTACAGAATCCAGCCTTTGATGAATGGAATCGAAAAGATCAAATGATGGTAAGTTGGATAATTTCCTCTCACACACCTGAGGTTATACCATATGTCATTGGTTTGTCTACTGCTGCTGAAGTACGGTTGGCTCTACAATCAGCATTCAAGGACTCTATCACATACCAGTGTGCTCCAACTGCATATGTAGCTTCAAGGCACATCCAAAGGAGCAAAAACAATTTCAGAATATCTTTGTGAGGTGAAGTATATATCTGATCAAATTTCTGCTGCTAACAAGCCATTATTTGTAGAAGAACTGTAAGACCCATACCGAACTAACCAGTCTTACCACCTTGTACCAGGTCTACCTATCATGGTCGAGCCACATGGACCAAGTCCGTGAGGGAAATCACAAAACCAGGTATGAAATTGAACCAAAAATAGTAAAATGGAGGATAGGGTCGCATGCTTAAACAGGTAGGGTCGATCCCCACCTCAAAAGAATCCAACCCATGGTTTATAGGTCCTAGGGTCGGATGACTTGAGACCCTAGAGTCGACGGATTCTGCGACCCTAGCATCGACCCTAGGAAAACTAATAGAAACCAGAAATTAGGAAACTTTCTTAATTCAAAGGGAACCTTTCCTAAACTCATTGGGATGGATTTTGAGAGGTTTTCCTCTATAAATATGACGTCTCTTAGCCTCTTTCACTCCTTTTGAAACCCTAATTGATAGTGAGAGAAAGAGAAGAGAAGGAGGAGAAGAAGAAGAAAAGGAGAATTTGAGAAGATAACTAAAGAGAAGGAATTTAGAGAAATCTCTGAATCTCAGCAACCCTAAGGTATGAATATATTCTCCATGAACTATGTAAGACCCTAAGAATAGTTTATGAAGAAGTTAGGGTTGGGAGAAACCCAAATCATCTACCCATGGATGAGTTTCGAAGGAATCCATGAAGGTAATCATCATAGGCGATGGAAAGTGTGTAAAAAAACATAGCTATGGGCCATAGAACATTCTTAGAATGGACCTACGAGACTATAGGATCGACCCCATGCTCTCGGGAAGTCCAGGGAGCCTGTGGTCGCACATAGGGTCGATAGATAACTGACCCTATGACCGACCCTACACCCTGGGGTCTCAGATACCTGCGACCCATCCTGTGATCCTAGCTTTATAGCAAGCTTAAAACTGTTGGAATTAATTCTAATTAAAAGCTATCGACTTGTTAGGTTTTCCTAGTGATATAAAGGTGATTCTTAAAGCTTGAAAGAGGATCTACACTTAAGCAAAGGTGAGGGAACAAGACCTAAACTAATTGGCTAATAATAAACTATTTTCGTTTATAGAGTCCAATGCCTTGTATGATTTTATGATTGTATGATTGTAATGTGCATTCAACATGTCATCTTCTATTCCTGCTATTATTGTTCATGCATATTTAATTTCGTATGTTTATAACATGATGATGATGGTGATGTTAGGAATAGGCATGTGAATGTTTATGTATGGTTAGTGTATTGGATGCGAGTAGGGCATTAGGGGGAGGACGTGATATCGAGGTGTATCCTGGTCACCAGACTCTAGCTCTATCTCTACTCAAGTCTTGTCCACTAATATCGTCGTATCGCCATTACCTTAGCAGAACTAATACATCATAGGGCATCAGGGGGGACGTGACATTGTGGTGTGTCCTGGTCACCAGACCCTAGCTCTATCTCTATGGGTGTATTGAGGGATGTTGGGGTGAGGCCTTGGATACATTGTTGACATTAGGATTGGTTAGTTGCGAACCCAGTTTGCAAGTCCTTACCAATAGGGGCTTACGTGTTGGTATGGGTAGCCGGTATAGCAATGCCGTTTTCATTGGGTGTATACTTATCCATGGTGGGTGCATATGGGATGGCAATGTCGACATTCATTGGGTGGCTCCACACACTCGTGTATAGAGGTGAGGCGGCCTCCGAACCTTTCTATAGCACATTGCAAACTTATATACCAGACCACAGTTATGAATTGAATGCATGCATATGTTTATTGCATTGTTTTGTTTGCTCACTGAGCCGTGATGTGTGCTCACCCTTTTCGAATTCAAATATTTTTAGTTGATGATGCAAGTATGACTGTGGAAGATTATATGAGTGCTCCCGCATACGGACATGTTGTGGCGATGGACGTAGAAGATATAGTCGAGACGCATGACTCGTCATGTGAGTGCAACTCATGCGTTTTTTATTAGATTTTTATTTGGATTATTGAGAAAATATAATTTGATATTTTATTTACTTATGTCTCAGTCAATGCAAGATAATTGGATATTTTATTTATGATTATCACATTTAGATTCTCAGTTCATTTAATATTAAGACTTCCGCTATTGTGTATTTACTCTGATTATGATTGTGGAAGTGTATGGTTTAAACAAACGAACACAGCCTATTCGAGATCCTGATTGAACCATTGGTTATTAGCGGTTCATCACACCATTCTGAACAGTGAGGAATTGGGGTGTGACAACTTGGTATCAGAGCTCTCAGGCCCTGTCTGTTGAACCAGTATGATTCCACAAAGTTTGTGAACTGAGTTAGGAAAAATTTAAAAGCTGTAATAAAAACACACTATAAGCACCATGTTGTTTGAGACAAAATTAAGAAAGAGAATAATGCACATATAAAGGGAGAAACAAGTTTTATATACATCCAACTAAAAGCAAGTTTATATATCCAAAGCAGAGTACAGTCCACAACCCGGACAGTTACTCTGTAATACAAAAGAAAAGAAAAATACATCATGAAGCTGGAGGTGATGGGGGAGGCGGTGCCTTGCAATCTCTGTCATAGTCCTCAGCATAGACTCTAGTCAGCCAGGCTACCTGAGTCTGGGTCGTCTGGAGACTAGCCGTCAACGTAGTCATCCGTTGATCAGAGGCACGCTGAGCATCTAGAAGCTCTCCCACTCTCGAATCCATCGCGCCCTGAGCCTCCCTAATCTCACGAAGTATTCCCATCATATCATCAGATGGTGGGCGTGAAGGACCAGCCGTGCGTAAAGGAGTCTGTGATGGACCAGCTCCAATAGAATGCAGAGGTGATGGAGGAGGTATGGAGTCCACATCCATCTAGATGTGATCCTCATCCTCAGCATCACCCCCATGAACCCCTGCTCCAGCGGCTGCTGCTGCTGCCTCAGCATCTACCACCTCCACCCGAGTATGAGGACGCACCAGAGCGTTTCTCTCCTCGTCACTGACCTGAGCATCCCACATTCCCATCCTACAGATAGCCTCCCAGTCCAGCATTGATGAGAAAGTCTTCTCTTGAATCTTCTCTTCTACTAAATCAACCCCTAGGTGGGTAAGCAATGTAGTGATCAGGCGTTTGTAGGGCAGGTTGCCTACCTGACTAGGCAGCATAGTACAGATCATCGTCCTCATAATAATATAAGGGAGGCAGACAGGCCTTCCTAGTGCAGATACAATAAAGTAAGTACTGGGTCAACTGGGAGATCCTCTCGTAGTGTCCACTCTGGGGTATCAGATTGTGCTAGATGATCTTACAGTAAACTCGAGGCTCTGGACATAGGTTGATCGCTTTCATCTCCCAGCGATCCTCTCTGATAAGTTGACGGTCTATCTCAGCCCGCATCTCCAAGGAGAAGAACTGGGGCTCCCGGAGCACAGTATAGCAAGGGACCGTCATGTGATATGCCCAAGAGGTCCGCTAACTGCTGGCAGTCAAAGGAAACCTCTACTCCTTTGATGTAGCTCGTGATCCTGAGCTCCCTACCCCTCTCAGTGTCATTGTGATCTCCCACCACCTGGAGATTACAATAGAACTGTCTCACCCAGATCCGGACGGGTACAGGTGTCGTAGGTAATCATGGGAAGCCAGCCCATATCACCAAATGCTGTCTCCACATCGAACAAGGCTAGACTAGCCAAGTCCACACGACGACCTCCCCCTACCTTCTTACGAGCGTAACAAGCATACTGAGCCTCGGCCTCGTTAGAGCGGAAATGAATTAGGTCGTGAACCCTAGGTACTTTGGTACGAGCCATATTATCTGTCAAAACAAAGAAAATAGATAATAGCTCAGTAATGGTGAAAAGCCCAAAAATTTTGGTATTATAACGACATAAATTGGTCAAAAGCCTCACTTTTCACCCATACACTTGGGCAGGAGAACTTACATAGGTTCCAAATCATCTTGCAAGGTTCATACAGTTGGGAATTTAATCCAGAAAGATTGAATTCGAAGAAATTTCAAGAAATTTCAAGAAATTCAAAAAATTTTGAAAATTAGGTCAAAATTAGAAATTTTCAAGTTTTTCGATAACCAACCGATGAAACTTGAATATTTTGGAGGGCTTTCGTCCATTGGGTGACCAACAGCAAAAGCCCCCAATAAAAATCAAATTTTTATGGTTGAAGAAATTTTAATTTGAAGAAAATGATATAAATGGGCGAAACCCTAGTTAGGAAACCTTAAAAATATGAAACAGTAGAGCACACACCTGAAGAGAAGGAGTGAGAGTCTCCAATGTATGATAGAATCACCAAACGGGGCGGGGTTGTCACTGTAGCAACTCAGAGGAATGAGCTGAGTTGGAAAGGAGGAGAAAGAATGAGAAATGAATCCAAAATCGGGATTAAAAACCTGATTCTGGGTCCTAGGGTCACATAATTCGACCAAAACATGCGACCCTACCTCCGACCCCCTCATCCACCCTAGCCTCTCGGTGATCTGACAGAGAACTAGGGGTTGACCCTAGGGTCGGACATATACCGACCCTACCATCGACCCTAGGCTCTCGGTAAGTTGACAGTGATTCTCAGGGTTGCATACCCTAGGGTCGCATAAGGATCGACCCTACCATCGACCCTACGCTGGAAAATACAATAATTTTGACAGAATGATCTAAAAAAATTAAAAATGATATGGATTAGTTGGATTTTTGACTGGAGAATAATTATATTGATTGCCTCACATGTGCTATGATTACTTATAGGCACTATCATCATCAGAAAGGAAAAATGGCTGGGCGAAGAGTAACCAGGCAAAACCGAAACTCCATTCCACCACCACCTGTGGGGGAAGACAGCCATATACATCTTGAAACATAGGAGAATCTGAACACGACACCATCCATAGTTAATGGTCAGACAAATTCTACCAATCTACCAGCTCCACCTATAGACCTAGCTACAGCCGTGATGAACTTGGTACAACAGCTACAACAAATACAACAGGTACAAGCTACTACGCAAGCTGCCATAGGCATGGCTTTTCTAGCTGCACAGACGACACCGATGCCAGCAGGGCAGGTAAGCACAGTACCAGGGGGGAGTAACACGGTACCCCATGCACCTCAAACTCCCATCATGCAGGCTCAAGTTCAGAACCCTGAAGTAGCTCAAGGTGGTTATCAGTACCAACCACCTATGTATGGGGCTTATGTTCCTCATCAACTAGACCACTCCAGAGTAGTTGAGCGTTTTCTGAAGATAAAGCCCAAAGAGTATAATGGTAAGCCAACTGATCCGTTGTGGCCAACACACTGGATTGAGAAGATGGAGAGGAATTTTACGATGATGACGGTGAATGAAGAGGAGAAAGTGTTGTGCACAACATTCATGCTGAAAGGTGATGCACACCACTGGTGGAAGTCCACACGTAATTACCTGTTAACAAAGCACACCTAACTGATCTGGGGTATATACAAAGAGGCATTCTTTGAGAAGTACTTTCCTAAAAGTTTTAGAGATATAGAGAGAGAGTTCTTGAGTTTGTATCAGGGGCAAATGACTGTAGATGCATATCAACAGCGTTATGAGGAGCTGTTCTTCTTTGCACCCTCCAGCATGCAAGAGAAAAACACAAAGACCCGAAGGTTTGTCACGGGACTCAGGGGAAGCATCCGTGAACATGTCATGGGACTTGAGAAGAAAGTCTACAATGAAGCTGTACAAATTGCTCGCGTGATAGAGTCGAGCCAGAAAGAGAGTTATTTTTCTCAAAACAGGGGTATTAAAAGGCCGAATGGAAATTCTTACAATGGAGGGAACACCAAGGCATTCAAACCCTTTCGTACCCAAGGCTTCAATGCTGCAGCCAAGACCACTTCAGCAGCCCCACCGCAACCAAAGTCAAATGGCGAAGGAATAAGATGTTTTAACTGCAATCAAGTAGGGCATATCTCAAGAGAGTGTACTAAACCCAGAAAACAACTACAACAAGGGAGAGTTTACGCTGTTACCTCTAAGGATGTTGTCGCATCGCCTGATGTGGTCACCGGTATGACTCGAACCTTTCTCATTTTGTGTTACATTGTGTGAGCATGTAGACTAAATTAAAACAAATTACAGGTATCGTACCTATTAATGGCATTCTCGCCAGAGTACTCTTTGATTCTGGAGCTACTCATTCTTTTATATCTGTGTCATTTGGAAAGAAGCTAAATCTACCCCTCAAATCTTTAGACTACAAATTGCTTGTACGATCGCTGATGGGATTAGAAGTGGAGTTAGAAAAAGGTTATGGACCATGTTCAGTTCTTATTGACGAGAAAACTTTGGATGCAACTTTAATTCAACTTGAGATGGCAGACTTTGACGTCATCTTGGGAATGGACTGATTAGCTTGGCATTCTGCAAACCTATTATGTGCCGAAAAGAAGCTGACATTTAAAAACAATGAAGGAGCAGAGTTCAGTTTTACAGGAACCAAACTTCCCCATAGACAAAAACTCATCCTCTCTGCATTAAAGGCTAGAAAATGCATCGAGAAGGGAGGAGTTGGGTATCTAGTCTCAGTGGTCGACCTCACTAAGGAAGCACCACGAATAGAGGATATTGATGTCATGCGTGACTTTCTAGATGTATTTCCTGAAGAACTACCAGGACTACCACCTGACAGAGCTACAGAGTTTGTTATAGATTTGATACCCGGAGCCGCACCAGCATCTAAAACACCTTATCGAATGGCTCCTACTGAACTAAAGGAATTATAAATACAGTTACAAGAACTACTGGACAAGGGTTACATCAGACCTAGCATATCACCATGGGGAGCGCCAGTATTATTCGTAAAGAAAAAGGACGGTAGTGTTCGACTGTGCATAGACTACCGGGAACTGAATAAGCTGACAATCAAGAATCGGTACCCATTGCCTCGGATCGATGATCTGTTCGATCAGTTGCAAGGTGCCAAGGTGTTCTCCAAGATCGATCTGTAGTCAGGATACCATCAGTTGAAGATTAAGGATGGTGATATTCCCAAGACAGCATTCAGGACAAGATATGGACATTATGAATTTTTGGTCATGTCTTTTGGATTGACTAATGCACCAGCAACTTTTATGGAACTTATGAATCGGGTATTTCATGATATATTGGATACGTCGGTCATTGTATTCATTGATGATATATTGATCTACTTCAAAGACTAGGAAACTCATATTATGAATCTAAGAGCCGCTCTGCAATGGGTACGGGAAGAGAAGCTTTACGCCAAATTTACAAACTGTGAGTTTTGGCTAAATGAAGTCGCCTTCCTAGGCCATGTTGTGTCTGCTGAAGGGATTAAGGTGAATCCTAGCATGATTGAAGCCATTGTGAAGTGGGAAGCATCGAAGAGCATTGTAGAAATTAGAAGTTTCCTAGGTCTAGCTGGGTATTATCGACGATTTGTGGAAGATTATTCCTGAATTGCCGTACCTCTCACCAGCTTGACTAAGAAGGGCGAAAAGTTTGTTTGGACTGATAAATGTGAGAAGTGTTTCCAAACATTGAAGGCTAGATTGATATCAGCTCCGATCTTGACTATTCCTATATCAGGACAGCCATTTATTTTGTACACTGATGCGTCAGGATTGGGTTTAGGATGTGTACTTATGCAAGGAGAACAAGTAATTGCATATGCCTCAAGACAACTGAAGACACATGAGAAGAACTATCCCACACATGACTTGGAATTAGCGGCTGTGGTATATGCTGTCAAGATATGGAGACATTATTTGTATGGAGAGAAATTTCAGATTAAATCAGATCATAAGTGTCACACCCCAATTCTGCACTATTCAGAATGATGTGATGAACCGCTAATAAACCAACGGTTCAACTAGGATCTCAAATAGGCTATCCCCGCGTTATCTAAACTTACACACATCCGTAATCATAATCAGAGTAAATACACAATAGCGGAAGTCTTATAATAACATGAACTGAGAAACTAAGATGATTTAAATAATTTAATAGCAAAATTATTCTATTTTCAACTGAGACATAAATATTTAAATACCAAATACATGTCTTAATAAATCCAATAAAAAAACCTATAAAATATCTAATCAAATACACACGAGTTGCACTCGCAAGAGGAGTCGTGTGTATCCACTTCAACTTCAGCTTCCATCGCTGCCACGTTCGCAGCGAAGACGCATTCATATAGTCTTCAACGGTATAACTTGCATCATCAACTAAAAATATTCGACGTCGAGGGGTGAGCACACATCACGGCTCAGTGAGTAGCCAAAACAATGCAACAATACATATGCATGCAAATCAATTTATATCTTTGGTTCGGCTTAAAGTTTTGCAGTATGCAATAGAAAGGTTTAGGTAGCCAAAGGTCGCGTTTATTGACCCCGCCTCTATACACAAGTGTGTGACGTCACCTGAAGATCACGTTTATCGTCGACTCACATGCACCCAACCATGAACATTATATAACAAAGGTTACGTTTATTGCTATATAGTGCCATACCAACACGTAAGCCCCTGTTGGCGAGGGCTGCAAACTGGGCTCGCAACTAACCAATCCTAATGCCAAAAGTGTATCCAAGGCCTCACCCCAGCATCCCTCAGAATGTCCATAAAGATAGAGCTAAGGCCCCCCCGGTAGAGTCAGAGACTACAAGGACCGAGACCACCTCCCCTGATACTCTACGATATAATAGTTCTGCTAAAGTAATGGCGATACGACGATGCTAATGCACAAGACTTGAGTTAGAGGTAGAGCTAAAGTGCTGAGACCCGCCAAAGGTTAACGTTTATTGACGTTCTCATCACACCTTCCCTGATACTCGCTCGCATCAAGTACATCAACCACACACATATAAGCACATGCCTATTCCTATCATCATCATCATCATCATGTTATAAACAATAAAGTAACTATGCATGAACAAGTAATAGAAATATTGGATGGCATGCTGTATGCACATTTCAAACATATTCGCATAGAATCAAGCATGGCATAAGACTCAAGAAAATAGAAAACAGTTTTTGTTATTAACCAATTAGTTTGGAGTTCTAGTTCCTCACCTTAGCTTGCTAAAAGATACTTTTCCAAGCTTTAGAATCACCTTTACAATGTTATTATATTGCTAGAAGACCTAACAAAGTCGATAGAATTTAATTAGAATTAATTCCAGATTTAAAAACCACTCTGTTAACTGAGGGTCGGAGGTAGGGTCGGAGTCCTGATCGACCCTGGGTGCGACCCTCCCCCTAATCTGAACTTTCCGAACACTGAGGGTCGATGGTCAGGAACACCTAGGGTCGGATGGTCATCGACCCTCGGTGCGACCCTCTGTGCACTTTGGTCCAATTCCCTCTCTTTAATCCATTCTTCGTGTTTGGGGTCCTATGGATTGTTTCTACATTCCATTAAACATTCATTCCATGGTCTGGAACCACGAATCAACCACCTAGATAGCTTTCATGCATTCTTCTATGGTTTTCCATGAAAACCCTACCCATAGCTTGATGGTTTGGGTTTCTCCGAGATCACACTCTCTCCATTAACTATCCTAAGGTCTGTAGAAACTCATGGAATTAGTATCCATACCTGAAAAGATTACTTTTTTTCGAAAATTCTTCTCCTTTTTGCTAAGTTCTCTTCCTTGCCTTTCTTCTTCCTCTTTTCCTTCTCCTCTCTTTCTCTCAATTCAATTAAGGTTGTGAAAGGAGTGAAAGTGGCTTAGGGACGTCCTTTAAATAGAGTAGGAATATCCTAAAATAAGTCCCTTTGAGATTAGGAAAGAATCCCAATTGAAAATTAGGAAATTTCCTAATTTTATTTCTTACGGCAACCGAGGGTCGATGGGAGGGTCGATGATCCCGTCGACCCTAGGGTCCTAAGCTGTCCGACCCTCCCTTCAAAACTGAGGGTCTGACTTTCTGTTTTGGGAGGTCCGACCCTGCTTAGCTGGGTATGCGACCCTTCCCCTATTTTAATTACTTTTGGGTCGATTTGATACCTGGGATCTCGATTTCCTTCACGCCCTTGGTCCATTTGACTCGACCATGATGGGTAAACCTGGTTCAAAGTGGTAAGACCGGGTTAGATTGACACGGGTCTTACAACTCCCCCCAACTTATAAAAATTTCGTCCTCGAAATTGTACGTACCTTTTGAATTAAATAAGTGAGGGTATTGCTTCCGCATAGCATTTTCTTCTTCCCATGTAATTTCTTCCATGTCTCTACTTTTCCATGTGACCATAACATAGTAGATATTTCTGTTGCGTAGACGTTGAACCTTTCGACTAGTGATTTCTGTTGGTGTTACTTCAAATGTCAAATCATTGGTCAATTCTTACAAATCCACTGTCAAAACGTGCGTTGGGTCTTTGACATACTTCTTCAATAGGGAAATGTGAAATACGTCATGCACACTTGACATAGATGGTGTTAGTGCTAACTGATAAACCACTTTTCTACGCTTAGCTAGAATTTCATACGGCCTGACATATTTTGGACTTAGTTTCCCTTTCTGTCCGAACCTCTTCAATCCTCGCGTGGGCGATACCTTCAAAAATACTTTATCACCTACGGTGAACTCCAGATCTCTTCGTCGAGTATCCGCATATTTCTTCTGACGGTTCTGAGCTGTTCTCACTCTTTCCTTGATGATGTCGACCACTCGACAGGTCTCTTCAACAAATTCCGGTCCAACAATACTACATTCTCCAACTTCATTCCAAACAAGGGAGTTCGAGACTTCTTGCCATACAAAGGCTTCATAAGGTGACATCCGTATAGTAGCCCGATAGCTATTGTTATAAGCCGAACTCGATCGATGGTAATCTTTCAACCCATGATCCCTTGAAATCAATTACACATGCCCGTAGCATATCTTCTAGAATCTGAATTGTACGCTCCGACTATCCATCCGTCTCGGGGTGGAATGCAAGATCGAACTTCAACGTTGTACCCATAGCCTTTTGTAATCCTTCCCAAAACTTGGAAGTAAATCGTGGATCTGTAGCCGACACAATGCTCTCTGGAACACCATGTAATCGAACAATATTATCCACATACAGCTTTGCTAACCTTTCTAGTGTATACTGAGGTCGTATAGGTATGAAGCGAGCTGTTATAGTCAGACGGTCCACAATCACCCAAACTGCGTCAACTACTCGAGGAGTCAATGGTAGTCCCGTGACGAAGTCCATAGTGATGCAGTCCCATTTTCATGCTGGTTCTAGTAATGGCTGTAATAGTCCTGCGGGTTTTTGTCGTTCAACCTTTACTTCCTGACAATTTAGGCATTGCGACACGAACTTAGCTACATCTGCTTTCATTCCCCTCCACCAATATAGTTTCTTTAGATCATGATACATTTTTGTACTTCCAGGATGTATCGAATAGATGGTGGTGTGGGCTTCCTTCATCAGCCGGTGTCTAATGTCTACACTTTCTGTTTCAGGTACACATATTCTTCCTTTTGTATTTCAGTACTTTCTCGTCATCCAAGGTGAACTCGAGGATTAGTCCTACCTTTCTCAATATCTTCTTGTACGTTCCCGGATAAGGATCCGCTTTGATAGCTGTCTTCACTTCATCCACTATATCCGGTATAATCTTTTAATGCCGCGAACATATTCAAAAACCGATGAATAAACCCTTGGTTGGCTGATCCATCCATTGTATCTATCACATACTACTCGTTGCCGTGATTGAATACCATTCCGGTAGTACACATTGCTTGCAAATGTGCTAACTTCTCCTTGAGATTTTATCATTGCTTTTTCGCTTAATGCATCCGCTACTACGTTCGCTTTCCCGGATGATACTGGATATCACAATCATAGTCTTTCAATAGTTCCAGACCATCTTCTTTGTCTCATATTCAACTCCTTCTGATTAAATAAATAAGTAAAACTTTTATGGTCCGACTTAATCTAAAATTTCTCTCCGTATAAGTAATGTCTCCATATCTTGACAGCATGTACTACTGCCGCTAGCTCCAAATCACGAGTGGGATAATTTTTCTCATGTACCTTTAACTGTCTTGAAGCATAAGCAATCACTTGCTCTCCTTGCATAAGCACACATCCTAATCCCAATCCCGACGCATCAGTGTATAAGGTAAACGTCGTCCTGGAATAGGAATAGTCAAAATCGGGGCGGATATCAATCCGGACTTCAGCGTTTGGAAACTCTTCTCACATTTATCGGTGCACACGAACTTTTCACCTTTCTTAGTCAAACTGGTGAAAGGTACGGCAATCCGAGAATAGTCTTCTACGAATCTCCGATAATAACCAGCTAGACCCAGAAAACTTTTAATTTTCGAAATACTCTTTGGTGCTTCCCACCTTACAATAGCCTCGATCTTGCTGGGGTCCACTTTGATTCCTTCAGCGGGTACTACATGGCCTAAGAAGGCGACTTCACTTAGCCAAAACTCGCACTTTGAAAATTTGGCATATAACTTCTCTTTCCTTAAACGTAGGGACTGCGTTTAGGTTCTTGATATGGGTTTCCTTGTCCTTGCAGTATACCAATATGTCATCAATAAATACTATAACCGACGTATCCAACATATCGTGGAAAACTCGGTTCATAAGTTCCATGAACGTTGCCGGTGCATTAGTTAATCCGAAAGACATGACCAAAAATTCATAATGTCCGTATCTGGTCCTGAAAGCTGTATTCGAAATATCACCTTCTTTAATCTTCAACTGATGATAGCCCGATCGAAGATCGATCTTAGAAAATACTTTCGCTCCTTGTAACTGATCGAACAAGTCATCGATCCGAGGTAGTGGATATCGATTCTTGATTGTCAGTTTATTCAACTCCTGATAGTCAATACATAATCGAACGCTACCATCTTTCTTCTTTACGAATAACACCGGTGCCCCCATGGAGATATACCGGGTCGAATATAACCCTTGTCCAGCAGTTCTTGTAGTTGCACTTTTAATTCCTTCAATTCTGTAGGAGCCATTCTATAAGGTGATTTTGACACTGGTGCGGCTCCAGGTATAAGGTCTATCACAAACTCTGTGGCTCGGTCGGGTGGTAATCCAGGTAGTTCCTCCGAAAATACGTCAGGATAGTCCCGCACGACATCAATATCTTCCATTCGTGGCGCGTCCTTGGTTAGGTCGACCACAGATACCAGATACCCGATTGCCCCCTTCTCAAGGCACTTCTTAGCCTTTAGTGCTGAAAGTATGAGCTTGCGTCTCCGGGGAAGTTTGGTTCCCGAAAAACTTAATCTGCTCCTTCTTTGTCTTTGAACGTTAGCTTCTTTTCGGCGCATAATAGATTTGCAGAATGCCGAGCTAACCAGTCCATTCCCAAGATGATATCAAAGTCTGCCATATCAAGTTGTATCAAGGTTGCATCTAAGGTCTTCTCTCCAATGAGAACTGGACATGGTCCATAACCTTTCTCTAATTCCACTTCTAACCCCATCGGTGACCGTACAAGTAATTTGTAGTCTAATGTTTTGATGGGTAATTTCGTCTTCTTTCCAAATGACACAGATATAAATGAATGAGTAGCTCCGGAATCGAAGAGTACTCTGGCGGGTACGCCATTTATAGGTACAATACCTGTGACCACATCGGGTGATGCGGCCGCATCCTCGGACGTAACAGCATCTACCCGTCCCTGATGGAATTGCTTCCTGGGCTTAGGGCACTCCCTTGCCATATGTCCCGGCTGGTTGCAGTTAAAACACTTCGGGGCTTCAGAATTTGGCTTTGGCTGAGGTTGAGCTGCTGAAGTTGTCTTGGTTGCAGCAGTAAAATTCTGAGGACGGAAAGGCTTATACATCCTGTTATTGCCTCCGTTGTAGGACTTTCCGGCTGGCCTTTTGATGCCTTTGTTCTGAGTAAAATAACTCTCCTTCTGGCTCGATTCAATCACTCGACGTTGGGCATAACTCAATTATCATTGTATTAAATCGAGTACTACTTATATCATGACTTTATCCTTGTATCCACTCTTAAATTTACCTTTAGGAATCTTCTTTCTTGTTAAAATTCATACCGATATAACCATCCTTAACTCTACTTGAGTGCTATCTATTTCTTTACTGGCTACTCTTAATAGTTCCCACATTTTCTCAAGTACTGTTTTATAGACATGATTCATATCCATCCATTTAGCAATCTCAAAACAAATTCTCCATCACTTCATCTGAGTTTCATTGGCTATAGCATTTAATCTGAATCCAATCATCTTTCTTCCAATAATTCCATTATCACTACACATCTTTATCAACAATGATCAGGGAGTGTATAAATCAGAATGTTTGTCCAAAACAATTCATTTCCTTCTTTCAATTTAGCATAATGGAAATACTTGCTTTATCTAGTGAACCTAGGTTTAAAGGATCAGGAGTAAATCTGTGGTAATCCAACCGACATCCAAAGGTCGTTAGGTTGCACGGTGGTCCAAATACATGGAATAGAGGTTTTTCAGTTCTTAACCTCATGGTTACAGGTTCTATCGAATATATAATGCCATTGGTCGAGGCACTACAGAGTAAATCCGAGAAAGATTTCGTACATCAAGAAATCGTATAAACTGAGAAAAATTTCGTACATCAATAAATCGGTGTAAATCGAAAAGATGTACGCTCAACATGATTAAACATTTAACTATTCGTTCGGTTCACATCTCTGTTCATTTGGTCGATCATGAGAGTGGCTAAGATTGGTATAATCAGGACTACTACTAAAGAAACAATATCTATGACTTCAATTGACAGGTTAAATCAAGAAGGTATCCTGTCAAGGTATGAGAATTAAAATCTGGTATGTGCATCCTTTATAATCATTAGAGTAAATCAATAATGCACCGCATTCTATATAAACTGTCTTGCCATATGGCCATAATATATTCGATCCTTGCTAAAAATGTTTAAGGCTTCATCTTCAGAAGATATTCCTCAACCTTGTTGGATCATTCTGCCATGATGCAATTGTCCATATTTCGGTGACTGATAAGGGTAACCACCTTTATACCTTGCTTGTTGTGCACCAAACTTCTGTACTGAGGTGTGCATTACTGGGAATGTATGGTAGGTACTGTGTGCTAGCATGTACTGGGGTACAGTGTTGCTACTAGTTGGTACCGTACTTGATTTGACCCGAAGGTGTTGATGTAGCATCGGTAACTTGGGTAGTGATTTACATAGCAACTTGCATAGTCGGTCTCATCTGTTGTTGCTCTTGTAACTTTATTGGGCCAAGTTTATTACAACCATAACCAAGGTATTTGGTAGTCCAGGTAGATTGGCTGGAGTGGCCTGGTTGTTCACCTCCTCTCATTTGCTCCAATCTGATTATCATTATTTAGTATCTACTCATGTGAGTTTTCATTACCCATTCTCGACCCTGATAGTGGTGGGTTCAAGTTGCAACCTATTCTTCTTGCGTAGTGGGCAATAGATCAACTTGTAATGGATCTCACTCTAAGTCTCCACATCACCCAGGAGTATAGCTTAAGCTTCTTTATAGTTGCTCTTATTCTTAATGTTTGGCCATTATTCTCTTATCTCTGTTTGGATTTAGCCCGAGACCATTCCCTTTAGCTTTGCAGGGAATTAGGCATTACTAGCCATTTTCTTCTTCCTCTGTCTTGCATCGAGTTTCACATCTTGTGAGTACCAACTCGGTATTCCAATTTTCTACTGTACAGATGCTTCCTTCTTGCCACAGGACTATATCCTTTGTATACTCAGATAATTACCCAACTTATAGATAATACCCTATATCATTGTTTATTAGGATGATTTTTGGTCTTCTCTTTCTGTTTGAGTATATATATGATTTTACCTTTAATATGTACAATATTGTCTTGTTTAAGTTCTGTCTCAACCAACACAGGTGCTTATGGTTTGTTTGTATTAATACTTTTTTAATTTATCCTAACTCAGTTCATGGACTCCAGTGCAAGTATTCAGGTTTAATGGGTAAGGCTTACGAGAGCTCTGATACCAAGTTGTCACACCCCAATTCTGCACTATTCAGAATGATGTGATGAACCGCTAATAAACCAACGGTTCAACCAGGATCTCAAATAGGCTATCCCCGCGTTATCTAAACTTACACACATCCGTAATCATAATCAGAGTAAATACACAATAGCGGAAGTCTTATAATATCATGAATTGAGAAACTAAGATGATTTTAATAATTTAATAGCAAATTATTCTGTTTTCAACTGAGACATAAATATTTAAATACCAAATACATGTCTTAATAAATCCAATAAAGAAACCTATAAAATATCTAATCAAATACACACGAGTTGCACTCGCAAGAGGAGTCGTGTGTATCCACTTCAACTTCAGCTTCCATCGCTGCCACGTTCTCGTACGCAGACGCATTCATATAGTCTTCAACGGTATAACCTGCATCATCAACTAAAAATATTCGACGTCGAGGGGTGAGCACACATCACGGCTCAGTGAGTAGCCAAAACAATGCAACAATACATATGCATGCAAATCAATTTATATCTTTGGTCCGGTTTAAAGTTTGCAGTATGCAATAGAAAGGTTTAGGTAGCCAAAGGTCGCGTTTATTGACCCCGCCTTTATACACAAGTGTGTGACATCACCCGAAGATCATGTTTATCGTCGACTCACATGCACCCAACCATGAACATTATATAACAAAGGTTATGTTTATTGCTATATAGTGCCATACCAACACGTAAGCCCCTGTTCGCGAGGGCTGCAAACTGGGCTCTCAACTAACCAATCAGAATGTCCATAGAGATAGTGCTAAGGCCCCCCCGGTAGAGTCAAAGACTACTAGGACCGAGACCACCTCCCCTGATAATCTACGATATAATAGTTCTGCTAAAGTAATGGCAATACGACGATGCTAATGCACAAGACTTGAGTTAGAGATAGAGCTAAAGTGCTGAGACCCGCCAAAGGTTAACGTTTATTGACGTTCTCATTACACCTCCCCTAATACTCGCTCGCATCAAGTACATCAACCACACACATATAAGCACATGCATATTCCTATCATCATCATCATCATAATGTTATAAACAATAAAGTAACTATGCATGAACAAGTAATAGAAATATTGGATGGCATGCTGTATGCACATTACAAACATATTCGCATAGAATCAAGCATAGCATAAGACTCAAGAAAATAGAAAACAGTTTTTGTTATTAACCAATTAGTTTGGAGTTCTGGTTCCTCACCTTAGCTTGTTAAATAGATAATTTTTTAAGCTTTAGAATCACCTTTACAATGTTATTATATTGCTAGAAGACCTAACAAAGTCGATAGAATTTAATTAGAATTAATTCCAGATTTAAAAACCACTCTGTTAACTGTGGGTCGGAGGTAGGGTCGGAGTCCTGATCGACCCTGGGTGCGATCCTCCCCCTAATCTGAACTTCCCGAACACTGAGGGTCGATGGTCAGGAACACCTAGGGTCGGATGGTCATCGACCCTCGGTGCGACCCTCTGTGCACTTTGGTCCAATTCCCTCTCTTTAATCCATTCTTCATGTTTGGGGTCCTATGGCTTGCTTCTATATTCCATTAAACATTCATTCCGTGGTCTGGAACCACGAATCAACCACCTAGATAGCTTTCATGCATTCTTCTATGGTTTTCCATGAAAACCCTACCCATAGCTTGATGGTTTGGGTTTCTCCGAGATCACACTCTCTCCATTAACTATCTTAAGGTCTGTAGAAACTCATGGAATTAGTATCCATACCTGAGAAGATTACTTTTTTTCTGAAATTCTTCTCCTTTTTGCTAAGTTCTCTTCCTTGCCTTTCTTCTTTCTCTTTTCCTTCTCCTCTCTTTCTCTCAATTCAATTAAGGTTGTGAAAGGAGTGAAAGTGGCTTAGGGACGTCCTTTAAATAGAGTAGGAATATCCTAAAATAAGTCCCTTTGAGATTAGGAAAGAATCCCAATCGAAAGTTAGGAAATTTCCTAATTTTATTTTCTTACGGCAACCGAGGGTCGATGGGAGGGTCGATGATCCCGTCGACCCTAGGGTCCTAAGCTGTCCGAACCTCCCTTCAAAACTGAGGGTCTGACTTTCTGTTTTGGGAGGTCCGACCCTGCTTAGCTGGGTATGCGACCCTTCCCCTATTTTAAGTGTTTTTGGGTCGATTTGATACCTGGGATCTCGATCTCCTTCACGCCCTTGGTCCATTTGACTCGACCATGATGGGTAAACCTGGTTCAAGGTGGTAAGACCGGGTTAGATTGACACGGGTCTTACAATAAGAGTCTTACTTATCTATTTAATCAGAAGGAGTTGAACATGCGACAAAGAAGATGGCTGAAATTATTAAAGGATTATGATTGTGATATCCAGTATCATCCAGGAAAGGCTAACGTAGTTACTGATGCGCTGAGCAGGAAAGCAATGATAAATTCTCAAGGAGAAATTAACACGACTGCAACAATGTGTACTACAGGAAGAGTATTCAATGATGGTAATGCACAGTTCGTGATAGATGCACCGGGTGAACCAACCAACCAAGAGTTTATTCATCGGTTTTCAAATATGTTTGCAACATTGAAGATTGTATCTGATATAATTGATGAAGTGAAAGCCACCATTAAATCAGACCCTTATCTGAGAACACTACAAGAGGACATTAGGATTATTCCTGAGTTCATCTTACATGATGAAAAGGTATTGAAGTACAAAGGAAGAATATGTGTACCTGAAATAGAAAATTTGGACATTAGACACCGACCAATGAAAGAAGCCCACACCACCGTCTATTCGATACATCCTGGAAGTAAAAAAATGTATCATGATCTATAGAAATTATATTGGTGGAGAGGAATGAAAGCAGATGTAGCTAAGTTCGTGTCTCAATGCCTAAACTGTCAGAGGGTGAAGGCTGAACGACAAAGACTTGCAGGACTGTTACAACCGTTACCGGAACCAGCATGAAAATGGGACTGCATCACTATGGACTTCGTCACTGGGTTACCATTGACTCCCCGAGTAGTTGACGTGGTTTGGGTGATTGTAGACTGCCTGACTAAAATAGCTCGATTCATAGCTATACGACCTTAGTATACACTAGAGAGATTAGCTAAGTTGTATGTGGACAATATTGTTAGACTACATGGTGTACCCGAAAGCATTGTGTCCGACAGAGATCCACGATTTTCTTTAAAGTATTGGGAAGGATTGCAAAAGGCTATGGGTACAACATTGAAGTTTAGTATTGCATTCCATCCTCAGACAGACGGACAGTCGAAGTGTATTATTCAGATTTTAAAAGACATGCTTCGAGCCTGTGTAATCGATTTTAAAGGATCATGGGATGAAAAATTACCATTGATCGAGTTCGCTTATAACAACAACTAGCAGGCTATTATACAGATGTCACCCTATGAAGCACTATATGGTAGGAAGTGTCGAACTCCTTTGTTTTGGAATGAAATTGGGGAACGTAGCATTGTTGGACCAGAATTTGTTGAGGAAACATGTTGAGTAGTCGACATTATCAAGGAAAGAGTAATGACGGCTCAGAATCGTCAAAAACATTATGCAGATACTCGACGCCGAGACTGCCGTAGGTGATAAGGTATTTCTGAAAGTATCACCTATGCGAGGTTTGAAACGGTTCAGACAGAAAGGGAAATTAAGTCCGAGATATGTCAAGCCATATGAGATTCTAGCCAAACGTGGAAAAGTGGCTTATCAGTTAGCACTACCACCATCTATGTCAAGTGTGCATGATGTATTTCATATCTCCTTATTAAAGAAGTACGTCAGAGATCCGACGCATGTTTTGACAGCAGATCCACTAGACTTAACTGTTGATTCGACGTTCGAAGTAGCACCAACTGAATTCACCGGTCGAAAGGTTCAACGTCTACGTAACCATGACATATACTATGTCAAAGTCACATGGAGAAGTCGAGATATAGAAGAGATCACATGGGAAGAAGAGAATGCTATGCGAAAGCAATACCCTCATCTTTTCGACTCAGAAGGTATGTACAAATTTCAAGGATGAAATTTTTAATAAGCAGGGGGGAGTTGTAAGACCCGTACAAAACTAACCGGTCTTACCACCTTGTACCAGGTCTACCTATCATGGTCGAGCCACATGGACCAAGTTCATGAAGGAAATCACAAGACCAGGTATGAAATTGACCCAAAAATAGTAAAATGGAGGGTAGGGTCGCATGCCTAAATAGGTAGGGTCGACCCCCACCTCAACAGAATCCAACCCATGGTTTTTAGGTCCTAGGGTCGGATGACTTGAGACCCTAGGGTCGACGGATTCTGCGACCCTAGCATCGACCCTAGGAAGACTGACAGAAACTGGAAATTATGAAACTTTCCTAATTCAAAGGGAACCTTTCCTAAAGTCGTTGGGATGGATTTTGGGAGGTTTTCCTCTATAAATAGGACGTCTCTTAGCCTCTTTCACTCCTTTTGAAACCCTAATTGATAGTGAGAGAAAGAGAAGAGAAGGAGGAGAAGAAGAAGAGAAGGAGAATTTGAGAAGACAACTAAAAAGAAGGAATTCAGAGAAATCTCTGAATTTCAGCAACCCTAAGGTATGAATACATTCACCATGAACTATGTAAGACCCTAAGAATAGTTTATGAAGAAGTTAGGGTTGGGAGAAACCCAAATCATCTACCCATGGATGAGTTTCAAAGGAATCCATGAAGGTAATCATCATAGGCGATAGAAAGTGTTTAAAAAAACATAGCTATGAACCATAAAACATTCTTAGAATGGACCTAAGAGACTATAGGATCGACCCCATGCTCTCAGGAAGTCCAGGGAGGCTGTGGTCGCATATAGGGTCGATAGGTAACCGACCATATGACCAACCCTACACCCTGGGGTCTCAGATACCTGCGACCCTAGCTTTACAGCAAGCTTAAAACTGTTGGAATTAAATTCTAAAATCTATCGACTTGTTAGGTTTTCCTAGTGATATAAAGGTGATTCTTAAAGCTCGAAAGAGGATCTACACTTAAGTAAAGGTGAGGGAACAAGACCTAAACTAATTGGCTAATAATAAACTGTTTTCGTTTATTGAGTCCAATGCTTTGTATGATTTTATGATTGTATGATTGTAATGTGCATTCAACATGTCATCTTCTATTCCTGCTATTATTGTTCATGCATATTTAATTTTGTATGTTTATAACATGATGATGATGGTGATGTTAGGAATAGGCATGTGAATGTTTGTGTATGGTTAGTGTATTTGATGCGAGTAGGGCATCAGGGGGAGGACATGATATCGAGGTGTATCCTGGTCACCAGACTCTAGCTCTATCTCTACTCAAGTCTTGTCCACTAACATCGTCGTATCGCCATTACCTTAGCAGAACTAATACATCGTAAGGCATCAGGGGGGACGTGACATTGTGGTGTGTCCTGGTCACCAGACCCTAGCTCTATCTCTATGGGTGTATTGAGGGATGCTGGGGTGAGGCCTTGGATACATTGTTGACATTAGGATTGGTTAGTTGTGAATCCAGTTTGCAAGCCCTCGCTAATAGGGGCTTACGTGTTGGTATGGGCAACCAGTACAGCAATGCCGTTTTCATTGGGTGTATACTTGTCCATGGTGGGTGCATGTGGGACGGCAATGTCAATATTCATTGGGTGGCTCCACACACTCGGGTATAGAGGTGAGGCGGCCTCCGAACCTTTCTATAACACATTGCAAACTTATATACCAGACCACTGTTATGAATTGAATGCATGCATATGTTTGTTGCATTGTTTTGTTTGCTCACTGAGCCGTGATGTGTGCTCACCCTTTTTGCATTCAAATATTTTTAATTGATGATGCAGGTATGACTGTGGAAGATTATATGAGTGCTCCCGCATACGGACATGTTGCGGCGATGGACGCAGAAGATACAGTGGAGACGCATGACTCGTCATGCAAGTGCAACTCATGCATTTTCGATTAGATTTTTATTTGGATTATTGAGGAAATATAATTTGATATTTTATTTACTTATGTCTCAGCCAATGCAAGATAATTGGATATTTTATTTATCATTATCACATTTAGATTCTCAGTTCATTTAATATTAAGACTTCTGCTATTGTGTATTTACTCTGATTATGATTGTGGAAGTGTATGGATTAAACAAACGGACACAACCTATTCAAGATCCTGGTTGAACCATTGGTTATTAGCGGTTCATCACACCATTCTGAACAGTCGGAATTGGGGTGTGACAAGAACTGAATGCATTGGCCCTGATTACACCGATATTGTAGCAGCCTAAGCTACAAAATCTGAGGCATTGAAATTTCATGACCTTCACAGGCTACTACTAAGCCATGAAATGAGACTTAATTCTGTTCAATCGGTTGTGTCAGCCAATCTGAGCATTGTCTCAACTTCAGCACGGAATGGTTCCTCCCAAACTGCAACAGCTCCAAGAGCTCCATCCCCATTGGCTTCTGTAGCACCTCATTCTCCTCGTCGAAACTTCAAAAACAAGTCCACTAGGAGGGAAAAATGCTAGATTTGCAATAAGTCGAACCATACTGCATCCAAATGCTATTTTCGATATACTGGTTCAGCTACAAACAACTATAATCCCGCTACAAACAAGGCTGGTCTATTGCCTACACCAACTTCTTCAATGAATGATTGGTATCCAGATACTACAGCCACACATCATATCACTCCAAACCTGGGAAATCTGCATCTATCAAATAAATACACTGGTAATGAAATAGTACAAGTAGGTAATGGAGTTGGTTTTCATATTACACATATCGGTTCCTCCTCTCTCTCCCTTTGTCATCATCATCATCTTTTCATTTTTCCAATATTTTACATTTTCCCCAAATTAAAAAGAATTTGTTATCTGTACATCATTTCACAAAAGATAACAACTGCTATTTTGAGTTTCATCCTAACCATTTCCCTGTCAAAGATCAGGTCACTTAGAAGATTCTGCTTTAAGAACCCCTTAAGGATAGATTGTACCAGTTGCAAGGATTACACAGTCGTCTTCCTCCATCAGCCCATACTGTTCACATTAATGTTTCTACTACTGCCAATGACTAGCATGCACAGATGGGTCATCCTCAACCTAGGACGGTCAGGCATCTGCTTTCTTCTCAGTCATTACCAAGCATATCTTCCACTTTCAATAAGTGTCAATCTTGCATCTGATGAACTTGATATGACACTGAGAGGGGAGGTGAATCAGTGTCTGAAAATTTTCCATGGGGGGGGGGGGTGCCTAATTAGGAAAATAAACGAGGTCCACAAACAGGTGATGGCTAGTCCCCGGAGTAATGCCCAAGGCTCGTATTTACTCAACACTCAGCTTTTGGTCCTTTACAAGACAAGGTTAACCCTAGTTTTCCAACATAAAACGGGGGGGGACACACAAGCCGCAAATAACAATTTTTTAGGCTTATAATTATCCAAATTCTACCTAAACTAAATAGGTATTCTATTTTTTCTTTTCACCTATACTAGCACAAGGCAAAAAAAAATTAAAGAGGATAGGGAATGAGAACGCTAGTTCCTGAATGGCCAGTAATAATTTTGGAGCTCCACATCTTTGAGAAACCTTGAACAACCTCACTGTAGTAATCCTCATAGAGCACATTCCACGCACTCCCAAAATCACCATGAATAGGAAAATAAAAAGACAGTCCACAGCACGAGCTCTACCTATACCTTCAATTTTTCTCTAGGTTTTAGACTCTCAACGGGCCCAATGTAGTAGATGTACGTGGTTCACCAATACAGTGTGTGATGGCTAGTCCACGGAGTAATGTCCAACAGGCTCCGTATTTACTCAACACTCAACTTTTAGTCCTTTACAAGACAAGGATACTAGATCTTGTCTTTCTCTCTCCTCTTTCTCTCTCCTTATTCTCTCTCTACATCTTCTTTCTTCATCTAATGCTTCAGAATGCCGCAACATTGCCACATCATTAGAAACTCGACCACATCATGTGTCACATCACCTGTTTACACCCTTACACTTTCATCTAATGCTTAACGAACATTGCACACATTAGGCCCCCCACACATGTGTCACATCATCAGAAACTATGCCACATCACCAGTGGGGTCCATAGACAATCTCTCTCATCAAAATCATTATAAAATCCCATTTAACTCATTGCAAGTCATCTGAAACACATGTAGAACACTGTAGAATACACAAGCGAAGTTGCCACATCCGTGCCACTACACTGACACTCTCTCTCCTTATTTCTCTAACTGAATGCTCATAAACACTGTCACATCAGCCAAGTTGCCAACAATGACAACATAAAATCCAACAGCATCTTGGGAAAAGCTCATAAAGCCTCTCTACCTCTTACATGCATTACTAGTTCTGCACCTTTACAATTAGTCTTTAGTAATGTATGGGGGCCATCTCCAAAACCTTCCACCACTAATAATTTTTATTTTATTATTTTCATGGATGATTACTCAAAATTTACTTGGTATTATCCTTTGAATAAAAGATCATCTATTCCTACTATCTTTGAAAATTTTCAAAAGATGGTTGAAAAACAATTTTCTACTTTTATAAAATGCTTTCAGTCTGATTGGGGAGGCGAGTATCAAAAGTTAAATCAGTATCTTCAAAAATGTGGAATTACACATATGGTAGCTTGTCGTTGTTGGGTTGGTGTCTTGCATTCTGTGGGGTCCACGTAATTATAAGGGTAGTATTTGTATTAGGGTATGAGTCTATTACATGTACAGGGATAAACTTATAATTGTGGTGGGATTAGTTTTTCTAGGTTTCCCTATAAATTGTCTTTGTGTGGGAAAACCTAGGTAAGGCTGTAAGGGCTGTAGAGGATTCTCCTCTGATAGTGGAGAGCTGGAACGCTGTAAGGCTGATAGATGAGATAAGCCTATCAGGTAAAGATTTGTAGACTGTTCTTGGGAATAGAAGAAAGTCGATCTTTTCTCTGGTGGACGTAGGCATCCCATGATGGGGTGCTAAACCATGTTAATTCTTATGTTTTCTTCTTGTTTGCGTGCTCCCAATCCTAACAAGTGGTATCAGAGCCAAGTTTGATAGATCGATCAGTGATCTAGGAGAAGGAGGGAGGTGCGTGGAAGGTATGAAGAAGAAGAAGAAGAAAAAAAAAAGGTGAGTTTTTTTACGGTGTTTTCTCTGATATTCCTTGGGAAAAATTAAGGAATTAGAAAAAAAAATGATCATTACCGTACAGAGGGAGTTTTTTTTTTTGGTTTTTTAAACTTTGAATCTTTGATCGGCTTTTGAGAAAAATAATCATTGCATTTAAAAAAAAAAGGATGATCATCATTATGATCAAAATAAAAAAAAAGAGGAAAAACACAATGATGAGTGTATTTGGTTCCCTGGCTAAGTCAGGGGAACTTGGTCGATTGAACCAAGTGTTGCCGATTGGGATCAGGATGGCAATGGAGCAGAGAGTGATCCCAATCAACCAGTCGGCAAGTGTAGAAATCAACGACGATAGAGGCTTGACGGGAGCATGGCTAGAGAGGGGAGTGACACTGAGAAAAAGCAGAAGGAGGTCTGTTGATGTGGTGGTCAGCTTGAATAGATCTGCTTGCATCGAAGTGTTTCCGGTGGAGGAGATACATGCGATATCGCATGTGAGGCTTTTTCAGGTTGCAGCGGAGAGACTCCTTAGTTCTGTTGGAGTATAGTTGCCGGCAGGTGTTGTGGGATTGATGCTTGGAGCAAAACATGCAACATCGCATGTTGAGTCTGTGCGATTGAATCGCAGGGATGCCAAAGGTTATGATGTATGGAGGAGTGGTCGCTGGCAGAGATTCTCTAGAGTTCTAATATCACATACGGGAGACTCTCACAGTAACACCCTGCAAGTTGAGACCATCGATGGAGAGACCATGTCTGGGTTGGCGGGAGCAGGTCAGGCGGATGCTGCAATTGGTGAGATTCTGAACATGGAAACTAGGTTAGAGGATTTGTTTCCACAAGTGGAGATTTCTCAAGATACGGCAGAGGTGATTCCTAGTTTGGTACGGAATCGTAGAGAGGATTTAAGCCTTTTCTAGAGTTTCCAAATGAGGAACACATTGTTCCTATTGGAGGTTGTGTGGTGCTTGTGAAGGCTTCAAATCTGACTCAGCCGTAGGGTGGTGCGCTAGGGCAGAAAGAGGTGGAGCGACGCACCAGGGAGTATCACATGTGGGTCTGGGTGCTAGTGGAGCGGATGGTCAGTAATGGCTAGGAGATCATGATCGGACTAATGAGACGATGGTAGCTGTTCGTGGATCTGGTTGGATCGGGTGTTAGATCTAATGGCGGGATTGAATCCTGGCACGGTACACATATTGTCAGTTAATGTTGCACCGTGGGGTAAAGGAGTACTGGCTGGTTGGGACAAGGAGTCGGATCTTTAGGTTTGCATTGGAGGTGCAGAGGTGAGAGGCTCGGGTTCCAGGTGCAATTGGAGTTGTAGAGGGCTGGGACAAGGAGTCGGTTCTCTAGGTCTGCACTGGAGGTGCAGAGGTGAGAGGCTTGGGTTCCAGGTGCAACTGGAGTTGCAAGAAGACTGTGAGTGACGGTGATCTTTATGGTGATGCTGCAGCAGTGGGAGAGATGGAGTCATATCATATCGTATGGCGGTGAGCTGTATGGGACACCCGGACGGAGTGTGGCTATGCTGGTTTGGGTGTAGCGGTTTGGCAGAGACGGATTTACAGAATCAACATCAACGGGTTTTCTTCAAGATGGTTTGCAGAATCCAAGCTAGGTGGAGATTTGTTGGGTTAGTGTCTTGTATTCTGTGGGATCCACATAATTATAAGGGTAGTATTTGTATTAGGGTATAAGTCTATTACATGTACGGGGGTAAACTTATAATTGTGGTGGGACTAGGGTTTCTAGGTTTCTCTATAAATTGTCTCTGTGTGGGAAAACCTAGGTAAGGCTGTAAGGGCTATAGAGGATTCTCCTCTGACAGTGGAGAACTGGAACACTGTAAGGCTGACAGATGAGATAAGCATGTTAGGTAGAGATTTGTAGACTGTTCTTGGGAATAGAAGAAAGTCGATCTTTTCTCTGGTGGACGTAGACTTCCCATGATGGGGTGCTGAACCACATTAATCTTGTGTTTTCTTCTTGTTTGTGTGCTCCCAATCCTAACAGTCCTCACACGCATGAACAAAATGGAGCTGCCGAATGAAAAATAAGACATTGTTGATACAAGTCTAACATTGCTTGCTCATGCATCTCTACCACTGAATTGTTGGGATTATGCTTTTGAAACCTCTGTTTTTCTTATTAATCAATTGTCCACACCACTTCTTAAAAACAGTACACCTTTTCAAACACTTTACACATGTCTACCTAATTACAAAATGTTAAAAGTGTTTGGGTGTGCTGCATATCCCCTTCTACGACCCTATAATTCTGCAAAATTTTTGTTTCAATTTGCTCCCTGTGTATTCTTGGGGTACAGTCCCATGCATATGGGCCATCGTTGTTTGGATATAAAGTGAAGCCACTTATATATTGCTAGGCAAGTGAATTTTATCGAAAATAAATTCCCATATGCCACTGTTTCCAATATTTCACTACACCCGAATGTTATTTCCTCACCTTTGGCTTAGTGTGAGTGCAACTGATACAATATCCTCAAGGGTTCCATCATCTCCTACATCACCAAATGGTAGGCCAACTACTCTTGATATTCCCTCATCATTACCTTCCCCACCATCCACATCAAATCCAGCAATTGATGTGTCAATTGCAATCGAATCTGCTGCTATGCAAAACTCAAACTTTACAATTCCTATTACTGTTTCTACTAATATTAATGATTGTGCAGGTTTACCCACTACAGGTGATGCTGCACCGACTCCTCCTATCTCTTCTTAACAACGGACCCATCTGATGCAACTAAGTCCAACCCGAAACCATCAGCAAGGTACACATTACCTTCGGTTTCTCTAACAGAAGGACCCAATGAGATGGAACCAACCAGCTTCACCAAGGCTATCAAACATCCACAATGGAGAGCTGCGATGGTGGACGAATTTAATGCCCTATTGAAAAATGGCACATGGTCTTCGGTACCCCCACCTCCAACATATAATGTTATCGGTTCCAAATGGGTCTTTAGGATCAAGAGGAGAGCTGATGGTAGTGTTGAGAGATACAAGGCACGGTTAGTGCCTAAAGACTACAAACAACAAGAAGGAATTGACCATATCGACACCTTTAGTTCGGTGGTCAAAACAACAACCGTACATACCGTACTGTCCATAGCCACATGTAACAGATGGTCTATCCGGCAACTTGATGTGAGTAATGCTTTTCTGCATGGTAATTTGGTTGAATCGATTTATATGTCTTAACCTTCAGGATTTGTTGATGCAACTCAACCCAATCATTTGTGTAAACTTCAGAAATCACTATATGGCCTAAAACAAGCTCCAAGAGCATGGTTTCACAGATTGAGTGGTCATCTCCTCACACTGGGGTTTAAAGGTTTCAAAACAGATACCTCTTTGTTTATATACAAGGGTAGTGCATGCTGCCTATACCTTCTCATTATGTGGATGATATAGTGCTTTCCGGTTCCAATCCATGTCTCATCCAACAGATCATTGCGTCCCTAAGCAAGGAATTTGCTGTTCGTGATCTAGGTCCACTATACTATTTCTTGGGCATAGAGGTTATCCCTAATGATAAGGGCATTATTCTCTGTCAACAGAAATATATTTTTGACCTACTGAAGAAAACAAAAATGAATGGCGCAAAACCAGTGAACACTCTAATGGCTACCTCAACATGGTTGTCCATTTCATCTGGCACGCCATTGCAAGATGCTACACTATATCGTAGCACAATAGGAGCCTTACAATATGACACTCTGACATGACCAGACATTTCCTATGCAATCAACAAGGTGTGGCAATTTCTTAATGCACCTATTGATGATCATTGGCAGGCAGTAAAATGATTGCTCGGTCCTCCACAGAATCAGAATACCGAGCATTGGCTAACACCACTACCAAAATACAATGGCTGACTTCTCTATTAAAGGAACTTGGTGTCCATCTACTCCATCCTCCAGTCCTATGATGCGATAATTTGGGTGCAACATATCTTACTGCCAATGCCATATTTCATGCACGTACCAAACACATTGAAATTGATTTTCATTATGTATGACATCTGGTCGCTCAACGGTTAATAGAGGTTCGGTTTATTTCAACAAAGGACCAAGTGGCTGATCTCTTCACAAAACCACTTTCTACAGCTCGGTTTACACTGTTACGAGACAAGCTGCAGATCACTAAGAGACCACCTTCATCTTGAGGGTGGATGTTAAGGAACATGACTCTTAACGGTTCCACATTCAAATTTAAATCTGTATTTTAAATTTCAGTTTCAGAGATGTATTATGGATACTATAAACCACGTATAACTCCATAAGAATATAAGAATAGGGCTGAGTTAGTTAAAGTGTAACAACTCAAGTCTATCCTTTTGTACCGTATGTAACCATTTCAAAATATATATATATATATATATATATATATATATATATATATATATATATATATATATATATATATATATATATATATATAAACAACCTTACCCGATCATAGAGGTATGCAGAGTTACAATCATTTCAAAGCTTTGAGAAGGAAGTGACACGTTTTTTCGTTTGGTACCAAGAAAACAGCAAATCAGCACTAGTGAATCCTTCAACCATCGAGTGAAATCACATGCCAAAAAAAGGTGATCAAATGTTTCTTCGTTTTTGAAGCATAGGTGAAATCTGGAGGTGATTGGAACCGGCCGCTTCCTAATGGCTTCATTGCATGGGATTTTACGATTAAACAGTCGCCAGCCAATCAGAGAGTCTCTTGGAGATAAGAACTTGCTCCATACCGCAGTGTGCAAACTTAGAATGATTAATTCTATACAAGTTTCATCTTCATTCCTGCATCTTAATTGGGTACCATAGAATTTCCTGATAATCTTGTGCCCTTTCCTGATATATATGGATGAATTTGTTTTTCTATTTCTTCTTAGATTGCAACTAATTTCTTGCAGGATTATGGATTGTCGTTGATGTTCAATCACAACAACCTTCTGGTGGACATTGTTAATGAATCAATTGGGCGGGTTTTAAACCTTGATTCCATCACTAATGGTGATTCTTGGAAAATGTGGATGTGTTGATCTTTAATACTTGGTATTGGTGGTTCTACAAAGGATCTTTACAGCCACTAAAGCTCGGTTTGTCCTTCCAGCCTGTCCTACATCGCAGCTTCGTTGGTGTCCTTGGACAGCCCATACTGCCTGATCAGATGGTGGTGGGAATAACCACTCAGGTAAGCTCTTGGGCTCGAGCGAAAGCAGCCCAACTGCGGCTGAGAGCAGTCGATCCTCTGCTGCAACTTGTAATTGCGAGCTTCTATTGGAACCTGTTGATATTGTGTTCATTAATGGAAGACCAATCGCCTGTTAACCATATCCTGCCGCTGTTCTCACACCCATTCCTATGATGCTTCAGTTAATTTAAAATTTTCCGGCATTAGGAACGTGGCGGATCTTGGATGGCTACCTGACTTGCCGACGATTTCTCTGGCCATTTCGGGAGTAGGCGTTGCGTTTTCTACAGTAATACAAAACCTTTATTCGGGATCCAATGGAATACGATCCAAAAACCTCATTCAATCTTTTGTTAGATATTCTTCAACGGTTTCATTGTTATGGCTTTTAAAATTGCAATTTGTTTGTTTGCGGGGTAAATGCAAATTCTTTTAGGGTAAGTGTAAAAGTTTATTGTATATTGAATGTTGATCTGGTGGTGTTTGTGTTATGTCTTCTGGTGATTATTATTTTGTTTTCTTTGAATTTATAAAAATTATAAAAATTATTTTTACACATAAGTATATCAAATCTATTTTTCATTCTATAATCTATTTTTTATTATAGTAAATAAATAATATTTTATTTTTATCAAAAATAGGTTTCAAAAATATTTTTTGATAAATAAATAAAAATAAAAAATAAAATGATATAAAAAAGAACCTAAGATGATGTATGCCTTGGGAACTTGGACCATTATCTGCAACTGATACCAAATATATGCAAACCCTCCAATTTTAATTGGTTGCTTGAGAAAGTAAGATTTTTTTTTTTTTTTCTGGGGGGGTTGGGGGAGGAGAGGGAGCAAATGATGGTATGTTTCATGATATCCCTTGTCATAATATATAAGAAACAACACTATGAAAGTTACATGACAATGGATTTGGTTCTCTTCCGGTCCTTAGGTTAGTAATTACATATTTTTCAGGATCTCAATAATTATTAACCCTGTTCTTGGCTTTTGGAACTTACTAACTGATCAATCTGCAGATTCCACAAACACTCGCTTACATTTTCACGATAAGAATGTAATCTAAACCAAAAAGAATCCCTAAAATCAGAACAAAATAGAAAGAAGAGCATAACTAGAACGTAATGAAAGGAACACCAACACCAGAATGAAATCAAAACTAAAGAATAACAAAATGAATAGAAAATAGTGCATTCAACCTAGCACTTTACCTCAATACCTCAATCAGTGAATCGAAATAATCGACGAGAAGATGAAACCATGTTGGTCAGAATCAGATCAAAAGCCTAGTCTTTCTTTCACATTTGAGACGGGTAACATGTTATGGCATTTTTTGTCCCTATAGTATCCATTTGAGACGGATATTTAGTGCGGTTTCAAGCCAACAAGTGGTAGCAAGCATTTAGGGACGGTTTTTTGTTTGCCGTCAGTATAGATACTGTTTAGGGACGGATTTTTTTTTCGGTCCCTAAAAGCATCCCTTTTGCAAGATATTGTTGTAGTGGTGGGAACATAACCTCTATAGGGCCTATGGGTGTATTAGAATGTCATTTAGGATGACTCCAAAAAAGAAAAAAAAAAAAAGTATAAAAATTACCCCTAGATGCCCTTCATCCAACCGTTGATAATGAATTTGCTTATGATTTTATCCCTTTAAATTGCTACATAAGAATGGTAATAACAGCCATTGCATGGATTTTAAAATAGAACATAACAAACTGAGCCCTCACAAGAAATTCAAACAAAACCACACAACCAAAACAACAACAAATACTAGGCCTAGGCTAGAATAGAGCTAAGGCCCAGCACATAGATTGATTCAACAGGCTCTTTTGTTTTCCGTTTCGTCTGATGCCTGGGCCGTTACCTTTTCTATCACGTTATTCATGTATCCTAGACAAGCCGTTTTGTTTTCAATAATAACGTATTAGAGGGTTTTTGGAATCCATTAAGAAAAGCGAACGAGGATACATGTATTTCATGGACTGAGATCTACGGTGAGGATTCCATACATCATACGACATCATACGCTAACCATCTAATTGGAATTTTGTTATCACATTCTAATTAAATCATCTCTGATGCATTTGGCTTGACTAAACACGTTTTTTGATCACCCTCCAAAACATGGAAAACCCTATTAAGTATTATGGATCCTCTAACTCTTCCCCTTGGATCTCATGCCATCAAGTTTGAATGGAGTCCGATATCTAGAGGTGGATCCCACATCACACGGAGGATGAGCCTATGGGTTGAGGATCAGAACTCCTTATTTATAAGATAAGAGTGGATTCCAAGGTAAAGATAAAAAGTGGCAATACATGGGACCCACATTCAATTTAATTTGTTCTATAAATATGCAGTCGTTCTGCCCTCATGCAAATAACATAGAGAGTATCGATTCACAAGATTGGTGAAAGGAGGAGAGAGAGAAAGATGGCAGCGTCTTCTCATAGCATTACTTATTGTATGTACTTGACAATCCTGGTGATTGCCGGAATCTTAGTTTCCGGTGACAAAATCACGACACAGGATGCATGCCAAGGTGATGTTCAGGGACTAATGAGCCAATGCATGAAATTTCTTCTGAAGTTAGGGCCAGTGAGCGATCCTACACCGAGCTGTTGTGATGTTATCAAGAATACCAATGTAACATGTATTTGTGGCCTAATCCCAGCCCCTCTACTGCAGATAATCAGCAGTGAGAAGGCAGCCCATGTTGCGCAGTACTGTGGCAACCCCATTCCCGCTGGAATCAAATGTGGAAGTAAGAAGTCTTTAGCCTCTTCTTCTGATTCAGATTTTGTGTGCATTGATTTGTTTCTCTTTTTAAATATTAAAAATAGAGAGAGAGAAAGAGAAAGAGAGTTGGGATTTATATCTTTGGTCATTATTAAATATTTTTCGACTTCTTATTATTCACCGATCTCTTGTTTTTGGGAAACGTGAGCAGTTTTTAAATTTTCAATTGTTAATTCTACATTTTTTATTCCTGCGAATTTTCATGAACACCTTAGGAACCGGGGATTAAAACCCATAATATCACTCACGAGAGTATGAATATTCTATTCTTTGCATTGAAATAGTGTTAGTAGAAGGTTTATATGGATTATTATGGAAACCCCAATATGCAAAGGATAGTTTTGGTATTTCATGTGACGACTGACCCAAATTTCACATTGAAAGGCTTTGATTTGTTACAACTATAGAAAAATCCTTAGCGGAAAGGTTTGAGGAGGTTTTAAAATTGTCTGCTTCATATCTTGCTTGCAATTTGTTTATTTTATATTTTGGGCTGTCTGAATGACACTTGCATGTATACCTTTAGAATGTGTCACCTTTTAATTGTTCCTTATTTATTCCCCAGAAGTTTTTTTAATACAGGATAAAAGGGATTTTTGTTATTTTTTTTTAATTACTCATCGTACAATTTTCCAAATAGATGTGTAAAATGATAGAACTAACTTCACTAGAAAAAACAATTGTGCTACTAATAAGAAGGCCCCAAAAAAAAAAAAAAAGATTAATGCAGCATTTTTTTATAATAATGTTTTAATGGATGAAACTATATTTATTCTAATATTTATTGTTTCTATTTCAGGTTAGATACATATTAAGACATGAAGTTAAGAGGAGAAGGAGGAACAAAGGGAATTATGTGGCTTGTTTTATAATAAATTAAGTTGTTTAGAATTTCTGATATTGTATGGACTTACTTATATACACCATCTTCCCCTGCTACCTGTTACTCTTGAGAAAATTGTGTTTGTCTTATTTGCTATTATTAATCATGCATGCGTTGTTATAATAAATCTGGCCAATTTCCAAACAAGTGATAAGTTAAAACCAAGATTCAAATCAAATTCGGAACCATATACCTAGATCATAGACGTGCCTGTGCCTGATACAAAATCCTAATGGTTCATAAATATGGATTAGTAACAGAATCAAATACTAGTTTTTAACTATTTTAGTATATGTGAACGTAATATAAGTTTTGTTAGGACCTAGATGTTGGAAGGTTATCTAACAAATCTAAATTTTCATTTAATATTTAAATTTATTTATCGTATATGATTAATGACGGGTTATGATTGTCCCTAGGTATTCACCTAAAATCATTCTCGACTAGAGATAGAACTGGACATCCAGTTCACATGATCATTTTTTTTTTTTTTGGGTAAAGTTCACATGATCATTACACAATGTGTTCTAAGGAAATAAGATACAAGTGTGAGTACACAGATTGTGTGTTCATTGCACTGAATCACGAAAGAATCTTGCATGTCTTATTGCCAGTTGATGCGGAACAAGACTGTCGATGTCTCCCTTACTATGTCTCCCTAACTATGTATCGGTGTAATGGATTAATGGTGTCTGATCATGAACAAGAGAGGCACTCAACATAAAATCCATTAACCTTTTGGGGACTAAAAGAGAAAGAATGTTTGTGTGTCATTGGAGATAAATCTAGAACCGGTACCAATTTTGTGAAGTGTTCACAAATTGTTATAGAAAAAAAATTATATATATATATATATATATATATTATGTGGGAAAAATATCATCTATTTAAAATCTTACACGTGGCAACCTTTTGTCTTTGGAGTCGACCACAAATGATGTGGTGCACTCAACTTATACCGTTCGGAGTCACAGTCCTGTTAGGACACGGTATCAATCGGAGGTATAGTCCTACTCGGTTACGTTTCTTGGTCGGAGGTCAGAGTCCTAAAGAAACTAAGTCACGGCAGAGGAGTCCTTCTCCTAGTACGCTACGATGCCGATCGTAGCGGTCATACGACTATCTGGGTGGTGACGCGTGTCGCCCTCACTATCGACCGACTTAGCTTCCCTGGCTATAGTCTCCCACTCCTGCTCGGAGTCTATGACTTGGGTGTCCCTCAGAGCGACAATTGGCAGTCTTATTTGCGATCTACTTCCCTGAGTCCTGATGCCTCCATGCCTCTTCCCAATCTCTATAAGTAGAGGGCGATCCCTCAAGGAAATTCATTCACAATCTCACAACCTCACCATTCATTCTCGTATGCTCAAACTCTCTCATCGTTCCCCTCTTTCTCTAAACTGGAGATAGCTTCCTGCTATCTCTTGACTCTTTACATTGGGAATTTTATTTAGGCATCGGAGTATACCCGGTGCTTAGTCGCCCAACTCCCTTGTCTCATCTCTGTGATTGCAGGTTGCTCGGATCACAGACCGGCGGACGATTTCCGACCGTAACAGTTTGGCGCCCACCGTGGGGCCTTCTTGATTGAGTTTGACGAACAAGTGCACGAAGACCTTAAACCACTTTCGATGGCACATAGGAAAACTCGTGCACAGGTTTCACACCAACCATCTGAACCGTTCGTGCAAGTTCAGATCGATAGCAGCGCAAATACGCTGGGGACAAACCATAACCCGACACCTGCGCCGTCATCGACGGCGACAACGCCGCAGCCACCGCCTCAGTACGTGACTCGTCAGCAATTTGACGAGCTGAGGCAACAGATCGATCAGTTGGCTCAAGCCTTGAGGGGTGCTCGAGCAAGTAATTCGATCCCCGGAGGAGCAGGAGCAAACCCTCCGCTCGTACCAGCACTGTAAGCGGCCCAATCTAGGGCCCATCAACAACCTGCGCCGGTGGCATCGTTGAGAACCGCACCGAGTAATCCTCCCTTGGGATCTCGTGATTGGAGCAGAGATTCTCATAACCCCGCACGGAGTGTAGGAGGGTCATCCGCTCGGCATCATCCAGCCGACCGTCATCAGGCACCGGGAGCGCATGGAGCACCTCCTCCGTCTGAGAGGGACGCGAGGTCCTTCCTCGATGCCCTCCGCCAGCAGAGAGTCAATGTGGAGACGCCAACGACGGTCGCAGCGCCACCTCCAGCCACTCCCCAGTCAGAGGTCGAGAGGCAATTGTTGGAATTGACTACTCGGCTTCAACAGGTGAAGCAGAACCGAGTCGCTCCACCAAGGACGGCCTACACCGCCATCACAGCACTTTCTGACGAGATCATGAGGGCTCCCCCTCCTGACAATTTCAAGATGCCCGTCCTAGACTCCTACAACGGGAGCACTGATCCCGAGCAGCATCTGGACGCGTTCGTCTCCACGACGCTTTTCTACCCTCTCAGCGATAGCCTTATCTGCAGAGCATTTCCTTCGACGCTCAGAGGTGTTGCCTGCACATGGTTTAACAACCTGCCTCCAAGGAGCATCACTTCGTTCGAACAGCTGTCGAACAAGTTCTTGACCCACTTCCAGGCCAGCCGAGTGCGTAAGAAGACATCCTACCACTTGTCGACAGTCAAGCAGCAGAAAGATGAGTCCTTGAAGGACTTCATCAAGCGCTTCAATACCGAAGTGCTGGAAATCAAGGACGTCGAGCCCGCAGTGCATATGTCCAGCCTGCAGGCCGGAGTAATGGACAGAGAGCTTTGTTGGTCCCTTGCCAAAAAGCCCCCGAAGAACTTGGATGACCTGCTGGCCAGATGCAAGAAATACGCTTCAATAAATGAAACGACAAAGGCCCAGAAAAATAATGCGGTTAACAACCTGAAGACCGACCAGAATTTTGCTGACAAAAAGAGGTTCGAGTTGGTCGACCAAACGCCGAACTCTAGCGACCCTAAGAAGCAAAGGTCCGGCAAAGAACAACTGCACCGACACCTGTACAAGACCTTCGACTACTACGCTCCGCTCACCACTTCGATGACAGAGATCCTGGAGGCAATCAAGAATGGTCGGAACCTCCGACCACCACCGAAGGCTCTAGGTGAAGAAAGAAATAAAGACCGCTCCAGATACTGTCGCTTCCATCGCGACCACGGTCACGAAACGAATGATTGCGAGTACCTCAAGGGGGAAATTGAGGATCACATCCGGCGGGGTTACTATCGTAATTTCATCAGAGAAGCTGGTAGGGGACCGGCGCCGACTCGGGGAGATCGCAGGCTACCCCCTCCACCTCTGAGGAACCAGCTGCCAAACAATTATCAAGCGAACACAGGCGAGGACCAAAGCACAGATCGAAGGGATGACCGAGATCCCGAGGGAGGTCCTGCGGCCCCCAGACAGTGGGTCAGTGTGTCACACCCTAATTCCGTACTATTCAGAATGGTGTGATGAACCGCTAACAAACCAACGATTCAACCAGGATCTCGAGTAGGCTATATCCGTGTTATCTAAACTTCATACATCCACATAAATAATCAGAGTAAATAAAACAAATAGCGAAAGTCTTATAATAAAATGAACTGAGAATCTACTGTGATATCAATATTTAAATAACAAATTATTTTGTATCAACTAAGACATAAATAAATAAATATCAAACACATGTCTTTAATAAATCCAAATAAATAAAACTAAAAAAATATAATCGAATACACATGAGTTGCACTCGCAAGAGATGTCATGTGTATCCACTTCATCTTCAGCTACCATCGTTGCAACGTTCCCGTACTCTGGAGCATTTATATAGTCTTTAATGGTTAAACCTGCATCATCAACTGAAAATATTCGACGTCGAAGGGTGACCACACATCATGGCTCAGTGAGCAAACAAAACAATGCAACAATGCATATGCATGCAATCAATTTATATCTTTGGTCCGGTTTAAAGTTTGCACTGTGCTATAGAAAGGATAGGTGGCCGCCGCACCTCTATACACAAGTGTGTGGATACGCCCAATGACTCCTGCACTGTCGCCCACAGCACCCAAAATGGCACAATATACATCCCATGAAAATGGCATGACTGTACCGGTTGATACCATACCAACAAATAAACCCCTACTGGCTAGGGTTGCAAACTGCAGCATCCCTTAGAACATCCATAGAGATAGAGCTAAGGCCCCCCGATAGAGTCAGAGACTACAAGGACCGAGACCACCTCCCCTGATGCTCTACGACATAATAGTTCTGCTAAGGTAATGGCGATACGACGACATCAGTGGACACGAATTAAGTAGACCATGGCACAATATACACCCCATGAAGAATGGTCATGGTTGTACTGGTTGATACCATCCCTACCCTCACCATATACATTGGCCAAACAC
Organism: Protea cynaroides; assembly: GCA_028583415.1. NCBI lineage: Eukaryota > Viridiplantae > Streptophyta > Magnoliopsida > Proteales > Proteaceae > Protea > Protea cynaroides. The sequence goes on along the minus strand of CM053273.1, from coordinate 32,481,186 downwards.
AAACATTCACATGACTATTCCTACTCATCATCATCATCATCATGTTATAAGCAGTAAATTAATATACATGAACAATTAATAGAAATATTGGATGACATGTTGAATGCACACACAAGTATACACGCATAGAATCAATATGGCATTGGACTCAAGAAGTAAAATAGTTTATTATTAACCAGTTAGTTTAGGTCTTGTTCGCTCACCTTCGCTTGCTAATAGATACTCTTCCGAGCTTTAGAATCACCTTTATAATGTTATTATATTGCTAGAAGACCTAACAAAACCGATAAAATTTAATTAGAATTTATTCAGAATTTAAAAATCATTCTGTTAACTGAGGGTCGGAGGTAGGGTCGGAGTCATGATCGACCCTGGGTGCGACCCTCCCCAATCTGGACTTCCCAAAAACTGAGGGTCGATCCTCAGGATCACATAAGGTCGGATGGTCATCGACCCTCTGTGCGACCCTCGGTGGATTTTGATCAATTTTCCTCCTTTTAGTCCATCCTTCGTGTTTGGGGTCCTATGGCTTTCTCCTACAGTCCTTTCAACATTCATTCCATGGTCTAGAACCATGAATCATCCACTTAGATAGCTTTCATGTAATCTCCCATAATTTTCTATGAAAACCTAACCATGGGTTGATGGTTTAGGTTTCTCCGAGATCATACTCTCATTATTATCTAACCTAAGGTCTGTAGAAACTCATGTAATTAGTATCCATACCTGAGAAGATTACTCCCTCTCTGTAACTCTTCTCATTTTTGCTATCTTCTTTTCTTTGCTTCTCTTCTTCTCATTTTCCTTCTCTTCTCTTTCTCTTAATTCAATTAGGGTTGTAAAAGGAGTGAAAGAGGCTTAGGGATGTCCTTTAAATAGAGTAGAAACATCCTAAAATAAGTCCCTTTGAGATTAGGAAAGAATCCAAATAAAAAATTAGGAAATTTCTTAATTTCAGTTTCGGCGGCAACTGAGGGTCAATGGGAGGGTCGATGATCCCGTCGACCCTAGGGTTCCTAAGGTGTCCAACCCTCCCTATAAAATTGAGGGTTTGACTTTCTGTCTTGGGAGGTCCGACCCTCCTTTGCTGGGTATGCGACCCTCCCCTTAAATTGAGTGTTTTAGGGTCGATTTGATACCTGGGATCATGATCTCCTTCACGCCCTTGGTCCATTTGACTCAACCATGATGGGTAAACCTAGTTCAAGGTGATAAGACCGGGTTAGTTTGATACGGGTCTTACACAGTGCCATTCAGTTTGGTACAACCGGAGGGTCATCTGGAGCAGAGCAAGCCATAATACCAGTAAAGGAACGGTTGGGAGGCAGACAACATATCTAGTTCGGGTCCTTCCAGTCCTGGTCTGGACCAGAAAAAAGGGGCAGAAGTAGGAGGAGGAAGTCCACCCAACGTCAAAAGGAAGAAGATCTGATCGGCGATTCGTTGGCAGTCCTCAACCCAAGGACTGACCACGAACAGCTATGGGCCTGCGTATCACTGGGGATAGTGGCGTATTTGCCATTACAAAGGGCCCAAAGATGAGGGAAAGATAGTCCTCACAATCATAGGTAGACCGGCAGTCGGGAACACATCTAGTAGGTAGGCCAAAGCTTACTCACGTTTAGTGGCGAAAACAGAGTGGCCGTCCAAAAAGGCCCGAACTAGAGAAATTATCACATTCAGCGACGAAGACCTCGTCAACGTGGCAGTCCCCCATGAAGATGCCATTGTTTTCATGGCTGGGATCGGACACTGCGATGTCGCTAAGTGCTTGGTAGACACAGAGAGCTCGGTAGATATCATATTCTACCACGCGTACCAAAGGATGCAGCTAGGAGATGACCAGCTCCAACCGGTCACCTTTAATCTCATCAGCTTTTTCGGGGACTCGGTCACGGTGAAAGGAGGCATTCAATTGCCAGTGATACTCGGCCAAAAACCCAGGCAACAGAGGGTGATGGTCGAATTTATGGTGGTAGATCGGCCATCTGCACATAATGTGATCCTCGGCTGCCCATCATTGAACAAGCTCAAGGCATGCATGTCCACCTACTACCTGGTGATGAAGTTCCCAACAGAGAACGGCGTCGGAGAATGCCGAACAGACCAGGTGACATCCAGAAGATGGTACGCCACCGAGCTGAAAAATAGTCAAAGAGCCCTGAAAGCAGCACAGGTGAACATCGTAAATGTCTGAGACATTGACCCACCGAGCAGGGGAAAGCCCGCCGAGGAGTTAGAGCTACGATGGCTGACGATCAACCTGAAAAGACGTTCCAGGTCGGCTCCTTGCTACCTGAGGACCAGAGGGAGGGGCTGATAGAATTCATGAGGCAAAACCTAGATGTGTTTGCATGGTTGGCCTCTGAGATGCCAAGAATCCCTAGAGAAGTGATCGAACATCACCTCACGGTCGACCCCCAACACCGATCAGTCAAACAGAAGAAGAGGAGCTTCGCACCTACCCGACAGTCTGTGATAGACGAGGAAGTCCAGAAGCTACTAACGGCTGGCTTCATACGGGAGGTAGATTATCCAGACTGGCTGGCGAACGTGGTCATGGTGCCCAAAGCAAGCGGGAAGTGGAGGATCTGCATAGATTTCACAGACCTCAATAAGGCCTATCCAAAAGACAGCTATCCACTGTCGCGCATCGACCAGTAGATAGATGCTACAGCAGGACACGAGCAGCTTAGTTTCCTTGATGCATACTCAGGGTACAATCAGATCAAGATGAGGAAGGCTAACGAGGAGTATATTTCCTTCGTCACCAACCAGGGGCTCTTCTGCTATACGGTCATGCCTTTTGGCCTAAAGAACACAGGAGCCACCTATCAAAGGTTGGTGAACAAGGTGTTTAAAAATCATATCGGTCGAAACATGGAAGTGTATGTCGACGACTTCCTAGTAAAGAGCCGACAAGCCGGCCATCATCTAGCCGACTTCGACGAGGCATTCCAGGTCCTCCGCAGCTATAACATGAAGCTGAATCCCACAAAGTGTGCCTTCGGAGTCGCATCTGGGAAATTCTTGGGTTTCATTGTCTCAGAGAGGGGAATAAAAGCCAACCTCTCGAAGATCACGGACATCTTGAACATGGTCACACCGACCAGACCCAAATAGGTGCAGGAGTTGAATGGTCGTGTAGCTACCCTCGGCCGCTTCATGTCGAAGTCAGTCGAGCGATGCATTCCCTTCTTCAAGACACTGAAAGGAGCCAGAAAATTTGAATGGACTGACGAGTGCCAGAAAGCCTTCGAGGACCTCAAGGACTTGTCATCCCCACCCCTGCTGGTGAAGCCCAACCCCGAAGACGAGTTGCAACTCTACCTCGGAGTCTCCGACCACGCAGTAAGTGTCGTACTACTAAAAGAAGAAGATAGGGTACAACGGCCGATATACTATGTCAGCAAAGTACTGTTGGACGTAGAAACCAGGTACAAACCCATTGAAAAACTAGCACTCGCCCTAGTGACAGCTGCACAGAAGCTCAGACAGTACTTCTAAGTATATCCTATCTCCGTGCTTACCAACACACCTCTGAAGAAGGTGTTATCAAAGCCGAACATATCCGGCCAGCTAGTAAATTAGGCAGTAGAGCTAGGCGAGTTTGAGATAAAGTACGTCCCAGAACCGCCATCAAAGCCCAGGCACTGGCAGACTTCGTTGTCGAGAGCACCCTACCCAAGGAAGAAGTTGTCGAACCTCCAACAGGGAAAGCTCCTGAATCAACTGAAGCACCGTGGACACTGCAGGTAGATGGATCCTCCATGGACGACTGGGCAGGTGCGGGAGTAATACTGACGAGCCCGGAAGGCTTCAAAATCCGATCAGCAGTGAGATTCGGATCCCGGGCTACAAAGAATGAAGCCGAGTACGAGGCTCTACTGGCCGGCCTCAGACTAGCAAAAAGTCTGGCTGTTCGAAGGCTCATAGTCCAGGGGGACTCGCAATTGGTCATCCGACAAGTACAGGGCGACTATGAAGCCAGGCAATCAGAAATGCAAAAGTACCTGGACAAGGTCAACTCGGCCCTCGCAGCCTTCCAGAGTGTCGAACTACAGTATGTGTGCCGAGACGAGAACACCGAGGCAGACGAGCTGTCTAGGTTACCCCTGGAGGACATCATAGGAATGGACTCTGCCATGTATGTGGAGTTATTGGAGCACGCCAGCAGGTCTACCGAGGAAGTTGCGCCGATCAGAGCAGTCTCTAGCTGGTACGACGACATCTACCGCTACCTCCGAACAGGTGCACTTCTAGATGATAGGAAAGACACACGACGCATCCAAGCCCGGTCTAGGTAGTACACCATTCACAACGATGTACTGTATAGGAGATCCTACACCATGCCATTACTTCAATGTCTCCGATTGGACGAAGCCGAACAAGTGATGAAGGAGGTCCACGAAGAAACATGTGGTTGGAACCAAGGAGGCCAATCATTATTCCAAAAGATCCTTCGGCAAGGCTACCACTGGCCGAGGATGCATGACGACTGCATCGAGGTGGTACGCAAGTGCAACAAGTGCCAGTTCTATGCACCAGTCCAACATGCTCCGGCCGCACCTCTGTAGCCGATCACAAGTCCTCTCCCTTTTGCCATCTTTGGAATGGACATCATAGGGCCCTTCCCCAAGGAAACTTATCAGTGAAAGTATGTCATTGTGGCCATTGACTACTTCACAAAGTGGATTGAAGTTAAGGCTGTTGCCAGAATTGTTGCAGCCAAGGTGGAGCAATTCTTCAGGCACTCTGTCGTGTACAGATTCGGTGTGCCCAGAATCTTTGTGACGGTTAATGGTACTCAGTTCGACAGTACAACATTCGTGGAAATCTGCACGGAATTTAGAATCGACCATCGGTTTGGGTCGGTCGGCCACCCGCAAATAAGCGGACAAACTGAGGCAACAAATAAAACCATATTGTACGGTCTGAAAAAGATGGTGGCAGAACAAAAGGAGAAGTGGGTTGACATGTTGTCGAGCATCGTCTAGTCATACAGGACAACCAACAGGACACACACGGGCAAAACTCCTTTCATGCTTGCCTTCGGCATGGAGGCAGTCGTCCCAGTCGAGGTATTTCATCCCACTTTTCGGGTGTTAAACTTCAACGAGGACGCCAACTCAGAAGATCTCCGAACTAACTTAGACAATCTGGAGGATGTGCAGCAGTCAGCGGCATTCAGGATGGCTGCATACCAACAGACAATCGCTCGGCACTACGATAAGACAGTCCGACCAAAGTAGTTCAGGGTCGGAGATCTTGTCCTCAGAAAAGCAGTAGTCTCGGAGCCCACGAATCAAGAGAAGATGGCCCAAAACTGGGAAGGGCCTTACCACGTCCTCAGAATCGGCCAACCGGGATCGAACAACCTGACCACCCTCAGCGGTGAAGAAATACCAAGGACTTGGCATGCCACCAACCTTCGAAAGTATTATCAGTGAATAGTCGTAGGTTTTACTTTTAATTTAGTTTGTTTTGTCAAGTTGACCGATTTGTCCTGGCCAGTATAGTAGTTTTAATATTTCTTTTTCAAGTAAAGCTGTCCTTCCAATTCATTTTCAATAAAGAAATATAGTCATTCAACCCACAACTTGCAGCAAATGTCTTCCGCAGTTCTCCACATAGCCATTCCTTTCGGCACAGCTGACCTACCAACGCCCTCAAGCAGGCCCAAGTAGCACGCCGGCCCACGGTGATTATGCCTACCCATACCCTCAAGCAGGTATGAGTAGCACGCAGATGATCACCCGATTTGCCTACCCATACCCACAAGTAGGTAAGGGTAGCATGCTGATCACAATTGACACTGCCTACTCACACCTACAAGTAGGCAAGGGTAGCACGCAGATCATACTTGACACCGCTTGCTCACACCCAGCATGCAGGTGTTCGACCATCCTGCCTACCCCTACCCACAAGCAGGTAAGGGTAGCATGCAGACCACACTCTACACCGCCTACTCACATCCACAAGCAGGTATGAGTAGCATGCGGATGCCCGAGCATAACCTCGAGCAGGACTGATAAGAGCGCATCACTTCTACACAACCCGCGCTCGGTTACTCAGAGGAAAGTCCAAAAATTCCAATGCCTTAGTCATTTCAAGAAAGACTTAAGTGTTCTCAGCCTGCTAAGCCATCAAGTCGACAATACTTTCGGGGTAGGGACAATACCAAACACTCAACACCGAAGACGAACAACACAAAAGGAACATAATCCAACACAGAGAATGAGAGAAATTGAATTTTATTCATAAAGGCCCACAAAGGGCAACAGTACAAAGCCCATTGAGGGGCGTAACAATTACAAACCAAAAAAGAAAAAATTTACAAGGCAGAACCTATAAGACCAATATCAAACTAACCCGGTCTTACCACCTTGAACCAGGTCTACCCATCATGGTTGAGTCAAATGGACCAAGTGCGTGAAGGAGATCACGATCCCAGGTATTAAACTGACCCAAAAACACTTAAATAAGGGGAGGGTCGCATACCCAGCAAGGGAGGGTCAGACCCCCAGTTTTATATGGGGGGTCGGACATTTTAAGGACCAGGGGTCGACGGGATCTCCGACCCCCCCTATCGACCCCCGGTACTCGGTAAAAATAGAAATTAGGAAACTTTCCTAATTTCAATGAGAAACCTTCCTAATCTCAATGGGACTTATTTTAGGAGTTTCTACTCTATAAATAGGACGTCCCTAAGCCTCTTTCATTCATTTTAGAATCCTAATTGAATTGAGAGAAAGAGAAGAGAAGGAAGAGAAGAAGAAGAGAAGGAAAGAAGAGAAGAAAGCAAAAGGAGAAGAGTTGCAGAAAAGGAGTAATCTTCTCAGGTATGGATACTATTTCCATAAGTTTCCAAAGACCTTAGAGTAGATAATAAAGAGAGTATGATCTCGGAGAAACTCAAACCATCAACCCATGGTTAGATTTTCATGGAAAACCATGGGGGAAATCATGAAAGCCATATAGGTGAATGAATCATGGTTCTAGGCCATAGAACATGTGTGGAATGAAATGTAGGAGCAAGCCATAGGACCCCAAACACGAAGAATGGGCTGAAGGAAGAAAAATCGACAAAATCCACTGGGGATCGCATGGGGGGTCGATGGCCAATCGACCCTACCAGACCCTGAGCATCGACTCCTAGTGTTCGGGAAGCCCAGAATAGGGGTGGTCGCACCCAGGGTCGATCATAACTTAGACCCTAGCTCCGACCCCCAGTTAACAGCATGATTTTTAAATTCAGAATTAATTCTAATTAAATTCTATCGACTTTGTTAGGTCCTCTAGCAATATAATAACAATATAAAGGTGATTTTTAAAGCTTAAAAGAGGATCCACTAACAAGCTAAGGTGAGGAAACAAGACTCTTAACTAATTGGTTAATAATAAACTCTTTTATTTCTTGAGTCCAATGCTATGCTTGATTCTATGCGAACATGCTTGTAATGTGCATTCAACATGTCATCCGATATTTTTATTTAATTTTCATGCATATTTAATTTATTATTTATAACATGATAATGATGATGATGATAGGAATAGGCATGTGAATGTATGTGTGTGGTTGGTGTACTTGATGCGAGCGAGTATCAGGGGGGGTGTCATAGGCTAGGCCTCACCACTTTAGATCTATCTCTAACTCAAGTCTTGTGCATTAGCATTGTCGTATCGCCATTACTTTAGCAGAACTATTACGTCATAGAGTATCAGGGGAAGTGGTCTCGGTCCTTGTAGTTTTTGACTCTATTGGGGGGCCTTAGCTCTATCTCTATAGACGTTCTGAGGGATGCTGGGGTGAGGCCTTGGATACACTGTTTGGCATTAGGATTGGTTAGTTGCGAGCCCAGTTTGCAAGCCCTCGCCAACAGGGGTTTACGTGTTGGTATGGCAATGTACAGCAATAAACGTTAACCTTTGTTGTACAATGTTCATGAATTGGGTGCTTGTGAGTCGACGATAAATGTTACCTTCAGGCGACGTCACACACTTGTGTATAGAGGAGGGGTCAATAAACGTTAATCTTTGACCACCCAAACCTTTCTATTGCATATTGCAAACTTTAAATCAGACCAAAGATATGAATTGATTGCATGCATATGTATTGTTGCATTGTTTTGTTTCCTCACTGAGCCATGATGTGTGCTCACCCCCTCGACGTCAAATATTTTTAGTTGATGATGCAGGTACTATCATCGAAGGTTATGTCAATGCTCCAGTGTACGGGCACATGGCGACGATGGAAGTTGAAGATGAAGTGGATACGCATGACTCCTCTTGCGAGTACAACTCATGTGTATTCGATTAGATGTGATTTTCATTATTTGGATTTAGTAAAGACATGTATTTGATATTTATTTATGTCTTAGTTGACATAGAATAATTTGCTATTTAAATATTAATATCATAGTAGATTCTCAGTTCATTTTACTATAAGACTTCCGCTATTGTGTATTTATTCTGATTATGAATGTGGATGTATGAGGTTTAGATAAAATGGATATCGTCTGTCTGAGATCCTGGTTGAACCGTTGGTTTGCTAGCGGTTCATCACACCATTTTGAAGAGTACAAAATTTGGGGTGTAACAACTTGATATCAGAGCATCTCAGGCCGTGTCTGCTAACCTAGCATACTTTCACGTCGAATTGTGAACTGAGATAGGATAAAAGTAAAAACTGTAATATTAACACACTCTAAGCACAAGTGATGTTTGAGACCAAATTTGAAAAGAGAATAATGCATCTATTAAAGGGGGAACAATATTAAATACAATGAGAGAGAACAAACGTATATAAATAGCTAAAGCAGAGTATAGTCCACAACCCAAACAGTTACTCTGTAGTACAATGAAAGGAAATAAATACAATCATGAAGCTGGAGGTAAAGGAGGAGGCGGTGCCTCACGATCTCTGTCATAATCCTCAGCGTAGACTCTAGTCAACCAGGCTATATGAGTCTGGGTCGCCTGAAGACTAGCTGTAAGATCAGCAACCCACTGATCAGTCCCGCGCTGAGCACCCAAAAGCTCCTCCATCCGCATATCTGACCGGCGCTGAGCATCTATGAGCTCTCCCATCCTCATGTCTGATATGCACCGGGCATCTAGTAGCTCATCTACTTTCACACGCTGAGCGTCTAGTAACTCCCCCATCCTCAGATCAGATCTGCACTGAGCCTCTCTGATCTCATGCAATATCCCCATCATATCAGAAGGTGGGTGTGAAGGACCAGCCGCATGTGAAGGACCAGCCGCGTAAGAAGTACTAGCTCCAACAGCATGTGTAGGTAAAGGAGGTGGTATGGAGTCCACATCCATGTACAGACGGTCATCATCATCAACAGGCTCCCTATGAACTCCAGCGGCTGCTGCAGTTGCCTCAGCGCCATCTATCTCTACACGAGTGTGAGGGCACACCATCGCGTTCCACTCCTCATCGCTGACCTGGGCATCCTGCATGCCCATCTTGCAAATAGCCTCCCAATCTAGAGGCGATGAGAAGGATTTCTCCTAAATCCTCTCATCCACTAAATCAACCCCTAGACGAGTAAGCAAGGTAGTGATCATGCGACCGTAAGGAAGGTTTCCGGTGTGACTGGGCAACGTAGTAGTGATCATGGTACGCATAATGATGTATGGAAGGTATACGGGCTGTTGAGTGCATATACAGTATAGGAGATACTGGGTTAGCTGGGAGACCCTCTCGTAATGACCACTCTGTGGTATCAGGTTATGCTATGTGATCTTGCAATATACCCGTGGATCTGAACGCAGATAGCATGCTCTTATCTGCCAGCGATCAGGTCGGATGATCTGACTGTCGATCACGGCGCTCATCTGAAGAGAGAAAAATTGGGGCTCTCCAGGAGCACAGAAAACCATGGGGCCAGCATAGGAAATGCCCAGTAGGTCGGCCAGCTACCGATAATCAAACGAGATGTCAACTCCCTTGACGTAGCTCGTGATGCGAAACTCATTGCCCCTCTCAACATTATTGTAATCCCCCACCACCTGGAGGTTACAATAGAACTGGCGTACCAAATCCAGACGGGTACACGGGTCGTAAGTGATGACAGGGAGCCATCCCATATCACCAAATGCTCTCTCCACATTAAACAAGGCTAACTCAGCCAAGTTCACCTTACGACCTCCCTCTACTTTCTTGCGAGCGTAGTGGGCATACTGTACCTCGGCTCCGTTGGAACGGAAACGAAGAGGATCACGAACTCTGGGTACTTTGGTATGGACCATAGTAACTGCATATAAGAAAGAAAAATAGATAATGAGTTAATAAGGTAGAAAAATCTGAAAATTTGACATTATAACGACGTAAGTTGGCCAAAAGCCTCACTTTTCACCCATACACATGGGTAGGAGGACTTACGTAGGTTCTAACATATCCTCTAACACTCACACAGTAGGAAATCCTAGCTAATGGAATCCAATTTGAAGAAATTGCGAGAAATCAAAAATTTTGACAAATTAAGGCAAAAAGAGTGAAAATTCGAGTTCCTCGATAACCAACCGATGAAACCCAAATATTTTTTAGGGCTTTCGTTCCTCGAGTGACTAATAACAAAAGCCCCCAATAAAAATTGAATTTTTAAGGCTGAAAAAATTTTAATTTGAAGAAAACGAGATACACGGGTAAAAACCTAGAAAAGAAAACCTAAAAATAGGTAAAGGTAAGTAGACATACCTGTAGGAATGATGTAGACGTCGAACACAGAACCAAAATGACCAACATAGCGGAGTTGGCACTGTAGCAACTCAGGGGAAGGAGACGAGTCGAAACGGAGGAGGAAGAATGGGAAATGAACTCAGAATCGGACCTTAAAAATCTGATTTTTGGTCCGGGGGTCGAAGAATTTGACCAGGACCATCGACCCCCATATCGACCCCCGTATCGACCCCCAGCTCTCGGGAACCTGACAGAAAACCAGGGGTCGCACCTGGGGGTCGGACACCCATCGACCCCCATATCGACCCCCGGCTCTCAGGAAAAATAAGTGATTTCCCAGGGTCGGACACTGAGGGTCGAACATACCATCGACCCCCACCATCGACCCTACATAGAAAAGACTATATTTTTCACAGAATGACCTAAAAATTTTGAAAATAACATCGGTTAGCGTATCTACATGAAGTATAAATGGTTGCCTCACGTATTGTAATGATTTTAAGGCACCACCATTATCAGAAGGAAAACATGGCTGGGCGTAGAGTAACCAGGCAAAGCCGAAACGCAGTTCCACCACCACCACCCATGGAGGAAGTCAGCCAAGAAAATATATATGCACAGGGTAATCCACAGGTTGCACCACCAGTAAATCCGGATCAGGAAAATCCTACAAACTTGTCACCTCCACCACCGGAGTTGACAACCGTGGTTATGAACATAGCGCAACAGCTGCAACAAATGCAACACGCACAGGCTCAAATGCAAGCAGCAATGGGAATTATGTTTCAGGCAGCACATGCTACACCAATGCCGACTGGACAAACAAGTGCAGCACCGGTGGGTAACCACCCAGCACCTCAAACACCTCAACCACCAGCTGCATAGATTCTAGTACCAGGTCCGGAAGCAGTTCAAGTTAATTACCAGTATCCACAACCTATGTTTGGGGCATACCCTTAGAATCAAATGGACCACTCCCGACTGGTGGAGCGATTCTTAAAGATGAAGCCCAAGGAGTTTAACGGAAAACCGTCTGATCCGCTCTGGCCGGCATACTGGATCGACGAAATGGAGAGAAATTTTCTGATGATGACTATTACGAAAGAAGAGAAGGTATTATGTGCCACCTTCATGCTAAAAGGTGATGCACATCATTGGTGGAAATCTACCAGGGCCTACCTATTGACCAAGCACGCCCTATTGACCTGGGCTATATATAAAGAAGCTTTCTTCGAGAAGTACTTTCCCCGAAGCTTCAAAAATTCTATGGAGAAGGAGTTCCTGAGTTTATATGAGGGACAGATGTCCGTGGATGCATATCAACAGCGTTTTGAGGAGCTATTTTTCTTTGCACCACTCAGCATGCAAGAAGAAGATACTAAGACCTGTAGGTTTGTCACGGGACTTAGAGGGAGCATCAGAGAGCATGTTTTAGGTTTGGAAAAGAAAATATATAATGAAGCTGTGCAAATTGCTCGAGTTATAGAATCGAACCAGAAGGAGAGTTATTTTACACAGAACAGAGGTATGAAAAGGCCAGCTGGAAATGCTTATAACGGAGGGAATAATAAGACATTCAAACCCTTCCGTGCTCAAGGCTTTACTACTGCACCTAAGACTACTCCAGTAGCCCAACATCAGCCAAAGCCAAATACTGAAGGCCCAAAATGTTTTAACTGCAACCAAGCGGGACATATGGCAAGGGAGTGTCCCAAGCCTAGGAAGCAGCTACATCAAGGACGAGTTTATGCTGTTACATCCGAGGATACTTCCGCATCACCCGATGTGGTCACAGGTATGACTGAAACCTTTTAAGTTGTATTACATTATGTGAGCATGTAGACTAAGTTAAAATAAATCACAAGTATCATACCTATAAATGACATATCCGCCAGAGTACTCTTCGACTCAAGAGCTACTCATTCTTTTATATCTGTGTCATTTGGAAAGAAGCTGAATTTACCCATCAAAACATTAGACTACAAACTACTTGTACGGTCACCGATGGGGTTAGAAGTGGAATTAGAAAAAGGTTATGGGCCATGTCCAGTTCTCATTGGCGAGAAAACCTTAGATGCAACCTTGATCCAACTTGGGATGGCAGACTTTAACGTCATCATGGGAATGGACTGGTTAGCTCGACATTCTGCGAACCTATTATGCACCGAAAAGAAGCTAACATTTAAAGACAAAGAAGGAGCAGAATTCAGTTTTACGGGAACCAAACTTCCCCGTAAACGCAAGCTCATAATCTCAGCACTAAAGGCTAAGAAGTGCCTTGAGAAGGGAGCAGTCGGATATCTAGTATCTGTTCGACCTCACAAAAGAAGCACCACAGATGGAAGATATTGATGTCGTGTGGGACTACCCCAACGTATTTCCTGAGGAACTACCAGGATTACTGTCACACCCCAATTCCGCACTATTCAGAATGGTGTGATGAACTGTTAACAAACCAACGGTTCAACCAGGATCTCAAGTAGGCTATATCCGTGTTATCTAAACTCCATACATCCACATTCATAATCAAAGTAAATATATAATAGCGGAAGTTTTATAGTAAAATGAACTGAGAATCTACTGTGATATTAATATTTAAATAGCAAATTATTCTGTATCAACTGAGACATAAATAAATATCAAATACATGTCCATAATAAATCCAAGTAAAGAAAACTAAGAAAATATCTAATCAAATACACATGAGTTGTACTCACAAGAGTAGTCATGTGTATCCACTTCAGCTTCAACTTCCATCGCCGCTACGTTCCCGTACGCTGGAGCATTTACATAATCTTCAACGGTATAACCTACATCATCAACTAAAAATATTCAACGTCGAGGGGTGAGCACACATCATGGCTCAGTGAGCAAACAAAACAATGCAACAGTACATATGCATGCAATCAATTCATATCTTTGGTCTGGTTTATAGTTTGCAATGCGCAATAGAAAGGTTGGATGGTCAAAGGTTAACGTTTATTGACCCCGCCTTTATACACAGGGTGTGGAAGTCCACCCAAAGGTTAACGTTTATTATCGTCCCCATCCACCCTAATCATGAACATTATACAACCAAGGTTAGCGTTTATTGTTGTATAGTGCCATACCAATACGTAAGCCCCTGCTGGCGAGGGCTTGCAAACTGGGCTCGCAACTAACCAATCCTAATGCCAAACAGTGTATCCAAGGCCTCACCCCAGCATCCCTTAGAATGTCCATAGAGATAGAGCTAAGGCCCCCCGGTAGAGTCAGAGACTACAAGGACCGAGACCACCTCCCCTGATACTCTACGACATAATAGTTCTACTAAAGTAATGGTGATACGACGATGCTAGTGCACAAGACTCGAGTTAGAGATAGAGCTAAAGTGCTGAGACCCATCAAAGGTTAACGTTTATTGACGTTCTCATCACACCTCCCCTGATACTCGCTCGCATCAAGTACACCAACCAAACACATACAATCACATGCCTATTCCTATTATCATCATCATCATCATGTTATAAACAATAAAGTAAATATGCATGAACAAGTAATAAAAATATTGGATGACATGTTGTATGTACATTACAAACATAGTCGCATAGAATCAAGCATAGCATTGGACTCAAGAAAAGAGAAAATAGTTTGTTATTAACCAATTAGTTTAGAGTTCCGTTTTCTCACCTTAGCTTGCTAATAGATACTCTTCCAAGCTTTAAAATCACCTTTATAATGTTATTATATTGCTAGAAAACCTAACAAAGTCGATAAAATTTAATTAGAATTTATTTTAATTTTTAAAAATCATTCTGTTAACTGAGGGTCGAAAGTAGGGTCGGAGTCATGATCGACCCTAGGTGCGACCCTCCCCAAATCTGGACTTCCAGAACCCTGAGGGTCGATACTCAGGATCACATAGGGTCGGATGGTCATCGACCCTCTGTGCGTCCCTCGGTGGATTTTGGTCAATTTTCCTCCTTTTAATCCATTCTTCGTGTTTGGGGTCCTATGGCTTGCTCCTACAGTCCATTCAACATGCATTCCATGGTCTAGAATCATGAATCACCCACCTAAATAGCTTTCATATATTCTCCCATGGTTTTTCACAAAAACCTAACCATGGGTTGATGGTTTGGGTTTCTCCGAGATCACACTCTCATCATTATCTAACCTAAGGCCTGTAGAAACTCATGGAATTAGTATCCATACCTGAGAAGAACACTCATTCTCTGCAACTCTTCTCCTTTTGCTTTCTTCTCTACCTTATTTCTCTTCTTCTTCTCTTCCTTCTCTTCTCTTTCTCTCAATTCAATTAGGGTTGTAAAAGGAGTGAAAGAGGCTTAAGGATGTCCTTTAAATAGAGTAGAAACATCCCAAAATAAGTTCCTTTGAGATTAGGAAAGAATCCAAATTGAAATTTTGGAAATTTCCTAATTTCAGTTTCGGCGGCAACTGAGGGTCGATGGGAGGGTCGATGATCCCGTCGACCCTAGGTTTCCTAAAGTGTCCGACCCTCCCTGTAAAACAGAGGGTCTGACTTTCTGTCTTGGGGGGGTCCGACCCTCCCTTGCTGGGTATGCGACCCTCCCCCTAATTTAATTATTTTTGGGTCGATTTGATACTTGGGATCACGGTCTCCTTCACGCCCTTGGTCCATTTGATTCAACCATGATGGGCAAACCTGATTCAAGGTGATGAGATCGGGTTAGTTTGATACGGGTCTTACAACTCCCCCCTACTTATAAAAATTTTGTCCTCGAAATTGTACGTACCTTCTGAATCAAATAAGTGAGGGTATTGCTTTCGTATATAATTTTCTTCTTCCCATGTCTCTACTTTTCCAGGTGACCTTAACATAATAGATATCTCGGTTGCGTAGTCGTTGAACCTTTCGGCTGGTGATTTCAGTTGGTGTTACTTTGAATGTCAAATCATCAGTCAAATCTGATAAATCTACTGTCAAAACGTGCGTTGGATCCTTGACATACTTCTTCAATAGGGAAATATGAAATACGTCATGCACACTTGACATAGATGGTGGTAGTGCTAACTGATAAGCCACTTTCCCACACTTAGCTAAAATCTCATACGGCCCGACATATCTTGGACTTAGTTTTCCTTTCTGTCCGAACCTTTTTAATCCTCGCATAGGCGATACCTTCAAAAATACTTTATCACCTACAGTGAACTCCAGATCTCTGCGTCGAGTATCTGCATATTGCTTCTGACGGTTCTGAGCTGTTCTCACTCTTTCCTTGATAATGTCGACCACTCGACAAGTCTCTTGAACAAATTCCGGTCCAACAATACTACGTTCTCCAACTTCATTCCAAAATAAAGGAGTTCGACACTTTTTGCCATACAGTGCTTCATAGGGTGACATCTGTATAGTAGCCTAATAGCTATTGTTATAAGCGAACTCGATCAGTGGTAATATTTCATCCCATGATCCCTTGAAGTCAATTATACATGCTCGTAGCATATCTTCTAAAATCTGGATTGTACGCTCTGACTGTCCATCTGTCTGTGGGTGGAATGCAGTACTGAACTTCAATGTTGTACCCATAGCCTTTTGTAATCCCTCCCAAAACTTGGAAGTAAATCGTGGATCTCTATCGGACACAATGCTCTCTGGTACACCATGTAACCGAACAATATTATCCACATACAACTTTGCTAACCTTTCCAGTGTATACTGAGGTCGTATCGGTATGAAGCGAGCTATTTTAGTTAGACGGTCTACAATCACCCAAACTGCATCAACTACTCGAGGAGTCAGTGGTAACCCCGTGACGAAGTTCATAGTGATGCAGTCCCATTTCCATGCTGGTTCTGGTAACGGCTGTAACAGTCCTGTGGGTCTTTATCGTTCAGCCTTTACTTTCTGACAATTTAGGCATTGAGACACGAACTTAGCTACATCTGCTTTCATTCCTCTCCACCAATATAGTTTCTTTAGATCATGATACATTTTTGTACTTCCAGGATGTATCGAATAGATGGTGGTATGGGCTTCTTTCATCAGTCGGTGTCTAATGTCCACACTTTCTGTTTCGGGTACACATATTCTTCCTTTGTACTTCAGTACCTTTTTTTTGTCCAAGGTGAACTCAGGGTTAGTCTTACCTTTCTCGATATCTTCTTGTACTGTTTTCAGATAAGGATCTAATTTGATAGCTGTCTTCACTTCATCCATTATATCCGGTATAATTTTCAATGCCGCGAACATATTTGAAAACCGATGAATAAACCCTTGGTTGGCTGATCCATCCGTTGTATCTATCACATATTGCTCATCGCCATGATTGAATACCATTCCGGTAGTACATATAGCTGCAGTTGTACTAACCTCCCCTTGAGATTTTATCATCGCCTTTCTGCTCAACACATCCGCTACTACATTAGCTTTCCCCGGATGATACTGGATATCACAATCATAGTCTTTCAATAGTTCTAGCCATCTTCTTTGTCTCATATTCAACTCCTTCTGATTAAATAAATAAGTAAGACTTTTATGGTCCGACTTGATCTGGAACTTCTCTCCGTATAGGTAATGTGTCTTCATATCTTGACAGCATGTACTACTGCTGCTAACTCCAAATCATGAGTGGGATAATTTTTCTCATGTCTTCAACTGTCTTGAGGCATAAGCAATTACTTGTTCTCCTTGCATAAGCACGCATCCTAATCCCAGTCCTGACGCATCAGTGTATAGGGTAAATGGCTGTCCGGGAACGGGAATAGTCAAAATCGGAGCGGATATCAATCTGGTCTTCAATGTTTGGAAGCTCTTCTCACATTTATCCGTCCACACAAACTTTTCACCTTTCTTAGTCAAACTGGTGAGAGGTACGGCAATCCGGGAATAATCTTCCACAAATCTCCCATAATAACTAGCGAGACCCAGAAAACTTTTAATTTCTACAACGCTCTTTGGTGCTTCTCACTTTACAATAGCCTTGATCTTGCTGGGGTCTACTTTGATTCCTTCAGCGGATACTACATGGCCTAGGAAGGCGACTTCACCTAGCCAAAACTCACACTTGGTAAATTTGGCATATAACTTCTCTTTCCTTAAATGTTGTAGGGCGGCATTTAGGTTCTCGATATGGGTTTCTTTATCCTTGGAATATACCAATATATCATCAATAAATACAATAATCGACGTATCCAACATATCGTGGAAGACCCAGTTCATAAGTTCCATGAAAGTTGCTGGTGCGTTTGTTAATCCAAAAGACATGACCAAGAAGTGCCATGTAAAAAAGTATTGTCGACATCCAATTGTCTCATGGCTCATTTATTACAGGTAGCCATTGCCAACAGCGTGTGAACGATTGTGGATTTAACGATAAGATTAAAAGTCTCTGTGTAGTTGATACCTTCCTGTTGATTGAACCCCTTGGCCACAAGCCTGGCCTTATAGCAATCAATGCTCCCATCGCCCTTTCTTTTAATTCAAAAAACCCACTTAGATCTGACCACATTTTGGTTGGGTGAGGGAGGAACCAAGCTCCATGTTTGATTCTGTAATAGTGCATTGAACTCTGTCATCATTGCCTCAGGCCAATGTGAATTTTTGTTTGCTATAGTGAAAGTAGCAGGCTCAATCTCAGCCTGAGACAGATGGGCAGATGGAAGATGATATCGTGTAGAGTGTTTTGGGTGAACTTGCAACTCCATGTGATGTGTGTGACGAGGAAGATCAGGTGGCAGTTGGATGAGTGCTTCATTTATAGTAAAACCGCCTGCATCACAAGTAGGAACCAAATCTTATAGGAGGTTGGGTGAGTTAGTGCAATTAGTATTATCGAGAATTAAACAAGGAGATTGAGATGGTGAAGGAGGAGGAGAGGGTGGTGGTACTTGTGGTGAAGGTGCATGTATGAGCTGGTGGAGCTGTCCAAGGGTTGCCAAAGGATGAAGTTGACAGAGGAGGAAGGGATATTGTGAGCCATGGTGTAAAAGAAGAAGAAGATGAATGGGGGGTAGAAGTCATGGCAAGAGGGAAAGAATCATCAATGAAGTTGGCATGTCTATCAATGTAAAATCTATTGGATTTGAGATCCAAGCAACGATAGCCCATGTAAAGAGGACTATAACCTAAAAAGAGACATGGCACAGTACAAAAATTGAATTTTAATGAGTTGTATGGTCTGAGTAGAGGATAAACTGTACATCCGAAAACCATAAGAAATTTGTAATTGGGTTTTTGTTGGTTCAGTTTTTCCAAAGGTGAAAGGTTTTGTAAAACTAGAGTGGGTAATCGATTTATGAGAAATGTAAAAGTTTGAAAAGCATAATCCCAGTAGTAAAGGGGTAGGGAAGCATGGGCTAAGAGAATCAGACCCGTATCTACAATGTGTCCAATTTTACGTTCTGCAGTGCCGTTTTGCTCATGTGTATGAGGACAGGGAACACTATGCAAAATGCCACATGATTTTAGATAGGTATTTTATTTCTGAAACTCTCTCCCCCCAATCGGATTGTAATGCTTTAATAAATGTTGAAAATTGATTTTTTACCAACTTTTTAAACATTTCAAATATATTCGGTACAGAAGAACGATTATGTAATGGATAATGCCATGAGAACTTGGAGAAGTCATCAACAAAAATAATAAAATAATGACAACTAGTAGATGAAAGTTTAGGAGTAGGACCCCATACATCAACAAAAATTAACTGGAGAGGTGCAGTACTAATAGAACGTATAGGGGTTAGGGGAAATTTATGTGCTTTACCCATGTAACAGGCTTGACATTTATTTATTTTCGTAGAGGAAGACGATAGGTGGTGAGAAGAAATGATATTCTTAACAATGCGAGCATGAGGGTGTCCCAGCCATGCATGTCAGTGGTCAACTGTAACAAAAGCGGAACTAGAGGCAGTGAAGGCCGAAGGAGTGACAAGCCTTTGGAGTTGTGGAATTTGGTAGAGTCCATCCTTAAGCCTTCCCCAGAGCAGCTCTTTGTGGGTCACCTGATCCTTAACAACAAAGAAATTATGATGAAATTGGAAATAACAATTATTATCTTTTGTGAAATGGTGGACAGATAAAAGATTTTTTGTTATAGAGGGAACATGAAGAATGTTAGAGAAATGGAAAGAAGTTGTGGGAGAAGAAGAAAAGTAGAATTCTCAATATTACTAATACATAAATCAACGATGTTTCCCACTTACAGGGAGTCCTTACCAGTATACTTGTGAGAGATATGCAAGTTGTTCAAATCCAGAGTAATATGATGTGTCGCAGCTGTGTCGGGGAACCATGCCGACAAGGGGTCAGGAGGTGTGGGGAGTAAACCCACCATATTTGCAAAAGCATTACCACTTGTTGATTAGGATTACTAGAGTATTGATAATAACATTTGGATGCTGTGTAATTCGGATGATTACAAATCTGGCATTGTTTTTTTCTACCAGATTTGTTATAGTGTGTACGCCGAGAGGATGAAGGCAAGCTCAAATAGGGTATGTGCTACGGAGCATGTTGAGATGGTGGGAAATTATGATTTGATGAAGATATTGTACTGAGGTTAGCCGACATAATTGATTGGGCAGTATGGAGCCTCATTTCATGACTTAGAAGAAGTCGGAGAAGTGAGTGAAAGGATAGAGCCTCTGATTTTATTGCCAAGGCTACTATTATATCACTGTAATTTGGGCCCCGAGATTACGAAAAACAATAGCTTTCAATTCTTCATCCGATAGAGGTTAGTTGGAATCAGCAAGTTGATCGGAGAGATACTTAACTTCATATTCAAAAATTGATTTGTTCCCCTTAGAGGTGCTTTGCAGTTGCATATGAATTTGTAACACACTCGTATGAGAAAGTGTTCCAAAGGCTGATTGCAATGCCTTCCAAACCGAGGTAGAGGTGGAGAGACCGACCACATATGGAAGGACCTTGATGGAGACTGAACTAATCAACCAGCTGAGGACCAGTTGATCCTTGCAGTTCCAGTCATTGTATGCAGTACGCATCTCAGTTGCAGTGGCTTCAAGTATGGTGGAAGTGGATGATGTTTTTGTTACTGGGTTAGGTGGGCAAGGTATGGTGCCATTGATAAACCCAATGAGATCATAGCTGCGCAATAAGACAAACAGTTGGGTTTCTAGAGAAGGAAATTTTTATCAGTTAGTTTGAGGAAGAGGTGTTGATGGACATTAGATGGAGAAGAAGCATTAGAAGGGACCGAAGAGAGATAACCATAAGTCATTGTAGGATTGGTAGCCTGGTCGTCTGATACCATATTGAAACTGAAGAGATTGATATAGAGACAAGAAGATTGAGTTTGAATATTTCTCACCTTAT
Source organism: Protea cynaroides (assembly GCA_028583415.1). Classification (NCBI taxonomy): domain Eukaryota; kingdom Viridiplantae; phylum Streptophyta; class Magnoliopsida; order Proteales; family Proteaceae; genus Protea; species Protea cynaroides. Next base: position 32,460,191 of record CM053273.1, on the reverse strand, counting down.
CCCAACGTCTAGGGGATATGTTGTATTTATATACAATATGGTGTGTACAATCCTTGTTATTGGAATTCAAATTTTGAATTTGAATTCCTATTTATGTAACTGATTTACAATGAATTCCTATAACTTATGTAACTGATTTACAATCCTAACTCTCATTTATAACGTATCCCTATAATTTGGATAATTGATTTACATCTCACCAAATATTTGAATTTTGAATCATAACTGATTATTCAAATATTTGAATTTTGAATCTTGAATTCAATGGAAAGGAATATTCTTATCCACTATGTTACTTTGGGAGTAAGTCGGCACCTGAACATGGCTGTAGGCTGTAGCATTGAAATTGATGAATATCAGCAGTTGATAAAATTACCTGTCAAGCCATTTGTATTTTTTGTTTTATCAACTTGCTTGAATACTGAAATTATGTTCTCCTTGCTTTGAGAAACAGATTTGAAATTTTCCAGCCATCAGGATATAAGGATTGTGACTACTAACCAGAAGTTGAAGGTACATATGCCATTCTGAGCTGCCTAAACGCTGTGAATCTTGTCCTTGTTTTTCCTTTAGGCTTTGTCTAGTTGCAATGGAAATAAAGGGAACTGAAATCAGATCAATACTGAAAGAGAAACTTTTATAATGATTACCAACCATGATTGTTTAAATATTACTCCAAAACATCCCATTTTTGCTGGCATAATTCTGTTTTCTTTAACAGGATAGCATTATGTTATGTTTGGATGTTAAGAAAGAAAAGAAAGAAAATATATCTTCTGAAAAATTCTGCATCAAACATCGCGAGTCTATAAGTCATTTATCTGCATCATCTATATAGTTTGGTGTAATATATGATTGAAATTCTTGTAGGTTTGCCTCTTTCTGTTATCTGAGGCTAGTGAGCTTGGGAGGCTTGTTCAGAGAGACAGAGAGAGAGAGAGAGAGAGAGAGAGAGGGAGAGATATAGGAAGGTGAGATGGCTGGGGGATCTTTTGGACCGGCCGGTGTGGCCAAGGAGAGGGTGGAGCAGTACCAGGGGAAGGTTATGTCGTTTGTGGTGGTTGCTTGCATCATTGCCGCCGTGGGAGGGTCATCTTTGGCAATGATATCGGAATTTCAGGTAACCCTTTTCATTTTATTGGGTTTGAATCATATTTTTCTTAATATCAATGGAACTAACCCTGCTTTCTTAATGATGAGTGTTTGTGGAAAATTTTCTCAAATTGAAGAAAAGTCGATTCAGTGTTTTATAGTAAGCATAGACTGTGTTTTTTATGACACTATAACCTCTAATTTCTACGAGTGTTTATTCTGGGAAAAATCTCATTGATTCTTATGTAGGATTCCTATAGTTCATGACTATTCATGGTCAATGATTCCAGGAAAAGTTTCGAGGTGATTCTTAGAATTGATGGCAAAAAGTGTTTGCTTGGTAAAAGCTTCCTCCAAAAAAGCAGAAGATCAAAGAATAACTTTAGTGAATCAAGTTTGTGCCAGATAAGCTTAGAAGTACTAGAAAGCCTTTATGGCAATTCCAGAGAAAAGATACAACAGAAACACTGATCAAGGACTCAAAAAAAAAAAAAAAAAAAAAAAATTCAGACATCCAATCCAATTTCAGTGTATATAAGTTAAAAATCAACTTTTAGGTTGACTCATGTAGTTCTTTTTTAATACTGTCAGACTTGGTTTAACATATTTTATTTGCTTTATATTAATAATATTACTTTTCCATGTAGAATCTATTTAATTTGCTTGGATATGCCTTAATATTAAACAAAATTATATTTGTATAATGCTCCCCTCCTATAGTTAACTTCTGATACACAACTTCAGTGCATGGTGATGGTTTTCCTGCTCATATGTCTTATCATGGTCTGTAGGATCTGTAAATGGTAAGCAATCTAGTTATTTAATCAACACTTAATTTGGATTGTTCATGCATTTATTTACAGTGGCTTCAAAGACCTTTTTGACTGGAAGCACTTCATAGAGACACTGAAAGATACTTGAGCCAATACCAAAAATGGTAAATCAATAAACCCTTCTGCTTAAAAAACATGTTCAGTTGATATGAACTTTGAAAATGTCTTTCTCTTATCTTAATATAGAGGATGACAGTAGCAGATCAAGAACATGAGTGGTTTCTAGATTTTCGGTAACATTTATGCGAATTTAATGGTTTCAGGTGATTCATGGGAGATGGACTATGCTGGGAGCACTCGGATGTATCACTCCAGAAGTGCTTGAGAAATGGGTGAAAGTGCATTTCAAGGAACCAGTTTGGTTCAAAGCTGGAGCTAGCTCAAATCTTCTCTGAAGGAGGGCTTGATTATCTGGGCAACCCAAATCTTGTTCGTGCTTAGAGCATCTTTGCAGTGCTGGACTTCCAAGTCCATAAGGAATGAGCTCTAGAAGGAAGGGAAGGCAGTCCGGATTGTCTCCTTTGTATGCTTGGAGTTGTTTGACGAACAGTCAGATAATTTTTGAAATGTATATTTAATTGTTTATATTTAATTTTTTGATATTGTATAATTCTCTTTTGAAGTTAATGAAAAAAAATGATTTTTTTTTTGTCATATTGATATGTAATGATAATTAATTTATGAAATGAATAAATGTACTAATGTAATTACAGGTTTAAAAATATTAATTTTAAGTAAATTTTTAATATAAATATTTGGCGACGGTCAACATATCTGTCGCTAGTAATCCCTTATATCTATTTTTAGCGACGGAGTTACAATCGTGGTTAATATTATTAGCGACGGCAATATTATTTCCTTAAAAACCAGATATTAGGCTACGGTACGTTGCCGTAGTTAAAGATTGATATTCGGCGATGGCAATATATTTACAGTACCAAAAAAAATTATATTAGGAGACGACACTTAATTTATTGTCGCTAAATATGTTGCCAGACGGCACGCACTTGCTGTCGCAAAAAATTAGCTACAACATTTATAGCAACGGAATAGCCACGGTTATTGCTACCATCTCTGTTTTTTTTTGCTACGAAAATAGAGCTTTGGTGATGGTAATATACCGTTGCTAAAAATACGAATTGTTGTAGTGTGAGCAATGTTATGTCTATTAGAGGATAGAGTTGTTAGTGAGATGTTGGTAACTGTGTCAAAGTTGTGTAACTATGAGTATGACAGCTATAAATACTTCTTTGCATTAGTATATTATCAGAAATAGTTACTATAGTCATCCATGACAGTGTTAGAGTGTGGTTCTTTGTACATTAGTGATATGGGGAGTTGTATTGTTCTTATTTAAATGTAGAGGAAAAGAAAATTAATAAATAGTGGTGGTCACTGTTGAGTGTTGCAGATTTTTTTTATTGGTGGATATCCCTTCAGGTACCCTTCGTATAACATGAGCAATGATGGGTGGATATGAGGACCAGTCGACCAATTAAGTTTTCAACTCATAGGATTGTGAAGATGTATATGGGCATTCTTATGTTGTATGAACACTCACACTTATAGGATTGGAAAGATGCGCATGGGAACTCCTATCGGTGCTTGTATCCCACATTAGGAGAGATTTCTCAAGAGATGAAGCAGAGTGACAAAGAGTATCAAGTGATCTTCAATAGCTCGTATGTGATATTAGAAAAATCAGCAGTGACAAGTTGGTTAGTGCAGAGCTCATAAAAAAAATGTGTATACAGAGTGTTGAAAATTCATTTATGGTGTTTCTCTCTAAGCATTGAGATTCTTATGGTAAGGGAGAGCTCACTATATATCATAATAGTTCCCCTAGGTGGACTGTAGGTAAGTAATAGTTAGACCCCATGTGAATAATGTTTGGATCATCATTGAACATAGTGCATAATCTCCTTGAGATTTTTGCATCTTGCTAAGTCATCATTAGATGATAAGATGTTGTTATGCAAACGGGAAAGCAGGTTTGATGTATTTTACAGTGATGAATTTGGTTGGATACACTATAACAACTTATTTTTGTTTGCATCAAAATGTCTTATTAAAGTATTCATAATTTTCTATGATGGTTTACTTTATGTTTGAATGCATGGGAGAGAAATGAAAATAACTGGCGATGTGAGGTAAGAAGTGGTGTGACAAGCATTCCTGTGGCTATTTGTTATATTCTTATGTGATTGATTTGTTAAATCATTTTTCTGAAGAGTGATAGGATGGACTTAGGTGGAATCAACTTTTACTTCTTGCTACTGATGTCAAAGAGTTGAGATATATAAGAGTGACACTATTGAGGCAGTGTTAGTGATGTTGAAGTTGGATAGAAGCTTTGTGATAGAGGGAACACAAAAAGTACCAATGTTTGCACTTTATGGTTGTGATAGGCAAAATGAAAATCAGCTAAGGACTTAAGGATGAGTTGAGATGCATGGTCTAAGGGGGAGTCATTGGTCGTCTTTCTGATGAAACAAGATAATGTGTTGGATGTTTTATGAAGAGCCTATAGGATAGAGAAGATGAAGTGGGCACCCCTATGTGGCTGGATTCCTTTGTACTTGTTATCAAAGGGGGAAAGAGCTTGCTTGTGAGAAGTGAGTTGTCAACAATTCCAAAAGGAGAGATTGTTGACCATTATTGTCATTGTTTGCAACGTTGCTGAGATGGCAAGCTAGCTCAGTCTGGAGGAGAGATTGGCAATACAGTCTACTAGAAGTTCTGAAGGAGAGAGAAAATGAGGAAAAAGAGCATAAGTGCAGGAGGTAGAGATAAACTGGTTGTGTGGATGTATTCAACAATCCAAGGAATGTTTTACAACTTATATGGAATAGTTGACAAGGACTGTAGTGAGTTGACTGGGTTTCTACATTGAGTTAACTGGGTAATGAGAGCTTCAATGTTCGATCAATATATACATGTGATCTACAGTGTTCCGAGCTGACCAAGGTGATTCGTATTGTGTGGGAGTCTAGGTGAGCATGCACAAAAAGTTTCAGGTCCGGTTTTTAAGGTTTGTTTTGAAATTTTGAATTTAAGGGTGTTTTTGGTGGGTCCCACAGTATTATCATAAAAAAACCATACCGGAAAGTTGTAGATAGTCGAGTTGTGCAACTTGAATCACTTGATTCCAATATAAGACGAGGAAGATATCTCATTTTTCGTCGAAGTGTGCAAAAAAGTCCAAAAAATGGAGCTCTCAGTAAGTTGGTGTGTCTCAGGGCCTTCTACTATAGTTCTCATAAGTTTGAAGATCTTTGTTGCAATTATCAAGAGTTGAAGGACGTCATTGCAATTAGTGTAAATGTTATTGAATTCCAATCAGACAGATTAAGACCACCCACGTTAGTCAGATTCAGATCTGATGATCTAAAAAATAGCAGGCTAACATGCTTCTCGACGGACAAAGCAAGATGCTCCACCTGTAATCCAATTGGTTGGATACAATTTAATAGAATGGATCGCATATCAAGAAACATCCTTAATGATTCGATGTGACACACACTAGGTATAGCGTCAACTCAGATACGCATCTAAAGGCCATAATTTTGTCTGATCTTCGTTGACAAAATGGACCACTTTTCAGATATCCAATGGCATATATTGAAGGTTCTCCCATCAGCCAATGGGAACTCAGTAGCAGATCTGACTGGTCAGCGGTGGCTAGGGTGCGGCGTGGGTGCATGGTTTGACTTAAAAAATTCTCTTTTAAATAATCTCATTGGCCAATACTCTTTTGATCATATCTTGCTCGTTTGAAGTCCAATTTGGACAATTCAAATTGCACTCTCCACCATTCCGAATCCTCTTCAACCTCAGAATGTGAGATACTGTTAGAGTTGAGCATAAATTGTAAAGAAGAGAAAAAGGGAAGAAGGTGATTTTGGGGGTTTTGTTTATTGGGTGAGCATTCAATCACCTACCAACCTCGTCCTTGCTTTTCAATGGTGTATTAAGGAGCGATGAGAGGTTGGTGAAGGTTCCAATGAATATTCATGGTGATTGTTAGCTTGTGAGAGAGAGAAAAGAAAGGAGCTGTGAACAACATTCAAGTTCTCCCAACATTGGGAATTGTTGAACGTTCTTGAGAGCGGTGTGGAGCTCTAGAGATATCTCCAGCTATTTTAAAACACTGGTTGTAAGATCTTCTAAACCCTGTATGGTTATTTGCTATCAATACATTATATGCTAGCTATCTGGTGAATGTTGAATACCTAGCTAGTTTGGGATTTCATTGTAGGGCATTGTTATGAGCCCCAAAACTATTTGAAGTGTTGTGTTCAGTGGGTGCTGGAAATTGGTAGTTACCTGAACCCTAGAATAGTTATGCCCTCTTAGTTATATATTGAGAAAACATAGGGAATGAACCCTTGTCTTGTAAATGACTAAAAGTAGCGTATTGAGTATATACGGAGCCTATTGGGCATTATTCCGTAAACTAGTCTTCACACATTGTGTTGGTGAACTGCATAATATCCTTGTACTGTGGACTATTTTATTTTCTATATCTTCTGAAGTGTATGAAAAGGATTGTAGGATGGGTGAGCAAATTTAGTAGACCTGGCCACTGAATGGTAACAAGATAGATTTGCATACACTTGTATGTGTGATAGTGTGATTCTCCATTAACTCTGGGAGCATAGAAAATCAAAGTGAAAGGATTTTTTTTACACTGGTTCACCCTCTCTCAGTGTCAACTGCGGTTCGTCAATTTTCCCATAAAACAAAAATCAAGTTAAGAGATGAAATTTGAAAGTCGATTACTACAAATTAATCTTGCTTGAACTTAAGATACTAGAAATAATTCTTGGCAAAATGAAGAGAGTGATGAGAGAGATATGCCTCTGGTTACTCTGCATGTTGCTTGGCATTAAGAAGTTAATATTTGAAATGTACAACTTGAATGTTCGAAATAGTTAATATTAAGCTCTCTTTGGTATGTATTATAGAATTACTTATGTAATACATTATGACATATGTAGTTGTTTGGTATCATTTATGATACTTATTTATATTTAAAATAAATTGATATAATTTAAAATCTACAAATAAATTAGAAGGTACTTATCACTATTGTGATAATCTATTATTACTTCATTATATCCAGTGGTATTAAACAGTTAATTTATTCTCATAAATGATTTGTCATAAATAACTCATAAACATAAATATAAACTATACCAAAGACAAGTTGAGTTAATGACTAGATTGGGTACTAAGGCTCTCTTTGGTATCATTTTTCTTTTTGGTTTTTACCTATTTATAAAAAGCATTTTAAAATATCATTTTTGATCAAAAAATAAAATATTTCTTTGTAGATTGTATGCAGAATAGATTGTAAAATGAGAAATAAGTTTGGTATTCAATTAAGAATAAAAATCTTTTTTTTTTTTCTTCAAGTTGCAAAATTATAAAGCCATGATAGCTTGTGATTCCCTTATCCGATCGAAATGAAATTTGGACACCCTCATTTTTTTTTGGACTTGACATCCATTGGATCTAATCGGAGGTTGGATGGGAGGAAAAGTATAACTAAGGAGGTGGTCGAAATCAAGAATAAGAATTGGATTTCTTCAAGTTGTAGAATTTTTTAAACTATGATATTTTGTAATCCCCTTATCCGTTCAACCTAAAATTTGGTTGCCCTTACCCATTTTTCCTTATTTTGAAATCTAACGGATCTAATCGGAGGTTGAATGGTCAGAAAAGTACAAATGAGGTGGTCGAAATCAAGAACAAGAGCTAGATTTTTTCAAGTTTAAGAAATTTTCAAATCTTGATATCTAGTGATCTCCTTCTCCGATCGACTTGAAATTTGCAAACCTTTTCCTTTTTTACTATACTTGACATCCAACGGACGGATTGAAGGTTAGGCGGCCAAAAAAAGTGTTTTATGGTGAAGGAGAAAGATAAATGAATGGAAGAGAAGCTCATGTTATAAAAAAAAAAAAAAAAAAATGGATTTTACAACATTTACGTAAAAACAGCCAAAAATAAAAAAGAGGTCAACACCTCTTTTTGTGTTTGGACTTCTTTTTTTTTATATATAAACAACACTAAAAAATGATACCGAACACATACAAAAACAAATACAATACATGTCAGAAAAGTAATAACAAAAATAACACTAAAGAAAGCCTTAAGGTATTGAGCATTTTGGTTGGTGCAAAAGTCATGCTGACTTCTACACAAAAGAAAAAAAAAATCATCATGACTTGACTACGCTGGATACTAATGGCATTGAATGTATTTGTTGGTGCAACAAGTCATCTTGGATTTGACTTAAAAATTAAAATAGAAGGGATAGATATTTATATGCTTGCGGGATATATTTGAACTTGTTGAGTCATGTTATGTTATGGTTGTCATTGTTATCAACACATTATGTTAATTGTACAACATAGAGAGTTGTTCAATTGTGAGGTACAACATTCAATCACGTATAGTAGTGGCAGTGGTATAACAGTGTTAAATGTGTCTGAGACAATGTCAGTGAACAGCCAGAGCAGTGACAGTGTGAGATTACATCTTCTCAACGTGCGTGGTAGTGTTCAAAAGTTTGTGGCAGTAAACTGTAGTGAAGTGGTAGAGTTGATATCGAGTTGATAGGATATACATCGTTATCAACCCCTATATATATATATATGTGTTTGTGTGTGTGTGTGGTGTGTGTGTGTGTGTGTGAGCCCCACCACACATGTGGTAATAGTTTCATAGCCAAATTTCAAGTTTTGTTTGGATATTTTAACTTGGAAAAATTACACATACTAATTACACCAACCACCCACTACTTTTTGACAATATCACATACCACCCCTAATATCCAAAACGGGAAACAAGGGGGCCGCCTTATAGATCTCCATTAGATGATGATATCAATTACAACATTAAAAAATTTATTGACAAAAATACCCTTAATGGAAATTGAAATATCCTGTGTAGTTTGGACTTACACTCCCTTGATGGTGAGTTTACTACACAGAACTACCCTGTGTAGTTTGGATTTACACTCCACTACCTATTTGCTAACATCGTTAACTTGAAATTTGAATTGACATAAATATCCTTAAAAATTAGGTTACTTAAAACCCTTTTCTAATCCATTTTCTTTCCCTGTTCCAATTCTTCATTTCGATAGCAACATCTCTCTTGGTCTTCCGGTTTCTCCTCCTTTGCCATACCTTCCTCTTCAATCAAACTTCTCTCTTATCCAATCAGCAATCTTCCTGCTCATCTTCAAGCAAGGTTTTCCATCTCAAAATGGTGAAAGCGTTTCTATTCCTTGCAATTATCTCTCAATTGAATAACTTCGCAATGACCTTAACAAAAGAATGGCAATCATTGTAGACACGAAGGTTACTGGTTATCCAAATTTGTGAACCAGATGCAGTGCTCATCAAGTTAAAAGTCATGGCCTACTTCTCACTATGTAAGACAAAGAATGTTCTCTCTTCCTCCTCTATATCAAAGAAGACTTGATCAGTAGTACCAGCTAGGTGACCTCCAATCAAGTTAACCTGTTGGTACATTTCTTCCACCATCATATAGATCTCCCCTGTCTCTATGTGTGACTGTATCACCTGCACTGATTTGTCTAGAACAGGAAGATAGGGAAATGCAGAGAGAGAGAGAGAGAGAGAGAGAGAGAGAGAGAGAGAGTTGGGCAAGGTAGGCTGAGCCTCTGACAGTGAAACGAGCTCATCCTTTCGGTAGTGGAAGCAACAATGCTACTGCTGCCCGATTCCATCCATGTCTGGCGTGGCTAGTCATGGAGAATAAAGAGCAAAACAAAAGCGATGGAATAAGTAAGCAATGTCATAGAATCTGCGCTTGATTTTTTTTCTTGAAGTCCCTGGTTTTCTGCCTCTATTGCTACTAAAATTTTTATTGGGTTCCTTCTCTTTGGTTCTTTTCTGTAGATAAACCATCTTGTTTAGGCAATAATCCCATCTGAAAGTCCAGGATTTTTTCATTGTCGTCATTGTCATCTGCCCAACTATGCTCCAGACCAGAAACTCTAGGATCTCGAAATGATTTATTTGGAGAAAAAACACAAATCGTTGGAGAAGAACACACAGGTAGTAATTGGAGAAGAAAGACAAATGAGAGAGAGTTCATTAGAGAATAAAGAGGAATGAGAGAGAGTTTCGAAGGAGAATAAAGAGGAACAATTCCTTGGAGAACCTAAAGGGTATTTAGGTCATTTTACATTCATTATGGGTATTACTGTCTTAAAAAAAATTCAGACATTTTCTCATTAACTTTTAACTACCGGTGTGGGTTATAGTGTTATTAAACATAGTTAGAGGAATAGTCTGTGTAACTTTTGTAAAGTCATGATAGTTCTGTGTAGTAAACCAACTGTCAAGGGAGTGTCTGAGTAATTTCCCTTTTTTTTTTTGGGTTTGACAGAAGAGGAAGAACCTACAACTAGTGAAATTATCTATCATCCCTGTCCCCTCTACCATTGCATGACCAACATAAACACAAACTTAGTAGAAAAAAGAAAAAAAAAGATGTGCAAAAGTTACTTTAATTGTCATTCATCTGTCAAAGCATTAGTCTTGATGGATTCCAATCATCATCTATTGGGGAATCCTGAATTGCTCTACCTGATTAAGCTATAGACTCAGCAATCATATCACATATCCCCTCCAAAGCTGAAAGAATTAGTTCAGAACCAGATTGCATTTCGACCTAAATTCTTTTGCAAAAGAAGAAACATGGCATGCACAATTGTCTGTGACACTTGATAGGTCAACTGTAACAAGAAAACCCAAAGAGAAGAAATCAGAAAGAAGGCTTTTTTCCTCAGATCTTCTGAATGTGTTGGCCTGACTCTCAGCCTCAAATGAGACCCCATAAAAGAACTCAAAGCAAAGACACCCAAAATCCAGTTATCAACAACAAAATCATGGGCTCTGTTTTCTACCATTTCTGAAGTTAAATAATCCAAAGTTCCACACATGGTGTGTCTTTTGCTCCTGGACTGTATATATCATCCGAAGTTTGCAATATTTAGTCGTCCCTGCATATATATAAAAATATGTTTGGATTCCTTACATAGTTTCACAAAATGATCTATTTATTTTATGGTTCTTAATAATTCAGATTCAAACATTAAACAAACTGAATATTTCATGGTAATCTGATTTAGAAAATTCCTACTTCCATTGTAAATTCCATCAAGGTCGATTCAATGTAATTGGGTTCAAATCCATATTCACGTAATAACTAAAGAGGGGTAAAGGTTGGTGTCTTCCTATTTCTGTCGGAGAGAGAGGGAAAGACAGATGAAGAGAAATGAAGAGATAAAGAGTTGAAGAGTAATCCGTCTTCTTCTTTGTACAATAAATTTCTCTCAAGAATCGGTTAATCAAATCTTAGTTTTTATTTCTATCAGATGAAACCCTTATTCTTCAAATCTAAAACACTAACTTTAATTTCTATGCAGCACCAAACCTAACTTCATTTTCTACCAAATTCCTTGTCTCCATTGGAGTTGCAGACATTGGGATACTCTTCTTTGAAGTTGGATGGATACTCTTCATTTATGGATACATTTATTGATCCAATCGAGAAATGGTTCTGAATACCCTTTCCTTTCCGAGCTGTCTAGACATGAGAGGAGGATTTATCAATGGAATATGTGATTCCCAGGTTGACACTGAGAGCGGGGGGGGGGGGGGTCACACATTTGTTTATTTACACATTTCGTATAACACACCATGCCACACACCTATAGGTATCCATACCAGAGACTTGGCCTACCAAGTGTGTATACCCAAACATGCAACCCATGCACTTCAAATGCACAACATAAACATGCACATCCATATGCACATGACACACTATGTAACGTGGTTCACCTATCACACATTGTGATGGCTACTACATGGGGCAATACCCGAACTAGGGTCTTGTATTATACCCAATAAGCTACTTTAATGCTATGGTTGCACCTACAACCCATATGCTACAACATTGACCACATTCTTAGTTGCAACTGAGTCCTAGGCAACAACCCTCACTCCTGTCAAGCTCCCAACTTGACAAGTTACAAAGTATTTATCAAATAGAGATTATAAACCCTTCCCATATAGCATTGGTATAAATAAATAGGATTTGCGTGCATGATTGCCTTCCCAGCATGCTCAAGACCGAGTGGTGCTCACCATTTGGTCTTCCCAAGTTCTTCAGTAATGGTGGATGAACATCTTCAAGCTTTTACAAGTGTTGGCAGTCTTCCAACAACCCTCACACACACCAAACCCCCATAACTCACAAATAATTATGCACACTACTTCTCTCATGCTTCATATAGCCATTAACATTAAAGAGAGGTAGGTGGAGATGGTTTTCACACAAGATGAGGCTCAAAGGCCTTCTTTCTTCACAAAACCAAAGCTTCTCACTCCAAACCCCCTTTTTTCTTGCAGATCGATTCTACTCGAAGAGCTGAGTCCATGAGACTTTGAATCACCCAAATCGGACATCTGATGGCCGAGATATGGCCATACAAAGATAAGCCATTGGAAACATTCCAAAAGGAATCTTCTAGAGCCATTTTGTGTGCTGCGAAGCACCGTAGTAGCCGCTCTCTGACGTACGACTCGACGTTGTCGAGTTCTCATTCGCGGAAGATGGAATCTTCAATCCAAGCCGCTGGATCTGTCAGATTAAAGCGGGAGTTATGCTAGACCCTACGATTTGAATCCATCACGCCCTACACGATCGATGGCTATCCTTGTCGCTGGATCAGAATCCCACGAACCTACGGGCATGCTTGCGGCATGGCTTTGTGTGAGCACAGGTCCTACGAGCCTGCGAGCATTCTTGCGGCATGGCTTTGCACGAGCACGGGTCCTACGAGCCTGCTGGCATGCTTACGGCATGGCCTTGCGCGAGCACGGGTCCTTTGTGTACACCCGGCAAGCGGGCCTGTGGCATGCTGCTTGCAGGTGTGGCTGACCTCTCTCCTCGCATTACATTGTGCTAGTACTTTTTGAGCGCACGACAAGAGTGCATGTTGTTGTGTGCGCATAGGCTTAGCCTGTAGCCAAGTTTGGCTGCTGCCAAGGTGGCAAGCCACACTAGGTGGGACCCACCTGGTCCCCACCACTCTCTCTCCTCCTTTCTTTGTCCTCTTTTGTGAGATCAGTACGTGTAAATTTTGAGGACGAAATTTTTGTTAAGGGTGGTGGAGTTGTAAGACCCGTACTCAACTAACTTGGTCTAAATGTGTCGTGCCAGGTCTTCTCATCATTTCTGGACCAAGTGGACCGACCGTGTGAAGATGGTAACTTGGTATAACCATGTCGTGCCAGGTCTTCCCATCATTACTGGACCAAGTGGACCGACCGTGTGAATATGGATCACAAAATCAGGTATGAATCGAGTTAAAATGCTCATAAGTATACGTAGGGTCGCATACCTGGGTAGGTACGGTCGACCATATGGAAAGAAACAATGGTCACTGATCAATGACCCTACGGTCAATGATTTCGACCCTACGGTAGACGGTTTCTACGACCGTAGCCATTGACCGTGAGATTCTAGATCAGACTCCGAGTTGAAAACTTTCCTAATTTGATGAAGATTTATTTCCTAATTGAAAGAGGACTTTAGATGGAGAGTTTTCCTCTATATAAAGGACGTCCCTCAATCCTTTTTCACTTTTTTAAAACATTAGTAAACCCTAGAGAAAGAGAAGAAAAGAGAAGGAAGAGAAGGAGAAGAAGAAAAGGCTAAGGAGAGGATTTTGCTGAGAAGAGATTGACTCTCTATCACAGGCAAAGGTATAAACCTAATCTCTGGAGATGTAAACTCTAAGGAATAAGACTTCTATGCAGGTTATGAGATATCAACCTATTATGATCTATGTGATTCCTTGAGAAAATCCCAAGCATAACCATGAGGGATGAGTTTGATAATTAGGGTTGATAAGAAACTGCTAATGATGGCCATAGGATGACCTTAGGATAAACCCAATTGAAGAGTAGAGGAATTGACCCAGGAAGAACTCGAATTGCATGTAGTCTGTGACCAAATATCTCAAAGTCGCAGCTACGATCAACCATAGCATGATCAGCATGACCAGAGGATCGACCATCGATATTCGGAAAGATTTTAGAAACCATATGGTCGCAGCTACAATCGCACCATATGCGACCGTAGGGTATCGACCGTAGGCAGTAAGGTCGACATAGTGTGAGACCATAGGACCAACCAGACACATATCAGTGCTCTATTTTGATTTTCGACTACTGTAACATGTTACATATGAACTCTCACATAAATTCATATAACTTTTAGGTTATTAAATCAAATCAAAGAGAATTACAAGGCTTGGAAGGAGATCAAGTTTTGCTAACAGGTGAGGGAACAAGACTTAAACTAATTGGATAATAACAAACTGTTTATTTATTTGAGTCCAATGCCATGATTGATTCTATGCTTGTATGGTTGTAATGTGCATCTCACATGTCATCCAATATTCCTGCTATTACTGTTCATGCATATTTAATTCTGTTTGTTCATAACGTGATGATGATGATGATGCTAGAAATAGGCATGTAATTGTATGTGTGTGGTTAGTGTGTTGGATACGAGTAGAGCATCAGGGGAAGGACGTGGCATGGTGGTCTCTGACCTGGTCACCAGACTCTAGCTCTATCTCTACTCAAGCCTTGCTCACTAATATTTTCGTATCTTCATTACCTTAGCAGAACTATTATGTCATATGGCATCAGGGGAGGTGGTCTCGGACCGTGTAGTCTCTGACTCTGTTGGGGGGCCTTAGCTCTATCTCTATGGACGTATTGAGGGATGCTGGGGTGAGGCCTTGGATACACTCGCAAGCCCGTTTGTAAGCCCTCGCCAATAGGGGCTTACGTATTGGTATGAGTAGGGCATCAGGGAAAGTGTTGGCGGTGTTTGATTTAGACACTTTAGCTCTATCTCTATTCCATGGTGGATGCATGTGGGACGGTAATGGTGTTTGATCCATTGGGTGGATTCATACACTTGTGTATAGAGGTATGGGGGCCACCAAACATTTCTATAGCACATTGCAAACTTATAAGCCAGACCAAAGATATGAATTGAATGCAAGCATATGTTTGTTGCATTGTTTTGTTACTGAGCACAAGTTGGAGAGCTGACCCTCGCGCGTGAAATTCTTTTTAGTTTCTGATGTTGCAGGTGTTAGTGTTGAAGACTACATGGATACACCAACGTATGGACATATATCGGCTATGGATGTACAAACTGTAGAGGACGAGCAAGACTCATCAAGCGAGTGTTTCCACTGTGGTTACGCTTAGTGTTTAACTTTCGTATTTTGATACTTGTAATATGTATTAATTATGTTTTGGTTAATTGGAGATAATTAGATCATTTAATTATTTATCATGTAGACCTCAGTTCATTATTAATAAGACTTTCGCTATTTATTCAAATATCTCTGATTATTACTGTGGAGTGTGTTTTGGTTTAACATGATTAGCATAGCCTATACGAGATCCTGGTTTGAGCCGTTGATTTATTTACGATTCATCACACTATTCTGGTTAGTCCAGCATTGGGGTGTGACATTTTTTCTCTCTCCTCCTTTCTCTCTCCTCTTTTCTTTTCTTTCTTCTATTTGTCATCATCTTCTCTCTCTTCTTTCTCTGCATTTCTTTCACCTCAACTGTTGCCACTGTATCTCTCTCCATAACTGGTCTCTCTCATCATCTGTTGTGAAGCACCATCATTGGAACTTCAAGAGAGCCCATACATACTCTCTCTCCTCTACAATACTGAACAAGTGTCCCACACACAACCATGCTAACTGAGACTTTGTCATCTGTCTAGAACCACTTCGAATCTGTTGCAAATAATAACAACAACCCAACAAACTTGCCAATGTTCCAATATAATATACCCCCATCTTTTATGGATGTTGGATTGCTATTCTTTGGATTCAACTTTGTGTGTGTGTGTGTGTGTGTGTTTAACAAAGAATGAATATGATACTTTAAACTAAGGCAATGTTACAGCGTCGGGAAAGTAGTTTCTACTTTTCCTAAGCCAAGGTTTTGTCAAATTAACATCCTCAAGGTTTTGGGAGAAGAATTAATCCCCTATAAGACCTTGGGGAAAAACCTCAACCTGAATCCTATAATAAATGGTAAAACCACAATAAAAATAATAATAAATAAAAGATGATCAATCGGAATTGACCAACCCCACACCCGGATACCGTGGATATATAAGGCTGCAATGCTCAGCTCTTAAGAGAGTACTAGTCAAACCCTGAAAGCAAAGTACAAAAAGTGCTAGAGAAAGTGGATTGCTTTGATCACCACGCTCAACACCTTTGAAAATTAAAAGAAGATACTTTATGGCGTGGTAAAACACATCATAATCATATCCAACCAATGACTAAAGAATTCAAGGCAAAATAATATATTTTTAATAAAAGATTATTCCAAATGATCGTACGTTTTCTGCATATCCAATTCTATAGCACAGACCTTCTTCTTCCTTTTTCATTGTTTTTTTATATAGTGATACAATCCAAAATTTATTAAACTTTAAGATTTTATTTTCATAGCAATCTCACGGAGCCTAAGATACACAATATATGTAATTACATTCAACAATAGACATAGATACCATTTTCAAGAAGAGACACATACTTGTAAGCACCTCATTTTTATCATTCCTGACCAATAAAACTTTACTGGTGCATAGACAGCAAGAAAAGGGAGGTCAATGAAAATTTGAAAAAGTACAGGGGAGGCAAATGAAACTCTCTCGAACCGACATTTAATCAATCTCTATGTGCTCTCTATGATGTTTTGAGCTGAACCAAAGTGCCTCCAGTGTGCGAGAGTCTTGGTGAACATATTCATAAAGGTTGCGGGTCAATTCAAGGTTTGAATGTTAAGCGACGACTTGGAGGCTGATTTTGGCAAGCCCCACAGCGAGGTCATGGGCTGTAATCTGCATGGATACGTATGTCACAACATTATCTTCAAAATGGGACAAGAATTGTTCAATTCTGATATCAAATGAAGAAGATATTGTGGTTTTAATCGGATGAAAAATGCATTAAAAATCCAGGGGCTTTTCTGCAGATTATCATAAATTAAGGATTTATTGGGCGAATTATCGTGAATTGAATCGATCATACTTCATTCAGCCACATCTTGATCATCTGATGTCCAAATCAAGCAATTCAACCACCAGCGTGCTCCATTGTCCATCCTCTTCAAAGTGGATATGGAAAATCTGGGATAACTACCACTGAAAGGTCCCACACAGAATTACAAACCGATATGCCCATTTAAACTTCGATTCTTCATAACTTGATAATCCGATGTCTGAATTAGGTGATTTAAGCGCCATTATACTTCATTTTCGATACTCTGTCAAGTGGAAGTAGAAAATCCAAAACAGAGGTTGCTGAAGAAGTCCATGCAGAACTCCAAACTGAAATGACCCATAATAGAGAGAGAGAAGCCGGTCAAGCCCAACTTAACTTGATCCAACTCAAACCCAATTCAGTCCAACTCAGCTCAAGCTCAATTCAATCCAAACCGGTCAAACTTGATAAGTCTTGCCTAACCCAGCTCAGACTGGGCCGGACCAAATCAAGATGGCCAATGTGCATGAGCTTTTATGTATAGGTATTATATATACATTTATATGATATGTATCATATACATTTATATATTATATAACAAACGTTTTGTACATGTTATATTATATATATTTATATATATAATATTATTATATTATTATATTTGTATAATGTATATATAGAGAGAGAGGAATGCGACAAGAGAGACAGGACCCGAAGAGAAGAAAAGAGTGGAAGAAAGATGAAGAGAGAGAGAAGAAAATGACGAAAGAGAGGAAGAGGAAGTCGAAGAGAGAGAGAGAGAAGGATAAAAGAGAGAGAGAGAGAGAGAGAGAAAGCTGGAGGTGCTGCCACCTCCACCTCCTCTGCCAAGCTCCATTAATCCCTTACCTCACAACTCCACAGCGGTCACACTTCAAAACCTGCTCCCTCACGCCACCTATCAAACCCATACCACCCAGCCGAACCTGCCCACATTTGCCCAGCTGTAGCATCATCAATCTCTACACCCCTGCCATACCCAATGGCTCAACTCCATTTTCCCTTGATCAACACATACCCATAGCCCACGCTGATTTAGTCCACTCCACTGCTCAACCAGCATCCTATCACTAGCCTTACACCTGTCCACGATAAAGCCCAACACCACCACCCAACTATTGGATAAAACCTACCCGGCTGCAAGAGTTCCCACATCCATCTACACCTCACCACTTACTCCCCCAAAATTTGCCATCGAGACAACCTACCATACCTCAGCCGCTACACCATACCACTTTACCTCATTACTCCATACCCTACACCTGTACAACAATCTACACTATCTAGCCCACTGAATTTGAGAGCCCCAGCACTCTAGCTCCACCATGTGCCATTACTCTGCAACCGAGATAACACCTCACACGCCACAACCATGCTCTATATCTGCCACCAAACTTTGTACAACCTCCACCAGCCTCCTCTCCTTTGATCAACACATCACCTAGCCTCCATTCCTCATAAACCTGAACTGCTTGGAGCATTATGTAAGAATTTTTAGATCTCCTTTGTATCACACCCCAATTTTAGACTAACTAATGGTGTGATGAACTGTCATGAAAACAAAAGGTTTAAACCAGGATCTCGTATAGGCTATGCCAATCATGTTAAACCAAAACACATTCCACAATAACAATCAGAGATAATTGAGTAAATAGCGAAAGTCTTATTAATAATAAACTGAGAGTCTACGGTGATAATTAAATATTTAACAAGTTATCTTCAAGTAACCAAAACATAATTAATACTTATTACAAGTATCACAATACGAAAGTTAACCACTAAGCATAAACATAGTTGAAACACTAGCTTGACGAGCCATATTCATCCTCTACAGCTTCTTCGTCCACAGTCATCATTTGTCCATACGTTAATGTATTCATATAATCTTCAACGGTAACACCTGCAACATCAGAAATTAAAAAGAATTACGTGCGCGAGGGTCAGCTCTCCAACTTGAACTCAGTGAGTAAACAAAACAATGCAACAAACATATGCATGCATTCAATTCATATCTTTAGTCAAGTTTATAAGTTTACAATATGCTATAGAAAGGTTTAGTGACCCCCGCACCTCTATACATGAGTGTGTGAATCTGCCCAATAGATCAAACACCATTGCCGTCCCACATGCACCACCATGGAATAGAGATAAAGATAAAGTGTCTGGATCAAACACCACCAATACTTTCCCTGATGACCTACCCATACTAATAAGTAAACCCCTATTGGCGAGGGTTTGCAAACTGGGCTCGTTACTAACCATTCCTAAATGCCATCTAGTGTATCCAAGGTCTCATCCCAGCATCCCTCAATACGTCCATAGAGATAGAGCTAAGACCCCACGAGAGAGTCAAAGACTATACGGTCCGAGACCACCTCCCCTGATGCCATACGACATAATAGTTCTACTAAGGTAATGACGATACGATAATGTCCGTGAGAAAGACTTGATTAGAGATAGAGCTAGAGTCTGGTGACCAGGTCAGAGACCACCATGCGACGTCCTCCCTTTGATGCTCTACTCGCATCCAACACACTAACCACACGCATAAAATCACATGCCTATTCCTAGCATCAACATCATCATCATGTTATGAACAAACAAAATTAAATATGCATGAACAGTAATAGCAGAAATATTGGATAACATGTGAGATGCACATTACAAGCATACAAGCATAGAATCAATCATAGCATTGGACTCAAATAAATAAATATTTTGTTATTATCCAATTAGTTTAGGTCTTGTTCCCTCACCTGTTAGCAAAACTTAATCTCCTTCCAAGCCTTGTAATTCTCTTTGATTTGATTTAATAACCTAAAAGTTATATGAATTCAAGTTAAGGTTCATATGTAACATGTTACAGTAGTCAAAAATCGAAATAGAGCACTGATTTGTGTCTGGTTGGTCCTCTGGTCTCATACTGTGTCGACTTTACTGCCTACGGTCGATACCCTATGGTCGCATATGGTGCAACCATAGCTACGACCATATGGTTTCTAAAATCTTCTCGAATGCCTATGGTCGATCCTTTGGTCATGCTGGTCATGCTATGGTCGACCATTGATGCAATTTTGAAATTTCTGGTCACAGACTACATGCAATTCGAGTACTTCCTGGGTCAATTTCTCTACTCGTCAATTGGGTTTATCCTAAGGTCATCCTATGGCAATCATTAATAGTTTCTTATCAACCCTAGTTATCAAACTCATCCCTCATCGTTATCCTTGGGATTTTCTCAAGGAATCACATAAATCATAATAGGTTGATACTCCTAACCTCTATAGAAGTCTTATTCCTTAGAGTTTATATCTCCATAGATTAGGTTCATACCTTTGCTTGTGATAGAGAATCAATCTCTTCTCAGCAAAATCCTCTCCTTAGCCTTTTCTTCTTCTCCTTCTCTTCCTTTTCTTTCCTTCTCTTTCTCTAAGGTTTACTAATATTTTAAAAGAGTGAAAAAGGGCTGAGGGACGTCCTTTATATAGAGAAAAACTCTCTATATAGAGTCTTCTTTCAATTAGGAAAGAACTACTCCTCAAATTAGGAAAGTTTCCAATTCGGAGTCTGATCTGGGGTCTCACAGTCGATGGCTATGGTCGCAGAACCCGTTGATTGTAGGGTCATCGATTAGTGACTGTCACACCCCAATTCTGGTCTAACCAAAATGGTGTGATGAACCGCCAATAAACTAATGGTTCACCCTGGATCTCGCATAGGTTGTACCTACCATATCAAACCACATACACATTCCACATTAATAATCAGAGGTAATAAACAAATAAGTAAAAGTCTTACAGATAATGAACTGAGAGTCTAATAGTGATAAATAAGTATTTAATCCAATTATCTCCAAACCATAAGACATAATTATAACTAAACTTAAGCAAAAACACATTGGTTGCACTCGCATGATGAATCATGTGCATCTTCTTCAACTTCTACATCCATCGCAGCAACATGTCCATACGTCGGTGCATTTATATATTCTTCAACAGTAGGACCTGAATCATCAACTAAAAATATTTGACGTCGAAAGGGTGAGCACACATCACGGCTCAATGAGCAAACAAAACAATGCAACAAACATATGCATGCATTCAATTCATATCTTTAGTCAAGTTTATAAGTTTACAATATGCTATAGAAAGGTTTAGTGACCCCCGCACCTCTATACATGAGTGTGTGAATCTGCCCAATAGATCAAACACCATTGCCGTCCCACATGCACCACCATGGAATAGAGATAAAGATAAAGTGTCTGGATCAAACACCACCAATACTTTCCCTGATGACCTACCCATACTAATAAGTAAACCCCTATTGGCGAGGGTTTGCAAACTAGGCTCGTTACTAACCATTCCTAAATGCCATCTAGTGTATCCAAGGTCTCATCCCAGCATCCCTCAATACGTCCATAGAGATAGAGCTAAGACCCCACGAGAGAGTCAAAGACTATACGGTCCGAGACCACCTCCCCTGATGCCATACGACATAATAGTTCTACTAAGGTAATGACGATACGATAATGTCCGTGAGAAAGACTTGATTAGAGATAGAGCTAGAGTCTGGTGACCAGGTCAGAGACCACCATGCGACGTCCTCCCTTTGATGTTCTACTCGCATCCAACACACTAACCACACGCATAAAATCACATGCCTATTCCTAGCATCAACATCATCATCATGTTATGAACAAACAAAATTAAATATGCATGAACAGTAATAGCAGAAATATTGGATAACATGTGAGATGCACATTACAAGCATACAAGCATAGAATCAATCATAGCATTGGACTCAAATAAATAAATATTTTGTTATTATCCAATTAGTTTAGGTCTTGTTCCCTCACCTGTTAGCAAAACTTAATCTCCTTCCAAGCCTTGTAATTCTCTTTGATTTGATTTAATAACCTAAAAGTTATATGAATTCAAGTTAGGGTTCATATGTAACATGTTACAGTAGTCAAAAATCGAAATAGAGCACTGATTTGTGTCTGGTTGGTCCTCTGGTCTCATACTGTGTCGACTTTACTGCCTACGGTCGATACCCTATGGTCGCATATGGTGCAACCATAGCTACGACCATATGGTTTCTAAAATCTTCTCGAATGCCTATGGTCGATCCTTTGGTCATGCTGGTCATGCTATGGTCGACCATTGATGCAATTTTGAAATTTCTGGTCACAGACTACATGCAATTCGAGTACTTCCTGGGTCAATTTCTCTACTCGTCAATTGGGTTTATCCTAAGGTCATCCTATGGCAATCATTAATAGTTTCTTATCAACCCTAGTTATCAAACTCATCCCTCATCGTTATCCTTGGGATTTTCTCAAGGAATCACATAAATCATAATAGGTTGATACTCCTAACCTCTATAGAAGTCTTATTCCTTAGAGTTTATATCTCCATAGATTAGGTTCATACCTTTGCTTGTGATAGAGAATCAATCTCTTCTCAGCAAAATCCTCTCCTTAGCCTTTTCTTCTTCTCCTTCTCTTCCTTTTCTTTCCTTCTCTTTCTCTAAGGTTTACTAATATTTTAAAAGAGTGAAAAAGGGCTGAGGGACGTCCTTTATATAGAGAAAAACTCTCTATATAGAGTCTTCTTTCAATTAGGAAAGAACTACTCCTCAAATTAGGAAAGTTTCCAATTCGGAGTCTGATCTGGGGTCTCACAGTCGATGGCTATGGTCGCAGAACCCGTTGATTGTAGGGTCATCGATTAGTGACTGTCACACCCCAATTCTGGTCTAACCAAAATGGTGTGATGAACCGCCAATAAACTAATGGTTCACCCTGGATCTCGCATAGGTTGTACCTACCATATCAAACCACATACACATTCCACATTAATAATCAGAGGTAATAAACAAATAAGTAAAAGTCTTACAGATAATGAACTGAGAGTCTAATAGTGATAAATAAGTATTTAATCCAATTATCTCCAAACCATAAGACATAATTATAACTAAACTTAAGCAAAAACACATTGGTTGCACTCGCATGATGAATCATGTGCATCTTCTTCAACTTCTACATCCATCGCAGCAACATGTCCATACGTCGGTGCATTTATATATTCTTCAACAGTAGGACCTGAATCATCAACTAAAAATATTTGACGTCGAAAGGGTGAGCACACATCACGGCTCAATGAGCAAACAAAACAATGCAACAAACATATGCATGCATTCAATTCATATCTTTAGTCAAGTTTATAAGTTTACAATATGCTATAGAAAGGTTTAGTGACCCCCGCACCTCTATACATGAGTGTGTGAATCTGCCCAATAGATCAAACACCATTGCCGTCCCACATGCACCACCATGGAATAGAGATAAAGATAAAGTGTCTGGATCAAACACCACCAATACTTTCCCTGATGACCTACCCATACTAATAAGTAAACCCCTATTGGCGAGGGTTTGCAAACTGGGCTCGTTACTAACCATTCCTAAATGCCATCTAGTGTATCCAAGGTCTCATCCCAGCATCCCTCAATACGTCCATAGAGATAGAGCTAAGACCCCACGAGAGAGTCAAAGACTATACGGTCCGAGACCACCTCCCCTGATGCCATACGACATAATAGTTCTACTAAGGTAATGACGATACGATAATGTCCGTGAGAAAGACTTGATTAGAGATAGAGCTAGAGTCTGGTGACCAGGTCAGAGACCACCATGCGACGTCCTCCCTTTGATGTTCTACTCGCATCCAACACACTAACCACACGCATAAAATCACATGCCTATTCCTAGCATCAACATCATCATCATGTTATGAACAAACAAAATTAAATATGCATGAACAGTAATAGCAGAAATATTGGATAACATGTGAGATGCACATTACAAGCATACAAGCATAGAATCAATCATAGCATTGGACTCAAATAAATAAATATTTTGTTATTATCCAATTAGTTTAGGTCTTGTTCCCTCACCTGTTAGCAAAACTTAATCTCCTTCCAAGCCTTGTAATTCTCTTTGATTTGATTTAATAACCTAAAAGTTATATGAATTCAAGTTAAGGTTCATATGTAACATGTTACAGTAGTCAAAAATCGAAATAGAGCACTGATTTGTGTCTGGTTGGTCCTCTGGTCTCATACTGTGTCGACTTTACTGCCTACGGTCGATACCCTATGGTCGCATATGGTGCAACCATAGCTACGACCATATGGTTTCTAAAATCTTCTCGAATGCCTATGGTCGATCCTTTGGTCATGCTGGTCATGCTATGGTCGACCATTGATGCAATTTTGAAATTTCTGGTCACAGACTACATGCAATTCGAGTACTTCCTGGGTCAATTTCTCTACTCGTCAATTGGGTTTATCCTAAGGTCATCCTATGGCAATCATTAATAGTTTCTTATCAACCCTAGTTATCAAACTCATCCCTCATCGTTATCCTTGGGATTTTCTCAAGGAATCACATAAATCATAATAGGTTGATACTCCTAACCTCTATAGAAGTCTTATTCCTTAGAGTTTATATCTCCATAGATTAGGTTCATACCTTTGCTTGTGATAGAGAATCAATCTCTTCTCAGAAAAATCCTCTCCTTAGCCTTTTCTTCTTCTCCTTCTCTTCCTTTTCTTTCCTTCTCTCTCTCTAGGGTTTACTAATATTTTAAAAGAGTGAAAAAGGGCTGAGGGACGTCCTTTATATAGAGAAAAACTCTCTATATAGAGTCCTCTTTCAATTAGGAAAGAACTACTCCTCAAATTAGGAAAGTTTCCAATTCGGAGTCTGATCTGGGGTCTCACAGTCGATGGCTATGGTCGCAGAACCCGTTGATTGTAGGGTCATCGATTAGTGACTGTCACACCCCAATTCTGGTCTAACCAAAATGGTGTGATGAACCGCCAATAAACTAATGGTTCACCCTGGATCTCGCATAGGTTGTACCTACCATATCAAACCACATACACATTCCACATTAATAATCAGAGGTAATAAACAAATAAGTAAAAGTCTTACAGATAATGAACTGAGAGTCTAATAGTGATAAATAAGTATTTAATCCAATTATCTCCAAACCATAAGACATAATTATAACTAAACTTAAGCAAAAACACATTGGTTGCACTCGCATGATGAATCATGTGCATCTTCTTCAACTTCTACATCCATCGCAGCAACATGTCCATACGTCGGTGCATTTATATATTCTTCAACAGTAGGACCTGAATCATCAACTAAAAATATTTGACGTCGAAAGGGTGAGCACACATCACGGCTCAATGAGCAAACAAAACAATGCAACAAACATATGCATGCATTCAATTCATATCTTTAGTTTGGTTTTTAAGTTTGCAATGTGTTATAGAAAGGTTTGGTGGCCGTCGCCCCTCTATACACGACTGTGTAAATCCACCCAATAGATCAAACACCATTGCTGTCCCACATGCACCCAACATGGAATAGAGATAGAGCTAAAATATCTAGATCAAACATCGCCAATACTTTCCCTGATGCCCTACCCATACCAACACGTAAGCCCCTATTGGCGAGGGCTTGCAAACTGGGCTCGCAACTAACCAATCCTAATGCCAAACAGTGTATCCAAGGCCTCACCCTAGTATCCCTCAATACGTCCATAGAGATAGAGCTAAGGCCTCCCGGGAGAGTTAGAGACCATACGGTCTGAGACCACCTCCCCTGATGTCCTACAACGTAATAGTTCTGCTAAGGTAATGGCAATACGACGATGTTAATGGGCAAGACTTGAGGAGAGATAGAGCTAGAGTCTGGTGATGAGATCGAAGACCACCATGCCACATCCTCCCCCTGATGCTCCACTCGCATCCAACACACCAATCACAAACATACATTCACATGCCTATTCTTAGCATCATCATCATCATGATGTTATAAATAAATGAAATTAAATATGCATGAACTGTAATAGTAGGAATATTAGATGACATGTGAGATGCACATTACACGCATACAAGCATAGAATCAATCATGGCATATGACTCAATAAAAATAAACAGTTTGTTATTAACCAATTAGTTTAGGTCTTGTTCCCTCACCTGTTAGCAATTCTCAATGTCCTTCTAAGCCTTGAAATTCTCTTCGATTTGATTTAACAACCTAAAAGTTATATGAATTTAAGTTAGGGTTCATATGTGACATGTTATAGTAGTCAAAAATTGAAACAGAGCATCAATAGGTGCCTGATTTGTCATTGGTCTCATGCTGTATCGACCTTACTGTCTACAGTCGCATATGGTGCAACCGTAGCTGCGACCATATGATTTTTGAAATCATCCCTAATGCCTATGGTCGATCTTCTGGTCATATTGGTCATGCTATGGTCGACCGTAGCTGTGACTTTGAGATTTTTTATCACAGTCTACATGAAATTCGAGTTCTTCCTAGGTCAATTCTTCTGTTCTTCAATGGGGTTTATTCTAAGGTCATCCTATGACCATCATTAGTAATTTCTTATCAACCCTAATCATCAAATTCACTCCTCATGGTTCTCCTTGAGATTTTCTCAAGGAAATCACATAAATCATAATAGGTGGATATTGCCTATCCTCTATAGAAGTCTTATTCCTTAGAGTTTACATCTCCAGATATTCGTTTCATACCTTGGCTTGTGATAGAGAGCCAATCCCTTCTCAGTAAATTCTTCTCCTTAGCTTTTTCTTCTTCTCCTTCTCTTCCTTTTCTTCCTTCTCTTTCTCTAGGGTTTTCTAATGTTCTAAAAGAGTTAAAAAGGACTGAGGGACGTCCTTTATATAGAGGAAAACTCTCCATATAGAGTCCTCTTTCAATTAGGAAAACAATCCCTTAGTTTAGGAAAGTTTCCAAAACTCGGAGTCTGATCTGGGTTCTCACGGTGAATCATACGGTCGAAT
The DNA here is from genome assembly GCA_028583415.1 of Protea cynaroides. Lineage (NCBI taxonomy): Eukaryota > Viridiplantae > Streptophyta > Magnoliopsida > Proteales > Proteaceae > Protea > Protea cynaroides. The sequence goes on along the minus strand of CM053273.1, from coordinate 32,433,188 downwards.
AAATCGTCGACCGTAGGGTCGAAATCATCGACTGTGGGGTTCTGAATTTGAGATTTTTGGTTCCCTTCCTTATGGTCGACCATACCTACCTAGATATGTGACCTTAGGTATGTTTTTAGTGTTTTTAACTCGATTCTCATACCTGGTTTGTGATCTATCATCACACGCTCGGTCCACTTAGTCCAGAAATGATGGAAAGACCTGACACGACATGATTGGACCAAGTTACTGGAGTGCGGGTCTTACAACTCCCTAAGGGTGTCAACAGGTCGGTCCGGGCTAGTTTCGGTCCGGGTTGAACCGGTGTCGGGTTTTATAAGTCCAGCCCAAAACATGTCCATTAAGAGTTTGGGCTGGGTTGGGCTGCGCTCGACGCAATAACTAACGGGCTGGTTCGGTGTCGGTTTGTTATCGGGCTCGGCTTATTGAGGTAATTTCGGGCTGGTTCGGTCCGGACCGGACTTATCAAGCTTATCGGGCCTATTTTATATGTAAGATATATAACCTATTTTATTATTTCTATCTATGAAATTAGCATCATCCCTTCTATATGTATATAATTTAGTAAATTGTAACAATTAACATAGTCTTTTCAACTATAGATTCACATAATCTTTCGGATCAAGAAATGAACTATAACAGTGTAATATAATCCATCAAAATTTAAAACTATTAAAATTAAAAAACTGGGCCCAGATGGACTTTACCGGTGTTCGGGTTGGGTATTATTGGTTCGGGCTAGTTCGGGTTTCTTAATGGGCCGGTCCGGTCTGGTTTCGATTTGGGCTGAAATGGTGTCGGACTCTATAAGCCAAGATCGAAACCTGTCCATTAAGGTTCGATTTGGGCTGGGTTCGGATTATATTGGGCCGGCTCGGTCCGTGCTACTAGGCCGGGCCCATTTTTGATACCCTTACAACTCTCCCCCTCTTATATAAATTTCGTCCTCAAAATTTGCACATACCTTCCGAGTCGAATAGGTGAGGATATTGCTTTCGCATAGCGTTCTCTTCTTCCCATGTAACTTCTTCTGCATTTTGGCTTCTCTAAGTAACCTTAACATAACAAATGTCGCGATTGCGAAGACGTTGCACCTTCCGACTAGTGATCTCAAAAGGTACAACTTCAAACATCAAATCTTCAGTCAAATCCGATGGATCCGTTGTTAACACGTGTGTTGGATCTCTGACGTACTTCTTCAGTAATGAGATATGAAATTCATCATGCACACTTGACATGGATGGTGGTAGTGCTAACTGATATGCTACTTTTTTACGTCTATCTAGAAGTTCATAAGGTCCAATATATCTGGGACACAACTTTTTCTTCTGTCCAAACCTTTTCAAACCACGCATAGGAGATATTTTCAGAAATACCTTATCACCTATGGTGAATTTGAGATCTCTGCGTCGATTATCTGCATATTGCTTCTGATGGTTCTGAGCTATTCGGACTCTTTCCTTGATAATGTCGACTACTCGACAAGTCTCTTCAACAAACTCTGGTCCAACAATACTCCGTTCTCCAACTTCATTCTAAAACAAAGGAGTTCAACATTTCCTACCATACAATGCTTCATAGGGTGGCATCTGTATAGTCGCTTGATAGCTGTTGTTATAAGCGAACTCAATTAATGGTAATTTTTCATCCCATGGTCCTTTGAAATCAATAACACAAGCTCGAAGCGTGTCTTCTAAAATCTAAATAGTACGCTCCAACTGTCCGTCTGTCTGAGGATGGAATACAGTACTAAACTTCAATGTTGTACCCATAGCCTTCTGTAATCCTTCCCAAAACTTTGAGGTAAAGCATGGGTCTCTGTCAAACACAATGCTTTCAAGTACACCATGTAATTGGACAATATTATCTACATAAAACTTAGCTAACCTCTCTAGGGTATACTAAGGTTGTATAGCTATGAAACGAGCTGTCTTGGTCAAAAGATCCACAATCACCCAGACCGCATCAACTACTCGGGGAGTCAATGGTAATCCGGTGATGAAGTCCATAGTGAAGCAGTCCCATTTCCATACTGGTTCTGGCAGTGGCTGCAACAATCTTGTAGGTCTTTGCCTTTCAGCCTTTACTTGCTGACAATTCAAGCATTGAGACACAAATTTAGCTACATCCGCTTTCATTCCTCTCCACCAATATAGTTTCTTCAGATCATGATACATTTTCGTACTTTTAGGATGTATCGAATAAGCAGTGGTGTGAGCTTCCTTCATTAGTCTGTGTCTAATATCCAAGTCTCATTTTCAGGAACACATACACTTTCTTTGTATCTTAGTACCTTTTCAACGTCCACGGTGAACTCAGGAGTAGTCCTACCTTTTTCTTGCACCGTTATCAGATAAGGGTCTGATTTAATAGCGGCTTTCACTTCGTCTAATAGATCAGGTACAATCTTCAATATAGCAAACATGTTTGAGAATAGATGAATAAATCCTTGGTCAGTTGATTCATTCTGAATATCAATCATGAACTGCTCTTTACTGTAGTTAAATACTCTCCCTGTGACACACGCCACAACATTTGCATTAACTTCTTCTTGGGATTCTGTCATTGGTTTCCTACTTAGTGTGTCTGCAACTACATTAGCTTTTCCTGGATGATACTGGATATCACAATCATAATTCTTCAGTAATTCCAGCCATCTTCTTTGTCTCATGTTCAACTCTTTCTAATTAAAAAGATGAGTGAGACTCTTATGATCTGATTTAATCTGAAATTTCTCTCCATATAAATAATGTCTCCATATTTTAACAGCATGTACTACTGCTGCTAATTCCAAGTCATGAGTGGGATAGTTCTTCTCATGTGTCTTCAGTTATTTTGAGGCATACATAATTACTTGTTCTCCTTGCACAAGCACACATCCTAAACCTAACCCAGACGCATCAGTGTACAAGGTAAATGGTTGTCCCGAGATAAAAATAGTCAAAATAGGAGCTGATATCAATCTAGCCTTCAATGTTTGAAAACACTCTTCACATTTATCGGTCCAAACAAACTTTTCTCCTTTCTTTGTCAGATGGTGAAAGGTACGGCGATTCTAGAGTAATATTCCACGAATCGTCGTTAATAACCAATTAAACCTAAGAAACTTCTTATTTCTGCAACATTCTTAGGTGCTTCTCATTTTACAATGGCTTCAATCTTGCTAGGATCCACTTTAATTCCTTCAGCGGATACAACATGACCTAAGAAAGCGACTTCATTTAGCCAAAATTCACACTTTGTAAATTTTGCATAAAGCTTTTCTTTTCTTAGTCGCTGCAAAGCGGCTCTTAGATTTATAACTTGAGTTTCTTTGTCCTTGCAGTAGACTGATATGTCATGAATAAATACAATGATTGACGTATCCAACATATCATGGAATACCCGATTTATGAGTTCTATAAAAGTTACGGGTGCATTAGTCAATCCAAAAGACATGACTAAAAATTCATAATGTCCATATCTGGTTCTGAATGCTGTCTTCGAAATATCACCTTCCTTAATCTTCAACTGATGGTATCCTGATCGAAGATCAATTTTGGAGAACACTTTGGCACCTTGCAACTGATCGAATAAGTCATCGATCCGAGGCAACGGGTACCAATTCTTGATTGTAAGCTTATTCAATTCTCGATAATCTATATAAAATCGAACGCTACTGTAAGGACAAAGATCGTAATATTTTTTTGGAAGTCGCCACCTAGATTAAGGTCTAGGACCTTAGAAATGTGAAATCTCACCCTAAGGTAAAACTTCAATTGACTCATGATCCTTAGATTGGATTTCTGGTCCATCAGAGATTGGGTAAGCGTCAGGTTACGATTATGGGAAGGGGTTAGACACTCAAACCGCCCGATCAAAATCGATCTCCTATACCTTTCCTATCCTAGACTCTATCTATTAAACCGAACCAAACCAAGTGGTTTGATATCATTGAATCGAATCTGTATCCATCATATTGCCTACGTATCACGGAATTATTTCAAAAATCAAGTTCACCATCGTAGTTCAGGTGTGATTAAAGTTTATGGTTGTGATTTATGCTTGTGCATGATTAAGTTCATTGTTCAAGTTGAAGTTTATACTTGAAAGGATGAGAAACCCTATGGGTTAGTATCTGGATAGTCCATGTGAACTGATAGATAGTCCTAGTGGATCTAAGAATGGATAACCCTTTCTGGGTCGAAATGTGGATAACCCTATTTGGGTCAAAATATGGCTAATCTTTTCTGGGTTGGAATAAGGATAATCGTATTGGGTTGAAATATGGATATAACCTATATTTGGGTCAAAATATGGATAACCCTTTTTAGGTTGAAATGTGGATAACCCTATTTGGGTTGGAACGTGGATAACCCTATTTGGGTCAAAATATAGATGGATATCCTAGTGGATTTATGGATAGTCCGAGTGGACTAAGGTGTGGATCCGAATTTAGGTTTCTCCCAAATGGCCTACTTATCCTAGGGTTTGCCTTACGAATCAAAATCCACGTAGTTTTGGGCTTGGCTAAAATAACCTGTTCTAGGTTTATGATTGAGAACCTATTATTGATTAAGGATTGAAAACCTATTCTAGGTTTATGATTGAGAACCTATTATTGATTAAGGATTGAAAACCTGTTCTAGGTTTAGGATTTAGAATCTGTTCTAGGTTTAGGGTTTATTGAGAGGTGGAAATCATCCTGAATTATCCTTTTCATTCGAAATTATAATTTTGGAAGGTTTGGCAAAGCATTATCTTTCTTTATTAAGGTTTTTTATTATTCTCATTATGCCCTTCCCAAGAATGTGGGTGCCTAAATGTACGTCCCCACGCCTAATATGTTTACTAGGTGTACAGATATGGCAGTTCGACTAGGGTGTTGCATACATTAAATTATTACCATAAATAGAATATTCTAAGCATGACATGTATGATATTTATGGTAACTATCATAAAATATAGTAAGATTATGAAATTTCTCTAATATGGCATGCATTGCAAATAAGGCAAGAACCTATATGGCAAGATCTAATATGCTATCTTCTAAGCATGACAAGACCTAATATGACAATATCTAATATGCTAATCTAAGCATGGCAAGACTTAATATGGCAAGATCTAATATGCATCTATATATCAATATGGTAAGTACCAATCATAGAATGCAAATATGACATGAATTTTTCAAAAAACAGTAAGATCTTATATGCTATTTTCTAAGCATAGTAAGACTTAAAATGGTAAGAAATCAATGTATGCATCTACATATCAATATGGTAAGTACCAATCATAGAATGCAAATATGGCATGAATTTTTTCAAAAAAAGGTAAGATCTTATATGCTATTTTCTAAGCATAGTAAGACTTAAAAATGATAATTATCAAGATTTTACTAAATATGGTAAAAATAAATTTATTCTATCAAATATAGCAACACATAAAATATCACAAATATGGTATGTACAATCCAAACAAAGCATATGAATGCTCCAAATATAGCCATTTATCCAAATATGACAGAATTTACTCAAACAATTAATTGCATGTTACAATGAATGAGACATCAATTAAAACCTTTTTTTGAAAAGTGCAAAACTATCAAAAACATATGTTCAATGTTCTTTGAAAAATTATAATTTTTATGAAGACATTTGGAAAGATTAATGACTCAAAACTGTCAAAATTGTGACACAAGATTTCAGATAATGGACAAAATATGAACTGCTTTCAGATTCTATCATATTACACAAGAATGACCATAAGTAGGTCTTTTGTAACTCAAATCAAGCTCAATTTTGTTTCACAAAAATATGACTTAATATATTACATTTCATATGAGGGAGTCGAATCCCAACAGAGAGCAAAAATAGGTTAAAAATATGCCCTAAGACCGGACATATGCACTGGTCAAATCTGTTCCAGATTTTTGACCAGTTGCACTATAAATTCCAAATAAAATCCTATACTTAATGAAAATTAAATCCAGACATATATCTATGTAGATAACTGTCTGATCTAAAATTTCATCAAAAAAAAAGAAAGTTAAAAGAGTATATTTTCTTTGTAAAAAATGATTCTTTTCAATCATGCAAATCAGTACATCCTGACAGATTCAAAATCAGAGCACTATGCACTTAAAAATTGATATCAATTCAATAAAAAATTTAAAAAATGTGAAACTAGTGCCATTTTTAGAAGACTTTCATATCTAAACAGTTCATATGAAGCTAATTTTCTGATTATGGCCATAAGACTCTTGTCTAGAGACTTTCTGATGGAGGATTGCATTATATCTGAGTAAATAGCAATGTCAAAGATGAATTTTTTGATGTATTTTCTCAATTCCAAATGGAACAAAATTTTAAGGGTAGTCTTCTAACATATCATAGAGACTCCCATAAAAAGTCAGGCTTCAAAATCTATGAAAAACTACATGTGATGCACGTCCTAAGTTTGAATCCTAAATCTAAAAATTTCATATTAGAAAACCACTTTATGAAACTTGCAAAAAACATCAAACATCATCATATAGCGTTCAAAACTTCATCATTGAATAGCTTAGATAAATTATCATTTATAAAAAATGCTAGACATAGGCATCCTAACATTCATATGCATGCAATAGAGCATTCCTGATCGAGATTTCATGAAAATTAGCCTTTTTCAAGCACAATTGACATCCGAGCATTCTAAAGACCTCTAAATTCATTTAGGGTACTAACCTTGTGCTCGAATGGAGTGAAACCGTTGATGTATAATGATTGGAGGTCGTATCAATCTCTTTGAAGGCGAACCCTCCATCTCTTCTCCTCTGCTTCTCTCTTTCTTCTCTTTTTCTCTTTTCTTCTTCTCTTTTCTTTCTTTTCTCTTCTTCTTCTCTCTTTCTTTCTCCCTCTCTCACGTTTTTCTCTCTTACCCACGTTCTCTCTCTCCTTGTGGTCTGGAAAAGAACTCAATCTCTCTTTCTCTCTTTTCTTCTTCTTCATTTTCTTCTTCTTTCCTATAATATATATATATATATATATATATACATATATTTATATATAATATACCTATAAGATATATACATATATATATATATATATATATATATATATATATATATATATATATATATATATATATATATATATATTATATAATAATATATTATACATTATACACATATAAAAGAAATGCATGCATATGATCTGACATAACTTGGTCTGGATTGGTCTGAGCTAGGCCGGGCTAAGTTAGACTAAGCTAGATTAAACTGGTTTGGACTAAGGTTGACATTTCATAGTCCATTTCTGTCACCCTTCCACAAGGAAATTTTTGATAGCATCTATTCCAAATTTTCTATGTTTACTTTGTAGAACACTAAAAATGAGGAATATTGGAACTTGGATCACCTCATTTGAAAATAAAATGACCAACCTATGAATTTCTGAAGTTCAAGCTGGCCAATTATCGATAATTTGGCTGACCATTCTGCATGAGATCCTTCGGAGACTTCTACCGAAAATCCTTTATGTCCACTTTGTAGAGTACTAAAAATGAAACATAATGAAACTAAAACTTGATTTGGATATGGGATGACCAAAATATGAATTTTCAATGATTAAATGACCATTTCCATGTGTAATTTTGCATGGACCCTTCGGAGACTTCTACCTGAGATTTTCTACGTCCACTTTGTAGAACATCACAAATGAAGAATAACGGCCTTGGAATCATCTGAATCCGACGTAGAACGACAAAGATATGAAGCTTTGAAGTTCTAACGATAATTTTGCATGAAAGCTTGCATGGGGCCCACTGGTGACTTCTACCTGAGATTTTTCATATCCACTTTGAAGAGGACTGAAAATAAGGAATATTGGCCTTTGAATCATCTGATTCCAATATCAAATGACTAAGATATAATGTCGTGAAGTTTGAATGATAATGCATGCATCATACGATAATTATGTAAATGCCCTTGCACTTTCAAACTGTGATATCTTCCTTGTTTGATGTCAGAATTTGATGATTCTGGTCTCATTTCGAAGATAATTTCACTACCTATACATCCAAGTAGGTAATATCCTATGACTCTATTGTGGGGTTCATTAGAGAATCACAAACCCTTGGGTTAAAAGATGAAAACCTGCCATATTGGTTCACTTATGCTGAGGGTGGCAAAAATGGGGTGCTAACAGCTACCATCTTTTTTTACGAACAACATTGGCGCTCCCCATGGTGATATGCTGGTCTGATATAACCCTTGTCTAGTAATTTCTGTAATTGTACCTTCAGTTCCTTCAGTTCAGTAGGAGCCATTCGATAGGGTGCTTTCGATACTAGTGCGACTCTGGGTATAAGATCTATTACGAACTCTGTCGCTCGATCGGGTGGTAGTCCTGGTAATTCCTCAGGAAATACATCCATAAATTCACACATAACTTCAATATCCTCCATTCGTGGTGCTTCCTTGGTGAGGTCGACCACGGATACTAGATACCCAATTCCTCCTTTCTCGATGCATTTTCTAGCCTTCAATGCAGAGAGAATGAGTTTTCGTTTACGAAGAAGTTTGGTTCCCGTAAAACTAAACTCTGCTCCTTCCTTGTCTTTAAATGTCAATTTCTTTTCTGCACATAATAAGTTTGCAGAGTGCTGAGCTAACCAATTCATTCCCAAGATAACGTCAAAGTCTGCCATCTCAAGTTGAATCAAGGTTGCATCCAAAATTTTTTTGTCGATAAGAACTGGATATGGTCCATAACCTTTGTCTAGTTCTACTTCTAATCCCATATGTGATCGTATAAGCAGTTTATAGTCTAAAGGTCTAAGGGGTAGATTTAACTTCTTTCCAAACGACATAGATATAAAAGAATGAGTAGCTCCATAATCAAATAGTACTCTGGCGGGTAAGCCATTAATAGGTACGATACCGGTGATTTGATTTAATTTAGTCTACATGCTCACACATGGTAATACAAAATGAAAGTTTCAAGTCATACCTGTGACCACATCAGGCGATGCGACATCATCCTCAGATGTAACTGCATAAACCTTTCCTTCCTGTGACTGCTTCCTTGGCTTAGGACACTCCCTTGAATAATGTCCTACTTGATTACAGTTAAACCATTTAACTCCAGCATTACTTTGCTTCTGTTGTGGTTGGGCTGTAAGACCTATATCGAACTAACTAGTCTTACCACCTTATACCAGGTCTACCTATCATGGTCGAGCCAAGTGGACCATGTGCGTGAAGAAACCATAGGACCAGGTATAAAGTCTAACCCAAAAATAGCAAATGTGAGGGTAGGGTCACATGCCAAAACAGGTAGGGTCGACCCCACCTCAACAGAAGTCCAACCCATGACTTTTTAATCGTAGGGTCGGATGACTAAGAAGTGTAGGGTCGACGGATCCTGCGACCCTACGTCCAACCCTATGATGATAGACATAAATCGAAAATTAGAAAACTTTCCTAATTCCAAGGGGATCTTTTCTGAACTCATTAGGACATATTATGGAGGGTTTTTCTCTATAAATAGGACATCCCTTAGCCTCTTTCACTCCTTTACAACCATAATTGAAAGTGGGAGAAAGAGAAAGAGAAGGAAGAGAAGAAGAGAAGGAAACTTGAAGAAAAAGACTAAGGAAGAGAAGGAAACTTCAGAGAAACCTCTGAGTAAAGGTATGAACCTAATTCCATACCTGAATAATAGATCATAGAATAGTTATGAAGAACATAGGGTTAGGAGAAACCCAAATCATCCATCCATGGACAAGTTTCAAGAGATTCCATGGAGGAAATCATTATGGACTATGAATAGTGTATAACTTGTAGTTTTGAGCCATAGAACAATCATAGAATGGACCATGAAAGTAAGCCAAATGATCCAAACATGAAAGAATGGACTTTAGAATGAAAGGTCGACTCAGAATACGTGTGGTCACACGTAGGGTCGAATGAAATCCGACCTTACAAGACCACAGGATCGACCACATGCCCTCGGGAAGTTCCAGGGAGGGTGTGGTCGCACGTAGGGTTGAATGGTATCAGACCCCACGTCCGACCCTACACCCTAGGGTCGCAGAAACTGCTACCCTAGGTGCTACCCTACCTGCTATCCTACGATTTTAGATAGTCTAAATTTATTGGAATTAATTCTAATTAAAATCTATCGACTTGTTAGGCCTTTCTAGTGATTTAAAAGTGATTCATAAGGCTTGAACGAGGATCTACACTCAATCAAAGTTGAGGGAACAAGACCTAAACTAATTGGTTAATAATAAACTATTTTCATTTATCGAGTCTAATACCATGTATGATTCTATGATTGTATGATTGTAATGTGCACATCACATGTCATCTACTATTCCTGTTATTACTGTTCATGCATATTTAATTTCATTTATTATAACATGATGATGATGATGATACTAGGAATAGACATGTGAATGTATGTGTGTGGTTAGTGTACTTGATGCGAGTGGAGCATCAGGGGGAGGACGTGACACTATGGTTCATCCTGGTCACCAAACTCTAGCTCTATCTCTACTCAAGTTTTATCCACTAACATCATTGTAACGCCATTATCTTAGCATAACTATTTCGTCGTAGGGCATCAAGGGAGGTAGTCTCGGACTGTGTAGTCTCTGACTCTGGTGGGGAGCCTTAGCTCTATCTCTATTGACGTATTGATGGATGCTGGGGTGAGGCCTCAGATACACTATTTGACATTAGGATTGGTTATTTATGAATCCAGTTTGCAAGTCTTTGCCAATAGGGGCTTACGTGTTGGTATGGGTAGAGCATCAGGGGAAGTGTGATGCGGTGTGGTCCTAAGCACTTTAGCTCTATCTCTATTCCATGGTGGGTGCATGTGGGAGCGGTAATGGTGTTTGAGGCGGTTCCACATATTCGTGTATAGAGGTGTGGCAACCACCTATCCTTTCTATAGCACATTACAGACTTATGAACCAGACCAAAGATATGAATTGAATGCATGCATATGTTTGTTGTATTGTTTTGTTTGCTCACTGAGCCGCGATGTGTGCTCACCCTTTCAACGTTGAATATTTTTAGTTGATGATGCATGTACCACAGTAGAAGATTATATAAATGCTCCGATGTATGGACATGCGACGACAATAGACGCTGAAGTTATGATGGAGTCGCATGATTCGTTATGCGAGTGTAACTCTTGTGTTTTCGATTAGATTTGGTTTAAATTATACAGACAATGTAATTGATTTAATTATTTTAATTTATGTCTTAGTCCTTATGGAAATAATTTGATAATTTATTTACTCTATCACAGTTAGACTCTCAGTTCATTTAATATATAAGACTTCCGCTATTGTTTATTTACTCTGATTATAGTTATAGATGTGTATGGTTTAAGTAAACGGACAAAGCCTATTCGAGATCCTGACTGAACCTTTGGTTTATTAGTGGTTCATCACACCATTCTGAATAGTACGGAATTGGGGTGTGACAACTTGGTATCAGAGCTCTCAGACCCTGTCTTTTAAACCACTATAATTGCACAAAAGTTGTGAACTGAGTTTGGATAAAATTTAAAAGTTATAATAAGAACACACTATAAGCACCTGTGTTGTTTGAGACAAAATTAAAGAAAGAGAATAATGCACATATAAAAGGAGAAACATGTTTCATATACATCAAATAAAAAGCACATTTATACATATCCAAATCAGAGTACAGTTCACAATCTGGACAGTTACTCTGTAGTAAAAAGAAGGGTAAAAAGAAAATATATATCATGGAGCTGGAGGTGATGGAGGAGGAGGTGTCTCGCGATCTTTGTCGTAGTCCTCAGCATACACTCTAGTCAACCAGGCTATTTGAGTCTGGGTCGTTTGGAGACTCACTGTCAACTCGGCCATCCACTGATCAGACGCACGCTGAGCATCTAGAAGCTCACCCACTCTCCCATTAGTCGCACGCTGAGCATCTAGAAGCTCTCCTACTCTCCTATCTGTCGTGCGCTAAGCATCTAGAAGCTCTTCTACTCTCAAGTCCGTCGTGCGCTGAACCTCTCTAATCTCGCACAGTAGCCCCATCATATCATCAGATGGTGGGTGTGAAGGACCAGCCATGTGTGAAGGAGCCCGAGATGGACCAGCTCCAGTAGAATGTAGAGGTGATGGAGGAGGTATGGCATCTACATCCATAAACATACGATCATCATCCTCGGCATCACCCCCAAGGACCCCTGCTACTGCTGCTACTTCTGCCGCCGTAGTATCTGCTACCTCTACTCGAGTACGAGGACGCACCAGAGGGTTCCTCTCATCATCACTGACCTGAGCATCACGTAAACCCATCTTACAGATGGCCTCCCAGTCAAGATCCGATGAGAATGTCTTCTCTTGAATCCTCTCATTTACTAAGTCAACGTGTAGGTGGGTGAGCAATGTGGTGATCAGACGTCCGTAGGGTAGGTTTTCCAACTAACCAGGCAGTGTAGCATGGATCATCGTCCAGATAATGATATAAGGAAGGTAGACAGGCTGCCAGGTGCAAATACAGTAGAGGACATACTGAGTCAACTGGGAGATCCTCTCATAATGTCCACTCTAGGGTATCAGGTTGTGCTGGATAATTTTACAGTACACCCGAGGCTCTGGATGTAGGTTGATCACTTTCAAGGCTCTGGACGTAGGTTGATCACTTTCATCTCCCAGCGATCATCTCTGATGAGCTGACTGTTAATCTCGACACGCATCTCGAAGGATAGGAACTGGGGCTCCTTGGGAGCACAGTACACCAAAGGGCCGTCATTTGATATGCCCAAAAGATCAGCCAACTGCTGGCAGTCAAATGAAACCTCTACCCCTTTGATGTAGCTCGTGATCCTGAGCTCCCTACCTCTCTTTGTGTCATTGCGATCCCCTACTATCTGGAGATTACAATAGAACTGTCTCACCAGATCAGGACGGGTACAAGCCTCGTAAGTGATCACAGGGAGCCAGCTCATGTCACCAAAAGCACCCTCCACTTTGAACATGGCTAGACTAGCCAAGTTCACAAAGTGACCCCCCTCTACTTTCTTACGCTCATAGCGAGCATACTGAGCTTCGGCCTAGTTGGAGCGAAAATGAACTGGGTCATGAGCCCTAGGCACCTTGGTATGAGCCATACTATCTGTCAAGACACAGAAAAACAAATAAGATATTATTAATGGTGAAAAAAACTCAAAATTTTGGCATTATAACGGCATGATTTGGCCAAAAACCTCACTTTTCACCCAAACAACTGGGTAGGAGGACTTACATAGGTTCCAAACCATCCGACAAAGCTCATACAGTTGGAAATTTAATCTTGAAAGATCGAATTTGATGAAATTTCAATAAATTCAAAAATTCTCAAAAATTAGGCCAAAAATGGAAAAATTCAAGTTTCTCGATAACCAACCGATGAAACTCAAATATATTTGAGGGCTTTCGTCCATTGGGTGACCAATAGCAAAAGCCCCCAATAAAAATTAAATTTTTACAGTTAGAAAAAGTTTAATTTGAAGAAAACGATGTAATGGGCGAAAAACCTAGTTTGGAGAGTTTAAAAATGTGAAACAGTAGAGAGCATACCTGAAGAGAAGGAGCGGAAGTCGCGAACGGAAGAAATGATCACCAAACACTAGGGGTCGATACTGTAGCAACTCAGGGAAACGAGTTGAGTTGGAAGAAAGGAGAAAGAATGGGAAATGAATCCAAAATCAGGTTTAAAAACCTAATTTTGGATTGTAGGGTCACAAAATTCGACCAAAATGTACGACCCTACGTCGGACCCTACCATCGACCCTAGGCTCTCGGTGATCTGACAAAGAACCATGGGTCGGACCTAGGGTTGGACAATTACTGACCCTACCATCGACCTAGGCTCTTGGTGATCTGACAGAGAACCATGGGTCGGACCTAGGGTCGGACATATACCGACCCTACAATCGACCCTAGGCTCTCGGTAAGCTGACAAGGTTTATTAGGGTCGCATACCCCAGGGTCGCATAAGGATCGACCCTACCATCGACCCTACGAAGGAAAATATAGTATTTTGTTAGAATGATCTGAAAAATTGGAAATTTATATTGATTAGTTGGATTTTTACTTGAGAACAACTTATATTGATTACCTCACATGTGCTATGACACTACCACCACCAGAACAAGAAATGGTTGGGCAAAGGGTGACTAGACGAGGCCGTAACCCAATTCCACCACCACCACCTGTGGAGGAAGACAGCCATGTAAATCATGAAGCACAGGAGAATCTGAATATGGCACCACCAGTAGCTAGTGGTCAGGAAAATCTTACAAACTTGCCAGCCCCACCTACGGATTTGGCTACAGCCGTAATGAACTTGGCACAACAGCTGCAACAAATACAGTAGGTGCAAGCCAATATGCAGGCTGCTATAGGAATGGTTTTTCCAACTGTCCACAACACCTATGCCAGCAGGGCAGGCTAGCACAGTACCGGGGGAAGCAACACGGTACCCCACGCACCTCAAACACCAGTCATGCCGGCTCAAGTGCAGAATCCTGAGGTAGATTAAGGTAGTTACCAGTACCAACCACATATGTATGGGGCCTATGCTCCGTATCAGCTGGACCACTCCCAACTGATTGAGCATTTTTTGAAGATGAAGCCCAAGGAATATAATGGTAAGCCAGTAGATCCTTTGTGGCCAGCACACTGGATTGATGAAATGGAAAGAAATTTTACGATGATGACAGTGAATGAGGAGGAGAAAGTGTTGTATGTAACCTTCATGCTGAAAGGCGATGCACACCACTGGTGGAAGTCCACACGGACTTATCTGTTAACAAAGCACACCCAATTGACCTGGGTTATATATAAAGAGGCATTCTTTGAGAAGTATTTCCTTAGAAGTTTTAGAGATTCTATGGAGAGAGAGAGAGTTCCTGAGTCTATATCAGGGCCAGATGACTGTGGATGCATACCAACAGCGTTATGAGGAGCTATTTTTCTTTGCACCCGCTAGCATGCAAGGGGAAAATACAAAGACCCGAAGGTTCATCATGGGACTTAGGGGAAGCATTCGCGAGCATGTTCTGGGACTGGAGAAGAAAGTGTACAATGAAGCAGTACAAATTGCTCGAGTAATAGAGTCAAGCCAGAAGGAGAGCTACTTCACTCAAAATAGAGGTATAAAAAGGCCAAACGAAAATTCATACAACGGAGGGAATACAAGGACATTTAAACCCTTTCGTACACAAGGCTTCAATGCTGCAGCCAAGACTACTCCAGCAGCTCAACCGCAACAAAAGCAAACCATCGAAGGAGTAAAATGCTATAACTGCAACCAAGTAGGACATTACTCAAGGGAGTGTCCTAAACCCAGAAAGCAGCTACAACAAGAAAAGGTTTATGCTGTTACATCTGAGGATGTTGCCGCATCGCCTGATGTGGTCACAGGTATGACCTGAACCCTTCATTTGTGTTACATTGTGTGATCATGTAGACTAAAACTAAAACAAATCACAAGTATTGTACCTATTAATGGCATACCCGCTAGAGTACTCTTTGATTCTGGAGCTACTCATTCTTTTATATCTGTATCATTTGGAAAGAAGTTGAATCTACCCCTCAGATCGTTAAACTACAAACTACTTGTACGATCGCCGATGGGATTAGAAGTGGAATTAGAAAAGGATTATGGACCATGTCCAGTTCTTATTGACGAGAAGACTTTAGATGCAACCTTGATTCAACTTGAGATGGCAGACTTTGACGTCATCTTGGGAATGGACTGGTTAGCTCGGCATTCTGCAAACCTATTATGTGCAGAAAAGAAACTGACATTTAAAGACAAGGAAGGAGCAGAGTTTAGTTTTACGGGGACCAAACTTCCCCATAAACGGAAACTCATCATCTCTACATTAAAGGCTAGAAAATACCTAGAGAAAGGAGGAGTTGGGTATCTAGTATCAGTGGTCGACCTCACCAAGGAAGCACCACAAGTGGAGAATATTGATGTTGTGTGTGACTTTCCAGATGTATTTCTTGAAGAACTACCACCCGACCGAGTGACAGAGTTCGTTATAGATCTGATACCCAAAGCCGCTCCAGTATCTAAAGCACCCTATCGAATGGCTCCTATTGAACTGAAGGAATTGAAGGTACGGTTACAAGAATTATTGGTTGACTTGTCAACATGTTTAGATCCACACTTGAGTATTCTTGTCTCTCACTTGTTGGGAGCGTGAGGGTTACGTATACCCGCATACACAATAGTGTGGGCGGTCTGTACACGCCCTCCATCGTACAAAGCTCATTGTGTTGACCGTTCAATATTGATACGTCAATCTCAAAAAACGATCAGAAAATCTTCATCATGGTATAGATACTGTGATCAAGTAGAAATTTACCGGTTTTTTCAATCATGAACCGCTTTTGTCATCCATCATGAAAACTATAAATAAGCATATCCGTTTCAATTTCTTGAAATTTGATGAACCACATGGTCGAACCTTGGTGCTACAATGATCCATTCGGAATCTTGAGGCCCCAAGACCAATCATGGGGTTATTCAAATACAAATAAATTGTTACAGATGATGTCTAATGGTCGGTTTTCATGAAGGAGCTAACTTTGTTTGGTCAAATCAGCTTGTATGTGTATGTGCATCCTTCTCGTGTCCAGTCACTTCTGAGTCTTAACCTTCGTTCATTGTTTATATAAAAATAAAATAAAAAAAATAAAAAAACAAAAAAAAAACAAAAAAAAAAAAAAACAAAAAAGAAAAAAAAATAGAAAAAAAAAAGAAAAAAAAGAAAGAAAGGTTGAACTAGGGAGGATATAATTGTCTAGACTTAAGAGAACACCTGAGTGTGTAGACAAAACATCCACTCTTATTACATCCTCTCATAAGAAGGTCTCATCATCACCGATTCATGTCTCGGTTCATATTCATAAGGAGGACTTTTGTACCTCAAAATGTTGGAATGGTTGGAAGACAGCATATTGAGAGCCCAAATATTACAGAGCGGAATTGAATTCCAAGATCGGATTTAAGGAATCCAAGAGATTAGAAAGCTGAATCATAGATTTTGAGAGATTACATGTTTCTTTCCCATACTAGCATACCTGCCAAATTTAAATGGAAAAAACCAAGATTTGAAAGCATTTCATTCACCCTTGGCGACTGAGCCACTTTGACCGACGGAGTGTTGACTCCCAAATTACTTTCATCACCCAAGGTGACCCAAACTCAAAGGAGTAGCCCTTGAACCTTCAAGAATGTCCCACCCACCTCCCAAAATCCAGGATGAAAAGGAAGACCATGTGGTCAATTATATCCCAAAATTAAGGTAGCCTGAAAATGAACTTCATGTGCACCATAAACTGGGGCAAAATCAAAATGTCAGTATACCCTAAATTGGGGCACAACAAAAATATCAGTGCACCCTAAACTTGGGCATAATTAAAATGTTAATGGATTCAAAGTGGGGCAAACCAAAAAGGTGATGGACCAACAAGGGTATAGGTCAGAGTTTCATGACATCCAAACTGGGGCATAAGATTGGAATACATTTACCCCAAATTGAGGCATCGGCCAGGTGAATGTCAAACCCGAATTGGGGCATAAGTCAAAATGGTAATAGACCCAAGAGGGATTTATCTCAAGATGGAAAGGATCAAACACATGTCGATAGATAGGCGTAATGAGCCTTACTAGCGAAAGTTTGAACGGAGATTCGGTCTTACAACCAATCATAAGTTGGCGTCAATGATGTCGTATCCAATTGGGGTAACTCGGTGAATTACTTGTCTAAACTGGCTACCATTGGTATCTGATAGGTCATTTATGTTTGGGCTTAAGTTCGATGTGTCTATAGACGGTCCAGTCCAAAATGCTCTGAAAAAATGAACAATAATTATCTCATTTGAGACATCAACAACAGTGCTTTACTACTTCCAATCCATTCCTTCCCAGTTTGATATTTCTTCCTCTTCCATTTTCGTTGCTAATTCTGACTCTGATGACGATTGAGATGAAGGGCCACAACCCAAACTTCTACTCCACTGGCCTTTAGAGAAATGAAAGTTCAACACACATGTGAAAGTTACAAATGATTAAGTTAAAGTCATGCAAGCATTCTCAAAGATAGAAGTTGGAACATCAAAATGTCATCCCATTTGGTCGATTTATAGAAAGATTTTTTTTTGGGATATTCCTTGAAAGTAAATAACATTTACAGACTCATACAAGTGGTTCATTTAGTTTTACAAGAATGGGTCTACACACAAGGCATTATCAAGTTTACATCAATCCAAGTGATCAAGTCTTCTACAAGTACATAAAGTCTACAGACATAAAACATGCTATGGATCAACCTCAAAGTCAAAGATGAGCTCAAAAAAAAGAAAGAAAAAAAGAGAAAGAAAAAAAAAAAAAGAGGAAAAAAAAAAGAGAAGAAAAAGAAAAAAAAGAGAAAAAAAAAAGAAAAGAAAAAAGAAAGAGCTATACAAAATAATGAGATTGGTTAGCATACTACATTGGAACAACGATGGTGGACAAGTTCAACTATGGTGCATAGACATGAAGCAACTACTTTGAAACACTAATGATGAGTGAGTTCGATTACAAGGCATGTACATGGGACAACTCCTTTGGAGCCCTGCTGATGGACAAGTTCAGTTATAAAGCAATAAGACAATTGGTTCTCGTACAATGACATATAGACACCATTTCTTAGAACCTGATTGGAGAGATGATCATTTGTTGTGGTTCACGTTGTGTGTTAAGCTGGATTTTTTATATTGGTCACTACATCCCGCCCATACAGGGGGTGGTCTCATCACTTTGTTGTCATCGGAGGATTTTTCTTTTCGGCTAAAGACTCTCTCTCCCGTCCATCAATCTGACGGTCTTCCACAGAGTCTACATTACATGCCCTTACTTCAAATGTCACAAAATTTTATGGTATTGTTTCTTGTGAACATATCGTCTTGTTATGCATAAATATTGTTCAATAAATCTGACTGGAATATCTATCTGTCGTTCATCATTTCGACGGCGTCCAAGAATTCCATAGTCCTTTGTTGCTAGCCAATAAAATGGCATCGCCTAGTGGAGATAAAGCCATTCTACATAAACAACCAAACACTCTCCCAATGGCAGACCCATTGGATAGTTTCTTATCTGTCCATCTGGACCTTCGTTGTCATACTTGTATACAGACTTAAGGGATTTGGGCCCAAACGTGGTTATAATCGATTCAGCATCTGAGCATAGCTTGTTGAAATTTATTTTCTATCTGAATGATACCGAGAGGAGAAAGCATTCTTTGATGTTTTTTTTTCTAAAGATTAGTGTAAGGTTGCATCTCCTTAAGGTTATATCTATTGATGGCTCAAAAGTTGCCTGTCTATCAATGTGTGCAGACTTGAACTTAGACACTGGGGCAAAATCACCCATTTATCCAAACACCATGAGTTTAGTTGAGCCCCTTGTTTGAAACTCTAGCTGAGTTCATTTGCATGTAAGAGAAAGATGACTCATACAAATTTGAGTCGTTATCATCATTTGCCCCTCATTAAAAAGACTTGATTGCCCTTTGATCAAAGTAAAACCCATATAAATTTGGCAGGAATGCAAAACATATCAAAATTGCCTTTTAAAGAAAGGAAACATGTTTCTCTCGGTCTAGATTAAGTCAAGTCAAGGAAAGTCGATCAAATCATGATCTCTAGTTCCTCTTGGATTTCAAGCAATGTTAGTGGACAAAGTGCAGATGCTGAGCCCCATTGTGGCTACCTCAATATTTATGGAAAGTTCAACCCATTTTGGGAATGAAGAAAGATAAAGAAAGGAATTGAAAAGAACAAGAAAAAGAAAAAGAGAAATGAAAAAAAAAAGAGAAAAGGAAAGAAAGGTGAAAGTACAGAGAAGAAAGAAGACTGAATGAAAGTAGAATAAGAATGGAAAAGAGAACAAGATACAAGCAAAGAAAAGAAAGAAAGATCATGGGAAAAGAGAGAAAGCTCCAGCCCGAACTACGCGGAACCTGATTCCGGAGGGATGGAAATCCCAAAGGATACGTAGGCAATTTGGGACACCCCAAATTCGGTCCAAAGGCTACACATCCAAAGGCTACCTACACAGCCAAAGGCTATACATTCAGAGGTTACAAATTCAGAGCACAAAGCACAGTTACAGTTACATCACGAGCGGTCTTGAGCCAAAGTCACAGACCTGATGAGGTCGCTACTCAAGAAGCTTGAAAGTTACAGTTACATCATGAGCGGTCTTGAGCCAAAGTCACAGACCTGATAGGGTCGCTACTCAAGAAGCTTGACAATTACAGTTACATCATGAGCGGTCTTGAGCCAAAGTCACAGACCTGATGAGGTCACTACTCAAGGAGCTTGACATCTACAGTTGTTTGTTGTACAATGTGAACAAAAAAAAAAAAAGGGGGGGGGGGGGAAGAGAGTAGTTACAGCATCAGTTCAAGAGAGCAATGGTAGAATTCGGATCAAGTGCAGAATAATGCAAAAATGGGCTGCTTTTATCTTCGGCCTCAATTGCCCACAATCTCGGTCGAAGAGGGGCATCTGTAAGCACCCCATTTTTGCCATCCCAGCTAAACAAAGTCCTGCTGGTGTGTGGACAACAAAAGGAAGAAAGGTGATCGAAAGTTTGGATTCTTGACTGTGATTTTGAGGAAGTTTTCAATGGGTCTGTGAATTTGATGAAGTTTTCAATGGGTCCACAGCAAGGTCATGGGTTATAATTTTACATGGATGCGTAGGTCATAGAATTATCTTCGAAACGAGACCAGAATTGCTAAATTTCGATATCAAATGAGGAAGATATGACCATTTTAGTCAGATGATACATATGAGGGAGGTTTATGAAATTATTATAAATAATCCTAGGGGCCTTCATGCAAATTATCCTAAGTTGGATTGTTTGAATTTCAAATCATCATATCTTGATCATCCGACATCGGATTCAGATGATTCCAAGACCATTATTCTTCATTCATGATGTTCTACAAAGTGGACGTAAAAATCCCGGGTAGAAGTCACCAGTGGGTCCCATGCAAGCTTGCATGCAAAATTATCGTCAGAACTTCAAAGCTGCATATCTTTTCCATTCTACATCGGATTCAGATGATTCCAGTTCCTATATTCCTCCTTTTTAATGTTCTACAAAATGAACGCAAAAAATTTGGAATAGAGGCCATTGGAAAATTCCATGCGGGATGACAGCGGAAATGACCCATGAAATGACAAGGAGAGAAAATCCAGTTAATTCCAATTAATCCAGTCAACTCAGTTCAAGCCAGTTTTGGTCCAACCTAGCTCAACCCATATCAGTTTAACTCAGTCAACCTGAGTCAGTCTCAACCCATTTCGAATCAGTTCATTCATGTGCATAGTATTTATATATATTATATACATTATATACTATATATATATATATATATGTGTGTGTGTGTATGTTATAAAATATATGTGTATATATGTATATAATATATATTATTATATGTAAGTGATAATCCAAAATATTTTGAGAAGAAAAATGAAAGAGGGGAGAGAAAACGTGAAAGAGAAGGGGATTTAAGGTTTTGAGATAATCCAAAAAGATCTTAAGAAAAAAGGAAAGAGGGAGAAATAAAAATAAAAAAAAAAGAAAAAAGGGGGGAAAAATATTCCCCTTTACGTTTTCTAGAAAGAAAACGTGAAAGAAAAGAGAGGGAGAAAAGAAAAAAGGAAGGAAAAGAATGAAGAAGAAAAGGAAAGAAGAAAGAAAGGAAAGAGAGAAGGATTTTTCTAGAAGAAGGAATGAGAGAAAGGAAAGAGAGAAGGGGTTTTCTAGAAGAAGAATGATAAAAAGGAAAGAAAGGAAGAAGAAAAAACGTGGGAAGGAAGAAAGGAAAGGAAAGAAGAAAAAATGGAGAGAAAAAAAGATTTTTTAGAAAAAAGAAGAAAAGGAAAGAAGGATCTTCTAGAAAATGAGTGAAAAATTATAAATAGGAGAGATGAGGGATCCTTTTCCAGACCAGAGAGAGAGGGGAACGTGGGTGAGAGAGAGAAATGTGAGTGAGAGAGAGAAAACGTGAGAGAGGAAGAAAGAAAGAGAGAGAAAAGAGAAAAGAAAGAAAAGAGAAGAAGAAAAGAGAAACAGAGAAGAGAGAAAGAAGCAGAAGAGAGGAGAAGAAGGATTCACATTCAAAGGGGATTGATACAACCCCCAATCACCCTTCATCAACGGTTTCGCTCGATTTGAGCCCAAGGTTAGTACTCTAAACAAATTTAGAGGTCGTTATAATGCCCGAATGCCAATTTTGCTTGAAAAAGGCTAATTTTCATGAAATCTCAATCATGAATGCTCTATTACATGCTTGTTAATGTTAGGATGTCTATGTCTAACATTTTTCATGAATGATAATTTGTCTAAGCTATTCAATGATGAATTTTTGATTGATATACAATGATGTTTGATGTTTTTTGTAAATTTCATAAAGTGATTTTCTGATCTGAAAATTCCAGATTTAGGGTTCAAACTTAGGACGTACATCATATATATTTTTTCTAAGATTTTGAAACCCAAAATTTTATGGGAGTCTCTCTGATATGATATAAGACTACCCTAAAAATTTCGTTCCATTTGGAATTGGGGAAATATATCAAAAAATTTGTCTTTGACATTGCTATTTTTCTCGGATGTAATGCAATCCTCCATCGGAAAGTCTCTAGACAAAGGCCTTATGGCCATAATCAGAAAATCCACTTAACATGAACTTTTTAGATATGAAAGTCTTCTAAAAATGGCACTAGTTTCATATTTTTTTCATTTTTTGTTGAATTGATATCAATTTTTAAGTGCATAGTGCTTTGATTTCAGATCTGTCATGATGTGCTGATTTGCATGATTGAAAAGAGTCATTTTTCACAAAGAAAATATACTGTTTTAACTTGTTTTTCTTAATGAAATTTTAGATCAGACAGTTATCTAGATATATATATGTCTGTATTTAATTTTCATTAAGAATAGAATTTTATTTGGAATTTATGGTGCAACTGGTCAAAAATATGGAATAGACCTGACCAGTGTATTTGCCTGTACTTGGGGAATATTTTCGACCTACCTATGGTCTCTTTCAGGATTAGCTTCCTTGAGACAAAATGTTGGCCTCTGAGTCTTCTTTCCAGGGATATTTTTTAAGAATTTTTTGAGTAAGTACAGTGCCCTATGTGCCCATTTTGGTCCAGCCTGACAAAGCTGTCATCTTGCTACGTGTTCCATCATGTTTTGATTGATTCTCATATGCTTTGGTTGTTTCTCACATGCCATATTTGATGCTATATTTGTTCACATGCTATGTTCGGATGCTCGTATGCATACACTACTATAATTGGAATGGTCACACTACTATAATTGGAATGGTCACACTGCCATAATTGGAATAGTCACACTGCCATAATTGGAATGGTCACACTGCCATAATTGGAATAGTCACACTGCCATAATTGGAATGATCACATTGCCATAATTGGAATAATCACATTGCCATGATTGGAATGCTACACATGCTTATTGCCATATTTGTCTACTACACTTGCTCACATATTACTGCCATGTTTGGATGCACACTTACCATGTTTGTATTGATTCACATGCTCACTTGCCATTTTTGACTAATGTGTTGCTAAATTTGAATATATTTCCAACATGCTATATTTGGATGCTTACACTGCTATATTTAAGCTCACATTGCTTTGTTAGATTGTTTACATTGTACAACAACTAGGGCAAGATACACCCTAAGATGGAAAGAATTGAACAATTAGGGTAGTGAAACCCTAAAAATGGAAAGAATAATTAGGGCAAAATAAACCCTAGAATAAAGAGAATAATTAGGGTATGAAACCCTAAAAAAATGAAAATCACAATGAAAAGGGATAGGAAACCCTAAAAACCTAAGAATGGAAATATTAAAAATGGTAGGAATTTAGGTCTCATCCCTAGATCCTATTGACAAAGATAGAAAGAATTTGGTACACATCCCAAATAAAAATGGTAGGAATTTAGGTCTCATCCCTAGATCCTATTAACAAAAATGGAAACAATAAAAATGGTAGGAATTTAGGTCTCATCCCTAGATCCTATTAACAAAAATGGAAACAATAAAAATGGTAGGAATTTAGGTCTCATCCCTAGATCCTATTGACAAAAATGGAAGGAATTTGGTACACATTCCAAATCCGACTCTCACAATTTTTGAACTACGTCGTACCTGATTTCTAGGGCAAACCCTAGAATACGTAGGCAATTTGGGAATCCCAAATACGGTACAAAGCCACCCATCAACCATACATCCAGCATAAACTTCAACTTGAACAAAAAAAATCTAATTGAAGAAAATGCATAAATCACTTCCATAATCTTTAATCACACAACCCATTTTCGAACTACGTTTTTGGACTTGATTTCCAGGATTGGAATACGTAGGCAGTTTGAGATGTCTTACACGTCTCAAATTCAGTCCAAAACCGAACCATCTTTGGTCCGGTTCACTGTATAATATTGTACATTACATTTACTTGTTTATTTACTTTAAAACATGATTGGCTGAACCCTAGGTTAGAATAATTTAGCAACTTGGTTTAGGACATCCCCCATTGAACCCTAGTCATCTAGTTGACCAAGCACAGTCAAAATTAGAATTTAAGGAAAGTTTAGGAGGCCGATATTGATCGGGCGGTTTGGGTGCCTAACACCTTCCCATAACCGTACCCTGAATACTTACCCGATCTCTTGCAGACCAAAGAACCGATACATTGGGTCACGAGTCAATAGAAGTCTTACCTTAGGGTGAGGCTACATTTTTTGAGGTCCTAGACCTTAATCTAGGTGGCGACTCCAACAGAATACAATCGATATTCATCGATACAGGATACACGTTTCCATCCCGAGGAGGATCACGTCGATTTTCCATTGTCCTCACACAAGGACGATACCTGTATCAAAGGCACCTATAGAGTAGCTCCTATGGGGTTAAAGGGATTGAGAGTCAACTACGGGAGTTATTAGATAAGGGTTCTAATCGATTAATTATTGCATCACGGGGAGCGCCAATGCAATTTGTGAAGAAGAAGGACCGTAGTATCAGATTATGTATAGACTACCGGGTACTAAACAAGCTCACGATCAAGAATCAATATCTACTACCTCAAATCGATGACTTGTTTAAACAGTTGCAAGGAGCAAAGGTATTTTCTAAGATTGATCTTTGGTCAAGATATTATCAGCTGAAGAATTTAGACAGTGATATTCCGAAGATAGTTTTTAAAACGAGGAAAGAACATTAGAGTTCCTAGGTATATCATTGGGATTAACCAGTGCTCCAACATATTTTATGGAGGTTATGAACAGGGTGTTTCATGATATGTTGGACACGTCGGTCATAGTTTCATAGACTATATATTGGTTTATTCCAACGATGAAGAAATTCCTATAACGAATTTTAGATCAGCTTCACAATAGTTGAGAAGGGAGAAGCTTTATGCCAAGTCCAAGAAATATGAGACCTGATTAAACAAAGTAATCTTCTTAGATCACGTAGCATCATAAAAAAAAAGAATTAAAGTGGATCATATTAAGATAGAAGTAATCATATGGTGAGAAACACCTAAAGAATATTACGAAGATCAAAAGTTTCTTGGGTTTAGCTGGTTATTACAGACGATTTGTGGAGGACCACTCTAAGATCACAAAACCTCTTACCAAGCTAACCAGGAAGGGAGAGGAGTTTAATTGGACTAACAAGTGTGAAGAATGTTTCCAAACTCTAGACACAAGGTTGATATCAACTCCCATCTTAATCGTTCTGACACCAGGGAAACCTTTTATCCTATACTTCGAAGCTTTTGGATTGGGTTTAGGATGCGGTTTGATGTAAGGTAAACAAGTGATTACATATGTTTCAAGAAAACTGAAGGAGCATGAGAAGAGTTACCTTACTCATGACTTGAAATTATCGATGATGAATTATGCAATCAAGACTTGGAGACATTATCTATACGGAGAAGAATTTTAGATTAAATGGGAACACAAGAGTTTTATTTATCTCTTCACCAGAAAGAGTTGAACATGAGAAGGAGAAGATGGTTTAAACACTTGAAGGATTAAGACTGCGATATTCAGTGTCACTCAAGCATGGCTAATGTAGTAGCTAAGGCCTTAAGCAAAAAGGGAATTATGAAGTCCAAGGAGGGACCCAGTATAAATGCTGCCTTCTATTCCGTAGCAACAGATTCAAATTTAGAGGAAGAGTAATATATAATAGAAACTCGTGATGATCCAATTGAGCGAGAACTTATGGATGAACTTATGGAGCAATCGTTCGTCGGCTGTGCTTGTGGCCTTAAAGATCATCTCTGAATTTATGGATGAAGTAAAAGTAGCAATTTTGTTAAATCCGTATATAAGAACGGTGAAGAAGATTTAGAGAAAGAAAAACCTAACCCTGACTTACTTCGCATGCAAAAATGGTCCTGAGATACAGATGATGATTATGCATACCTAAAGTGAAAAACGCTGATCATAGATACAAGATAATGTTAAAAGCCCATTCTATTCCGTATTGGGTACATCTTAGAAGTACAAAATATACCACAACATGAAGAGATTATTTTGGTGGAAGTAAATGGAAGTAGTTGTGGTTAGATGCATATATCAGTGACTGAATTATCAGCAAGTAAAGGCTGAAAGACAAAGACCAACTTGGCTTACTACAACCACTATCAGAGCCAGTCTGGAAGTAAAACTGCATTACAATGAACTATGTCACTGATTTGCCACTGACTCCCAGATCGGTTGACGCAGTTTGGGTGATTGTTGATCGCCTTATGAAGATAGCTCATTCCATTTCTATACGACCTCGGTATGCCTCGGAGCAGCTAAATAAGCTATATGTGGATTGAATTTGCTACTAAGCTACGATGTAGATGTCACCTATGAAGCATGCTATGGTAGAAATGTCGAATTCCTTTGTCTTGGAATGAAGTTGGTGAATGAATAATTTTAAGACCTGAGTCTATTGAAGAAACCTGTCGAGTGGCAAACAAGATCAAAGAAAAAGGGCCAAGACAGCTCAGGATTATAAGAAGAGATGCCAAGACCTTGAGTTCGTCATAAGTGACAAAGTGTTCTTGAAGATATCACTTATGCGTAGATTGAAACGATTCGACAAGAAGCAAAAGTTGTATCCTATATATGTGTTGGACCTTATAAATTTTGGAGAGATGTAGAAAAGTTGCATATCAATTAGCATTACCGCTATCCATGTCTAGTGTGCAAGATGTATTTTGCGTGTCTCTATTGAAGAGTACGTTGGAGATCCATACCAAAGATATTGACCACTGATGCACTGGATTAGATAGAAGATTAAACTATTGAAGTGGTACCAACTTAGTTTACAGGTTGGAAGATACAACATCTCCAAAGCTGGGATAATTATTATATGAAGGTAACCTAGCAAAGACAAGACATGGAGAAGATTGCATGGGAGGAAGAAGATGCAATGCGGAAATAGAATTTCCACCTATTAAATTCGAAGTAAAATCAAATTTTGAGGATAAAATTTATTTTAAGGATAGGGGAGTTATAAGATCCGTACATTCAAATTTTGAGGATGAAATTTCTTTTAAGGGTGGTGGAGTTGTAAGACCTGTATCGAACTAACCGGTCTTACCACCTTGTTCCAGGTCTACATATCATGGTCGAGCCAAGTGGACCAAGTGTGTGAAGAAACCACAAGACCAGGTATGAAATTTAACTCAAAAATAGTCAAATATGAGTGTGTTGTCGCATGCCTAAACAGGTGTGACCAACCCCACCTCAAAAGAGTCCAACCCATGACTTTTTGGTCATGGGGTCGCACATTTTAAAAACGTAAGGTCACGGATTCTGCAACCCCACCTGCGACCCCACGAAACCAGTCAAAACCGAAAATTAGGAAACCTTCCTAATTTGAAGGGGGTTTTTCCTAAACTCATTGGGGCATATTATGGAGGGATTTTCTCTATAAATAGGATGTTCCTTAGCCTCTTTCACTCCTTTAGAACCCTAATTAAAAGTGAGAGAAAGAGAAGAGAAGGAAGAGAAGGAGAATTGAAGAAGAAGACCAAGGAAGAGGAAAGTTCACAGGAAACTCTGAATCTCAGCAAACCTAAGGTATGAACCTAAAACCCCTACATGAATTGAAAGCCTAGAATAGTTTATGAAGATGATAGGATTAGGAGAAACCCAAATCATCCATCCATGGACAAATTCTAAGAGAATCTATGGAGGAAATCATTGTGGACAATGGGTAGTGTATAAAATTATAGTTTTGAGCCATAGAACAATCATAGGAAGGACCATGAACGTAAGCCAAAGGATTCAAACATGAAGGAATGGACTTAAGAGTGAAAGGTCGACCATGACACGTGTGGTCGCACGTAGGGTCGCAGTATGTCTGACCCAACCTGCGACCCTACATCCTGGGGTCGTAGAAACTGAGACCCCAGGTGCTACCCTACCCTGCGACCCTACACCATGTGGTCACAAAAACTGAGACCCCAGGTGCTACCCTACCTGCGATCCCTCAGCTTCTGTAATATAAACTTAAGGGAATTAATTCTAATTAAAATCTATCAACTTGATTAGGTTTTTCAGTGATTTAAAAATGATTCATAAAGCTTGGACGAGGATCTACGATCAACCAAAGGTGAGGGAACATGATCTAAATTAATTGGCTAATAATAAATTGTTTTTATTTATTGAGTCCAATGCCATGAATGATTTTATGCTTGTGTGCTTGTAATGTGTATTTCACATGTCATCTAATATTCCTATTATTACTGCTCATGCATATTTATTTACGTATATTTATAACATGATGATGATGCTGATGCTATGAATAGGCATGTGAATGTATGTGTGTGGTTAGTGTACTTGATGCGAGTGGAGCATCAAGGGGAGGACGTGACATTGTGGTTCATCCTGGTCTCCAGACTCTAGTTTTATCTCTACTCAAGTCTTGTCCACTGACATCGTCGTATCGCCATAACCTTAGCAGAACTATTACGTCGTATGGCATCAGGGGAGGTGGTCTCTGACCGTGTAGTCTCTGACTCTGTCGGGGGGCCTTAGCTCTATCTCTATGGACGTATTGAGGGATGCTAGGGTGAGGCCTTGGATACACTGTTTGACATTAGGATTGGTTAGTTGCGAGCCCAGTTTGCAAGCCCTCGCCAATAGGGGCTTACGCGTTGGAATGGGTAGGTCATCAGGGGAAGTGTGATGTGGTGCGGTCCTAAGCACTTTAGCTCTATCCCTATTCCATGGTGGGTGCATGTGGGACGGAAATGGTGTTTGATCCATTGGGTGGCTTCATACACTCATGTATAGAGGTGCGGTGGCCACCAATCATTTCTATTGCACATTACAAACTTATGAACCAGACCAAAGATATGAATTGAATGCATGCATATGTTTGTTGTATTGTTTTGTTTATTCACTGAGCTCAAGTTGGAGAGCTGACCCTCGTGCGCGTAATTCTTTTTAGTTTCTGATATTGCAGGTATTACGGTTGAAGATATGTCGACACGCCAACATATGAACAAGTGGCTGCTATGATGAGTAAGCTGTGTAGGACTATTGTGATTCGTTAAGCGAGCATTTCAACTGTGGATACGCTTAGTGTTTAATTTTTATATTTGGATAATTGTAATATGTATTAAATTATGTTTTGGTTACTAGGAGATAAATAGAATATTAATTATTTATCATGACTAGACCTCAGTTCATTATCTATAAGACTTTCGCTATTTATTTTATTATCTCTGATTAATGTGGAATGTGTTTTGGTTTAACATGGTGGGTATAGTCTTTTCGAGATCCTGATTAAACCGTTGGTTTATTGACTGTTCATCACACCATTCTGGTTGGTTCAGAATTGGGGTGTAACACAGAGCCTGAGAGCTCTGATACCAAGCTGTTACACCCCAAATCTGGTCTAACCGTTGATATTCTTGACGGTTCATCACACCACTGGTTAGGCCAGATTTGGGGTGTGATAACCTGAACCAGCCTAGAAATGGGACTACATTACTATGGACTTCATCATTGGGTTACCATTGACTCCAAGATCAGTTGATGCAGTCTGGGTAATCGTTGATCGTCTTATAAAGACATCTCGTTTCATTGCTATACGACCTCAGTATACGTAGGAGTGACTAGCTAAATTGTATGTAGATAATATCATCTGATTACATGGTGTACCTAAAAGTATAATATCTGACCGAGACCCACGCTTTACTTCAAGGTTTTGGGAAGGATTACAGAAGGCTATAGGTACAACGTTGAAGTTCAATACTGTATTTCACTCTCAGACGGATGGACAATCGGAGCGCACCATTTAGATTCTAGAAGACAGGTTCTGAGCTTGTGCGGTTGACTTCAAGGGATAATGGGATGAGAAGTTCCGTTGATCGAGTTCTTTTACAACAATAGCTATCAAGAGACTATACAGATGGCACCCTATGAAGCATTGTATGGTAGGAAGTATCGAACTCCGTTGTTTAAGAATGAAGTCGAAAAGCAAAAAATTATAGGACCTGAGTTTGTCGAAGAAACATGTTGAGTAGTCGACATAATCAATAAGAGAGTTAAAACGGATCAAAATCTTTAGAAATAGCATGCAGATAACTGGCGTCGAGACCTTGAATTCGACGTAGGTGACTAGGTGTTTCTAAAGATATCACCTATGTGCGGCTTGAAACAGTTCGATAGAAAGGAAAGTTGTGTCCTAGATATATAGGACCTTATGAGATCCTAGTTAGACATAGAAAGGTAGCATATCAACTAACACTACCACCATCTATGTATAGAGTACATGATGCATTTCATGTTTTATTGTTGAAGAAGTACATCAAAGATCCAACATAAGTTTTAACGATAGATCCGCTAGATTTGACTGAAGATTTAACGTTCGAAGTGGTGCCTTTTGAAATCACTAGTCGGAAGGTTCAATGCCTTCGCAACCGTGACATCTATTATGTTAAAGTATCTTGGCAAAGTTAGGAAGTAGAAGAGATAACTTGGGAAGAAGAGAACATTATGCTGAAACAATATCTTCACCTATTCGACTCGGAAGGTATGTATAAATTTTGAGGACAAAATTTATTCAAGGGGGGAGTTGTAACACCCGCACTCTACTAACCCGATCTAACCTGTCTTGCCAGGTCTTCCCATCATAGCTTGCTTGAGTGGACCAACCGTATGAAGGAACCACGAGGCTAGGTAAGTGAATCGACCCAAAAATAATGAATTTAGTTGTGTGGTCAACAACCTAAACTTATGTGGTCAACTAATTAATTGACAAAGTGAGACCAGTCAAATTGTATTGTGTGGTCGACAGTTTTGAATTTGTGGTTGACTAATTTTACGACCACATAGTCGATCGCACAATCTCAAATAAGACTCTGTGATTTGGAAACTATATGGAGAGTTTCTCTCTATATAGAGAATGTCCCTCTACCCTCTCTTACATTTTTAGATCAATCTCAAATCTTAAACCTAAGAGAAAAAGAGAGAGGAAGAGAAGGAGAAGAAGACTTGGAGAAGAAGATTTTGCAAAGAAGAGTTATATGTCTCTACAGCAAGCTTATGGTATGGGACTTGTCTCTGTAGAGGTAGATCAGATCGAATGGATTTATCCATCATTAAGTTGATGTGTGGAACCAATATTGTGATTTTGATCTTGAGATTCTCTAAGTAAATCTCAATGGAGATAATGGAGAATACAATATGGTTAATTATTAATGAGAAACTATGATTAAAGGTCGTCGAACGACCATAGGATGGACCCTACTGATGAGTTGAGCAATTGACTCTGGAAGAACTCGGATTGAAAGATAAAAATCGACCAGAATTTGTGTGGTCGCATCACTGGTCGATCATAGAGCGGCCAGTGAGTCGACCACAGCTATTCGAGAAGTTATCCAGAATTTATGTGGTCGCATCTGTGGTCGCATGATGCACAACCATAGAGTCGACTGCACAATAAGTGGTCGACATAAATAGAAGACCACAGAATCGACCATTCAACCAGTAAGGGCTTTGTTTAGATTTTCGACTACTGTAACTTGGTACGCTCGAACCCTAACCTGAATCCATAAATTTCTTAGGTTCCCAATTGATTCAAAGTGACTTCCAAGGCTGGGAAGGAGATCAAACATTAGTTACAGGTGAGGAAACAATACCTAAACTAAAAGGCTAATAACAAGCTATCTTGTATTTTATTATCTGTTACCGAATAAAATGCCATGCCTTGTATGATTGCTTGTGCGTTTCATATGTCATCCAATACTCGTGATATATCTACTCATACATATTTATTTCTGTTTATTCATAACATAATGATGATGTTAGGGATAGGCATGTGCTTGTGTGTGTGGTTTGTATGTTGGATGTGAGTAAAGCATCAAGGGGAGGACGTAGTACTGTGGTTCAACTTGGCCACCAGACACTAGCTCTATCTCTACTCAGTCCTACCCACTGACATCGTCGTATCGTCCTTACCTTAGCGAAACTAGTATGCCATAGAGTATCAGGGGGAGGATGGGGTATTGTGGTTCATCCTGACCACTAAACTCTAGCTCTATCTCTATGGGCATATTGACGAATGCTGGGGTAAGGCCTTGGATACAATTTGTGATGGCATCTAGGATTGGTTAGTTACGAGTCCAGTTTGTAAGCCTTCGCCAGTAGGGACTTACGTATTGGTATGGGTAGGGCATCAGAAGAAATGTTGGTAGTGTGTGATCTAGACACTTTAGCTCTAACTTTATTCCATGGTAGGTGCATATGGAATGACAATGGTATTTGATCCATTGGGTGGATTTACATACTTGTGTATAGAGGTATAGTGGCCGCCAATCCTTTCTATAATACAGTCTTAAACTTAAACCAGACCAAAGATAATGAATTGAATGTATGCATATATTTGCGCACTATTTTGTCTACTCACTGAGCCATGATGTGTGCTCACCCCTTGACGTCGTATATTTTAGTTAATGATACAGGTACCATAGTGGAGGACTATATGAATGTGCCGCCATACGGATACATGACGGCTATAGACGTGCAAGCTGTGGAGCACACGCATGATCCATCCTGCGAGTGCTTCCAATGTGTTTTCGAGTAGTTTATTTAAAATTAAGTTTTAGAACATGTAATAGACTATTTACTTTATGTTTTGAGTTAGTTAGAGATAATTAGATTTAAATAATTGTTTATCATGTTAGACCTCAATTCATTATTAATGAAGACTTTTGCTATTTATTTTATTATCTTTGATTATGTTGTGGAATGTGTATTTGGTTTGGATTGTTAGCACGGTCTTTATGAGATCCTGGTTGAACTGTTGGTTCTTATGACAGTTCATCATACTACTGGTTAGTCCAGAATTAGGGTGTAACATGTTAAGTCAATATTTTTGAATGGGGAGTTGAAAGAAGAAATCATATTGAACAACCACAAGGATTTGTTGAAGAAAGCCTTGTATGGGGTGAAACAAGTAACAAGTTCCCCGAGCTTAGTATAGCCAAATTGATGGCTATTTCATTGAAAAAGGGTTCAAGAGAAGCAAAAATGACCCTTTGTATGTGAAGATTCTAGGTTTCTCTAGCATTCTCATTGTTGTTTTATATGTTGATGATTTAATCTTCACAGGAAATTATGAATGATTTTAGAATTTAAAAGAGAAATGATAGAAAATATATGAAATGATTGAGTTTGATTGGAATCATACTTCCATAGTAAATAGTTCGTAGAGCTGAGTTTGATTGGAATTAGACTCGCAATATTAGAGATGACCAGAGGAGAGGAGGAGGCACCTAAGGTCAAAATGGATGAGTCCGTGGGGATACCTTCAGTGGAGGTTGGAGAGAGAGCCATGAGAGTAGTACAAGGGATTCAAATGGATCGATTCTATTGTGGCTATAGCTCTAATACCATGAAAAAATAAAGAGATAAAACTAGAATAATACTAAATGTAAGACAAGACAAACAATGGAAGGAACATTGTTTTGGATTTCATGGATGATTCATTACATTGTTATGTATCGTATTTATAGAGATGTAAGACCCGCACTCTATAAACCCGATCTAAACCTTGTTTCATGTCATAACAGGTTTTCCAATCATCACTGGACTAGACGGGACAAGCAGATGACAACCAAGTATGAAATCAGACCAATCGGACCAATTCAAGTATGAAAAACTTCATACCGGTCGATGGTACCGGTCGATGGTCGACCGGTATGGCCTGCGCAACATAGATCAGGAAATGGATCTCTGCAGGTCCCACTTTCTAAATTTCAAACCGAAGGACTTTCCTAATGTTAGGAGGCTTCCTAAACCTAATCCTAGCCTATATAAGGACCCTTAAACCTCCTAAAACCTCTCTCATTGATCCTCACAAACCCTAGAGAGGAGAAAGAGATTGAAGAAGGAGAAGAAGCTAGGAAGAAGA
The DNA here is from genome assembly GCA_028583415.1 of Protea cynaroides. Lineage (NCBI taxonomy): Eukaryota > Viridiplantae > Streptophyta > Magnoliopsida > Proteales > Proteaceae > Protea > Protea cynaroides. Next base: position 32,398,638 of record CM053273.1, on the reverse strand, counting down.
GGGAAGAGCCGCCATTGCCGTTCGACAAAGAACACATTACCGCAAGTCAACGGTAAGTGTTTAAACCTTCCTCTACATTAAGTATTCTAGGATGGTTAGTTATAATTGGATCAATACCATGCAAAGCAGGTATTGATCTAAACCTTGTTTTCCGTCAATCCCTAAATTAGTCGTAAACCCTAGATTCATGTTCTAAGTCGAAGATCATCGAGGCTAGGACTTGAATGGAGTTGGAAACAACTCTAACTCAGTATTCAGACCTAGAATGTGTAGGAGAAAACTCTAGGATCAATAGAGGGTGACCGACGAAAGGCGAGAACCAAGCGTATGGTCTTCCGGAGACATACCGGTCGACCATACCGGTCGCACCATATGCGACCGGTACTGTGACCGATACCACCCGGGGAATGGCCTGTGGGGACCGGTCGACCATACTGGTAGCAGGTTTCCCCACAGTGCTGCGACCGGTACCTGTGACCGGTCTGCTCTGTGAAAAGTGTTTTAACCTTGTTGGTTTTCTGATCAACGTAAACCTAAGGAAAAACTGTTCTAATTAAACCTAACGTTGTGTAGGACCTTGTGATAGCACATTTGGACCTTGTGACGTGGAGTGAACTATTAACCAAGCGTCAGGTAAGGGAATCGAACCTAAACCCCAATAATTTAATAACAGTAAACCGTTGTTAATAATTATGGTTCTATGGATTGGTGTTTGTGTATTCTCGCATGTCATCCTTTACTTTCAGTTATTATTATTGTTCATGCATACTTGCTATGGTAGGTTGTGACTGTTAGGCATGTGATTGTTTTTGTTGGTGTGTAGAATTGGAAGGACTGGAGGTCTGGGATCATTCCTCACACTAGCACCTTTCGTATAGTTCTGTCTTAGCATGCTTGGTGCGGGTAGGGTATCAGGGGGAGGAAGTGGCACTATGGTCTCCGGCCTGGCCACTAGACTCTAGCTCTATCTCTATGCCGTAGGGAGCTGCGCTAGGACAGGGCCTACCTTAATGACATATAGGATTGGTTAGTTGCGAGCCCAGTTTGCAAGCCCTCGCCAATAGGGGCTTACGTGTTGGTATGGGTAGAGTATCAGGGGAGGTGTTGGCGGTGTTTGATCCGGACGCCTTAGCTCTATCTCTATTCCATGGTGGGTGCATGTGGGACGACAGTGGTGTTTGATCCATTGGGCGGCTTCACACACTCGTGTATAGAGGTGCGGTGGCCGCCAATCCTTTCTATAGCACATTGCGAACTTAAAACCAGACAATGATGTGAATGTTACTCATGCATATGTTTATTGCATTGTCTGATTGTCTTACTGAGCTAAGTTATGAGCTCACCCTTGTGTACACACTATTTTTCGATGTTGATGCAGGCTATTCGGTGGAGGATTATATGAATACTCCGGCGTATGGAGGCGTGGCTGCTTTGGATGTGCAAGCAGGAGAGGACGAGCATGACGCTTCATGCGAGTGCCCTTTCTCCGTGTACCTTTAGGATTTGATTTTATTTATTTCAGTTATTTTTCTGTTAGAAATACAGTGATGTAAAGATATTTACTTAAGTTTTGGGAATTTGAATAATTGGATATTTTATTTAAATTTATCAATAGATTACTGAGTTCATTTAATTTAAGACTTCCGCTGTATTTATTATATTCTGATTGTAGTTATGTGCAATGGTTTGTATGAATGGACACGGTCTTATTGAGATCCTGGTGTGAACCGTTGGTTCAGTGATGGTTCACTCACACTTCTGGTTCAGCTGGAATTGGGGTGTGACAACTTGGTATCAGAGCTTTTAGGCTCTATCCAATAGACCATATTTACACTTAATTGAGTCGATGAACTGAGATAGGAAGAATTTAAAAGTTTTAATAATAACCCACCTTAAGCACTTGTTTGATGTCTGAGACTAAATTCGAAAGAGCATAATATACTATACTAAATATGGAATTAATAACAAACATGCTCTAGAAAGGAAACCAGCGTGACAAGTGGAAGAATCATAAGTTTTCATAACAAGTAACAGAAAATTTTAGAAACATAAATTATCTAAAGAGTATAAAAAGTTAATTATGCTACAGGGTACAGTCCACAAGCCGGACAGTTACCCTGTTATATAAATCATGCCAAGAGAGAGAGAAAAATAAGAGGTCTATCATGGGGTTGGGGGCCTAGGAGGAATGGGGTTAGTGATGTCATAATCACGCTCGTAGGAAACCCTGAGCCAGTGCACCTACTCCTGGGTGACTCTGAGGCTGCGAGTAAGGCGCTCTAGATCATGGCTCATCTCCCGCTGGGCATCACGGATCTCTGTAAACATACCCATCACGGTATCGAGAGGAGGCTGAGATGGTCCCACTGCATGCATGGGCTGTGGTGCTGGCGCTGGAACGTTCTCCATCTGATCATCGTCACCCTCATCCTCACCCCCTGCCTCTGCTGCATGAGCCGCATTGGCTACTGCTGCTGCTGCTGCTGTGGCTGCTACCCTCCTGAGTGGGCGAGGATGAGCCTCTAACTCCTCATCGCTGATCGATAGGTTGTCCATCTACATCCGGAGAATGGCATCCCACCCCTCATGTCCACTCGTAATCGCTGCAGAAGAGTGGTGATAAGTCGGCCATATGGAAGGTTACTGGTCCGATTGGATAGAGTAGCCTGACGCATGGTCCTGATAATGATGTAGGGGAGACAGACCCTCTCCCCATTGCAGACACAATAGGTCAAATACTGACTGTGTTAAGACAACTCACTGTAATGGCCTCTCTGAGGCATGATATTGTGCTGGATGATGCGACAGTATACACGAGGCACAGGTCTCAAGCTAGCAGCCTTCATAGGCACTCCAGGGTTAAGTAGCTGCTCCGAAATCTCCTGGCGTAGATCCTCAGTGAGAAAGCCCTTCATCTTAGGGGCGCAGTAGACCAAGTCCCCATCATTGGGAATCCCTAGGAGATCGGCGAGCTGGTGAATGTTGAAGGAGATGGGGACACCCTTGACGAGACTGGTAAGGCGAAGTTCCCTGCCTTGGCTGAAGTCATTGACATTTCCCTCTATCTCTAAGTTGGCGTAGAAATGTTTGACTAGGTTAGGGTGGGTGGTCACAGTATACGTAATAACGGGCAACCACCCAGGTCTACCAAAAGCTGCCTCCACATCAAACCAATGAAGCTGCTCTAGGTTCACCCGTCGCCCTGACTCGATATTCTTCTCGTCAAACCAAGGAAAATGGGCTTGCGTTGCCTCGGAACGAAACCACCGCTCATCGAGCTGTGGAACAGGAGGATGCAGACGATTCATGCCAAGACCGAATGAATGTTTACCTACACCTCTGTGTTGAGACATTTTGAACTACAAACAAAGACAAAACAAATAGAAATGGGTTAGAAATTTTCGAAATTTTGGCAGCATAACGACAATAATTTAAGCAAAAGCCTCGAATTCACCCAAAACCTGGGGAGGAGGACTTAGATAACCCCCAAACACCTCATGGAAACCAAACATCCATCAAACAAACAAGAAATTTAGGAATTTTCAAGAAAAATTTGATTTTTATCAAAACCTAGGTTAAAAACCTAAAAATTTGATTTTTTTGAAAACCATTCGGTGGATACTCAAATTGGTTGAGGGCTTTTGCTCCTAGAGGTCCCTAAACCCTTTCTAAGCCGAAGGAAAAGTGTTCCTATGGTTAGAATCTCCTAAACTAAGAAAAACCTAGTTTTGGGGCTTGGAACCATGGAGAAACGATGTAAAAATGGTAAATGGAAGGAAGGAACTTACTTGGAGGTGATGTTCTAGGTCTGGATCGGAAGAAAATAGCTTCTAAGACCACAGGTCGGACTGTGGCAACTCACAGAGCCAGAGAGGAATCACCACCGGAGAGGAAGAAGAAAGGAAAAGTGAGAAAAATATCACTTTCGTGATTTTAAAGAGGATCCTGGCCATACCGGTCGATGGTTTTGCCCATACCGGTCGATCGGTACCCCTTGGTAAAGTCGACCGGTACCCCTCGGTCAGGAGAAAATTTTGAGCGATCGACTATACCGGTCGCTCCATTTCCCACAGGGTTGCGACCGGTACATCGACCGGTAGCCCTCGAGAATCCGAGAAGTTTGTCCACCTGGACATACCAGTCGCACTACCTTATACAGTGCCACGACCGGTATGTTGCGACTGGACAACTAATGGAAACCCAAGAAATTTTGGGAAAAATTTATAAAATTCCAATTTAAGTTTCCTTACGAGTTTCGTCTTGCACTTGTTAGAGACTAACACTATTATGACCATTCGATTATACCTCATGTGTATGTCTTCTTCTCAGATCCAAGCACGAAAATTTATCTGAGATGGTAGGCGGAAACGGTCGTAGAGGCTCACGAAGGCGTCACCACTCCAGGGTGTAGCCAAGACGAGGATAATGTAGAAACAAGAACTGTTGATGAGCAAAATGTGAACCCCAACGGTGAAGAGAGGCAGAGTCCCAGAGCACCAACAAATTTACCAGGACCCCCTCACACAAACTCTGAAACAATTGTGACGAATCTGGTTTTTCAGATGGAAGCTCAGCAGAAAACATTCCTGAATGAGATGTTGAAGATGTTCAGGCCACCGGGATATATTCCTATAGAAGGTACGCCTGAGTCTGGAAGAAATAACACCACACTGCCAATGGATGGTAGTACTGGGCCGATGGGCCAAGGACAAAATCTACAACCACCACGCCAATTTCCATCGTCATTTGTCTATCAAGGAATCTATCCGTACCCATCACCATGGTACGGAATGAATGCACAAGGGCAGAATGACCTAAGCCGAGCGGTGGATAGGTTCTTAAAACTGAAACCCCCTACTTTCACAGGAAAACCAGGGAAACCAGGGAAACCACTGTGGCCTGCACAGTGGGTTACTGAAATAGAGAAGAACTTTCGTTTGATGACTTGTACGGAAGATGAGAAGGTGCTGTTTGCTACGCACATGCTCAAGGAAGATGCCAATGCCTGGTGAAATTCTATACGGTCATACTTAGAGGTAAAGCACACTCAGATCGATTGGGAAATATTCAAGGGTGCTTTCTTCGATAAATACTTTCCGAAGAGATTTAGAGATCAAATGGAGAAGGAATTCCTCAACTTGCAGCAAACCCAGTCGACGGTTGATGCTTACTAGCAGAGATATGAAGAGTTGTTCTTCTTCGCTCCGGCAAGCATGCAAGAAGAAGAAACCAAAACCAGTAGGTTCACCATGGGATTACGAGGAAGTATCCGAGAGCACGTCTTGGGTTTGGAAAAGAAGATATAATGAGGCTGTGTAGATTGCCAGGGTAATTGAATCCAGTCAAAGAGACAGCTTCTTTGCTCAAAACAGGGGACTGAAGAGGCCTGCTACTGAGACTTCAGGTGGAGGCAATACTAGACCATTCCACTTATATAGGGCTTAGTCTGCTGTGGTGCCTACAAGGAACACTACTGCACCCCCACATCACAGTTTGCTGGATAGAACCCAAATGTCAAATGCTTCAACTGCCAGCAATTGGGTCATTATGCAAAGACCTGTACTCTACCCAAGAAGCAACTGCCACAGCAAGGAAAGGTATTCGCAGTCACCACTGAAGAGGCAGCCGCATCACCTGATGTGGTTACTGGTATGATTCTATCCCTTCCTATTTGACTTACTGTTTGTTGTGTTGAGCATGTAGAACTAAGGGATAATTAAATTTCAGGGACTGTAAATATAGCTGGTATACCCGCCAGAGTACTCTTTGACTCTGGGGCCACGTACTCCTTCATTTTTATTTCTTTTGGGAAGCGAATGGAATTACATGTCAAGTATTTGAACCCAAGCTTGATAGTTCGCTTTCTGTTGGGAGTCGAAGTGGCATTGAATGAATACTATGGACCGTGTACAGTTAGTATTGAGGGCCAAAACCTAGAAGCAAATCTGGTTCAACTCGAGATGGCAAACTTTAACGTCATCTTGGGAATGGATTGGCTAGGCCATCATTCAGCTAGCTTATTATGTGGTGAAAGGAAACTTGTGCTTAAAGATGAGAAGGGAAAAGAGTTTAGCTTCACTGGGAACAAGTTACCTACGAAGCGAAAGCTGATCCTCTCCGCCCTAAAAGCTAAGAGATGCTTAGAGAAGGGAGGAGTGGGGTATTTTAGTGTCTGTGGTTGACATAACTACTGAGGTGCCAAAGATGGAAGATCTATATGTGGTACGAGAGTTTCCAGATGAATTTCCATAAGATCTACCAGGTCTACCTCCAGATAGGGCTACAGGGTTCGTGATAGACCTTATGCCAGGGTCGGCGCCGGTGTCTAGGGCACTGTACAGGATGGCCCCTACCGAATTAAAGGAGTTGAAGACCCAATTACAAGAACTACTAGATAAGGGTTTCATACGACCAAACATATCACCATGGGGAGCACCTGTATTGTTCGTTAAGAAGAAGGACGGTAGTGTACGGCTATGTATCGACTACCGAGAGCTGAACAAGTTAACCATCAAGAACCGATATCCTTTGCCTAGGATCGATGATATGTTCGATCAGTTGCAGGGTGCAAAGGTTTTCTCGAAGATTGATCTTAGATCAGGGTATCACCAATTGAAGATCAAGGCCGCAGATATTCCAAAGATTGCTTTCAGGACAAGGTATGGACATTATGAGTTCCTTGTAATGTCATTTGGGTTGGCTAACGCTCTAGCGTCATTCATGGAACTCATGAACCGAGTGTTTCATGACATGTTGGACACTTCGGTCATCGTATTCATTGATGACATATTGGTCTACTCACAAGACAGGGAGACTCATGCAACACATTTGAGAGCAGCCCTACAACGACTGAGAAGAGAGAAACTTTACGCCAAGTTCAAGAAGTATGAATTTTGGCTGAAAGAAGTGGCCTTCTTGGGTCACGTAGTATCTGCAGACGGTATCAAGGTAGATCCAAGCAAGATCGCAGCTATAGTAGGATGGGATGCATCAAAATCAGTTGCGGAGATTCGTAGTTTCCTTGGATTGGCTGGTTACTATAGAAGATTCATGGAAGACTACTCAAGGATCGCCGTTCCACTTACCAGACTAACCAAGAAAGGGGAAAAATTCATATGGACGGATGAGTGTGAAAAGTGCTTTCAGACTTTGAAGTCAAGACTAGTCTCTGCACCTATCTTGACCATCCCGGCACCAGGCTTGCCATTCACCTTATATACAGATGCCTCAGAGTTAGGTCTTGGATGTGTGTTGATGCAAGGAGAACAGGTAATTGCCTATGCATCAAGAAAGTTGAAAGAACATGAGAAGAACAATCCTACGCATGATCTGGAATTAGCAGCAGTTATCCACGCAATTAAGACTTGGAGACACTACCTTTACGGTGAAAAGTTTCAGATTAAGTCGGATCACAAGAGCTTAACTTACCTTTTCACTCAAAAAGACCTGAATATGAGACAGAGGAGATGGCTGGAATTATTAAAAGATTATGATTGTGACATCCAGTACCATCCGGGTAAGGCAAATGTTGTGGCCGATGCCTTAAGCTGAAAGTGGGCATTGAAACCTGAGGCAGAACCTAGTACAAATGCTGCATTGTGTGCTGCAGCCTCAAGCTCAATAGAAAATGATGAAGAGTATATATTAGAAACTGCAGGAGATCCAGTGGAACAGGGCTTAATTCATAAGTTCACGTTGATGTTCGCAGCTTTGAAGATCTCATCGGATCTCATAGATGAGGTCAAAGTAGCAATCCTACAGGATCCACACCTTAAGACTGTGCAAAAAAATCTAGAGAAGGGTAAAAGAAATCCATACTTTACCTTGGATTCAGACAAGGTACTCTGGTATCGTGGACGATTATGTATACCTGAGAGTGAGAACTCAAATATCAGAGATAGAGTTTTGACAGAAGCTCATTACACCCCATATTCAGTACATCCAGGAAGCACCAAGATGTACCATGATTTAAGAAGACTATATTGGTGGAGGGGTATGAAAGCGGATGTAGCTCGATTCGTGTTTCAATGTCTGAATTGCCAACAAGCTAAAGCAGAAAGACAGAGACCCGCAGGTTTGCTACAACCACTACTGGAGCCAGCATGGAAGTGGGACTGTATCACAATGGATTTCGTCACTAGCCTACCCTTGACACCAAGGTCAGTGGATGCAGTATGGGTTATAGTCGATCAACTTACCAAGACAGCTCGATTCATTGCTATCAGACCTCAGTATACCATGGAGAAGCTGGCCAAGCTATGTGTGGATAATATAGTCAGACTTCATGGCGTCCCAGAAAGTATAGTATCTGACAGAGATCCCCGTTTTACATCAAAGTTCTAGAAAGGATTACAGAAATCAATGGGAACCAAGTTGAAGTTTAGCACAACTTTTCATCCTCAGACAGACGGGCAGTCAGAAAGAACTATTCAAATCTTAGAAGATATGCTCAGAGCATGTGCTTTAGATTTCAAGGGAGCTTGGGACGAGAAGCTATCGCTCATCGAGTTTGCTTATAACAACAGTTACCAGGCTACGATCCAGATGGCTCCATATGAGGCACTCTATGGGAAGAAATTTCGTACACCTCTGTTATGGAATGAGGTGGGAGAGAGAAGGATTGTAGGACCGGAGTTCGTCGAAGAAACTTGTCGAGTGATTGATCAAATCAAGGAAAGAGTGAAGACAGCTCAAGTTCAACAAAATCACTATGCAGATAACCGACATCGAGATATGGAGTTTGCAGTGGGTGATAAAGTATTCTTAAAGATATCACCTGTGCGAGGTCTGAAATGGTTTGGTAAGAAGGGGAAGCTATGTCCCAAGTATATGGGACCATACGAGATTTTGACCAGACGTGGTAATGTGGCCTATCAACTGGCTCTATCACTATCCATGTCAAGCATTCATGATGTGTTTCATGTTTCTTTATTGAAGAAGTATGTTAGGGATCCATTGCACATCTTGACAGCAGACCTACCAGACTTGACAGAGGATTTGACATTTGAAGTTGTATCTGTGATGCTCACAAGCCAAAAAGTACAACATCTCCGAAGCAAGGATATCCACTATGTGAAAGTGCATTGGAAAAGCCAAGATGTGGAAGAAATTACTTAGGAGGAAGAGAACGGAATGTGAAAGGAATACCCTAACCTTTCCGACGACCAAGGTACGTTCAAATTTTGAGGCCGAAATTTCTTTTAACGGTGGGGGAGTTGTAAGACCAGCACTCCATGAACCCGATCTAAACCTTGTTTCATGTCGTAACAGGTCTTCCAATCATCACTAGACCAGACGGGACGAGTAGATGACAACCAGGTATGAAATCGGATCAATCGGACCAATTTAAGTATGAAAAACTACATACCGGTCGATGGTACCGGTCTATGGTACCGATCGATGGTCGACCGGTATGGCCTGCGCAACATGGATCAAGAAACGGATCTCTGCGGGTCCCACTTTCTAAATTTTGAACCGAAGGACTTTCCTAATGTTAAGAGGCTTCCTAAAACTAATCATAGCCTATATAAGGAACCTTAAACCTTCTAAAACCTCTCTCATTGATCCTTACAAACCCTAGAGAGGAGAAAGTGATTGAAGAAGGAAAAGAAGCTAGGAAGAAGAGGGAAGAGCCGCCATTGCCGTTCGACGAAGAACACATTACCGCAAGTCAACAGTAAGTACTTAACTTCCTCTACATTAAGTATTCTAGGATGGTTAGTTATAATTGGATCAATACCATGCAAAGCAGGTAGTGATCTAAACCCTATTTTCCGTCAAACCCTAAATTAGTCGTAAACCCTAGATTTAAGTTCTAAGTCAAAGATCATCGAGGCTAGGACTTGAATGGAGTTGGAAACAACTCTAACTCAGTATTCAGACCTAGAATGTGTAGGAGAAAACTCTAGGATCAATAGAGGGTGACCGACGGAAGGCAAAAACCAAGCGTATGGTCTTCCGAAGACATACCGATCGACCATACCGGTCGCACCATATGCGATCAGTACTGAGACCAATACCTCCCGGGGACTGGTCTGTGGGGACCGGTCGACCATACTGGTCACAGGTTTCCCCACAGTGCTGTGACCGGTACCTGTGACTAGTCTACTCTGTGAGAAGTGTTTTGACCTTGTAGGTTTTTTGATCAACGTAAACCTAAGGAAAAACTATTCTAATTAAACCTAACGTTGTGTAGGACCTTGTGATAGCACGTTTGGACCTTGTGACGTGGAGAAAACTATCAACCAAGCGTCAGGTAAGGGAATCAAACCTAAACCCTAATAATTTAATAACAGTAAACCGTTGTTAATAATTATGGTTCTGTGGATTGGTGTTTGTGCATTCTTGCATGTCATCTTTTACTTTCAGTTATTATTATTGTTCATGCATACTTGCTATGCTAGGTTGTGACTGTTAGGCATGTGATTGTTTTCGTTGGTGTGTGGAATGGGAAGGACTGGAAGTCTGGGATCATTCCTCACACTAGCACCTTTCGTATCGTTTTGTCTCAGCATGCTTGGTGCAGGTAGGGTATCAGGGGGAGGAAGTGGCACTGTGGTCTCCGGCCTGGCCACTAGACTCTAGCTCTATCTCTATACCGTAGGGAGCTGCGCTGGGACAGGGCCTACTGTGATGACATATAGGATTGGTTAGTTGCGAGCCCAGTTTGTAAGCCCTCGCCAATAGGGGCTTACGTGTTGGTATGGGTAGAGTATCAGGGGAGGTGTTGGCGGTGTTTGATCCGAATGCCTTAGCTCTATCTCTATTCTATGGTGGGTGCATGTGGGACAACAGTGGTGTTTGATCCATTGGGCGGCTTCACACACTCGTGTATAGAGGTGCGGTGGCCGCCAATCTTTTCTATAGCACATTGCAAACTTAAAACCAGACCATGATGTGAATGTTACTCATGCATATGTTTGTTGCATTGTCTGATTGTATTACTGAGCTAAGTTGTGAGCTCACCCTTGTGTACACACTATTTTTAGATGTTGATGCAGGTTATTTGGTAGAGGACTATACGAACGCTCCGGCGTATGGAGGCGTGACTGCTTTGGATGTACAAACAGGAGAGGACGAGCATGATGCTTCATGCGAGTGCCCTTTCTGCGTGTACCTTTAGAATTTTATTTTATTTATTTCAGTTATTTTTCTATTGGAAATACAGTGATGTAAAGATATTTACTTAAGTTTTGGGAATTTGAATAATTAGATATTTTATTTAAATTTATCAATAAATTACTCAGTTCATTTAATTTAAGACTTTCGCTGTATTTATTATATTCTGATTGTGGTTATGTGCATTGGTTTGTATGAGTGGACACGATCTTATTGAGATCCTAGTGTGAACCGTTGGTTCAGTGATGGTTCACTCACACTTTTGAATCAGCTGGAATTGAGGTGTGACAAGTGAAGTACATGGGATTAAGGAATATCCCATTAGATTAAAATGGGATTTTTACAGCTGTTACAATTAAGGATTGTTTGGATGCAATGGAGTAGGATAAGATGTGATCTTATCTCATATCGGTTGTTGTGGAATTGTTACAGCTGAAGATGGCTAGGATATGGTGGAGGTTTAAAAGGGATTGCTACATCTGTTACAAAGATAGATATTTACAAGAGATAAGATATGATCTTATCTCATGTGAGGTGTTATGGAATTGCTACAGGTATTACAGCTAACTCTTAGGTATAGTTGCAGTAACAATAGGTTGTTCTCTACCAACCTCACATGAGATAAGATCATATCTTATCTGATCTTATCTCTTGTAAATATCTATCTTTGTAACAACTGTTATTAGTAACTCTTAGGTTTAGTTGCAGTAACAATGGGCTGTTCTCTATCATCCAGGTCTTTTTAAATCTTCCCCTTGGGTCTCATGCCATCAAGTTCCAGTGGGTCCACTATCAGAGGTGGGTCTCACATCAAATGGAGGGTGAGCAATATGGGACTATGTATTGAGGATTAGACTCCCTATTTAGAAGACCCAATTCCAAGGTGGAGATGCAAAGTGGCGTTAGATGGGGCCCACATTCATTGTAATTTGTTCTATAAATATGCAAAGCCATTCTACTTTCATGCATTGACATAGAAAGAGTATTGACTCGCAAGGAGAGATGGCAGCTTCTTCTCGTAGCATTTGTTACTTTTTGTACTTGACAACCCTAGTGATCGCCGGAATCTTAGTTTCCGGCAACAAAATCACGACACAGGAAGAATGCCAAGGTGATGTTCAGGGTTTATAGACCCAATGCATGAAATTTGTTCAGAAGTCAGGGCCAGTGAGCGATCCGACGACGAGCTGTTGTGATGTTGTCAAGAAGACCGATGTAGCATGTATGTGTGGTAAAATCCCTCCCTCTCTAGAGGAAAAGATGAGCAGTGAGAAGCTACAGCATGTTGCACAGTACTGCGGCAACCCTATTCCTCCTGGAGTCAAATGTGGAAGTAAGAAGTCTTTTACCTCTACTTTTCATTTAGATTTTCTATGCTTTGCTTTGTTTCTCTTCTTAAAAATTAAAACTAGAGAGAGAGAGAGATGGGATTTATATCTTTGGTCATTGTTAAATATTTTTCTTCTTATTATTCACGGGTCTCTTGTTTCGGGAAACTTGAGAGCAGTTTTTAAATTTTCAATGGCAAACTCTATATTTTCTTTCGTGTGAATTTCCATGAACAACTTAAGATCTGAAGGGACTAAATCTAATAATATTAGCAATGAGAGGATGAAAATCCCATTCTTTGCATGGAAATAGTGTTAGTAGAGGGGTTGTATCAATTAGTACTTCACTAGGAAAAATAACTATTACTAAAAAGGCAAAAAAAAAAAAAAAGATCTAATACAACATCATTTTATAGAGATGCTTTTTCTGTGTTTGAATCTATATTTACTCTAACATTTTATTTTTTTCTATTTCAGGTTAGATATGTTCTTAAGGCAACAAGTTCAGAGGAGGGGAATAAAACGAATCATGTGGCTTGTTTTGGAATAAATTTAGTTCTTTAAAATTTCTGATATTGTATGGGCTTACCTTTATACACCATCTTCCTCTGATACTTGTTACTCTGGAGAAAATTGTGTTTATTTTGCTATTGGTCATGCGTTTCTGCATGCAAATAAATCGAATTTTCAAACAAGTGAGTTGAACCAAGATTCAAATCAATTTCGGAACCATATACCTAGATCATAGATGTGCCTGATACAAAATCCTAATGGGTCATAAATATGGATTGGTAATAGGATTATAGATGTGCCTGATACATAACCTTTTAATTAAGAAAGAAGGGAGCGAGAGGGAGGCTATGGTTTTTTACTCTCCCCCTCCCCTTGCTCTTCTTTGTGTGTGTACTTTTGCGAAGGGTTTTGTGTAAACCCTAATGTGAGAGTGGTAGTGTGTGTTCCCTTTTATGATTTAACATATGCAACGGTTACAGTGAACAAATTCATTGGATTGCTTAAGGGTTCAAGAGCTAAGATCGTATGTATTCATTGGATTGCTTAAGATAAAAAAGCTATGATCGCATGGAGGAACTACACTTGTAGTTCTCAGATAACCTATTTTGTTTGAAAAATCTTGAATGAGAGAGTATATCAATCCAATCCTCTGATGCATTTAGCATCATTTTTCCTTCACTAGATTCAATCGTCCAATCCCAAATGGTTCAATCCAAAATCAATCGGGATTAATAACAGACCAATTACCTAATTAATGATATAGGAATTTCTTTTTTTTTTTTTTTGGTAGAAATGATATAGGACTTTAAGCCTAGGATTAATAAAAATGGCTTGATGGACATTAATCTAATCCACTCCATATTATTTTTTAATTTTGATCTTAATTTACTCTTTTCGCAGTTTTTCCAATAATTTTAGAGGATTAAGTATCCAAGCATTGCTTTCTTTCATTCTCATCACATTTTTGGAAAAAAGCAAACCAACTAAACGGTTTTATTTTGATTTGAAAATTGAAATCGTAAAGTTATATGGTTTGATTCTGGTTTCAAAAACGAAACTGTTCAAGGCCGATGGTTTGGAACCATTAAAACTGATTAAACCTTTACTGTAAATCTTTATTGCTGAAGATTTATTCGTAAACATAAATCAAAACTATTTTAATGCTTCCACATGGCCCACTATTCTAAATCATTGGTCCACTTTCTTGTAGGATTAAAATTGTTTTAATTTTACTGTTTTCGCTCTCTCCTCTTCCCTCTACTTTGATTCTAACTCTCATTCCTCCCCTTCCAACTGAGGAACGGTTTAAAAACTGAATTAACCAAAATTGGTTAATAATAAGTTTTGGTAGTTAAGCATTTTGAAACCATTTAATAGATGGTTTCATAGTAGTGTTGTCCATTATACAACGAACTGAATTAAATAAGACCATTAAACTGAAACTACAGTATCGTTTGACACCTTTATGAATGAGGATGGGAACAAATATTTCTCCCTCAATGCCGGAGGGATCCGGCCATTTTCAATCTCAAACCCTCCTCCTCCGAAGAATTCTACCTTATATCCAATATTTATTAACTCCATATGCAACATATATTTGCAAAAAGGAAAAATTATTTTAATGCAAAACCGTCTTTATTAGTTAACATCATGTAACCTTGAAAACATCTAACCAAAATAAAAATTAAATTTAAATTTAGTGCAAATAATATGACCAGATTATCAAAATGCCGCTATTATGTGAAATAAGATAAAAACATAATTTAAAAGATTTATATAAATTTATCAGTAAAATATATTTATATAGGCTTCACTAAAACGGGAAGCCAATCATTCGAAGTCCACTTGTAGAAGAAGAAAACAAAATAAACAAATGCAAGCCATGAAGTGGCCAGTGGGGGTGGGGAAGTGGGAACACCTTGCCTACTAGGAACAGGGAGAATCAAGATTCCGTCCCACTAGTCACATTTCGATGTACGATTAAAAAAGAAAAGAAAAAAAAGAAAAAGAAAAATTGCATTCAACGCTTCCACAGACAAATCAGTTAGGCAGTCAACAATCTTTCAAACACGCCGAAGAAACAAGCCAAAATCCATGATTTCATCCCCGTAAGCAGACAGAAACCATTAAGACCGTATAAAACGCAATGAAAACAACAATTCAATCTGAGATCAATCTACAAAATCTAGCACAACAGTAGCAAACAAAGCGACTATAGACTCACCCACCGAATATTATCAATTGATTAACTGATAAAAAGGATGAAAAAAAAATGAGGGTTTTCTTCCAAGCTTACCTCGCAAAGAAAGAATAAAAGGATTCAATGCTCTAGCTTGTCGTCACCGGAAGAACACCGATATACCATTCAAACGGCAGGTCATTGACGTGTGAGATGCTAGAATTTTGGAAGAAGCTCGGCCTTTTTATTTGTTCACTTTCCAAAGCAAAAACAAATAGAGGGTTTACAACTTCTAATTTTGGATTTGGGGGAAATAGGCAGGGTAAAAACATTTAATCTAAATAAGGGTAAATACAACATTTCAACTACCATTAAGAGTAGTTTTGTCCGTAAAATGTCTAGCATTAGCTGACATCATCATTTAACATAAATCAGCTAACGAAGTTGGCCTTTTTGCTATATGTTTTTTGAAATTAGTGGCAGTATGTCTAGTTGTCATAAACTTGTGGGTTGTAGGTGTTGTCGATGGATTCGGTTCAGTCTCCCAAATCAAGCCACGTAGCTAAAACACAAACACAGCGGTAAAGTGGGCGGGATATACCCCAGGGCCACTCTAATGCCAAAGTTAGTGGATTCCAAACACAAACAGAATGGAGCTCTTAGTGAAACACTAGAACTCCTTAGAGATGGGGTTCCTTGAGATACAGGAGCTTTAGTAACCTACTCCTCTTTTGATGAAGCGAAAATTTAGATAAGAGGTTGCACAAGAATTGTCTCAAAGGAACTTTGAAAGGGCTATACCTGGATAATGAGGTCCACTATGGTAGGGGACTCTGTACGGTTTTGGCTTCTTAGCAAGTAACGGGCGATCATGCAGTAGATGAATACTCTTCCCCTCTGTACCTTTGCTTGGAAGTCCTCAGGGTCTTTGCGTGCATACTTTTTAGTCATTTCTTGGATGTCCAATCTCCCATTCTTGAAGAAAACTTTGACCTCTTCTTTACTCCACTCGAAGTGTTCTCAGATCTTCTGAGTGTATTCGCTCCGAAGCAAAGTTTAAAGATCTTCTCCCTGTAAGGGTACATCAGACATACTCTGAATTCTTCCACTGTAGGGCACATCATTGATTCACCAAATCTGAAAACGTGCATTGAGGGGTCCTAGAATTTGGCGACAGCTTTCAACAAACTAGAATAGAGGCACATGTTTTGAAGGCCACATAGGGCTTTGAGATGGTATGGCTTTAAAGGTGAGGTGTCTCTCCCAGAAGAGAACCATTCCCACTTCCTAAGACCTTTGTTAATGTTGTCGCACAGCTGTCAAACAAAAGTCAGTCTTGTACATCACAAAAATAGTAAACTAAGGGTTCAAGTCCACAATAAAATGTTCATACAATTGAGTTGTCTCCCACTCAGGAGTGCATAAACATGAATATTTGAATGCATTCTAATAAATCATGTACAATTTTACTGCATATTATAGCTATGTCTATGCACTAAATCCCAATAGTCAAACAAAATACAATGAAGATGAAGGCCTAGCTAGGCTAACAAGAAGCTGTCTACATGGTCGACCATGGGAGGATCTTGGTATTGCTCATATAGAGTGACTGATCCTTAAGAGAGGATGCCAACTTTTGGGCAAAGAAACATGGACCTTGGAATTTGGGACATCATCGAATGGATGGACGACAAATGAATTTCAGTCGAGCTATAGGATTATAAATGTGTAAAATGACCTGCTCACGAGAGATAGTGCCATACAAATTTGCTCACAAAGGAAGGAGGCCAAAGATGTAACTCTGGGAATCCGTTGGATTAAAGAACGGGAGAAGAGTTTTGTCCATAAAAGGATTTCTTTCCTTGATAATGATGAGAAAACATGACCATTTCGCTGATACTAAGTCTGATCAGATTTATGAGGTTCAAGTTTTCACAAACTATCGAAGTTCGAGCCCCTTTTTCTCTCTTTTTTCTTTTTTTTTTTATTTTTTTTATTTTTTTTAAGGGGTAGAACTAAACATAGTACTTCTTTACCTGATCCAAATTTGTCAAATATTGCAATTCTTCACCATTAAGGTCGGTCAACGGTATAGCCTTGCCTGGGAGGATTTCTTTGACAACAAAAGGTCCGCTCCAGTTTGGACGGAACTTACCCCTAGGGTCATGTATGGGAGCCCTTGCTCTTTTAGCACCAGGTCTCCAACAACCAAATGATGAGGATGTACTTTCTTGTTCAAGGTGGTAGAAATCCTCTATTGATACTTCTTTGAATTATCTGCACCCCTCATCTTTTTTCATCAATAAAATTCAATTCCTCATATCTCGCTCGCCTCCATTCGGCCTCAGAGATCTTAGATTCTATAAGGGTCCTCAAGGAAGGGATCTCTAATTCAATGGGAAGAACAGCCTCCATACCATAGACTAAGGAGTAGGGAGTTGCTCCTGTAGATGTCCTAACTGAAGTGCGGTAGGCCCATAAAGCATAGGGAAGCTTCTCTGCCCAATCTTTGTTAGTTTGTGCCATCTTCTGTAGGATAACCTTGATATTCTTGTTAGCTGCCTCGACCGCCTCATTTGTCTGTGGGCGATAAGGAGAAGACCTATGCTGATTGATATGGAATTTCTCACACAAGTCTTGAACCTTACCCCTGAAATGTGTACCTTGATCAGATATCGGATCCTGAAGCATGTCGTGGCGGAAAATGATGTACTCCTGTAAAAACTTAACCATTTTGTTGGTCGTAAGCTTGGCATAGGACTGTGTTTCCACCCACTTCATGAAATAATCTACGGCAACCAGGACAAATTCATGTCCATTGGATGCCTTAGGGTTTATCTTCCCTATTACATCTATACCCCAGGTTGAAAATGGCCAAAGAGAACTCAAAGTATGCAACTCCGTTGGGGGCACATGGATAAGATTGGTAAATATCTGGCACTTGTGACACCTTTTCACAAAGTCGACATAGTCTGCTTCCATTGTGTTCCAATAATACCCCAAGCATAGGATTTTTTTAGCAAGCATCTTGGGATTCATGTAGGGTCCACATATCCCTTCATGGATCTGTTCAATAACATTCCGGGCCTATTCCTCATCGACACAAACCAACTGCACTCCATCATAAAACCTCTTATATAAAATATCTTCACATAATATGAACTGGAAGGCATGTCTCCTCAGGATTTTCTTCTCTCCTTATGTCGCATTTGCAGGGTATTTAGACTCCCTGATGGAATCTACTATAGGGGAGAACCAAGATTGACCATCTGCTGTCAGTGCATTGACCTCTTCATCCATGTATGCTGGCTATATCATTCTTTTGATTATCAAAGGTTGCATCTTCTCCTTTGGATTACCCCCAATCATTGATGCTAGTATTGCCAATGCATCAGCGTATTGATTTGTATCTCGAGGGAAGTATCCAAATTCTATCTCTTTGAATTTGTAGGCCAAGACCTGAGCCCAATGTTTATAAGGTATATGCTTTTCTTCTCTCATCTTACAATCTTCGCTGACTTGATAGATAATGACTGAAGAGTCTCCATACACTTTCAACTTTTGTATACCAAAGGACAAAGCCGCTCGGAGCCCTCTCATATAGGCTTCGTACTCCTCGATATTGTTGGTGCATTCAAACTCCAAGTAGAAAGACAAAGGTATGAAGACACCGTCAGGATCGACTAGAAATACCCCGGCTCCATATCCTCGATGGTTTGCCGTGTCGTCAAAGAACATTACCCAAGTGTCATCTCCTAGTTCTTCCTTAACAGTGGAGACTTCTTCACCAGGAAATATGTCCTCCAATTGTTTAAGATTTCCTTCAATTGAGATAAACGAAAAATGCTCAGTGATTACATTATCTTTAATAGAATTTTGGTTCATGTAGGTAATATCAAACTCCGAAAGCAGCAACAACCACCTTGCCATTCTCCCTGTCAATGTCGACTTCTCAAAAAGGTATTTGATCGGGTCCTTGTGGGAGATGAGAACAATAAGATACAAGAGCATGTAATGTCTCAATCTCCTCGTCACCCAGACCAAAGCAGTGCATGTTTTCTCCAAAGGAGTATAGTTAACCTCACAGCCCGTGAACTTCTTGCTCAGATAATACACAGCCCTCTTAGTATGTCCATTTTCATCATGCTGGGCAATCATGAATCCCATTGACTCTTCCAAGATAGACAAATACAGCAGAAGTGGTCTCCCAGGGGTTGGTGGGACTAAAACTAACAGATTAGTCAGATATGCCTTGATCCTATCGAAAGCCAACTGGCACTAGGGATTCCAAGTTTTTGGCTGTCCTTTTTTAATAGCTTGAAAATAGGTTCGCAGATGGCTGTCAAATGTGCTATGAATCTATTTATGTATTGCACTCTTCCTAAGAATCCTCTGATCTCCTTTTCTGTTTGTGGAGGAGGCATTTCAGATATAGCTATGATCTTGGTAAGATCAATCTCTATACCCCTCTCACTCACCAAGAAGCCCAACATTTTTTCTGCAGTTACTCCAAAAGCACACTTCTGTGGGTTCAGCTTCCATATGTATCATTTTTTCCATTCAAATAATGTCCTCAATGTCGTGAAGTGATCCTCCTTGGTAATTGACTTCACAATCATATCGTCTACATATACTTCAACCTCCTTATGGATCAAGTCATAGAGGACAGTGGTAGCCATTTTTTGGTAAGTGGCCCCAGCATTCTTAAGCCCAAATGGGATTATTGTATAACAATAAGTACCCCAATCTGTAGTGAAAGAAGTCTTCTCTTTATCTTCTGGTGCCATCTGTGAGGACAATGGAAAATCGACGTGATCCTCCTCGGGATGGAAATGTGTATCCTGTATCGATGAAGATCAATTTGTTCTGTTGGAGTCGCCACCTAGATTAAGGTATAGGACCTCAAAAAATGTAGCCTCACCCTAAGGTAAGACTTCTATTGACTCGTGACCCAATGTATCAGTTCTTTGGTCTGCAAGAGATCGGGTAAGTATTCAGGGTACGGTTATGGGAAGGTGTTAGGCACCCAAACCGCTCGATAAATATCGGCCTCCTAAACTTTTCTTAAATTCTAATTTTGACTGTGCTTGGTCAACTGGATGACTAGGGTTCAATGGGGGATGTCCTAAACCAAGTTGCTAAGTTATTTTAACCTAGGGTTCAGCCAATCATGTTTTAAAGCAAATAAACAAGCAAATGTAATATACAATATTATACAGTGAACCGGACCAAAGATGGTTCGGTCTTGGACTGAATCTGAGACGTGTAAGACATCTCAAACTGCCTACGTATTCCAATCCTGGAAATCAAGTCCAAAAACGTAGTTCGAAATTGGGTTGTGTGATTAAAGAATATGAAAGTGATTTATGCATTTTCTTCAATTAGATTTTTAGTTCAAGTTGAAGTTTATGCTGGATGTATGGTTGATGGGTAGCTTTGTACCGTATTTGGAAATCC
Organism: Protea cynaroides; assembly: GCA_028583415.1. Lineage (NCBI taxonomy): Eukaryota > Viridiplantae > Streptophyta > Magnoliopsida > Proteales > Proteaceae > Protea > Protea cynaroides. The sequence goes on along the minus strand of CM053273.1, from coordinate 32,378,043 downwards.
CAAATTGCCTACGTATTCTAGGGTGTGCCCTAGAAATCAGGTACGACGTAGTTAGAAATTTGTGAGAGTCGGATTTGGAATGTGTACCAAATTCCTTCCATTTTTGTCAATAGGATCTAGGGATGAGACCTAAATTCCTACCATTTTTATTTGGGATGTGTACCAAATTCTTTCTATTTTTGTCAATAGGATCTAGGGATGAGACCTAAATTCTTACCATTTTTATTTGGGATGTGTACCAAATTATTTCTAATTTTGTTAATAGGATCTAGGGATGAGACCTAAATTCCTACCATTTTTAATTGGGATGTGTACCAAATTATTTCTAATTTTGTTAATAGGATCTAGGGATGAGACCTAAATTCTTACCATTTTTATTTGGGATGTGTACCAAATTATTTTTAATTTTGTTAACAGGATCTAGGGATGAGACCTAAATTCCTACCATTTTTATTTGGGATGTGTACCAAATTATTTCTAATTTTGTTAATAGGATCTAGGGATGAGACCTAAATTCCTACCATTTTTATTTGGGATGTGTACCAAATTATTTCTATTTTTTCTCTTTCCAAGACAAATATGGTAGGTGAAAGCATTCCAATTATAGCAGTGATAGTATTCCAAATATAACAGCATGCATCCAAGTATGGCAATAAGCATGTGGCAGACAGATGCGGCAATAAGCATGTGGCAGACAGATGTGGCAATAAGCATGTGTAGCAGACAGATGTCGCAATGAGCATGTGAAGCAGACAAATGTAGCAATGAGGATGTATAGCAGACAAATGTAGTAATAAGCATTCCAAACATAACAAATGAACATCTAAAAACATAGCAATATGTGAGTATGTGAGTTGTCAATCACATGGTGACGATGATGATGATGGTGATGACGATCAGATGGTGTAGATGATGATTAGATGGAGTGATGGGCAGATCAGATGGTGTAGATGATGATCAGATAGTGTGAGATAGAGTTTTGATGATGATCTAATTTGACGGTGATGACAATCTGATCTGGTGGTGAGGATGATCTGACAGGATGATGGCTTGATCAGATGGTGGAAATGATGGTTTGATGTGATGGTGAGATGGTGGCTTGATCTGATCAAATGGTTCTATAGATGCTGAGCAGATGGTAGGGATCATGATCAAAAGGGTAAGGATCAAATCAGTTGGTAAGGATCATGATCAGATGGATAAAAATCAAATCATATGGATCAATGGTTCAGATTGAGCATTAAAATTATCATGATCACATGGTCAAGATCAACATATTAAAATTATCATGATTGACGTTCAACATCAACACATTAAAATGATCAATGGTCAAGATCAACACTTTAAAATTATCATGATTGACGATCAAGATCAATACATTAAAATTATCATGATCAAAATCAATGCCCAACCTATGGTTTATATTGATTAAATCGATGATCAACATACAAAACAAATATGATTAAATTATTGGAATAACAAGCAAGGGTTCAAGATGGGTACAGCAGATCATAGAGTAGGGTGCAGGTGATTCAGGGGAGTTGTGACAGGTAAGAGTGAGGATGAGGTATTGAGTTTGCTTGGGTGTTGGGTTTATGCATGGGATAACAAGGTGTATTGGGTTTGGTTTCAGCATGCACAGTTGCATGGAGGGTTGGGGTTGAGGACAGGTGTAGTGTAAGTAGCATGGCCAGGTATATGGGATTGGGAAGGGAGTTTAACAAGTGGTGCTATATGGGATTAAGTGGTGTTGCAGCAAATCAGGATGGAGTGTAGTGGTGAGGCTAGGCGTTTGATGTGGCAGGAGAAAAAATTGGAAGATATGCCATGCAGGTGTGGGTATTGAGTAGAGGTGGTTTCAGATTGTAGGGGATGGATGAGGCAGCTTGGTTGGTGGTGCTACAATTCCAAAAGAAAAAAAAAAAAAAACCTACCTCAATGTACGTCTCTCTCCTCCTCTCCTTCTCTCTTCTTCTCTCCTTTCAATCTTCAAATTCTTTTCTCCACTCCTTCTCTCTCTCCCTCCCCAAAACAGAAAATTCCTCTTCTTCACGTCCCCTCACCTTAATAATATTCTTCTTTCCTTCTTCTTCACTCAATCTTTTCCTCACTCTCAATCTTTCCTTTTTCCTTTCTTTCCCAATTTTCCCAAAATAGAAAAAAAAGCTCTCTCTCTCTCTCTCTCACGTCAATCTCCTTTCAATTTCTCTTCCTCTTCTTTCCTTCTTCTTCACTCAATCTCTCACTCTCAATCTTCCCTTTATTCTTATTTTTTCTTTCCTTCTTCTTCACTCAATCTCTCTCTCACTCTCAAACTTTCTCTTAATAGAAAAATTCCTCTCTCTATCTCTCAATCTCTCAATCTCTCAATCTCTCTCTCAATTTCTCTTCCAATTTTCCCAAAGAAAAAAAAAAAAAACTCTCTCTCTCTCTCTCTCACGTCAATCTCTCCTTTCCTCTTCTTCCTCTTCTTTCCTTCTTCTTCACTCAATCTCTCTCTCACTCTCAATCTTTCCTTTTTTCTTTTTTTTTTTTTTTTTTTTTCCTTCTTCTTCACTCAATCTCTCTCTCACTCTCAATCTTTCTCTCAATTGAAAAAAAAATCCTTCTCTCAATCTCTCAATCTCTCAATCTCTCTCTCAATTTCTCTTCCAATTTTCCCAAAACAGAAAAAAAAAACTCTCTCTCTCTCTCTCTCACGTCAATCTCCTTTCCTTTTCTTCCTCTTCTTTCCTTCTTCTTCACTCAATCTCTCTCTCACTTTCAATCTTTCTCTCAAATAGAGAAAATCCCTCTCTCTATCTCTCACGTCTTTCTCACTCTCAATCTCTCCTTTCTTTATTTCCTTTTTTATTATTTTTCTTTATTTTATACTTATATCTTATATATTTAATAAATATCATATATTATACTAATATACATAGACATAATATCATATAATACAATATATATAATATATCATATAATACAATATATATAGTACAATATATATGACGCACATGTACATACTTGGACCAAATTGATTTGGTTTGGACTGGTCTGAGTTGGACTAAACTGGGTTGATCTGGGTTGGGCCAAGACTAAACTGGATTGAGCTAAGTTGACTGGATTGACTAGAATTCATTGGGTTTTCTCTCTCTATCATTTCATGGGCTATTTTCACTGTTATTTCGCACGAAATTTTTTGTTAGCCTCTATTCCAAGTTTTCTATGTTCACTTTGTAGAACACTAAAAATGAGGAATATCGGAGCTTGAATCACCTCATTTGGAAGTAAAATGGTCAACTTATGAATTTTTGAAGTTTAAGCGGACCAATTATCGATAATTTGATTGACCATTCTGCATGAGATCCTTCGGAGGCTTCAATCGAAAATATTTTACGTTCACTTTGTAGAGCACTAAAAATGGAACATAATGAGACTGGAATCACCTGATTCGGATATGGAATGATCAAAATATGAATTTTTTAATATTAAATGACCATTTCCATATGTAATTTTGCATGGGACTCTCCGGAGACTTTTACCCGAGATTTTTTACGTCCACTTTGTAGAACATCATGAATGAAGAATAATGGTCTTGGAATCATCTGAATCCGATGTCGGATGATCAAGATATGATGATTTGAAATTCAAACAATCCAACTTAGGATAATTTGCATGAAGGCCCCTGAGATTATTTATAATAATTTCAGAAACCTCCCTTATATGTATCATCCGACTAAAATGGTCATATCTTCCTCATTTGATATCGGAATTGAGCAATTCTGGTCTCGTTTCGAAGATAATTCTATGACCTATGCATCCATGCAAAATTATAACCCATGACCTTGCTGTGGACCCATTGAAAACTTCCTCAAATTCACAGACCCATTGAAAACTTCCTCAAATTCACAGTCAAAAATCTAAACTTTCAATCATCTTTCTCTTTTTGTTGTCCACACACCCGCAGGACTTTGTTTAGCTGGGATGGAAAAAATGGGGTGCTTACAGATGCCCCTCTTCGGCCGAGATTATTGGCAATTGAGGCCGAAGACAAAAGTGGCCCATTTTTGTATTATTCTGCACTTGATCTGGATTCTAACATTGCTCCCTTGAATTGATGCTTTTTTTTTTTTTGACACAGTACAACAAAAAAATGTAGATGTCAAGCTCCTTGAGTAGCGACCTTATTAGGTCTATGAGTTTGGCTCAAGACCGCTCATGGTGTAACTGTAACTGTCAAGCTTCTTGAGTAGCGACCTCATCGGGTCTGTGACTTTGGCTCAAGACCGCTCATGATGTAACTGTAACTGTCAAGCTTCTTGAGTAGCGACCTCATCGGGTCTGTGACTTTGGCTCAAGACCGCTCATGATGTAACCTTTAGATGTGTAGCCTTTGGACCGAATTTGGGGTGTCCCAAATTGCCTACGTATCCTTTGGGATTTCCGTCCCTCCGGAATCAGGTTCAGCGTAGTTCGGGCTAGAGCTTTCTTCTCTTCCCATGATCTTTCATTCTTTCTCTTTCTCTTTTTTTTTATGTTTTTTTTTATCATCATGTTCTCTTTGTGCTTTCATTTTTCTTTTGCTGATCTTTCATTCTTTTCTTTGCTTGTATCTTGTTCACTTTTTCATTCTTATTCTGCTTTCATTCAGTCTTCTTTCTTCTCTGTACTTTCACCTTTCTTTCCTTTTTTTTTTTTCATTTCTCTTTTTCTTTTTCTTCTTCTTTTCAATTCCTTTCTTCATCTTTCTTCATTCCCAAAATGGGTTGAACTTTCCATAAATATTGAGGTAGCCACAATGGGGCTCAGCATCTGCACTTTGTCCACTAACATTGCTCAGAATCCAAGAGGAACTAGCGATCATGATTTGATCGACTTTCCTTGACTTGACTTAATCTAGACCGAGAGAAACATGTTTCTTCTCTTTGAAAGGCAATTTTGATATGTTCTGCATTCCTGCCAAATTTATATGGGTTTCACTTTGATCAAAGGGCAATCAGGTCTTTTTAATGAGGGGCAAATGATGAAAACGACTCAATTTTATTTCATTTTTTTTCAAATTTGTATGAGTCATCTTTCTCTTACATTCAAATTAACTCAGCTAGATTTTCAAACAGAGGGCTAAACTAAACTCATGATGTTTGGATAAATGGGTGATTTTGCCCCAGTGTCTAAGTTCAATTTTGCACACATTGATAGGCAGACGACTTTTGAGTCATCACTAGAAATAACCTTAAGGAGATGCAACCCTACACTAATCTTTAGAAAAAACGTCAAAGAATGCTTTCTCCTCTCGGTATCATTCAGATAAAAAATAAATTTCAACAAACTATGCTCAGATGTTGAATCAGTTGTAACCATGTTTGGGCCCAAATCCTTTAAGTTTGTATACAAGTATGACGATGAAGGTCCAGATGGACAGATAAGAAACTGTCCAATGGGTCTGCCATTGGGAGAGTGTTTGGTTGTTTATGTAGAATGGCTTGATCTCCACTAGGCGATGCCATTTTATTGGCTAGCAACAAAGGACTATGGAATTCTTGGACGCCGTCAAAATTATGAATGACAGATAGATATTCCAGTCAGATTTATTGAACAATATTTATGCATAACAAAACGACATGTTCATAAGAAACGATACCATAAAATGTTGTGACATTTGAAGTAAGGGCATGTAACGTAGACTCTGTGGAAGACCGTCAGATTGATGGACGGGAGAGAGAGAGAGAGTCTTTAGCAGAAAAGAAAAAATCGTCTGATGACAACAAAGTGATGAGACCACCCCCTGTATGGGCGGGATGTAGTGACCAATATCAAAAATCCAGCTCAACACACAACGTGAACCACAACAAATGATCAACTCTCCAATCAGGTTCTAAGAAATGGTGTCTATATGTCATTATACGAGAACCAATTGTCTTATTACTCTATAACTGAACTCGTCCATCCGTAGGGCTCCAAAGGAGTTGCCCAATGTACATGCCTTGTAATCAAACTCACTCATCATTAGTGTTTCAAAGTAGTTGCTTCATGTCTATGCACCAAAGTTGAACTTGTCCACCATCATTGTTCCAATGTAGTATGCTAACCAACCTCATTATTTTGTATAGCTCTTTCTTTTTTTTTCTTTTTTTTTTTGTTTTTGAGCTCATCTTTGACTTTGAGGTTGATCTGTTGCATGTTTTATGTCTGTAGACTTCATGCACTTGTAGAAGACTTGATCACTTGGATTGATGTAAACTTGATAATGCCTTGTGTGTAAACCCATTCTTGTAAAACTAAATGAACCACTTGTATGAGTCTGTAAATGTTCTCTACTTTTAAGGAATATCCCAAAAAAATTCTTTCTATAAATCAACCAAATGGGATGACATTTTGATGTTCCAACTTGTATCTTTGAGAATGCTTGCATGACTTCAACGTAATTATCTTTAACTTTCATGTGTGTTGTTGAGCTTTCATTTCTCTAAAGGCCGATGAAGTAGAAGTTCAAGTTGTGACCCATCATCTCAATCGTCATCAGAGTCAGAATTAGCAACGGACATGGAAGAGGAAGAAATATCAAACTGGGAAGGAATGGATTGGAAGTAGTAAAGCACTGTTGTTGATGTATCAAATGAGATAATTATTGTTCATTTTTTCAGAGCATTTTGGACTGGACTTCACTTCCTCTTGTATCTTCAGAGCATTGCCGTTCGACGAAGAACACATTACCGCAAGTCAACGGTAAGTACTTAACTTCCTCTACATTAAGTATTCTAGAATGGTTAGTTATAATTGGATCAATACCATGCAAAGTAGGTAGTGATCTAAACCCTATTTGCCGTCAAACCCTAAATTAGTCGTAAACCCTAGATTTAAGTTCTAAGTCGAAGATCATCGAGGCTAGGACTTGAATGGAGTTGGAAACAACTCTAACTCAGTATTCAGACCTAGAATGTGTAGGAGAAAACTCTAGGATCAATAGAGGGTGACCGACGGAAGGCAAAAATCAAGCGTATGGTCTTCCGAAGACATACCGGTCGACCATACCGGTCGCACCATATGCGATCGGTACTGAGACCAATACCTCCCAGGGACTGGTCTATGGGGACCGGTCGACCATATTGGTCACAGGTTTCCCCACAGTACTGCGACCGGTACCTGTGACTAGTATACTCTGTGAGAAGTGTTTTGACCTTGTAGGTTTTCTGATCAACGTAAACCTAAGGAAAAACTATTCTAATTAAACCTAACGTTGTGTAGGACCATGTGATAGCACGTTTGGACCTTGTGACGTGGAGAAAACTATCAACCAAGCATCAGGTAAGGGAATCAGACCTAAACCCTAATAATTTAACAATAGTAAACCGTTGTTAATAATTATGGTTCTGTGGATTGGTGTTTGTGCATTCTTGCATGTGATCTTTTACTTTCAGTTATTATTATTGTTCATGCATACTTGTTATGCTAGGTTGTGACTGTTAGGCATGTGATTGTTTTCGTTGGTGTGTGGAATGGGAAGGACTGGAAGTCTGGGATCATTCCTCACACTAGCACCTTTCGTATCGTTCTGTCATAGCATGCTTGGTGCAGGTAGGGTATCAGGGGGAGGAAGTGGCACTGTGGTCTCCGGCCTGGCCACTAGACTCTAGCTCTATCTCTATACCGTAGGGAGCTGCGCCGGGACAGGGCCTACTGTGATGACATATAGGATTGGTTAGTTGCGAGCCTAGTTTGTAAGCCCTCGCCAATAGGGGCTTACGTGTTGGTATGGGTAGAGTATCTGGGGAGGTGTTGGCGGTGTTTGATCCGAACGCCTTAACTCTATCTCTATTCTATAGTGGGTGCAAGTGGGACAACAGTGGTGTTTGATCCATTGGGCGGGTTCACACACTCGTGTATAGAGATGCGGTGGCCGCCAATCCTTTCTATAGCACATTGCAAAGTTAAAATCAGACCATGATGTGAATGTTACTCATGCATATGTTTGTTGCATTGTCTGATTATCTTATTGAGCTAAGTTGTGAGCTCACCCTTGTGTACACACTATTTTTAGATGTTGATGCAGGTTATTTGGTAGAGGACTATATGAACGCTCCGGCGTATGGAGGCGTGGCTGCATTGGATGTACAAACAGGAGAGGACGAGCATGATGCTTCTTGTGAGTGCCCTTTCTGCGTGTACCTTTAGAATTTTATTTTATTTATTTCAGTTATTTTTCTGTTGGAAATACAGTGATGTAAAGATATTTACTTAAGTTTTGGGAATTTGAATAATTAGATATTTTATTTAAATTTTTCAATAAATTACTCAGTTCATTTAATTTAAGACTTTCGCTGTATTTATTATATTCTGATTGTGGTTATGTGCATTGGTTTGTATGAGTGGACACGGTCTTATTGAGATCCTAGTGTGAACCGTTGGTTCAGTGATGGTTCACTCACACTTCTGGTTCAGCTGGAATTGAGGTGTGACAAGAGAAGCATATGGGATTAAGGAATATCCCATTAGATTAAAATGAGATTTTTACAGCTGTTACAATTAAGGATTGTTTGGATGCAATGGAGTAGGATAAGATGTGATCTTATCTCATATCGGTTGTTGTGGAATTGTTACAGCTGAAGATGGCTAGGATATGGTGGAGGTTTAAAAGGGATTGCTACATCTGTTACAAAGATAGATATTTACAAGAGATAAGATATGATCTTATCTCATGTGAGGTGTTATGGAATTGCTACAGGTATTACAGCTAACTCTTAGGTATAGTTGCAGTAACAATAGGTTGTTCTCTACCAACCTCACATGAGATAAGATCATATCTTATCTGATCTTATCTCTTGTAAATATCTATCTTTGTAACAACTGTTATTAGTAACTCTTAGGTTTAGTTGCAGTAACAATGGGCTGTTCTCTATCATCCAGGTCTTTTTAAATCTTCCCCTTGGGTCTCATGCCATCAAGTTCCAGTGGGTCCACTATCAGAGGTGGGTCTCACATCAAATGGAGGGTGAGCAATATGGGACTATGTATTGAGGATTAGACTCCCTATTTAGAAGACCCAATTCCAAGGTGGAGATGCAAAGTGGCGTTAGATGGGGCCCACATTCATTGTAATTTGTTCTATAAATATGCAAAGCCATTCTACTTTCATGCATTGACATAGAAAGAGTATTGACTCGCAAGGAGAGATGGCAGCTTCTTCTCGTAGCATTTGTTACTTTTTGTACTTGACAACCCTAGTGATCGCCGGAATCTTAGTTTCCGGCAACAAAATCACGACACAGGAAGAATGCCAAGGTGATGTTCAGGGTTTACAGACCCAATGCATGAAATTTGTTCAGAAGTCAGGGCCAGTGAGCGATCCGACGACGAGCTGTTGTGATGTTGTCAAGAAGACCGATGTAGCATGTATGTGTGGTAAAATCCCTCCCTCTCTAGAGGAAAAGATGAGCAGTGAGAAGCTACAGCATGTTGCACAGTACTGCGGCAACCCTATTCCTCCTGGAGTCAAATGTGGAAGTAAGAAGTCTTTTACCTCTACTTTTCATTTAGATTTTCTATGCTTTGCTTTGTTTCTCTTCTTAAAAATTAAAACTAGAGAGAGAGAGAGATGGGATTTATATCTTTGGTCATTGTTAAATATTTTTCTTCTTATTATTCACGGGTCTCTTGTTTCGGGAAACTTGAGAGCAGTTTTTAAATTTTCAATGGCAAACTCTATATTTTCTTTCGTGTGAATTTCCATGAACAACTTAAGATCTGAAGGGACTAAATCTAATAATATTAGCAATGAGAGGATGAAAATCCCATTCTTTGCATGGAAATAGTGTTAGTAGAGGGGTTGTATCAATTAGTACTTCACTAGGAAAAATAACTATTACTAAAAAAAAAAAAAAAAAAAAAGATCTAATACAACATCATTTTATAGAGATGCTTTTTCTGTGTTTGAATCTATATTTACTCTAACATTTTATTTTTTTCTATTTCAGGTTAGATATGTTCTTAAGGCAACAAGTTCAGAGGAGGGGAATAAAACGAATCATGTGGCTTGTTTTGGAATAAATTTAGTTCTTTAAAATTTCTGATATTGTATGGGCTTACCTTTATACACCATCTTCCTCTGATACTTGTTACTCTGGAGAAAATTGTGTTTATTTTGCTATTGGTCATGCGTTTCTGCATGCAAATAAATCGAATTTTCAAACAAGTGAGTTGAACCAAGATTCAAATCAATTTCGGAACCATATACCTAGATCATAGATGTGCCTGATACAAAATCCTAATGGGTCATAAATATGGATTGGTAATAGGATTATAGATGTGCCTGATACATAACCTTTTAATTAAGAAAGAAGGGAGCGAGAGGGAGGCCATGGTTTTTTACTCTCCCCCTCCCCTTGCTCTTCTTTGTGTGTGTACTTTTGCGAAGGGTTTTGTGTAAACCCTAATGTGAGAGTGGTAGTGTGTGTTCCCTTTTATGATTTAACATATGCAACGGTTACAGTGAACAAATTCATTGGATTGCTTAAGGGTTCAAGAGCTAAGATCGTATGTATTCATTGGATTGCTTAAGATAAAAAAGCTATGATCGCATGGAGGAACTACACTTGTAGTTCTCAGATAACCTATTTTGTTTGAAAAATCTTGAATGAGAGAGTATATCAATCCAATCCTCTGATGCATTTAGCATCATTTTTCCTTCACTAGATTCAATCGTCCAATCCCAAATGGTTCAATCCAAAATCAATCGGGATTAATAACAGACCAATTACCTAATTAATGATATAGGAATTTCTTTTTTTTTTTTTTTTGGTAGAAATGATATAGGACTTTAAGCCTAGGATTAATAAAAATGGCTTGATGGACATTAATCTAATCCACTCCATATTATTTTTTAATTTTGATCTTAATTTACTCTTTTCGCAGTTTTTCCAATAATTTTAGAGGATTAAGTATCCAAGCATTGCTTTCTTTCATTCTCATCACATTTTTGGAAAAAAGCAAACCAACTAAACGGTTTTATTTTGATTTGAAAATTGAAATCGTAAAGTTATATGGTTTGATTCTGGTTTCAAAAACGAAACTGTTCAAGGCCGATGGTTTGGAACCATTAAAACTGATTAAACCTTTACTGTAAATCTTTATTGCTGAAGATTTATTCGTAAACATAAATCAAAACTATTTTAATGCTTCCACATGGCCCACTATTCTAAATCATTGGTCCACTTTCTTGTAGGATTAAAATTGTTTTAATTTTACTGTTTTCGCTCTCTCCTCTTCCCTCTACTTTGATTCTAACTCTCATTCCTCCCCTTCCAACTGAGGAACGGTTTAAAAACTGAATTAACCAAAATTGGTTAATAATAAGTTTTGGTAGTTAAGCATTTTGAAACCATTTAATAGATGGTTTCATAGTAGTGTTGTCCATTATACAACGAACTGAATTAAATAAGACCATTAAACTGAAACTACAGTATCGTTTGACACCTTTATGAATGAGGATGGGAACAAATATTTCTCCCTCAATGCCGGAGGGATCCGGCCATTTTCAATCTCAAACCCTCCTCCTCCGAAGAATTCTACCTTATATCCAATATTTATTAACTCCATATGCAACATATATTTGCAAAAAGGAAAAATTATTTTAATGCAAAACCGTCTTTATTAGTTAACATCATGTAACCTTGAAAACATCTAACCAAAATAAAAATTAAATTTAAATTTAGTGCAAATAATATGACCAGATTATCAAAATGCCGCTATTATGTGAAATAAGATAAAAACATAATTTAAAAGATTTATATAAATTTATCAGTAAAATATATTTATATAGGCTTCACTAAAACGGGAAGCCAATCATTCGAAGTCCACTTGTAGAAGAAGAAAACAAAATAAACAAATGCAAGCCATGAAGTGGCCAGTGGGGGTGGGGAAGTGGGAACACCTTGCCTACTAGGAACAGGGAGAATCAAGATTCCGTCCCACTAGTCACATTTCGATGTACGATTAAAAAGAAAAGAAAAAAAAGAAAAAGAAAAATTGCATTCAACGCTTCCACAGACAAATCAGTTAGGCAGTCAACAATCTTTCAAACACGCCGAAGAAACAAGCCAAAATCCATGATTTCATCCCCGTAAGCAGACAGAAACCATTAAGACCGTATAAAACGCAATGAAAACAACAATTCAATCTGAGATCAATCTACAAAATCTAGCACAACAGTAGCAAACAAAGCGACTATAGACTCACCCACCGAATATTATCAATTGATTAACTGATAAAAAGGATGAAAAAAAAATGAGGGTTTTCTTCCAAGCTTACCTCGCAAAGAAAGAATAAAAGGATTCAATGCTCTAGCTTGTCGTCACCGGAAGAACACCGATATACCATTCAAACGGCAGGTCATTGACGTGTGAGATGCTAGAATTTTGGAAGAAGCTCGGCCTTTTTATTTGTTCACTTTCCAAAGCAAAAACAAATAGAGGGTTTACAACTTCTAATTTTGGATTTGGGGGAAATAGGCAGGGTAAAAACATTTAATCTAAATAAGGGTAAATACAACATTTCAACTACCATTAAGAGTAGTTTTGTCCGTAAAATGTCTAGCATTAGCTGACATCATCATTTAACATAAATCAGCTAACGAAGTTGGCCTTTTTGCTATATGTTTTTTGAAATTAGTGGCAGTATGTCTAGTTGTCATAAACTTGTGGGTTGTAGGTGTTGTCGATGGATTCGGTTCAGTCTCCCAAATCAAGCCACGTAGCTAAAACACAAACACAGCGGTAAAGTGGGCGGGATATACCCCAGGCCACTCTAATGCCAAAGTTAGTGGATTCCAAACACAAACAGAATGGAGCTCTTAGTGAAACACTAGAACTCCTTAGAGATGGGGTTCCTTGAGATACAGGAGCTTTAGTAACCTACTCCTCTTTTGATGAAGCGAAAATTTAGATAAGAGGTTGCACAAGAATTGTCTCAAAGGAACTTTGAAAGGGCTATACCTGGATAATGAGGTCCACTATGGTAGGGGACTCTGTACGGTTTTGGCTTCTTAGCAAGTAACGGGCGATCATGCAGTAGATGAATACTCTTCCCCTCTGTACCTTTGCTTGGAAGTCCTCAGGGTCTTCGTGTGCATACTTTTTAGTCATTTCTTGGATGTCCAATCTCCCATTCTTGAAGAAAACTTTGACCTCTTCTTTACTCCACTCGAAGTGTTCTCAGATCTTCTGAGTGTATTCGCTCCGAAGCAAAGTTTAAAGATCTTCTCCCTGTAAGGGTACATCAGACATACTCTGAATTCTTCCACTGTAGGGCACATCATTGATTCACCAAATCTGAAAACGTGCATTGAGGGGTCCTAGAATTTGGCGACAGCTTTCAACAAACTAGAATAGAGGCACATGTTTTGAAGGCCACATAGGGCTTTGAGATGGTATGGCTTTAAAGGTGAGGTGTCTCTCCCAGAAGAGAACCATTCCCACTTCCTAAGACCTTTGTTCATGTTGTCGCACAACTGTCAAACAAAAGTCAGTCTTGTACATCACAAAAGTAGTAAACTAAGGGTTCAAGTCCACAATAAAATGTTCATACAATTGAGTTGTCTCCCACTCAGGAGTGCATAAACATGAATATTTGAATGCATTCTAATAAATCATGTACAATTTTACTGCATATTATAGCTATGTCTATGCACTAAATCCCAATAGTCAAACAAAATACAATGAAGATGAAGGCCTAGCTAGGCTAACAAGAAGCTGTCTACATGGTCGACCATGGGAGGATCTTGGTATTGCTCATATAGAGTGACTGATCCTCAAGAGAGGATGCCCACTTTTGGGCAAAGAAACATGGACCTTGGAATTTGGGACGTCATCGAATGGATGGACGACAAATGAATTTCAGTCGATCTATAGGATTATAAATGTGTAAAATGACCTGCTCACGAGAGATAGTGCAATACAAATTTGCTCACAAAGGAAGGAGGCCAAAGATGTAACTCTGGGAATCCGTTGCATTAAAGAACGGGAGAAGAGTTTTGTCCATAAAAGGATTTCTTTCCTTGATAATGATGAGAAAACATGACCTTTTCGCTGATACTAAGTCTAATCAGATTTATGAGGTTCAAGTTTTCACAAACTATTGAAGTTCGAGCCCCTTTTTCTCTCTTTTTTCTTTTTTTTATTTTTTTTATTTTTTTTAAGGGGTAGAACTAAACATAGTACTTCTTTACCTGATCCAAATTTGTCAAATATTGCAATTCTTCACCATTTAGGTCGGTCAACGGTAAAGCCTTTCCTGGGAGGATTTCTTTGACAAAAAAAGGTCCGCTCCAGTTTGGACGGAACTTACCCCTAGGGTCATGTATGGGTGCCCTTTGCTCTTTTAGCACCAGGTCTCCAACAACCAAATGATGAGGATGTACTTTCTTGTTCAAGGTGGTAGCAATCCTCTATTGATACTTCTTTGAATTATCTGCACCCCTCATCTTTTTTCATCAATAAAATTCAATTCCTCATATCTCGCTCGCCTCCATTCGGCCTCAGAGATCTTAGATTCTATAAGGGTCCTCGAGGAAGGGACCTCTAATTCAATGGGAAGAACAGCCTCCATACCATAGACTAAGGAGTAGGGAGTTGCTCCTGTAGATGTCCTAACTGAAGTGCGGTAGGCCCATAAAGCATAGGGAAGCTTCTCTGCCCAATCTTTGTTAGTTTGTGCCATCTTCTGTAGGATAACCTTGATATTCTTGTTAGCTGCCTCGACCGCCTCATTTTTCTGTGGGCGATAAGGAGAAGACCTATGCTGATTGATATGGAATTTCTCACACAAGTCTTGCACCTTACCCCTGAAATGTTTACCTTGATCAGATATCAGATCCTGAAGCATGCCGTGGCGGAAAATGATGTACTCCTGTAAAAACTTAATCATTTTGTTGGCCGTAAGTTTGGCATAGGACTGTGTTTCCACCCACTTCATGAAATAATCTACGACAACCAGGACAAATTCATGTCCATTGGATGCCTTAGGGTTTATCTTCCCTATCACATCTATATCCCAGGTTGAAAATGGCCAAAGAGAACTCAAAGTATGCAACTCCGTTGGGGGCACATGGATAAGATTGGTAAATATCTGGCACTTGTGACACATTTTCACAAAGTCGGCATAGTCTGCTTCCATTGTGCCCCAATAATACCCCAAGCATAGGATTTTTTTTGCAAGCATCTTGGCATTCATGTAGGGTCCACATATCCCTTCATGGATCTGTTCAATAACATTCCGGGCCTATTCCTCATCGACACAAACCAACTGCACTCCATCATAAAACCTCTTATATAAAATATCTTCACATAATATGAACTGGAAGGCATGTCTCCTCAGGGTTTTCTTCTCTCCTTATGTCGCATTTGCAGGGTATTTAGACTCCCTGATGGAATCTACTATAGGGGAGAACCAAGATCGACCATCTGCTGTCAATGCATTGACCTCTTCATCCATGTATGCTGGCTATATCATTCTTTTGATTATCAAAGGTTGCATCTTCTCCTTCGGATTACCCCCAATCATTGATGCTAGTATTGCCAATGCATCAGCGTATTGATTTGTATCTCAAGGGAAGTATCCAAATTCTATCTCTTTGAATTTGCAGGCCAAGACCTGAGCCCAATGTTTATAAGGTATATGCTTTTCATCTCTCATCTTACAATCTTCGCTGACTTGATAGATAATGACTGAAGAGTCTCCATACACTTTCAACTTTTATACCAAAGGACAAAGCCGCTCAGAGCCCTCTCATATAGGCTTCGTACTCCTCGATATTGTTGGTGCATTCAAACTCCAAGTAGAAAGACAAAGGTATGAAGACACCGTCAGGATCGACTAGAAATACCCTGGCTCCATATCCTCGATGGTTTGCCGTGTCGTCAAAGAACATTACCCAAGTGTCATCTCCTAGTTCTTCTTGAACAGTGGAGACTTCTTCACCAGGAAATATGTCCTCCAATTGTTTAAGATATCCTTCAATTGAGATAGGCGAAAAATGCTCAGCGATTACATTATCTTTAATAGAATTTTGGTTCATGTAGGTAATATCAAACTCCGAAAGCAGCAACAACCACCTTGCCATTCTCCCTGTCAATGTCGACTTCTCGAAAAGGTATTTGATCAGGTCCTTGTGGGAGATGAGAACAATAAGATACAAGAGCATGTAATGTCTCAATCTCCTCGTCACCCAGACCAAAGCAGTGCATGTTTTCTCCAAAAGAGTATAGTTAACCTCACAGCCCGTGAACTTCTTGCTCAGATAATACACAGCCCTCTTAGTATGTCCATTTTCATCATGCTGGGCAATCATGAATCCCATTGACTCTTCCAAGATAGACAAATACAGCAGAAGTGGTCTCCGAGGGGTTGGTGGGACTAAAACTAATAGATTAGTCAGATATGCCTTGATCCTATCGAAAGCCAACTGGCACTGGGGATTCCAAGTTTTTGGCTGTCCTTTTTAAATAGCTTGAAAATAGGTTCGCAGATGGCTGTCAAATGTGCTATGAATCTATTTATGTATTGCACTCTTCCTAAGAATCCTCTGATCTCCTTTTCTATTTGTGGAGGAGGAATTTCAGATATAGCTATGATCTTGGTAGGATCAATCTCTATACCCCTCTCACTCACCAAGAAGCCTAATATTTTTCCAGCAGTTACTCCAAAAGCACACTTCTGTGGGTTTAGCCTCCATATGTATCATTTTTTTTTTATTCAAATAATGTCCTCAATGCCGTGAAGTGATCCTCCTTGGTAATTGACTTCACAATCATATCATCTACATATACTTCAACCTCCTTATGGATCAAGTCATGGAGGACAGTGGTAGCCATTTTTTGGTAAGTGGCCCCAGCATTCTTAAGCCCAAATGGGATTATTGTATAACAATAAGTACCCCAATTTGTAGTGAAAGAAGTCTTCTCTTTATCTTCTGGTGCCATCTTTATCTGATTGTAGTTTGAAAAGCCATCCATAAAAGATAACAGTGCATGTCCAACGGTGTTGTTGACCAATTTATCAATCTTGGGTAGTGGGAAGTCATCCTTAGGGCTTGCTTTGTTCAAATTTCTATAATCAACACATACCCTTAATTTACCATCTTTCTTTGGGTTGATGACAATATTGGCCAACCACTCAAAGTAATGGACCACTTCAAGGAATCCGACATCCAGTTGCTTCTGGTATCCTCCTTGACCTTCAAAGCCCACTCTGACCTCAATCTCCTCAACTTTTGTTTGTAGGACTTTAAACCAGGCATCAAGGGAATCTTATGTAGGACCATCTCAGGGTCTATTCTCGGCATATCCTCATAAGACCAGGCAAAGACTTCTTGAAATTCTTGGAATAACCTCAACCATATTAGCTGTTTCTTCCTCAGTTAAAGTTATCCCGACTTTGATCTCACGGGGCTCTTCAGTTGAGCCCAAATTGACCATTTTGAAATCCTCTTCGACTGGTCGGGCCTTCATTTCTTTTGAAGCCTTGATAGATCGCATTAACTTAGGAGAAGGTTCATCATTCTCATCATTATCCAAGTCAGAGTTAGTGTAATCGACATGAATGGAAGTAGAAGAAGACACAGTATAATCAAAAGCAAAATTTTCATTGCTAATAGAAGAGGTGTCTACAAGATAGGTGGTCCCAAGCAAGACATAATCAACACTAGAAAATATTTGTATTTCATCTAAACTTGTACTAGGCACAGACATAGCCAAATTGTTCAAAATACATGACTCATTAAAAAAAACAAAATGATCTACACAACTCCAATGATAACCCCATCAAAAGGATGAATAAGCTGGTGTGGACCCAAATCCTTGTTCTCACTTTCCTCGATGATGGCCAAAACTCCCTCGTTGTCGAATAAGCTGTCGACATCCACGAACTTTGATCTCGTCTTTGTCGCATCACTTTGCCTCTAAATCCTCATCAGCTCCAGCTCTACCCAGTTAATATCACAGTTAAAGAAGATCTCAAAGACAGGAACTCGCCGTTGAAGGTGTATGTCATACCATGGCTCAGGGAAGCCACAGAACGAAAAGTCTGACCCTTCCTTGACGAAGTATCCATTAAGAGTTGTAGAAAGTGAGATCTCTTCTTCACTATGAATCCCATCAAAGTGAAGGCTATGGATCTCTTGATCCGACCATTGTTGCTGCCATGTCCTACTACTGCTGCTGCCTTTTCTTGGAAAGACTGAAAACTACCTACTATTCTTGCACTTTCTTTTTCGAGCCTCAAAAAATGTTCATCAGCTCTCCTCCGCTTCTGGTTGATCAGGGCCAGGTCTTCCCAGAAAGGAAGGTACCCTAGTCCAAATCTGTTCTCATTTATCATTAGAAAAAGCACATTGATGTCCCCTTGTTGATGCAAACCCAGACCCATTCCTGGGAAAAAAGACATGTTAAGCAATAAATTAAATACAAAATTGAAATTCTTACCTAAGGGTTTTAACTGTGCTATTGCCAGGATTAAACTGATCTAGAACCCACTCAATTGCACCCCTATACTATCCTCTGAACTGCTGTTTCCCATTGCCAGGGCATTAACCATATCAGAATCGGCATACACTGTCACCACCACCCCTTTATATTGGAATCTGACCTTCTAATGCAAGGACGATGTGAGGACTCCTTCTTTGTGGATCTAAAGCCTTCCCAAAAGCAGATTGAAGGAAGCAGGTATCTCCACTACATGAAGCTTGACGTCAAACATAGCAGGACCCACCTTAATCTGTGCATTAAGTATTCCACTGATGGCCCTCCTAGTACAGTCATACGCCTTAACACAGTGTATAGAAGGCCTAAGCTCTGCCTCACTGAACCCGAGATGCTTAAAAGTGCTCAGAGGGAAGACATTCAATGTTGAACCTTCATATACAAATACTCTTGGAATCATGTGATCCCTGAGACCGATGGTGATATAAATAGCCTTGTTATGCCTCCTCCCTTCATCAGTGAGGTTGGTGTCGCCATACATTAAGGAGTTAACAGCATGAAATCTGTCACACCCCAATTCTGCACCATTCAAAATGGTGTGAAGAACCGCTAATAAACCAACGGTTCAACCAGGATCTCTAATAGGCCATATCCATTAAAAATAAAACCATGCACATCCACAACCATAGTCAGAATAAATACACAATAGCGGAAGTCTTATAGTAAATGAACTAAGAGCTCTAACTGTAATAATCATAATTAAAATATCAAGTTATTATTGTATCAATTGAGACATAAATAAATAAAATATCAATTACATCCCTTTATAAATTCAAATAAAATCCTAATAGAATACGCATGAGTTACACTCGCATGAGGGGTCATGCGTATCTATTAAGTCTTCGACTTCCATTGCAGCAACACGCGCATACACCGGAGCACTCATATAATCTTCAACTGTAGTACCTGCATCATCAACTAAAAATATTTGATATCGAGAGGGTGAGCACACATCATGGCTCAGTGAGCAAACAAAACATTGCAACAAACATATGCATGCATTCAGTTCATATCTTTGGTCTGGTAAAGAAGTTTGCAATGTGCTATAGAAAGGATAGGTGGCCAAAGGTCACGTTTATTGATGCCGCACCTCTATACACGAGTGTGTGAAGCCGCCAAAAGATAACGTTTATTGTCGTTCCACATGCATCCACCATGGACAATGTAGACGCAAAGGTCACGTTTATTGCTGTACCCGTTGCCCATACCAACAGGTAAGCCCCTGCTGGCGAGGGCTCGCAAACTGGGCTCGCAACTAATCAATCCTAATGCTAATCAGTGTATCCAAGGCCTCACCCCAGCATCCCTCAATACGTCCATAGAGATAGGGCTACGGCCCCCCGATAGAGTCAGAGACTACACGGTCCGAGACCACCTCCCCTCATACCCTACGACGTAATAGTTCTGCTATGGTAATGGCAATACGACGACGTCAGTGGATAAGACATGAGTTAGAGATAGAGCTAGAGTGTTGAGGCCCCGCCTATGACACCTCCCCCTGATACTCGCTCGCATCAGGCACACCAACCACATACATACATCCACATGCCTATTCCTATCATCATCATCATCATCATGTTATAAATGATAATTTAAATATGCATGAACAGTAATAATAAAAATATTGGATGACATGTTGAATGCACATAACAAGCATACACGCATAGAATCAATCATGGCATTGGACTCAAGAATAAAATAGTTTATTATTAATCAATTAGTTTAGGTCTTGTTCCCTTACCTTTGCTTGATCGTAGGTCCTCTTTCAAGCTTTAAGAATCAACTAAATATCAATATTATATCACTAGAAGACCTAATCAAGTCGATAGAATTTAATTAGAATTAATTTTAATTTTAAAAGCATGATGTTAATTGGGGGTCGATGCCAGGGTCGGAGGTTCCATCGATCCTAGGTGCTACCACCCAGATTCTGGACTTCCCGAACACTGGGGGTCGATTGTTAGGGTCTGGTAGGGTCGATTTACCATCGACCCCCCATACGACTTCCTGTGGGTTTAGTCAAATTTTCATCCTATAGTCTATTCTTTCGTGTTTGGGGTCCTATGGCTTGCTTCTACAATCCATTCCACACATGTTCTATGGTCTAAAACCGTAGTTCATTCACCTATATGGTTTTTATGATTATCTCCATGGTTTTCCATGAAAACCTAACCATGGATGGATGATTTGGGTTTCTCCTAGATCATTCCCTCTTCACTATCTATTCTAAGGTCTGTGGAATTACATGGAGATAGTATCCATACCTGAGAATTAGGCTGGTTTCTCTGAAGCCTTCTCTTTGATCTTCTTATCCTCTTTCCTTCTCTTTTCTTTCTCTTCTCCTTCTCTTCTCTTTCTCTCAATCCAATTAGGGTTCTAAAAGGAGTGAAAGAGGCTTAGGGACGTCCTATTTATAGAGTAGAAACTCCCAAAATAATTCCCATTGAGATTAGGAAAGAATCCCATTGAAATTAGGAAAGTTCCTAATTCATAGTTTCTGTCGACAGACTGGGGGTCAATGAGGGGGTTAGAGATCCCGTCAACCCCTGGTTCTAAAATCTTCGACCCCTGATTAAAAACTCAGGGTCTGACTTTCTATCTTGGGGGGTCCGACCCTGCCTAGCTGGGTGTGCGACCCTCCCCCAATTTTTAGTATTTTTGGGTTAGTTTAATACCTGGGATCGCGATCTCCCTCACGTACTTGATACATTTGGCTCAACCATGATGGGTAGACCTGGTTCAAGGTGGTAAGACCGGATTAATTTTATACGGGTCTTACAAGATCCCCCAACCATGTTTGCTAGCTCAGTACAATTAGTAAAGACTAGAACTTGGATGCTAGCTAATGATTTTAGAACTACGTCCCTGTGTGCCTTGGATGCCATAAATAACCCCTAAATTGACACATTAGCCTGTGTCTTTTTCAACTGCTTCAAAATAAGGTTATGGGGCTCAGGAGAAGTTCACCTTGTCTCTCGCCAACTGTTCGGGATTATCAATTGTCAGGTTTACAGGCTTGAAGGTCTTTCCACTCTGGGTTTCTGCTACAGGCTTGTCATCATACCCAGAGATGTAAATCTCCATGTTACTAAAATCTTGGATCGCGTGGGCTACCTCTTGTGCATCCTCAATGTATATGATCAAAGGTGCTCCCTTCTTAGTCCTTGCTATGGAATGCTTAGTCTATTAAGGGAAGACCACCTCTAGATCATACTCTGGTTCTTGCTTGATAGCCACATCCTCGGATGATTCCTCATACTTGTTTTGGTACTTTCAATTGTAAACAGGTGAAATCGAAGACGCTCCATATTCATCAGAACTCTCAAAATGTGAAGAATTGTAATGACCATCTTCTTTCTCTTCTATAAAGTTGACAGAGTGGGTAGGGAGAGGATTTTTTTCTATAGATGCTGGTCGATTCTGAATGGCAAAAGTTCTTGATTCTAATGCATCTTGAATCGCTTCCTTTAAGGCGAAGCAGAACTTTGCGCTATGCCCAGCCTGGTTGTGAAACTTGCAGAATCTGTCTTGTCTAAAACTTGTTGGGAGAGGATTGGGTAGTACCATCGGTCCAGGGGGGCTTTAGCTGACCAGCCTTCATCAATTTATCCATGATCAACTCTCTTGGTAAACCCAGCTCTATATACTGTTTGCTTGCACTCTAATTCCTCTGAGCATAAGGAGCTTCAATCAATAACGGGGTTGAAGAGGCCGCTACCACACTCTTGGTCTAGGAAAAAGAATTTGCACTAGACGCTTTGGAAAAATTATTTCTCCTGCTTGAGCTGCCCTCAGATATTACCTTATCACCTTTATGCAGGAGGTCCCCATGGTTGATTGCATCCTCGATTTGTTTCCAGCGGCGATTAAGGTCTGGAATGTGGTGATGCCTTGTTCGAAGGTAAAGGTTCTTATATGGATTAGCCAACCCTCTCATCATCATGGTGACTTGCTCTCTCTCAGAAGGTCTGTTCTAGATTTGTGCAGCAATGGCCCTGAACTTGGCCAAGTAAGCAGTGAATTCTTCTCCAGGCAACTGCATGATTGTTTTTAATTGCCTTCTGTGGGTTTCCACTTCAGTGTTATAAGAATAATGCTCTTCAAAAGTAGTTGTAATGTCTACCCAGGACTTGATTTGGGAGGGTTTCAAGTACAAGAACCATTTGTGAGCCCCACTAAATAAAGAGAACTGAAATGCTTGGCCTAAGTGCTCATCTGTGAACCCCCTCCCTATCCTCAGGATACCAGTAAATGATCGAAGATGGGTAGTGGGGCAACCTAATCCTTCAAATTTCTCTAGAGGCCATTTGAATTTATCTAGCAGCTTAACCTCTGGAAAGTAATTCACTCCCTCAACATCTATAATCTAATCTTCCATTCCTTTCATTCCTCTAAGTAGATATTCTACAATGTGAAATCGACTCAAGATAGCTGAACCGATCAACTGTTTATCCACCTCTGACTGCTTACTAGAGGAAGGCTCTTGAATCACTATCTGGAGCTGAGTAGATGCATTCTTGGGGGTGGTGAGACCATTGCCTCCCTCAGGTGAGGCTGCCGCATTGGAGGCTGACTGTGGCCCAATATTCATATTTTGCTTCACCAATCCTACCATAGCGTAAACTGTTCATTCCAAACTGGTAATTCTGGTGGTCAAACTAGTGATTGGATCCTCTAGGGGCCCATGATGATCTTCTATCTCATGATGATCTTCTATTTCCTCTGTCGGACTAACTAGCTCTCTAGGATATCCCCGGGTTGATTGAAGATTGGGGACTCTATGTAGTCTCCTAGAGGTGGGATCCCTTACCCAACTGGATGTTATGTTTCAACTCTCTTGAAGGTAACCGGAAATATGGAACAGGGTAACAAAGGTCAGACTCTAATGGATAGGGAAAACCAAGAGTAATGAACATGGATGCATCAAAGATGACTCAATCAAACAAAGTTAATTCCTGTTTAAGAACTCCATTAGGTTAGTCCTTGCCAATTCCAGTGATTCAGAATAATCCCTTGATTGGCCTTCAGCAAGAGGGTATCTGTAAAACAGACTATCCTCTGACTAAAACTCCAGCCAAATGAACATACCAAAATCATTGGATTTGGGAGGGATTTACCATTTGAATGGACGTGCATAGGATATCAAAGAATTTTGATTCAATCTTGAACAAATAAATGATTGCTCCACCAGTGACCACCCACGTTAAGCGAGGTGAAACTCAACACCCCAACGTAGGTACCATGGGTAAAGACAACACTTAGGTGTTCAAGGGTGAATCAAGCATACAAGTGTCAGTAATGTGATAATGGGACATGACAAGGCTACCTTGACAAGGATAAGAATGTCTATCACCGTATGTACGATGAGTCAAAGACACCTACATCCCTTTATATACCCACATAGCAGCGGGTACAGGCCAAGGTTGGGGCCCGTTTAACTGACCACGAGGTTTGTAACAAAAATAACCAATATCTCGAGAACCATGGTATCACTATACCATAAAAATAGTCAGCGAAGCATATACAGTACACCTAATCAAACAAGGCTACAAGCATGGGTGTTTGCAACTTCTACACCTAACTACAATACAAAGCCCCAAAATGTAAGTTTATGCATAAAGAGAGAGGGATAAGGATTTACAATCTGGAGTCTGGCATGAATCCTCAGTGGAGCCGCCATTGTGAGGACCAGGGAAAACATTTGAAAATTTAAATCCTCATTTTTAAATTTGAATTTAGCATATAGTTGAAGTTATCTACCCTCATTACACTCAAACTGGGATCTAGTGTAAGACCCGCACTCCATGAACCCGATCTAAACCTTGAATTCATGTCGTAACAGGTCTTCCAATCATCACCGGGCCAGACGGGACGAGCGGATGACAACCAGGTATGAAATCAGACCAAACGGACCAAATTAGGTATGAATTAAGTCATACCGGTCGATGGTAACGATCTTGGTACCGGTCTTGGTACCGGTCGACCGGTATAGCCTGCGCAGCAGACTACGAAGATCCAAAAACGGATCTCTGTGCGTCTCACATTCCAAATTCCGAACCCTAGGACTTTCCTAATGCTAGGAGATTTTCCTAAACCTAATCTTAGCCTATATAAAACCCTCTAAACCTCCTAGAATTCCTTACATTGATCCTCACAAACCCTAGAGAGGAGAAAGGAGATTGAAGAAGGAGAAGGAGCTAGGAAGGAGAAGGAAGAGCCGTCATTGCCGTTCGACGAAGAACATCTCACCGCAAGTCGACGGTAAGTGCTTAAACCTTCTTCTACTCTATGAACTCTTGTAGGGTGGGTTGTTATTGAATCCATGCCATGCAACGTGGGTATTGACCTAAACCCTATGTTGCCGTCAAACCCTAATTTGGTTGGTAAACCCTATATTCGAGTTCTAGGATGAAGACCATCAAAACTAGGACTTGAATAGAGTTGGAACAATTCTAACTCAATGCTCAGACCTAGAATGTATAGGAGAAACCCTAGAATCAATAGGGGATGACCGACAGAAGTCGAGAAACCGGATGTATGGTCTTTCGGAGACATATCGGTCAACCATACCGGTCGCAGGTTTCCCCACAGAGCTGCGACTGGTACTGCGACCGGTACCTCTCGGGGACTGGCCTGTGGGGACCGGCTAACCATACCGGTCGTAGGTTTCCCCACAGAGATGCGACCGGTATCTGCGACCGGTCAGCTCTGTAAGATGTGTTTGCCATTGTTGGTTTTTTCGACCAACGTAAACCTAATCTAACTAAACCCTAATATCGTATAGGACCTTGTGACAGCACGTTTGGACCTTGTGACGTGAAGTGGACTATCAAACAAGCATCAGGTGAGGGAACAAGACCTAAACTAACTGGTTAATAATAAACTATTTTTATTTCATGAGTCCAATGCAATATTGATTCTATGCGTGTATGCTTGTATGTGCATTCAACATGTCTTCCAATATTCCTGCTATAACTGTTCATGCATATTTACTTCTGTTTATTACAACATGATGATGATGATGATGCTAGGAATAGGCATGTGAATGTTTGTGTATGGTTGGTGCTTGATGCGAGCAAGTATCAGGGGAGGTGGTCTCGGTCTCAGTGGTCTCTGACTCTGCCGGGGGGCCTTAGCTCTATCTCTAACTCAAGTCTTGCCACTGACATCGTCGTATTGCCATTACCTTAGCAGAACTATTATGTTGTAGAGTATCAGGGGAGGTGGTCTCGGTCCCAGTGGTCTCTGACTCTGCAGGGGGGCCTTAGCTCTATCTCTATGGACGTATTGAGGGATGCTGGGGTGAGGCCTTGGATACACTGTTTGACATTAGGATTGTTTAGTTGCGAGCCCAATGTGCAAGCCCTCGCTAGCAGGGGCTTACGTGTTGGTATGGGTAGATTATCAGGTGAAGTGTGATGGGGACGTCAATAAACGTTAATCTTTGGCGGGCCTCAGCACTTTAGCTCTATCTCTATTCCATAGTGGGGTGGATGGGGACATCAATAAACGTTAACCTTTGGCGGGCTTCACACCTGTGCATAGGGGCAAGGTGGCCACCAAACCTTTCTATAGCACATTGCAAACTTATACATCAGACCATAGATATGAATTAAAAGCATGCATATGTTTGTTGCATTGTTTTGTTTTGCTCACTAAGCCGTGATGTGTGCTCACCTTTCGAATTCGAATATTTTTAGTTGATGATGCAGGTACAATAGTTGAAGACTATATGAATGCGCCCGCATACGGGTATGCTGCTGCTATGGAGGCTAAAGACGTAGTGGAGATGCATGACTCCTCATGCGAATGCAACTCATGCGTTTTCAATTAGATTTTATATTTTGTTGAACTATTAAGGGAATGTAATTGATACTTTATTTATTTATGTCTCAGTTAATACAGTATAATTGGATATTTTATTTATGATTATCACAGATAGATTCTCAGTTCATTTAATATTAAAGACTTCCGCTATCGTGTATTTACTCTGATTATTAAATGTGGATGTGTATGGTTTAAGTAACACGAACACAGCCTATTGAGATCCTGATTGAACCGTTGGTTATTTAGCGGTTCATCACACCATTCGGATTAGTACGGAATTGGGGTGTGACAACTTGGTATCAGAGCTCTCAAGCCCTGTCTATTAACCGATATACTTGCACAAAAGCCATGAACTGAGATAGGATAAAATTTAAAAGCTTTAATACAAACATACCATAAGCACCTGTGTTGGTTGAGACAGAACTTAAACAAGACAATAATGTACATATAAAGGGTGGAACCATATGTAAACACTGACAGAGAATGAAAATCCAAATTTACCCTGATAAACAAATAATATAGGGTACGATATATAAGTCTGACAGTTAACTAGGTATACAAAGGATGCACATACCAGATTTTAGATTCTCGTACCTTGACAGGATGCCTTCTTGATTCAACCTGTCAATTGGGGTTATAGATATTATTCTTGAATATTAGTCCTGATTATACCAATCTGAGCCACTCTCATGATCGACAACATGAACAGAGATGTGAACTGAATGAACAGTTAAATGTTTAATCATGTTGAGAGTACATCTTTTCGATTTATCCTGATTTATTGATGTACCACAACTTTCTCCAGATTTACTCCTATAGTGCCTTGACCAATGGCATTATATACTTGATAGAACCTATAACCTTGAGGTTAAGAGTTGTAGAACCTCTATTTTCATGTATTTGGACCACCGTGCAACTTAAAGACCTTTAGATGCCGGTTGGATTACCACAATTTACTCCTGATCCTTTAGACCTAGGCTCACTAGATAAAACAAGTGTCCTACACCATACTAGAATTGGAAGAAGAAAGAATGGGAAAAGGAATCCAAAATCGGGTTTAAAAACATGATTCTGGATCATAGGGTGGCACAATTCGACCAAAATATTTGACCCTACGACTGACCTTACCATAAACCCTACGATGGAAAATACAGTATGATTCTCCGAATGATCTAAAAATTTTGAATTTTGGACTGATTAGTCAGATTTTAAATTTAAGAACAATTATATTGATTGCCTCACATGTTCTGTAATTGTTCAGACCTTTTCACCATCAAAACAGGAAATGGCTGGGCGAAGGGCGACTAGACGAAGCCGTAACCCAATTCCACCACCACCACCTGTGGAGGGAAGCAGTCATGAAAATCCAGAAGTACAAGAAAATCTGAATATGGCACCGCCAGCAGCTACTGGCCAGGCAAATCCTATAAACTTGCCACCTCCACCACCGGAGCTGGCAACCGTGGTTATGAACCTAGCGCAACAGCTGCAACAAATGCAAAAAGCACAGGCTCAAATGCAAGCAGCAATGGGAATGATGTTTCAGACAGCACGTGCTACACCAATGCCGACTGGACAAACAAGTGCAGCACCGGTGGGTAACCACCCAGCACCTCAAACACCTCAACCACCAGCTGCACAGATTCCAGTACCAGGTCCTGAAGCAGTTCAGGTTAATTACCAGTATCCACAACCTATGTTTGGGGCATACCCTCAAAATCAAATGGACCACTCCCGACTGGTTGAGCGATTTTTAAAGATGAAGCCCAAGGAGTTTACCGGTAAACCGTCCGATCCTTTATGGCCAGCACATTGGATCGACGAGATGGAGAGGAATTTTTTGATGATGACTATTACAGAAGAAGAGAAGGTATTATGTACCACCTTCATGCTAAAAGGTGATGCACATCATTGGTGGAAATCTACCAGGGCCTACCTATTATCCAAGCATACCCACTTAACTTTGGCCATATATAAGGAGGCGTTCTTTGAGAAGTATTTTCCACGCAGCTTCAGAGATTCTATGGAGAAGGAGTTCCTGAGTTTATATCAGGGACAGATGTTCGTAGATGCATATCAACAGCGTTATGAGGAGCTGTTTTTCTTTGCACCACTCAGCATGCAAGAAGAAGACACTAAGACCCATAGGTTTGTCACGGGACTTAGAGGAAGCATCAGAGAGCATGTTCTAGGTTTGGAGAAGAAAATATATAATGAAGCTGTGCAAATTACTCGAGTTATAGAATCGAGCCAGAAGGAGAGTTACTTCATGCAAAACAGAGGTATAAAAAGGTCAGTTGGGAATTTTTATAATGGAGGGAATAAAAAGACCTTTAAACCCTTCTGTGCTCAAGGCTTTACTGCTGCAACCAAGGCTACTCCCGGAGCCCAACAGCAACAAAAGCCAACTACTGATGGAATAAAGTATTACAACTGCAATCAGGTTGGACATATAGCAA
Source organism: Protea cynaroides (assembly GCA_028583415.1). NCBI lineage: Eukaryota > Viridiplantae > Streptophyta > Magnoliopsida > Proteales > Proteaceae > Protea > Protea cynaroides. The sequence goes on along the minus strand of CM053273.1, from coordinate 32,349,245 downwards.
AGGAATGTCCTAAACCCAGGAGGCAAATACATCAAGGACGCGTTTATGCGGTTACATCTGAGGATGCTGCCGCATCGCCCGACGTGGTCACAGGTATGACTTAAATTTCTGTTTAAAGTTGCATTACATTGTATGAGCATGTAGACTAAGTTAAAATAAATCACAGGTATCGTACCTATAAATGGCATACCCGCCAGAGTACTCTTTGACTCAGGAGCTACTCATTCTTTTATATCTGTGTCTTATGGAAAGAATCTGAATTTATCCATCAAAATATTATACTACAAACTACTTATACGATCACCGATGGGACTAGAAGTGGAGCTAGAAAAAGGATATGGGCCATGTCCAGTCCTTATTGGTGAATAGACTTTGGATGTAACTTTGATCCAACTTGAGATGGCAGACTTTGACGTCATCTTAGGAATGGACTGGTTAGCTCGGTATTCTGCAAACCTATTATGTGCAGAAAAGAAGCTGACATTTAAGGACAAGCAAGGAGTAGAGTTCAGTTTTTTGGGAACCAAACTTCCCCGTAAATGAAAGCTCATCCTCTCTGCATTAAAGGCTAAGAAATTCCTAGAGAAAGGAGGAGTTGGGTATTTAGTATCTGTGGTCGATCTTACCAAGGAAGCACCACGAATGGAGGATATTGATGTTGTACGTGACTTTCCAGACGTATTTCCTGAGGAACTACTAGGACTACCACCCGACCGAGCAATAGAGTTAGTTATAGATCTTATACCCGGAGCCGCACCAGTATCGAAAGCACCCTATCGAATGGCTCCTACTGAATTGAAGGAACTAAAAGTACAGTTACAAGAATTGTTGGACAAGGGTTACATTCGCCCTAGCATATCACCATGGGGAGCGCCAGTATTATTTGTAAAGAAGAAGGACGGTAGTGTTCGATTGTGTATAGACTACCGGGAACTGAATAAATGGACCATCAAGAATCGATACCCATTGCCTCGGATCGATGACTTGTTCAATCAGTTGCAAGGGGAAAAAGTGTTCTCTAAGATCGATCTTCGGTCAGGCTATCATCAGTTGAAGATTAAAGATGGTGATATTCCTAAGACAGCGTTCAGGACCAGATATGGACATTATGAATTCTTGGTCATGTCATTTGGATTGACAAACGCACCAGTAACCTTTATGGAACTTATGAATCGGGTTTTCCACGACATGTTGGATACGTCGGTTATAGTATTTATTGATGACATATTGGTCTACTCTAAGGACAAAGAAACTCATATTATGAATTTAAGAGCTGCTCTACAGCGGTTACGAAAGGAAAAGCTTTACGCCAAATTTACAAAGTGTGAGTTTTGGCTGAATGAAGTTGCTTTTCTAGGCCATGTGGTATCCACTGAGTGAATTAAAGTAGATCCGAGCAAGATCGAAGCTATTGTGAAGTGGGAGGCACCGAAGAGTGTTCCAGAAATTAGAAGTTTCTTGGGTCTAGCTGGTTATTATCGATGATTTGTGGAAGACTATTCTCGAATTGCCGTACATCTTACCAGTTTAACCAAGAAGGGAGAAAAGTTTGTTTGGACTGAGAATATGCGAGAAGAGTTTCCAAACATTGAAGGCTAGATTGATATCTGCCCCGATCTTGACTATTCCGATTCCAGGACAGCAATTTACCTTATACACTGATGCGTCAGGATTGGGATTAGGATGTGTACTTATGCAAGGAGAGCAAGTGATTGCTTATGCCTCAAGACAGTTGAAGACACATGAGAAAAACTATCCCACTCATGATCTAGATCTAGCGGCAGTAGTACATGTTGTCAAGATATGGAGACATTATCTGTACGGGGAGAAGTTTCAGATTAAATCAGACCATAAAAGTCTTACTTATCTATTTAATCAGAAGGAGTTGAATATGAGACAAAGAAGATGGCTGGAATTATTGAAAGACTATGACTGTGATATCCAGTATCACCCAGGGAAGGCTAATATAGTAGCCGATGCATTGAGTAGAAAGGCAAAAATAAAATCTCAGGGAGAGGTTAGCACAACTGCAGCAATGGGTACTATCGGGAAGGTATTCAATCACGGTAATGAACAGTTTGTGATAGATACACCGGATAGGTCAGCCAACCAAGGGTTTATCCATCGGTTTTCAAATATGTTCGCCGCATTAAAGATTATACCGGACATAGTTGATGAAGTAAAGACAGCTATCAAATCAGATCCTTACCTAAGAACAGTACAAGAGGACATCAAAAAAGGTAGGACTATCCCTGAGTTCACCTTGGACGAAGAGAAGGACCTGAAGTACAAAGGAAGGATATGTGTACCTGAAACAGAAAGCTTGGACATTAGACACCGATTGATGAAAGAAGCCCATACCACCATCTATTTAATACATCCTGAAAGTACAAAAATGTATCATGATCTGAAGAAGTTGTATTGGTGGAGGGAAATGAAGACAGATGTAGCTAAATTCGTGTCTCAATGCCTAAATTGTCAGAAAGTAAAGGCTGAACGACAAAGGCTGGCAGGATTGTTACAGTGGTTACCGGAACCAGCATGGAAACGGGACTGCATCACCATGGACTTCGTCACAGGATTACCATTGACTCCTCGAGTAGTTGACGCGGTTTGGGTGATCGTAGACCGTCTGACTAAAACAGCTCGTTTTATAGCTATACGACCTCAGTATACCTTGGAGAGGTTAGCCAAGTTATATGTGGATAATATTCTCAGGCTACACGGTGTACCTGAAAGCATTGTGTCCGACAGAGATCCACGATTTACTTTATGAGCATTTGTGACTGCTCATTTAGATCTGATTTTATCTGAATGGTGAATCTGTATGCTATCCTCTGGAAGTTAATCATCACCTTCTATCTGATGTAACTGCCTTCCATTATTGATGTTGGTAAAACATAGGCTTGAATTTTCTTTTTCTTTTTTTCTTTTTTTTTGGGTATTCCAATGACCTCATTCTTTGATTTTAAGATTGATCATTCATCATGTATCTCTTGCTTGCAGATGATGTACTTTGTAAGAACTTTGGTATTTCCATCTTTTTGGTGGCACATCTGTCCTCTACTCATTTTTACTGATTGGCTGACCTATTGATATGATCTGTTACTAACTAGTGCTTTCCTTGGAATCTTTTCATTGGTAGAACAAATGGCAGCTTCTCCAATACATGTTTCTTGAGAGTACTCTTGTGTCTCCCGATTGATCATTTAAAGCTTTCCCAGACAGGTTGGACCTTTCTTTCTCAAGAGGTCGGGTGGTGTAGAAGTTCAGGAGACGGCTCATCGTTTCAATCATCTTCAGAGTCAGAATTGACTGCACACGTAGAATAGGAGGATGTATGAAACTGGGAGGAAATGTATGGAAGAGACAAGGCACAGAGTTTGAAATCCCAAACGGGTGATTTTTTTTTACTTACAGGGCAGATTGGACTAGACTTGTCAACAAGCATATCATTCTTGGACCTAAACATGGATGACCTATCAAATACCGATAATAGAAAGTTGAAACAACTAGTTCGTCCAAGCGGCTCTAGTTGGGCAAAACGCCTTCGACGACCACCTTCAATCGTTGCGGGAATAAGTTTTCCTTCAGATTTTTAATAGCAGGACTCATCATGCCTCTCTATCAATAGGTGCAAGATACCTACCTTTTAGGGTTCCATACAATTCTTACCTCTTTTTCTTTCAGTTTAGGATCCATTCATAACTGGACTATTGCTTTTTAAGCTCAAGGTTACTTTGGTTCATGCCCCAGTTTGGGTTCAGTGGATTCATCGGTGGACCACTTATAGCTGAATTCAAAATCATTTTGGCTTATGCCCCAGCTTGGGGAGCAAGAGGTATCGCCATTGCACTACACCATTTTAAGTCCATGATTAGACTAGTTTATGCCTTGGCTTGGGGGGTTCAATGGATTTCTTTATTAGACCACTCTCAATTTGGGTCTAAGGTTAATTTGTTCCATGCCCCAGTTTAGGGCATAATGGCTTTCCTCATTAGACCGCATTCAATTTGGGTCCAAGGTCAATCTGGTTCATGCCCCAGTTTATGGATTAAGGGTTTCATCAATGGACCATTCCTGTTATTTTGGTTCCTATCCTAGCCTGGGGCATATCGGATCTCATCTTTGGTCAACCCTACTGCTCGAGAAAATTCCATTCCCTCTCTTTGAACAATGAGAAATATGAGGGCAACTCTTTGGATTCTAGCATTTCCTTGGTCAATGGGGCAGAAATGCCCGAGATGGAACATCACTATCCTAGTTGAAGGTTCATGATTTCTTAATGACTCCAGAATCTGAAATTGATCTTTACTGACAAGCAATGAGGAATGCTTCTCATTCACTATTCCTAACGAGTTATCCTAACTTGTAGCACTGGGCTATGATAGACATAGATCGGGCTCTAATTGATTGAGCCAGAGATTGATTTTGAATCGGTCTCCGATTGATAGAGACAAGATTGACTTTGAATTGATCTCTGATTGATAGAGATCAAGATTGACAGTCATGGACTGGGTTATAATTGCTAGAGGCAAAGATTGCTTGAGTTGGGCTCCGATTGATAGAGGCCAAGGATGACAATCATGGATTATACTCTAATTGCTAGAGTTGATGGATTGATTGAGTTGAAATGACTATAACTCTCTTCGATTCCTTCATGAAATGGAATATGGACCAGAGGTAATGGTTGAACAAGCATAAAGGCTAACTCATGCTCAAATTGAGTTCATATGAATGAAACTTTTCTTAGTTCCAACATGAATCGGAACCTGAACAGGAGTTGACGGTTGGACAAGCCTAGGGGCAAATAAAATTCAAATGAATGGAACTCTTCTTAATTCCAACATGAACCAAAACTTGAACCACAGTTGATGGTTGGATAAGCCTAGTGGCTAAATGAATTTAGATGAATGGAACTCTTCTTAGTTCCAACATGAATCAGAACCCGAACCAAAATTGATGGTTGGATAAGCCTAGTGGCTAATTAAATTCAAATGAATGGAACTCTTCTTAGTTCCATCATGAATCAGAACCCTAACCAAAATTAATGGTTGGATAAGCCTAGTGGCTGATTGAATTCAGATGAATAAAACTTTTCCTAATTCTGTCATGAATCGAAACCTGAACCAAAGTTTATGATTGGACCGGCCTAGTGGCTAATTGAATTTAGATGAATCAAAACTTAAACCACAGTTGATGGTTGGATAAGCCTAGTGGCTAAATGAATTTAGATGAATGGGACTTTTCCTAGTTTCGACATGAATCAGAACCTAAACAGGAGGTGAAGGGTGAAAAAAAGCCTAAGGACTAAATGTCTCATCCACTATAACATGATTCAGGAGGTGATGATTGATCCTGCCTAGGGGTTAAACCTTTTTTCAGTTCTGAGATGAACCAAAAATAGTGGTTGAATCTGGGGTTGAATATTTCTTTGATTTTGAGATGAACTGGATGTGATTGAATCTGCCTAGGGACTGAATCTTTCCTTAATTTTGGATGAACCAAAATGATGATTGAACCTGCCTAGGGGCTGAACCTTTCTTCAGTTCTGAGATGAGCCAAAAATGGTGATTGAATCTGGGGCTGAATATTTCTTTGATACTGAGATGAACTGGATGTGATTGAATCTGCCTAGGGGCTGAATCTTTCCTTAATTCTGGATGAACCGAAATGATGATTGGACCTGCCTAGGGGCTGAATCTTTCCTTAATTCAAAGGTGAATACGGAACAATGATTGGATTTGCCTAGTGTCTAAATCTTTTCTTAATTCAAAGGTGAATTGAGAACTATGATTGGATTTGCCTACGGGTTGAATCTTTTCTTAATTCAAAGGTGAATCGAGAACTATGATTGGATTTGCCTAGGGGCTAAATCTTTCCTTAATTTTGAGGTACATTGAGAACGGTGATTGGATTTGCCTAGGGGCTGAATCTTTCCTTCTTTCTTACAAAATTTGATGTTCAATCAAGATCTAGATTCATGACTTCCATTGATTCATTTAGAAAGATAATATGGATGGATCTCAAGGTGGGAGATCAGGACAATTCCCTAATTGTAGGGGCCTCTCACCCTAAAAGGGTGGATATGGTTGCAGTTTGATTCTCTTTTCCAAAGGCATTGAAATCCAATGGAGGAATATTGAGATTCTAGACATCTAGAGGAGTAGAAGTCACATGCACAATCAAAGATGACTCAACCAAACAAGAGTTAGATCCCTTTTAAGGGCGATTGGGTAAACATTATCTAAGTCAATTTAATTGAATTTGATTAAGCCATGTGTTCAGTCTTGGGACCTCATGATTCCAAAATGTATAATCAGTGGTACCAAGGTCTGGCCAATTGGATTACCGAATTCGATGAATTGAAATGGATATATTAATCCGTCGTCCTTATTAGGGATGGTTAGCAAAAGTGGTTCATAGATGAACAAACTAGTAAATTTCTTCTTGACCATGGTATCTAAGTCTTGACAGGGATTTTCTGCTCGTTTTTTGAAATCGACGTGTTAACAATGAAAGATTCGACAAATCGAGTTTACTAAATGGAAGGTGTATAGTGACCGTCTACTATGATGTAGAATAGGTGTATACATACCTCATACTCCCAATGGGAGTTCAAGATGTTCTTCGTGTAGATTCTAACATGTTGACCAATCGAGGACAAAAATGGGCAGAACTTCGACGTCTCGAATATGGATGTCATGGTTAAGCCGATTTTACGGGGTCGGTTCAGGGATGAACCAAAAAATAACAAACATTGGGCTACAATCTCGGTTAGGACAGAAAAGGCCACCTTGACAAGGATGGGGTAACCTATCACCGAAGGCTCGATGAATAATGGGCCCCCAATCCCTTTATATATTATGTTGCAAGGATCCAAGCGACGTGGAGTAGCATAACGCATTCTTAGGCAGACCCAAGAAATGCTAGTTAGAGGCTGCTCGCATGTCGTGGTCTCACAAAGTACAGGCCAAGGCTGTGTGTTTCGCCTAGCGGGCTGCCCCATATGCATGGGACTCGGTTCGGTGACTCGCACGAATGTGTGACAGAACCCATTCCCCCCAAAGCAATATTATACAAGGATAAATATAGTATCCTAAGATCTAGCATCCAATTCACTCAAGAAAAGTTTTCATTTAGGAGTTTGACGTTTATATCCCATGAGGACAAAGATTGAAATCCCTAGTGAAGTCACCATTGTGAGGACAAAGATGGAAATCTTTAGAAGTCGCCACCTAGATTAAGGTCTGGGACCTTAGAAATGTGAAATCTCACCCCATGGTAAGACTTCGATTGACTCATGACCCTTAGATTGGACTTCTGGTCCATCAGAGATTGGGTAAGCGTCAGGTTACGGTTATGGGAAGGGGTTAGGCACCCAAACCACCCGATCGAAATCGGTCTCCTATACCTTTCCTTTGCTAGACTCTATTTGTTAAACCAAACCAAACCAAGTGGTTTGATATCATTGAATCGACTCTGTATCCATCAGATTGCCTACGTATCACGGAATTATTTCGAAAATCAGGTTCACCATCATAGTTCAGGTGTAATTAAAGTTTATGGATGTTATTTATGCTTGTGCATGATTAAATTCTTTGTTCAAGTTGAAATTTATGCTTGAAAGGCTGAGAAATCCTATGGGTTAGGATCTGGATAGTCCATATAGACTGATAGATAGTCCTAGTGGATTTAAGGATAACCCTATTTGGGTTGAAATATGGATAACCCATTCTGGGTTGGAATGTGGATAACCCTATGTGGGTCAAATTGTGGATAAATATCCTAGTGGATCTATGGATAGTCCAAGTGGACTAAGGTTTGGATCCGAATTTGGGTTTCTCCCTAATAGCCTACGTATCCTAGGGTTTGCCCTAGGAATCAGAATCCACGTAGTTCGAAATTGGGTGGATGTCCTAGTGGATCTATGGATAGTCTGAGTGGCCTAAATGTGTGGATCCAAATTTGGATTTCTCCCAAGTAGCCTACGTATCCTAGGGTTTGCCCTAGGAATCAGAAACTGCGTAGTTCAAAAAATAACATGTTCTAGGTTAGAAAGTGAGAACCTGTTCAAGGTTTGGGATTGAGAACCTATTCTAGGTTTAAAGTTTAGAACCTATTCTAAGTTTAAGGTTTACTGAGGGGCAAAATCATCCTAAATTACCCTTTTCATCCTGAATTCTAATTTTGAAAGGTTTGGCAAAGCATTTTTCTTTCTTTATTAAGGCTTTTATTATTCCCATTATGCCCTTCCCAAGAATGTGGGTGTCTAAATGCACGTCCCCACACCTAATATGTTTGCTAGGTGTACAGATATGGCAGTTCGACTAGGGTGTTGCATAAATTAAATTATTGTCCAAAATAGAATATTCTATCTAAATATGGCATATAAAACATTTATGGTAAGAAATTCACATGTAGTAAGATTGTTTAAAATCTCTCAAATATGACATGTATTGCAAATAAGGAAAGGGCCTATATGGTATGATCTAGTATGCTATCTTCTAAGCGTGACAATTTCTAATATGACAATGAGCATTTAAACATGGCAATGAGCATTTAAACATGGCAATGAGCATCCAAATATGGCAATGATCATCTAAATATGGCAATGAGCATCCAAAAATGGCAAGATCTAATATGCAAGATCTAATATGCATCTATATATCAATATGGTAAGTACCAATCATAGAATGCATATATGACATGAATTTTTCAAAAAAATGAAAGATCTTATATGCTATTTTCTAAGCATAGTAAGACTTAGAAAAAAATTAAGATTTTGCTAAAATATGATAAAAATTTATCTATTCTACCAAAAATAGCAATACATGAAATGTGGCAAACATGGTATGCACAATCCAAACAAAGCATATGAATGCTCCAAATATAGTCATTTATCCAAATATGACAGAATTCATTTAAACAATCATTGATGTTATAATGAATGAGACATCAATGAAACTTTTTTTGAAAAATGCAAAATTATCAAAACAAATATATGTTCAATGTTCTTTGAAAAAATTGTAATTTTTATGAAGAAATTTGGGAAGATTAATGTCTTAAAACTATGAAAATTGTGACACAAGGTTTCAGATAATGGACAAAACTATGAACTGTAGTCAGATTTGTCACATTATACAAGAATGACCATAAGTAGGTCTTTCGAAACTCAAATCAAGTTCAAATTTTTTTTCATAGAAAGATGACTTAATATATTATATTTCATATGAAGGATTTGAATCCCAACAAAAAGCAAAAACAGGTCAAAGATATGTCCTAAGACCGAACATGTGCACTGGACAAATCTGTTCCAGATTTTTGACCAGTTGCACCATAAATTCCAAATAAAATTCTATTCTTAATGAAAATTAAATACAGGCATATGTCTATGTATATAACTGTCTGATCTAAAATTTCATTAAGAAAAACAAGTTAAAACATTATATTTTCTTTGTGAAAAATGACTCTTTTCAATCATGCCAATTAGTACATCATGACAGATTCAAAATCAGAGAACTATACACTTAAAAATTGATATCAATTAAAAAAAATGGAAAAAATATGAAACCAGTGCCATTTTTTAGAAGACTTTCATGTCTAAAAAGTTCATGTTAAGTGGATTTTCTGATTATGGTCATAAGGCCTTTGTTTAGAGACTTTTGATGGAGGATTGCATTACATCCGAGAAAAAAAGCAATGTAAAAGACAAATTGTTTGATATATTTCCCCAATTCCAAATGGAACAAAATTTTTAGGATAGTCTTCTAACATATCAGAAAGACACCCATAAAATTTTGGGCTTCAAAATCTTAGAAAAAATACATATGATGTACGTCCTAAGTTTGAACCCTAAATCTGGAATTTTCATAACAGAAAACCACTTAATGAAATTTGCAAAAAACATCAAACATCATTGTATATCATTCAAAAATTCATCATTGAATAGCTTAGACAAATTATAATTCATGAAAAATGTTAGACATAGGCATCCTAACATTAACAAGCATGTATTAGATCATTCATGATTGAGATTTCATGGAAATTAGCCTTTTTCAAGCAAAATTGGCATTCGAGCATTATAACGACCTCTAAATTTGTTTATAGTACTAACCTTGGGCTCAAATCGAGCAAAACCGTTGATGAAGGGTGATTGGAGGTTGTATCAACCCCCTTTGAATGTGAATCCTCCTTCTCCTCTCTTCTCTTTCTCTCTTTTTTTCTTCTCTTTTCTTTCTTTTCTCTTTTCTCTCTCTTTCTTTCTCCCTCTCTCACGTTTTCTCTCTCATGTTTTTCTCTCCCTCACCCACGTTCTCCTCTCTCTATGGTCTGGAAAAAGAGACCATCCTCTCTCTTCTCTTGCCTATTTATAATTTTTCTCTCCTTTTCTAGAAGATCCTTCTTTCCTTTCTTCTTTTTTCTAGAAAATCTTTTTTTCTTCCTTTTTCTTCTTTCCTTTCTTCTTTTCCTTCCTTTTTCTCTTCTCCTTCTCCATTCCACATGTTCTCTATCTCTCCCTCTTCTAGAAAATCATCTCCTCCTCTTTCCTTCTTCTCTCTTCCTTCCTTTTCTTCTTTTTTCTATAAAATCTTTTTTTTTTTCATTTTTTCTTCTTTTCTTTCTTTTCTTCCTTCCCACGTTTTTTTTCTTCTTCTTTTCTTTCCTTTTTCTCCTTCTTCTTCTAGAAAACCCCTTCTCTCTTTCCTTTCTCTCCTTCCTTCTTCTAGAAAAATCCTTCTCTCTTTCCTTTCTTTCTTCTTTCCTTTTCTTCTTCCTTCTTTTCCTTCTTTTTTTCTTTTCTCCCTCTCTTTTCATGTTTTCTTTCTTAGAAAACATTTCTTTTTTTCTTTTTTTTCTTTTTCTCCTTTTTTCTTTTTTTTTCTTTCCTTTTTCTTCCCTTCCTTTTTTCTGTCTTTCTTTCTCCCTCTCTCTTTCACGTTTTCTTTCTAGAAAACATGAAGGGGAATCTTTTCCCCCCTTTTTTTTTTTCTTTTCTTTTTTTTCTTTTATTTCTCTCTCTTTCCTTTTTTCTTTCTCCCATTCTCTTTCCTATGGCCTCTCTTTTCTCTCTCTTTCCACGGCCTCACTTTCCACTCTCTTTCCTAATATATATATATATATATATAATATATATATATATATATATATATCCATATATATATATATATAAATATATATATATATATATATATCCATAAGATATGTATATCTATATATGTATACATATATATATATAAATGTATTAATACATATAATATATCCACAAGATATATATATGTATTATATACAATAATATATTATACATTATACATATATAAAAGAAATGCATGCATATGGACTGACATAACTTGGTCTGGATTGGTCTAAGCTGGGCCGAGCTAAGTTAGACTAAGCTGGATTAAGCTGGTTTGGACTAAGGTTGACATTTCATAGTCCATTTCTGTCACCCTTCCATATGAAATTTTCTGATAGCATCTGTTCCAAATTTTCTATGTTCACTTTGTAGAACATTAAAAATAAGAAATATTGGAGCTTGAATCATCTCATTTGGAAATGAAATGGCCAACTTATGAATTTTTGAAGATTAAATAACAATTTCCATGTGTAATCTTGCATATGACCCACTGGGGACTTCTACTTGGGATTTTTTTACGTCCACTTTGAAGAGGGCTGAAAATAAGGAATATTGGCCTTTGAATCATCTGATTCCGAAATCAGATGACCAAGATATGGTGTCTTAAAGTTTGAATGATAATGCATGCATGATACGATAATTACGTAAATGCCCTTGCATTTTCAAACTACGATATCTTCCTTGTTTGACGTCAGAATTTGATGATTCCGGTCTCATTTCGAAGATAATTTCACGATCTATTCATCCAAGTAGGTAATAGCATATGACCCTACTGTAGGGTTCATTAGAAAATCACCAACCTTTGGGTTAAAGGCCGAAAACCTGCCATATTGGTTCACTTATGCAGAGGGTGGCAAAAATAGGGTGCTTACACCATCCCTTGTTGAACAAAGTCTTACTAGAGAGTAGACATCAAAGTGTGAGAAGTAAGAGAATGTTTGGAAAATACAGGGGAGGCGAGTGAAACTCTCTCAAAAATGACAGTCGATTAGCCCCGGTATGCTCTCCGTAATGTTTTGAGAATAACTGAGATGATCCCCAGTGTCTAGGAGCTTAAGTGAAACCATATGGCAGATTGGTGAATCCCAATGCAAGATTTGAATTTTTGACTGTGACTTGGACATGGTTTTCTGTGGGCCCCATAAAAATGTCATGGGTTGTAATCTGCATGGATGCGTAGGTCTTGGAAATACATTCGAAATGAGACTAGAATCGCTCAATTCTGATAAGAAAATGAAGAAGATATGGCGATTTTAGTCTAGGAATAAGAATAAGGGTATTTTCTGAAGATTAATAATATCCAGTGGTTTGCATGCAAATTATCGTATGTTTAATTATTTAAACTTCATCTTCTCATATCTCGCTCATCTGACGTCCAAATAAAATGATTCTAGTGTCATTATTCCTCTTTTTCGGTGCTCTACAAAGTGGACGTGGAAAATCTGGAGTAGAGGTCTCTGAGGGATCCCATGTAAAGCTGCAAGCAGATATGCCCGCTTAAACTTCCATTCCTCATAATTTTATTATTTGACGTCCAAATCATGTGATTCAAGTCTTAATATCTTTCATTTTTAGTACTCTACAAAGTGGACATGAAGGATTTGAGACAGAGATCTCTGAGGCATCCCATGCAGAGTTGCTAGCCGAATTATCGTAAATTGGTCTGTTTAAACTTCAAAAATTCATTAGTTGGTCATTTTACGTCCAAATCATGTGATTCCAACTCCAATATGTTTCATTTTTACTGTTCTACAAAATGGACGTGAAGGATTTGAGATAGAGATCTTCGATGCATCCATGCAGAGTTGCTAGCCGAATTATCATGAATTGGCCTATTTAAACTTCAAAAATTCATAAGTTGGTCATTTTACATCCAAATGAAGTGATTCAAGCTCTAGTATTTCTCATTATTAGTGTTCTACAAAGTGAATGCAGAAAATTTGGGGTAGAGGCTATTAAAAAATTTCATTCGGAATAGCGACGAAAATGGTTTATGAAATGATAGAGAGAGAAAAACCAATCTTGGCCCAACCCAGCTCAACCCATATCTGTTTAACTCAGTCAACCCAAGCCAGTCTCAAACCAGTTCAAATCGATTCATCCATGTGCATAGTATTTATATATATTATATATTGTATACTATATATATATATATATATATATATATATATATATATATATATATATATATATATATATATAAGATAGAATCCGGGCAAGGGGAAGGATTCAGCCAGCTCGGAAGATGAATGAAAGATTCGGCCAGCCATTAGGAAAGAAGAAAAAAAAAGATTAATGGCCGACTAAAAGAGATGGGAAAGGAAATAAGGGATTCGACCAGTTAAGAAGAATTAGGAAAAAGGAATCTGAGGGGAGGGAATCAGCATGGAAATAAAGGAAAAAAATATAAAAGGGAAGAAAGTTGTTGAGCTCAATTAGGAGAGAGATCAAAGAGAGAGATTGAGGAAGGAGAGTCCGAGAAGGGGAAGATCGAAAAAAAAAAGGAAAAAAAGAGAACTCCAAATAAAAAAAAGCAAAGAAGCTGGAAAAAGAGAAAATTAGAAAAGACGGTTTTCAAAGAAGAGGGAAAGATAGAGATTGAGAGAGAGATTGAGTAGGGAGGAATAAAAAAATCAGAAAGGAAAGAAGAAAGAGAAAGGAAAGACGGTGGAGAGAGGGAGGAATAAAAAAGAAAAAAAATCAGAAAGGAAAGAAGAAAGAAAAAGGAAAGACGGTGTAGAGAGGGAGGAATAAAAAAAAGAAAAAAATCAGAAAGGGGAGGGGAAACTCAGACAGAATAGGAGGGAGAAGATTTGTGGAAAGAGAGAGTGGAGAGAAGAGGCGAAGGAGGGAGAAAGCTGAGATCGAGGAGAAGAAGAAGAAAAAGAAGAGAGGAATATGCAACTCAGGTAAGTCAGCCCTCCACCTATGCTTTCTTTGTTTTGCTTGTTTCATCACCTCCTGCTGCTACCTAAGATCCAAACAGCAACCCGCCTCCATCGGCCCAATAGTCTGTAGCAACCCAATCCAGGAGTCATCCTGCCACCGTCACCACCTGTACAGTTGAGAAACCAGGCCACTTCTCATCAACCCATCCTTTGAAATACCTGCAGGTCATTCTCCATGCGATAAATCCCAACATGATGCCTGAATTTCATATGAAATTTGATCCAGTATGCCTGAATTTCATGAGAAATTTGATCCAGTATGCCAAATTTCATGTGATAAAATTGATCCCACATGTTGGAATTTTAATGAAATTGAACTGATCCCATCGGATATTAAAATTTTGATGAAATTGAATTGATCCCATATATTGAAATTTTGATGAAATTGAATTCGTACCATATGCTTGGAATTTTAGTGAGATCGACCCCATATGCTAGTTAAATTTTTATGAATTGATCCCATCGTATCCTTGGAATTTTAAACTAAGATCGATCCCATATATGGAATTTTTTATGAAATTGATCCGATCATATGGAATTTTGATGAAATTGGAATTGATAATATGAATTTTGATGAAATTGATCCGATTATGGCATTGCGATGAAATTAAAATTGATCCAATCATATGTGCAATTTTTTATGAAATTGATCCGATCATATGGAATTGATGAAATTCATCTGATCATATAGAATTTTGATTGATCCGATCATATGGAATTTTGATGAAATTAAAATTGATCCGATCATATGTTTGGAATGATATGATTAAAATTGGATCATTGATCCTAGAACTTTGATGAAATTAGGACCATTGATCTTAGAATTTTGATTTGATCCGTTGATCATAATTTACCTTGATTTTAATCAATCTGAAGGGTTAGATTATTATGATAAGCGATCTGAACAGTTAGATTATCTTTGGGAGTGATTGGAATAAATTTCAATGGTTGGATTATCATCAAGAATGATTTAAACCATTAGATTTTCATCATATTGTGTTTTAGAAGAATTTGAGCCATTAGATTGACATCATGAGTGATATAAATGACTCTGGACCATCGGATTGTCTTTATGATTGGTGTAAATGAATCTGAACGGTTAGATCTTGATTTTGAGTGATATAAACCATTGGATCTTGATCATAACTGATTTAGAAGAATCTGAACCACTGGATTTTAGTCTGATCATGATTATATCTTGATATGAGATCTGAGCCATTTGATCTTGACTATTTTGATAAAATTTGAGCCCTTGATCATGATTAACATAATTTGAAGAGATCAAACCGTTAGATTGAGGATTTGATCAAGATACATTATTAAAAAGATAAATTGGATCCAAACCATAGATCGAGGATCTGATCTTCAGATATTGAGAGATTCACATTAGACCCCCACCATAGATCTAGAGAATCTCATCTGACACACATTCATACATACTTTGATTGAGAATGATACATGAGATGCCATGTCTGTTATCTTGATGCTTATATGCTTGTTCAAATGTTTCTTACTGTTATATTGATTCATGCTTTGTTGATATATTTTAGGTGATATATGTTGTTTGTTGCCATATTTTAATGATATGTATTGTTGGCAATAACTTAATTACTACAACACCCTAGTTGAACTGCCATATCTGTACACCTAGAAGACATATTAGGTGTGGGGACTTATATGTAGACACCCACATTCACGGGAAGGGTAAGAATGAAAGTGATAAATTTTAGTCAAGAGATACGAAGCCTAGCCCAATACTTCCAAAATTAGGGTTTTAGGTTAAGGGTAGCTTTAGGACGATCCCTACCCCTTAGTTCATTTTCCTCTAGCATACAGAGAACTACATAGGTGTGATGTGTATCGAACCATAAAACATTTAGGTTCCACACCATGATCTTGAAAGAATATACACATCGATGAATGAATCCGCTTTTGAACTATGCGGATCCTGATTCTTAGGGCAGCACCCTAAGGTACGTAGGCAGTTTGGTGAGACACCCAAACACAGTTCCATATTTCAATCTATATAGAATAATGAATTTTAGTATTCCATAGACCAAGGTAGAGTACACCTGAGTGGTTTTAGGATAATAAATTCTAGTTTTTCTTAGACCAAGGTAGAGTACACCTGAGTGGTTTTAGGATAATAAATTCTAGTCTTCCTTAGACCAAGGTAGAGTACGCTTGAGTGGTTTTAGGTTAGCAAATCTTAGTCTTTCAAAACTGAGGTAGAGTACACCCGAGCAGTTTTAGACTAACCATCTAGGCTTCCTAAACGAATGTAGAGTACACCTGAGCGGTTTTAGCCATCCCTTTTGTCTTCCAAGATCAAGGTAGAGTACACCTGAGTGGTCTTAGACATACCCTTTAGTCTTTTTTGATTAAGGTAGAGTACACATGAGTGATCTTACAATGCTATCCATTTTTGTCTTCCTAGATCAAGGTAGAGTACACCTAAGTGGTCTTAGAATATTATCCATTTTATCTTTCCTAAACCAAGGTAGAGTACACCTGACTGGTTCAAGAAAATCCATATCCACAACACATCACAACGAACTACGTTGTACCTGATTTTTAGGACCTCTGAAATATGTATGCAACTTGGAAGACCTCTCCAGGTATGGTACCAAATTTTAGAATCCTTAGGTCCTCCATATCATATCCATTTCCATATCATATCCATATTCACTTCAGTCCATATAGGCTATATCTAGATTCAATCTCAATCATCATCAAGCATAAATCTTCAACTTGAACAATTGAATTTAATGAAGCTTAACCATAAATGACATCCATAAACCTTAATCACATTCCGTTCGAACTACGTTATGGACTTGATTTCCTGGATTGGAATATGTAGGCAATTTGAGATGTCTAGACGTCTCAGATTCAGTCCATCACTGAACCATCTTTGGTTCAGTTTATTGTACATTATTTTTGTTCATTTATTTACTTTGAGAACATGTTTGGCTGAACCTAGGTTAGAAGAATTTAAAAACTTGGCATAGGATCCCCCATGAGCCCTAGCCATCATCCATTGACCATGAACAATCAGAACCGTAGAGTTTAAGGAAACTAGAATCATATAAGAGGCTGATTTTCAGATCAGACAGCTTTGGGTGCCTAATACCTTCCCAAATTGTACCTTGAACGCTTACCCATTCTCTGATAGACCAAAGCCAATATATTGGGTCCAACGAGTCAATCGAAGTCTTCTCTTATGATGAAACTACATTTTTATAGGTCCTAGACCTTAATCTAGGTGGTGACTCCCAAATCATTATTTTTTTCTTCCATCGGAGATGGGAGGATGAGAGAGGAACTTTGTCCTCACAGTGGCGACTCCGCTGGGGATTCTACGTTCAGACTCTTGATTCAATTTCCTTACATTGATTGATTAACATTGGATGCTAGATCTAGGGTTACTATTATTTATGTTTGTACATATTGTTTTGGGGGGTATGGGTTCAGTAACACATCGTGCCGTAAGTCGACCCGAGTTCTCATGCAGATGGGATCACTCGCTGGACGAAAAGCATAACTTTGACACATACCTTGTAAAAGTCTCTACTGATGAGGGTCTCTGACAATTGTTTCTTGGGTCCACCTGGGAAGGCTTTATACTACTCTAGGTCTTAACCTTTTACAAAATGGTATATCAAAAGGAATCGAAGGGCCCATAATTCACCGTAGACGGGATAGGTCACTCCTCCTCGTCAAGGTAGCCTTGCCGGTCCTAACCCAGTTTGAGCCACATGTTTGTTATTTTTGGTCCATCCCTGAACCAACATGGTAAAACTCGTTCAATCACGACATCAATGCCAGTGACGTCGAAGTTCTGTCCATTTTTACGCTTGATTGGTTGACATGTTAGAATCCACACGATGAGCATCTTGAACTATTACTTGATGGGAGCAAGAGAAATGTATAAACCAGTCCCACGACATAGTGGACGGCCACTGTACACTCTCTATCAATGAACTCAAAGTGTCGGATCCATCATTGTTAACACATCGACTTTAAAAATGAGCAGAAATTCTCTATTATGACATAGGTGTTGTGATGGAGCTTCAGTCATGAACCGCTTTTGCTAACTATCCCGTATGAAAGCTAGGAATACGTATATCAGTTTCAATCTCTTTGAATTTGATGAACCAAGTGGTCGGACCTTGTTGCCAAATGAACCGTTTGGGTCATGAAGCCCAGGGCCAATCACAGGGTCAGTCAAAACAACTAAATTGATCCGGATAATGCTTGTTTGATGGGTTTCATAAGGGAGCTAATATTTGTTTGGTTGAGTCAGCTTTGTTTGTGCATGTAACTTCTTATTCCGTTTTTCCACCATCCCAGAGTCCTAATACTTGTCAGTTTTGGTTCTTTTTCAGTACCAGTTTAGGAGTCAGCTTAAACCATAACCATTTCTACCTCATGGATAAGAGATCCCCTCACTGGGAGGTTATCTAGTGTGTCCATACCTGAATCATTTAGTCCTACCTCAACCACATCAACTGAACCAATGGCTGACAGATCAAACCAAGTTCCAAACACTACTGAGTCTAGGATGGAGAAGATGGAGGAGACCATGGGAATGATAGCTACCACGATAAAGGACCTACAATTGCAAGTGCAAGCCCAAGGGTCGACCTCTGAAAAGATTAATGTGATGCCTCCACAAGGAATAGGTACCCCTAACCAAGCTGTGCCACAATTTTTTACAAATCCAGCATTTGAAGATATGGAGTGTGTTGTATACCAAAAGCAGCCAATTATTCAGCGGGTTCCCGTAACCCAGATACCAAGGGAAGAAGAAGGCCCATACGGGGATTGGTTGAGTCAGATGGAGAAAATTCTAAGGGGCTTAAAGGGTGTAGAAAGTCAAATAATAGATGTTGAAGGACTATTTCTTTCCAGGAGTGAAATTGCCCCCTAAGTTCAAGTGGATGATAAAGAAATTTGATGGGTAAAGGGATCCCAAAACCCATTTGAGATCATTCACTGGTTTACTGAAGCAAGGACAATGTTCTTAGATGAACAATTAGCACAGGCATTCTAATTTTCACTGACTGGAGGGGCCCATAGATGGTTAATGAACTTAAACCCGTCTCAAATTCATTCATGGTCAGATATAACTCGGGCTTTCATAAGTTTCTATTCTTACAACACTGAGGTTGAGACCCATAGGAGACAGTTGGAGACTATGACGCAGAAACAAGATGACGAGTTTCACAGACTACCTGACTAGGTTCAGAGTCGTAGCAGCAAAACTTTGGGACCGACCTTCTGAGAGGGACCAAGTTCAGATGATGATGAGAGGATTGAACAAAACTTCGAAGACTTATATCTTTGGACAAGCCATAATAACCTTTAAAGGACTGATTGTTGTACGGCAACAAGTTTAGGATGCTATCAATCATGGGGATGTCCTCCCAACAAAGGCTGAGAAGTTAGAATCCAATTTCAACAGGATGTCATTTCCGCCAAGGGGTTCAGGGTCTAATCCTCCAACGGCACAAAAGCAAGTGTCCCATACAAGTTCTGACCCATGAATCATGGAGACTACACCTCCTGCCTATGTCCCCCCAAGGTATGGAAATAGGAGACAGTTCATAGAATTAGGCATGACAAGAACATCACTCCTCGACAAGTTGATTAAAGGAGGAAAGCTCAGGGTTTTGGAGATTCGACCCCTCCCAAATCCAATTCCTACCACTAGCAGATGGACCAGTTTTGTAAGTATCACAATCAAAAGGGACATGATACTGAAAACTGAAGCACTTTCAGACACGCCATACAAGACCTGTTAGATGTCGAAAAATTCAAGCTCCAACCAAGGCAAGCATCTGTGGCAAACAATCCCCTTCCCCGTCACACAGTCAACTTTATTGAATGGGGGGAGATATGCTCGGACAAGGAGATTCAAGCTCAAGTGATCTAAGCTAAAAGTGAAGGAAGCATCACACCTGGTGACGGGGTAAACATGGTCTAAATCCAAAAAGTGGGGTATGAGCATAGGGTAAACTTTTCAGAAATCTCACTGCACACGATGGTAATCGGACATAATGATAAAGGGATAGAAGGAAGTCTGTCACAAGATATCAGTCTTGGAGGATTCCACATTAGCAACATCAAGGCAACCACAAAACCAAATCCCCCATGTACACATTAGTCATTTCCATTTCGTCAATTACTTAACATGTCTTATTTTCCAAGTATGGGCCTCGGTTCCAACTAACAGGGTGATGTCAACATGTTATCTGTTTTGATCAATGAGTACAAATTTGGACTAGGGTATGTTCCTACCGATCGAGACCTGAAATTGATAGAGGAGAAACAGGGGAGAGTTGATGACGCATTTCGAAGGCTCGAGAGGAGAAAATATAGGAGTAGCAGGAGGAGTCCAATAAAGGCAGCAGACAAGAGTCACAGAAGATGGCAACCACAGAGAATAGATAAGCCGGTCTACCAGGCACAGTTTGGAGGTATATATGAGGATGAGTAGATCAACCCATACTTCAAGATTCTCAATGGATACATTGTCAAAAAAAGGAGAGGACATTCATTCTGCGGATTCCCTGAACCGTGGCTAGACTGAAACCTCCAGAGACAAGTACCTGGCTGGTTTTGAAATATTCTTTGACTGTACAATTGATTGGATGGAGATGGAAAAGATCAAGAGTCAGGGGCAGAGCGAGGAGCAGAAGTCAGAGACGGAGACGATTGACATCGGTAATCTGTTCGACGAGGACCAAGTTCTGATGCTCCCCGGAGATGATCAAGATGGAGATCCTGATGTGCAACCAATCATCCTCCCTATAAACGGAATGATCCCAAACTGGAGTTGTCTAGATACCTTTGTCTACTCGAAAGGGTTGTCATGTAATCAGTATAGTATGGCCATGTCTGGGCCTGAAGTCTATGAGTCTTTAGGTAGGTTTGAGTCTTTTGATAGCATTGAGTCTGTTCCATTAGGAACCTCCTCTTCTTTACCTCTATTTTCAAGCATTAATAAAGAAAGTTTTTCCAATTATACTGCGTCTACTTCTTCCAATTATTTTTCTTCTAACTCTAACTTTGATAATGATGAGAATGATGAACCATCTCCTGAAATCTTACAATCCATCAAAGCCTTGGAAGAGAAAAAATCCCAACCTATTGGTGAGAGAATTCAGGACGATCAATCTTGGCACAGAATAGCAGCGACTAGAGATCAAGATTGGCATGACCTTGACAGAAGACGAAACTGACCAGTTAACGAAGTTATTAAAGGAATTCCAAGAGGTGTTTGCATGGTCTTATGAAGATATGTCTGGCATAGATCCAGAAGTGGTACAACACAAGATACCTCTAATTCCCAATGCAAAGCTACACAAGCAGAAGTTGAGACGGTGAAGGCTTGAATGGACTTTAAAAGTCAAAGAAGATATAATGAAACAGTTTAACACTAGATTCTTGGAGGTCTTGAAGTACCCAGAATGGCTAGCTAATGTGGTCATAGTACCTAAGAAGGATGGAAGGCTGAGAGTGTGTGTGGATTATAGGAATCTGAATAAGGCCAGCCCCAAGGATGATTTCCCACTGCCAAAGATAGACATCCTAGTTGATAACACAGCCAATCATGCACTTCTATCTTTCATGGATGGATTCTCAGTGTATAACCAAATCAAGATAGCCCCGAAAGACAAAGAGAAATCTGCCTTGACAACAGACTGGGGTACCTATTGTTACACAGTAATGCCATTTGGACTAAAGAATGCAGGAGCAACCTATCAGAGGATGGCTACGACAGTGTTGCATGATCTGATTCATAAGGAAGTTGAAGTATATGTGGACGATATGATTGTAAAATTACTTACCAGAGAGGACCATATTACAGCTCTAAGGAAAAATCTTGGAGAGGATTAAGCAATACAAGCTTAGGCTTAACCCTCAGAAGTGTGCATTTGGGGTAACAGCAGGAAAAATGCTAGGCTTTATGGTTAGTCAAAGGGGGATTGAAATAGACCCAGCCAAGATAAAAGCCATATCAGAAATGCCACCTCCCAAGATAGAGAAAGTGATAAGAAGTTTTCTGGGAAGGCTCCAGTACATCAATCGGTTTATCGCACACCTCATGGCAACATGTGATCAGATTTCTAAGTTACTAAGGAAGAATCAGCCCAAGGAGTGGAACCCTCAGTGTCAGTTGGCTTTTGACAAGATCAAGACTTATCTATAAAATCCACCAGTGCTGGCTCCACTTGTTCCTGGAAGGTCATTGCTCCTTTACTTATCAATGTTAGAAGATTCCATGGGGTCGATGATAGCCCAACATGATGACGATGGACGTACAGAAAAGGCAATATATTATTTAAGCAAGAAATTCACAGGCTATGAGTTATATACACCCATGGAGAAGACATGTGCAGCTCTAGTCTGGTTAACTAAAAGGTTGAGACATTACATGTTATCGTACCCTGTCATACTCATTTCAAGGATGGACCCATTGAAATACCTATTTGAGAAGCCAGCATTGACTGGAAGACTGGCTCGATGGTTACTATTGGTGTCTGAATTTGATATCACATATGTTACACAGAAATACATTAAGGGAAGTGTAATTGCAGAGCATCTGTCCACTCACCCAATAGGGATAACCTCAGAAACTTGGAAGACGTATTCCCCGATGAAGAGGTTCACATGGCCGAAGAGGAAATGAAAGAAGATACATGGATGATGTTCTTTGACAGAGCCACCAACCATAGAGGGTGTGGAGCTGGGGTATTACTTATAGATCCAAAAGGAGAATTCGTACCATTCTCGCTCCGATTAGAGTTCGAGTGTACAAAAATACAGTAGAATATGAAGCTTGTATCATGGGGCTCAAAGATGCACTTGTAATAGGCATCAAGAAGTTGAAAGTGTATGGGGATTCATCCATCGTCATCTACTAAGTCAGAGGATATTGGAAAACCAAGGATGAAAAATTGATACCTTATCAGCGGAATGCAATTAGTCAGGCACATAGCTTTACAGAGATAGAGTTCGACTATTCGCCAAGGGACACAAACAAATACGCTGACCCATTGGCCACCTTGGCTTCAATAATCAGTGGTGATCCTATCGAACGCATAAGACCCTTGAAGATAGAATGAAGAAGGCAACTGGCATATGCAGAAGTTGATGCATTAACAGTTGATGGAAGACCTTGGTTTGCACTCATAGTGGACTTTATTAGAGAAGGCAAATATCCTATAGATGCTACAACTGGAGAGAAGAAGACACTGAGACGATATGCTTCACAGTTCATCCTTTGCGAAGATATCCTATACAAGAGATCATATGATGGGGTACAGTTGGTCTATGTCGATGAAGAGCAAGCACAAACCCTCATTAAGCAGATACATCAAGGATTTTGTGGACCACACTTGAATGCTAGGATGCTTGCAAAGAAAATCTTGAGAATGGGGTACTATTGGAACACGATGGAAACAAATTGCACGGAGTTCATGAAGAAGTGCCACAAATGCCAGATTTTTGCCAATGTGATATATGTACCGCCTACAGAATTGCACACTGTCAATTCACCTTGGCCATTCTCAACTTGGGGTATAGATGTGATCGAAAAGATTCATCCAAAAGCATCAAATGGACAAGAGTTCATCTTAGTAGCCATCGACTATTTTACTAAGTGGGTAGAAGCTCAGTCATATGCTAAACTCACAGCAAATAAGGTAGCCAAGTTCTTTCAAGAGCATATCATCTGTCGGCATGGGATGCCTCATGCTCTAATCTCAGATCAAAGTCAACTCTTTAAGGGGAAGGTACAAGACCTGTAAGAAAAGTTTAACATCCAAAGGCACCGTTCTTCCCCTTATCGTCCACAGACAAATGGAGCAGTAGAAGCCACTAACAAGAATGTCTAGGTCATCCTCCAGAAAATGGCAGAACTCATGGTGACTGGGCAGACAGGCTACCATATGCATTATGGGCATACAGAACTTCTAAAAGGACATCTACTAGAGCGACGCCTTACTCTTTAGTATATGGTATGGAAGCAGTACTCCCAGTAGAAATGGAAGTGCCATTACTAAGGATATTAATGGAGTCCAAAATCCCTGAAGCTGAATGGCTCCGATCCCGTTATGAGGAGTTGAACCTCATTGATGAAAGGAGAATGAAAGCGGCTGACAATGCAAAGAAGTACCAACAAAGAATGGCCACCACTTTTAATAAGAAGGTCCGTATTCATCACTTGGCAATGGGAGATCTAGTACTCAAGGAGCAAAGAGCGCCTATCCATGACCTCAGGGGTAAATTTTGTCTAAACAGGAGTGGACTATTCATAGTGAAAGAAATCTTACATGGAAAGGTAGTTTGGTTGACAGATCTAGATGATAAAGAGTTACAATACTCGACCAACCTTGATCAGGTGAAACAATATCATGTCTAGCCTTTGCACTCTTCCAAAAAAAAAAAAAAAAAATAATAATAAAAAAAAAAACTGGAGAGTGCATATGGTTTGTCATTTACGAAAGTCGACAATGAAACGCGACTGTTTTGGAGGACTTCACAACTGAATTGGATTGGATTCTCCAAAGAGGCTACTACATCCTACCACTCAGGAATGGTTTCATCATCTTATCATAATTAAAGGAAAAACTTCCTGCTTTCTGGCTAAGCTCTTTCATACATTCATCTATCCAACAGATTTCCCAAGAGTCACATATCGAGCCCACCTTTCACATCTTTTGATATCGACCCTAGTGGGCATGTCAATCTGAAAATAATATAATGATAAATCTGGCTGGAACTCTTAACTGTCGTTCATTACATTCAACGGCGTCCAAAAATTCCAAGGAGCCCTTCCTTCTCAAGCCCATAAAATGGTATCTCTTCGGAGTGATCGACCATGCTACATAAACAACCAGAAGATACTCTTGATGGGAAACTCATCTGGATAACTTCTTATCAGCCGAGTTTGGCCTTCATCCTCGCTCACCTATCTTTTGATTTAGAAACTTAGGCCCAGACAAGGTCATGCATATGCACATATTTCATGCACAACTCACTAAGGTTTTTAATGTGTCTAACAATTACAGTGTAAGATAGATCTAATGATTTCCCTACTAATTCTGTTGTAGGTCGGGATTTTCTACAGGTCAACTTTGGTGAGCACTCTAGAGCTTTTACTCGTTAAACAACATGGTGAAGATGGATAAAGCATTGAAGAAATAGAGTTGGCGTATGGAATTCACTGAAAATCATTCATTCTTAGAGAAGATTCACTTGGACATCCTCCTCCAAATGATGACAGTAAAATTGTGCCCAGGTTTACTAAAAGCAGCTATTTAGTGCTGGGATGCAATTGGTCATGTATTCAGGTTTGGTGAAGCCGAATTGTGCCCTACTATTGAAGAATTCAGAGCATGTCTCCTTTATCCACCAAAAATAAAGATGTTTAGACCATCCCCTAAGAGAGATTATAAGTAGAGAATAAGAGACTTCTTCGGCTGGAATGAAGAAGAAGCAAGATTGTTCATTCAAGACCAGAGATTGAAATTACAACCCATGATCGATACCTATACACAGAAAGAACCTAAACATGATGAAGCAAAAACATGGAGGAGACGAGTCAATCTATATTGCATCATTGCTCGAACATTACTGCAGAGTCAAGAAGCTACAAGATCACCTATCATTATTGATCTCATCGGACATGCAGAGCGTCAAGGAGAAATCATACCTACTGTGTTAGCGGAAACTCTAAGGGGACTGGATCTTGCTGTAAATCTCCAAGGTAGGTGTCGTTTGGAGAAGTTCAATGGATCATTATACTTGCTTCAAATCTGGTTAGTTGAAAGGTTAGGTCTGGTAGAGGAACTCAGAGCACCAAGTCTTGACTGTTATCATCTAGTAAAGAGGGAAGATCCTAATGTATATCAAGTTGACACAGATTGGCTGTCACGTCTTAAGAAAATGGCCATTTCAAGCATCCGATGGAACTGTAGTTGGTGGAATGCAGAGAAAGTTGTCACAAACACTCTAGGGAGTGCAAATGTTCAGATTATGGGTTTGACACATACTTCATTTTATTCACCTGCAAGGCTATCCCGTCAATATGGGGAATTGAAAGACATCAACAAGAAGGGAACAGGTTTTAAAGGACCTAAAGAATTAAGCCATGATCTGTTCGAGGCTATTGCTAGTGGATGGGATAAGCGGACTCTTCAGAGGATTCTTCAAGTTTATCTAGATGTGTTTGAACACTCATTTAGTGTTTTGATCCAGTCATTTCCTTTAAAGCTATGTAATCAGACAAAGTTTATGACCCAGTGAGAACCATTTCAATCTCTATATGTCCTCCCAAATTTCATTTGGAGTATGCATGCTAACAGAGTCATTTGTTTTGAATGTGTGATCATGGTTGCTAGTCTTGATGTTACTGTATTTGCCATGTTATATGCATAAATGTTGAGTGATTTGATGATCTTACCTCTTTGAATTTTTGTCTCTCCAATATGTGAGGCAAAAATACAGTTTTCTTATCTTTACCCTCAATTGATACAATCTCGGCTAAAGAGGGGTGTCTGTAAGCACCCCATTTTTGTCATCCCTAGTTGAACAAAGTCTTACTAGAGAGTAGACATCAAAGTGGGAGAAGTAAGAGAAGGTTTGGAAAATACAGGGGAGGCGAGTGAAACTCTCTCAAAAAATGACAGTTAATTAGCCCCGGCATGCTCTCTGTAATGTTTTGAGAATAATTGAGATGATCCCCAGTGTCCAGGAGCTTAAGTGAAATCATATAGCAGGTTGGTGAATCCCAATGCAAGATTTGAATTTTTGGCTGCGACTTGGATATGATTTTTGGTGGGCCCCAAAACAAGGTCATGAGCTGCAACCTGCATGGATGTGTAGGTCTTGAAAATACCTTCGAAATGAGACCAGAATCGCTCAATTCTGATATGAAATGAAGAAGATATGATGATTTTAGTCTAGGAATTTGAATAAGGGTATTTTCTGAAGATTAATAATATCTAGGTGTTTGCATGCAAATTATCGTAAGTTTAATTATTTAAACTTCATCTTCTCATATCTCACTCATCTGACGTCCAAATAATGTGATTCCAGTGTCATTATTCCTCGTTTTTGGTGCCTTACAAAGTGGACGTGAAAAATCTGGAGCAGAGGTCTCCGAGGGATCCCATGCAAAACTGTAAGCCGATATGCCCGCTTAAACTCCCATTCCTCATAATTTTATTATCCGATGTCCAAATCATGTGATTCTAGTCTTAATATGTTTCATTTTTAGTGCTCTATAAAGTGGACGTGAAGGATTTG
Organism: Protea cynaroides; assembly: GCA_028583415.1. Classification (NCBI taxonomy): domain Eukaryota; kingdom Viridiplantae; phylum Streptophyta; class Magnoliopsida; order Proteales; family Proteaceae; genus Protea; species Protea cynaroides. The sequence continues at coordinate 32,321,843 of CM053273.1, read as the reverse complement.
AGACAAAGATCTTCGAGGCATCCCATGCAAAGTTGCTTGTCGAATTATCGTTAATTGGCCTGTTTAAACTTCAGAAATTCATAAGTTGATCATTTTACGACCAAATCATGTGAATTAAACTCCAATATGTTTCATTTTTAGTGTTCTACAAAATGGACGTGACAGATTTGAGACAGAAATCTCCGATGCATCTCATGCAGAGTTACTAGCCGAATTATCACGAATTGGCCTATTTGAATTTCAAAAATTCATAAGTTGGTCATTTTATATCCAAATGAGGTGATTTAAGCTCCAGTATTTCTCATTTTTAGTGTTCTACAAAGTGAATATGGAAAATGTGGGGTTGAGGCTGTCGTAAAATTCCATACGGAATGATGACGGAAATAGTTTATGAAATGATAGAGAGAGAAAAACCAAACTTGACCCAACCCAGCTTAACCCATATCAGTTTAACTCAGACCCAAGCCCGTCTCAGCCTAGTTCAAATCGGTTCTTCCATGTGCATAGTATTTATATATATATATATATATATATATATATATATATATATATATATATATATATATATATATATATATATATATATATCTGTATATCTGTGTGTGTGTGTGTGTGTGTGTGTATGTGTGTGTGTGTGTGTATGTTATTAATTATATGTGTATATATGTATATAATATATGTTATTATATATAGAAGATAGAATTCGGACAGGGGGAAGGATTCGGCCAGCTCGAAAGATGAATGAATGATTCGGCCAGCCATTAGGAAAGAAAAAAAAAGATTAATGGCCGACTAAGAGAGATGGGAAAGGAAAGAAGGGATTCGGCTAGCTACGAAGAATTAGGAAAAAGGAATTCGAGGGGAGGGAATCAGCAAGGAAATAAAGGAAAAAAATAAAAAAATGAAGAAAGTTGTTGAGCTCAATTAGGATAGAGATCAAAGAGAGAGATTGAGGAAGGAGAGACCGAGAAGGGGAAGATTGAAAAAAAAAAAAGGAAAAAAAGAGAACTCCAAATAAAAAAAAAGGAAAGAAGCTGGAAAAAGAGGAAATTAGAAATGGCGGTTTTCAAAGAGGAGGGAGAGATAGAGATCGAGAGTGAGATAAAGTAGGGAGGAATAAAAAAATCAGAAAGGAAAGAAGAAAGAGAAAGGAAAGACGGTGGAGAGAGGGAGGAATAGAAAAGAAAAAAAAATCAGAAAGAAAAAGGAAAGATGGTGGAGAGAGGGAGGAATAAAAAAAAGAAAAAAATCAGAAAGGGGAGGGGAAACTCAGACAGAATAGGAGGGAGGAGATTTCTGGAAAGAGAGAGCGGAGAGAAGAGGAGAAGGAGGGAGAAAGCTGAGATCAATGAGAAGAATAAGAAAAAGAAGAAAGGAATAGGCAACTCAGGTTAGTCGCTCCTCACCTATGCTTTCTTTGTTTTGCTTGTTTCATCACCTCCTGCTGCTACCTAAGATCCAAACAGCAACCCGCCTCCATCGGCCCAATAGTCTGTAGCAACCCAATCCAAGAGTCATCTCTTGCCACCGTCACCACCTATACAGTTGAGAAACCAAGCCACTTCTCATCAACCCATCCTTTGAAATACCTGCAGGTCATTCTCCATGCAATAAACTCCAACATTGATGCCTGAATTTCATATGAAATTTGATCCAGTATGCATGAATTTCAAGAGAAATTTGATCCAGTATGCCAAATTTCATGTGATAAAATTGATCTTACATGTTGGAATTTTAATGAAATTGAACTGATCCCATCGGATGTTGGAATTTTGATGAAATTGAATTGATCCCATATATTGGAATTTTGATGAAATTGAATTCATACCATATGCTTGGAATTTTAGTGAGATCGATCCCATATGCTAGTTAAATTTTTATGAATTGATCCCATCGTATCCTTGGAATTTTAAATTGAGATCGATCCCATATATGGAATTTCCTTATGAAATTGATCTGATCATATGGAATTTTGATGAAATTGGAATTGATAATATGAATTTTGATAAAATTGATCCGATTATAGCATTGCGATGAAATTAAAATTGATCCAATCATATGTGCAATTTTTTATGAAATTGATCCGATCATATGGAATGTTGATGAAATCAAAATTGATCTGATCATATGTTTGGAATAATATGATTAAAATTGGATCATTGATCCTGGAACTTTGATGAAATTAGGACCATTGATCTTAGAATTTTGATTTGATCCGTTGATCATAATTTACCTTCATTTTAATCAATCTGAATGGTTAGATTATTATGATAAGCGATCTGAACCATTAGATTATCTTTGCGAGTGGTTGGAATAAATTTCAATGGTTGGATTATCATCAGGAATGATTTAAACCATTAGATTTTCATCATATTGTGTTTTAAAAAAATTTGAGCCATTAGATTGACATCATGAGTGATATAAATGACTCTAAACCATTGGATTATCTTGATGATTGATGTAAATGAATCTGAACGGTTAGATCAGGATTTTGAGTGATATAAACCGTTGGATCTTGATCATAATTGATTTAGAAGAATCTGAACCATTGGATTTTAGTCTGATCATGATTATATCTTGATATGAGATCTGAACCATTTGATCTTGGCTATTCTGATGAAATTTGAGCCCATGATCATGATTATTATATTTTGAAGAGATCAAACCATTAGATTGAGGATTTGATCAAGATACATTATTGAACAGATAAATTGGATCCAAACCATAGATCGAGGATCTGATCTTGAGATATTGAGAGATTCACATTAGACCCCAACCATAGATCTAGATAATCTCATCTGACACACATTCATACATACTTTGGTTGAGAATGATACATGAGATGTCATGTTTGTTATCTTGATGCTCATATGCTTGTTCAAATGCTTCTTGTTGTTATATTGATTCACATGCTTTATTGATATATTTTAGGTGATATATGTTGTTTGTTGTCATATTTGAATGATATATATTATTGGCAATAACTTAATTTCTACAACACCCTAGTCGAACTGCCATATCTGTACACCTAGAAGACATATTAGGTGTGGGGACTTGTATGTAGACACCCACATTCACGGGAAGGGTAATAATGAAAGTGATAAATTTTAATCAAGAGATACAAAGCCTAGCCCAATACTTCTAAAATTAGGGATTTAGGTTAAGGGTAGCTTTAGGATGATCCCTACCCCTTCGCTCATTTTCCTCTAGGATACAGAGAACTAGATAGGTGTGATGTGAATCGAACCATAAAGCATTTAGGTTCCACGCCATGATCTTGAAAGAATATACACATCAATGAATGAATCCGCTTTCGAACTACGCGGATCCTAATTCTTAGGGCAGCACCCTAAGGTACGTAGGCAGTTTGGTGAGACACCCAAACAAGGTTTCACATTTCAATCTGTATAGAATAATGAATTTTAGTATTCCTTAGACCAAGGTAGAGTACACCTGAGTGGTTTTAGGATAATAAATTCTAGTTTTCCTTAGACCAAGGTAGAGTACACCTGAGTGGTTTTAGGATAATAAATTCTAGTCTTCCTTAGACCAAGATAGAGTACACCTGAGTGGTTTTAGGTTAGCAAATCTTAGTCTTCCTAAACTAAGATAAAGTACACCTGAGCAATTTTAGACTAATCGTCTAGGCTTCCTAAACCATGGTAGAGTACGCCTAAGCGGTTTTAGCCATCCCTTTTGTCTTCCTAGATCAAGGTAGAGTACACCTGAGTAGTCTTAGACATATCCTTTAGTCTTTTTTGATCAAGGTAGAGTACACCTGAGTGATCTTAGAATGCTATCCATTTTTGTCTTCCTAGATCAAGGTAGAGTATACCTGAGTGGTTTCAGAATACTATCCATTTTAGCTTTCCTAAACCAAGGTAGAGTACACCTGAGTGGTTCAAGAAAATCCATATCCACAAAACATCACAATGAACTACGTTGTACCTGATTTTCAGGACCTCTGAAATACGTAGGCAACTTAGATAACCTCTCCAAGTACGGTACCACATTTTAGAATCTTTAGGTCCTCCATATCATATCCATATCCATATCATATCCATATTCACTTCAGTCCACATAGGCTATATCTAGATTCAATCTCAATCATCATCAAGCATAAATCTTCAACTTGAACAATTGAATCTAATGAAACTTAACCATAAATCACATTCATAAACCATAATCACATTCCGTTAAAACTATGTTATGGACTTGGTTTTCAGGATTGGAATACGTAGGCAATTCAAGATGTTTAGGACGTCTCAGATTAAGTCCATCATCGAACCATCTTTGGTTCGATTTATTGTACATTATTTTTGTTTGTTTATTTACTTTGAAAACATGTTTGGCTGAACCTAGGTTAGAAGAATTTAGAAACTTGGCATAGGATCCCCCATGAACCCTAGTCATCATCCATTGACCATGAACAGTCAGAACCGTAGAGTTTAAGGATAGTAGATTTAAGGATAGTAGAATCATATAAGAGGCCGATTTTTGGATCGGACAGCTTTGGGTGCGTAACACCTTCCCAAACTGTACCTTGAACGCTTACCTGCTCTGATAGACCAAAGCCAATATATTGGGTCCAACGAGTCAATAAAAGTCTTTTCTTATGATGAGACGACGTTTTTATAGGTCCTAGACCTTAATCTAGGTAGCGACTCCCAAATCATTATTTTTTCCATCCATCGAAGATAGGTGGAAGAGAGATGAACTTTGTCCTCACAATATCCTCTTGTGTGCATCGGATCTTCAAAGACCACCAGGGGTATACTCTCTGAAAGTATTGTTGAGTCTTCATACACTTGGTGATCTACATGCCTTAGGCTTATACGGAAGGATAATCCGGAGGAATACCATCTGGCATTGCCTCTGCATCACATCCCGACTGCTCTCGGTAACTAATAGGAAGTTTTTCGGAAGATGTACAAAATGATACACCATCTGTCACACCCTCCGGTGTCTTTGAATAACTGGACTAACATTCTAAGCGTTGTGGCAGAGGGAAGAGCCAGATCTTGTACCATCAGAAGCTTCCACCCACTCCTGGCTCTATCAGCCAGTAAGCCTAGCTAGGACCTATTGGGACCCACCATTGGATTCCTGGCCTACCTTGGGATCTATGCATGGACACCTAGGACCTGTCCATAATAATGGAAAGATGCGAAAGCTTAACTAATGAAACTATCAAATTAATGTATGTAGTATGACATTGGGTACAGGTAAAGCTGCCTGTTAGATTCAAGGTTCAACAGCATCCTTGGTGCCTACAGGTGAGGGGTCAAGTCCTTAGAGTTTGAGCATGTGTAATGTGCATTAACTGTTGGTTGAATTATAACATGTCTACTTTCATGCCTTATAACATTCTATCCAATAACTGCTATGTATGAGTATGCATTTGCATAACTTTAACTATGTATATTGGATAGTATGTGTGGCCATGTATGGTGGTACGTGTGTCATGCGGATGCCCAGGTAAGGATGATGTGCAGGCACAAGGATCATGTTGGGATTGCTTGTACCTTAGTGGGGGCACGGTGAACCATAAGAGTGGGGAACCAGGGGTCTCTACTGGGGTACAGTCTTGTAAGAATAACCAGGTATGATGATCCATGTGACGTGCAGAACTTGGAGGGTGATGCACGAAAATAAATCATGTTGGAAATACTAGCACTCTAGTAAGGACACAGCAAACCATGGGGTGGGAAGTCGGGGGGTTTCTGCTGGGGTGCGGCCTTTCTTACTTTCACATGCCATGTTGATACGTGAAATTAATTAGCACATTCTTGATCATATTTAGTTTAATTTTATAATTTTTCTTAGACATTTAGTTTAATTTAATTAATGTTTTAAGTATTTTATTAATTTATTTAATTCTTAGTTATTTTTGGTTATTTGGTAGGTTTTTGAATCGGATAAAGACTAAATAAGAGGTGTCAAGACAGCTCAAAGCTTGGTGTTACATTCCTAAATGATTTGGAAGATAATTGACCAAAATCTGCCTTAAAATCAGCATTCTCCAATAAATTGGGTAAGATGCAAGATTGTAAAAGACTGATTTTATGGGACTGTAAGCTTATAAATTAAGAAGAAGGAGAAAAGAAAAATACACAGAGCAAGAGGAGCTGTTCATAGAAGGGGCTACAAGGCACATTGGAGGTGGAGAGTTCGAGAGGGATGGAGCTAGAAGACTAGAGAGAAATCCTGGATTCAAGCTTCATCTATTCCCATTACGAGTTCTTCCCTTTTCTCTGGGATCCCTTTGTTTATGTTTTAGAATTGTCAATGATGAATTGCTAGATTTCTTATTCTAGGATTAGGATGGATTCTTTGAAATTGTGTTGATTAAATCCTTAACTTTTGAATGATTATGTTTTATGCAATCTGGTATTTTTTTACATGTGATTAATTGATCACTAATTGCATATCTCAAGGTATCAATTGAGGGGGCGAAAGAAGAAGATTGATATTAGTTCATAAAATATTAGTCATTGGTTGAGTATTTTCTTAGAAATAAGGGCTCACCATTGTGATCTTTGTTTTAATTTTAATGAACGTAATGAGTTTGTATTAGAATCCTACAAACACGAAAGTAGATGAAGGATTAATACGGGCATAATTTGTTATTCTTGAAAGAGATAACAGAATATCTTAAGGAATTGATCGTTGCATCAACAGAAATTTATTCAATAAGTCTGGTTTGGTTAAGCATAATTCAATTGAGGAAGTCCGAATCCTATCTTTGGTTTCATAATCTGCTTATTAATTATTAATCTTGGTAATTCAGTTGTCTAAATAATAGAGAGAATTAATTAGGTTTGGTAATTGAACATTCTCCCTGTGGAAACGTTACTCGACTTATCATTATATTATTTGCACGACCCGTACACTTGCGGATTCGACAACAAGCACATGTCTTGCATGCTTCATGTATGAGGGGTATGATTGGTGAATGTTTGGTATTAATGTGATTGTTAAGTGCTTGGTGACACGTTGTCACAATCAGCACTCTAGCGAGGCCACGGTGGTCCATGGGAGTGGTTCCGGGGGTCTCTGCTGGGGTGCAGCCCACTTTACTTTATGCATCTCATGCATCACTATTACCCCTGGTTGTATGTCCTATGCTTTAGCGGGGTGGCTTACCAAGAGAAGGGAAGTTCAGGTGTTCAAGAAGGGGGCCATGCGAACATGTTCAAGAAGGGGGGTATGTGAAGTAGTCCAAGGGTGGTATGGTTTGGACAGATCTCTGCTGGGGAACAGCTAAGACCATGGAGCATTCATACTTGATGTGCATTGCTGTTGAGTTTACTTTCCTTTTTATCATGATGTGATCATGATAGGAGTGCATTGATATTCTACTTCTCGCTAAGCTGGGATGAGAACTCACCCTTCAATATCGAAATCTTTTTAGCTTTGATCGCAAGTACTTCTTCTGCAGTTGTTAACTAGATGGAGCCTACTTTGGTGTAGAGCTCATTTCTTAGTGGAGTTCCACTAAAGGATCATCCCAAGGGTTGTTCCTGCAAGGATTGCATCTCCGGGACCTAATGCAGGACCTTGCCTACTTCTTTGAGATACTTGTAGATAGATGGTGTTTTAGTTTATCTACATATGTGACATTTAGATTTACTCTTTAGGATATTGTGTAGTAAACTATGATATGATATTGTGGAAATTGTTTTGAAAGACATAACAAACCTATCTATGTTACTATATCAGTAGATGACATCTATTACCTTAATTATGTTTCTGCTATTATTACTCTGATTTTTCAAATATCATTGTTGTGGATATTGTATATGTAGATTGGGGGATTCGTATGGTAAATCTCGTGGTTGATCGATCACTGGAAGATTCGGGTTGGCTATTGGGTTGACCCAGATATCAAGTCTGATTCCCCAAAATGGGCCGTGACAATGTTTGCTTTAACTGAGAAAAGTTAGAAGAATCCGATGAACCTAAGATTAAGCCCAAACAGGCGGCATGGATTCCAACGGATTTCTAATGCAAGAACCAAATTTTGAATGCCATGACCAATGAACTTTATAATGTCTATGCTTCATATGATAATGCATATTCTATATGGAATGCTTTAAACAAGAAATACTCCTTGGAAGATTCGGGTATCAAAAAATATGTTACTGCTAATTTGTGAATTTCAAAATGAATGATGATTTGAGTGTATCCAAGCAAATTGATTTGTTTCGAGTTCTGGTTGCGAGTCTTGTGATAAAGGGGATTACCTTACATGAACAATTTGTATCTATAGACTTAGTGGAGAAATTGCTTAATTCATGGAATGATTTTAAGTCACACATAAAACATAAGTCGAAAGACTAGACTCTGGAGCATTACATAGTTCGAATCAAAATTGAGGAAAAGAACTGTGAAACTGACAAGATGGAAAAAGCAAGGAATTTAAAATCAAGGAAAATCTTGCTGAGAAAGGTAGAGACAAGAAAAAAAAAATATTCCAAGAAATTTCTTCATGCAAAGGATGCCGAATTAAAGAAGGCTCAAGGGGCTTATTTCATTTGTGGAAAGTTGAGACACTTCAAAAGGATTGTAGGGTTTTCAAGAAAAAACAAGGTAATGACAAGACTAAGATGCACCTCACTGACACTACAAGAATGTAGGGCTATGGCAGCGTTTTTAATGCCGGAGTAGATATCCTAAACATTGGGAGAGAGCTACATCTGCGTTTCCTTAAACGCCACATGGGAGCCACTAAAGGTAGCATCAGAAATGAAGGCATTTCTAGCAAACACCAGTGTAGGGCGATTCTGTAACCATAGGAAGCCTAGGCCCAACTTAATGAGGGCCGCGCATAAGATACTTCGAATATGAGTCGAACGAAGCGAGGGTAGAGGAGCTTCAAAAACAGCTCCGCTTCCTTAAAAAAAGAATGACATTTAGGTGATGGTGGCCTATCCTAGATCTTTCCATTTCCAAGAAGATCCTGGGCTCGATCCGGTTTAGTATCAAGGTGATTCTGTTTCCGTTCCTATATACGATACGAACTATGTACCCACATTTCTTAGGAAATGCCGGTATAGTGTCATCATTTGCGGTATTTCTTAACAAATGCTGCTAGGGAACGCGAAACTTTCACATTATAAATATAAGTAGACCGGCGTTTCAATAAACGCCATTATATTGGTGTTGATGGCCATACGGCGGTGTTTACTGGAAAAGACCGCCATAAAATATGTTTTTTTTAAATATAAAATCCATTTCTCTATCATCACAACTGTAATCTGTCAAAACAAAAATAAAACGGGCAATATATATTCAAATCAACCACATTTAATATCTAAAAAATATTGCAAAAGTATATCAAGAAATTGATGACCTAAAGCATCAACTGTTAAGTACCAAATCATTCAAGAGTACAGATATACAGAATGCTAAAGGACTTGCAGTGCAGAATACAAACATCATTGAGAATCTTCTGGAGTTTCTTCACTCTATGCCTTGTAAATGCAATGCAATCCTACCATATTGTGTATGTCAGCACCGAACAAATGAATTAGCTTTCATGGTAAATGGCCACAATTATGTTGGTGTCATAGATGAGAACTACATATAATAAATCAATACAGGCTCTCCACCAAATGAAGAACAGAACAATAATAGTTTGCGCAGGAAAGAAATGTAGAAAATAAACCATGGTGAACGAAGAAAAAATAAATAGACAGAGAATAAGATAAGGGGGATATGATCAGGAAACCACTTGAATTGCAGGATTGGCATCTCTCCAATACCCCAACCTTGGAATCACCACCAGGGGTTTCCTACTGAATCACGACAACAGGGATCATGATGAATCACCATAGAACCAAATGCACAAAGCTAGAATTAATTCCAACTCAAATTGCCTATGAGGGCCTTCGCGCTGTACATATATTTATAACCTTGCCTTGGACAGACTTGGACTCTGGAAATAGAAACTCGATAAAATAGAAACTAACATCTGGTCTAGTATAAAACAAAGTTATGGACCAAACAAATTAGCTGCAATGAAGGGAAAACAAGGTTTTCACCTAGTACTAGGACAAGAAGAGAAGAAAAATAAGATGAATGTACTGCCGGAAAGATCAAACACTATGGAAGATGAAACCTGACGTAGGAATGGAACTAAAGGCATTTATTCCAAAGCAATTGTATTAAATCAATACAGGCTCTCCATAAAAATGCCTGCAAAAGCAGTCTACCAATAAAAATTCCATAGAGAGTCACTCACTCCCCATCAACCACGCCAGCCAACATTTTAATTTGGAACCAGGGCAACTCTAAAGCAATCCTAGATCTTCCTTCTGAAATAAAATATTTTGGAAGAAACAAAATCAAATTGTAGAAACTAATGCAATGAAATATTTAAAACCAACAAAATTACACATGTTAAATGGCTTCTCTTTTCCCTGTATTACATATATCAGTAAGCTAAGTGTCAAAAACATAATCAGAGAAGAACCAATTGGGATTCAACACAGGTTTGGAATCTGTGCCCACGGGGATGACAGTGGATCTCACAAAACTGCTCATCTATATAGTAGAAACTACTTATTACGTACTTTACCAATCAGTAGTATCAATCTTGCAAAACTCTAAAATTTCAGCAGCTCAAGACCAGATAAGGAAAAAGTTGAGCACAAAAAACACACAATGGTGCATATCATAACTAGTAAAATTACAATGATAGTATTTTCTAGTTAAGCGGGCAATGATCATCACATTTCCTATAATTTATGCATATATCTGCATGTCAGATAAATCAGCACATTAGTTATTACTTTGCAGTACAATTATTTGGAAATATGCATATTTAAGGAACATCAACCCATTATTATATAATAAAATATCACTTTGAGCCAATATTGATCAGTCACTAAAGCATAAGATTGAAGGCTCAACCAGAATGGCTACACTTGAACATCGGAACTATTCACTACACTAAAATGCATGAACTGTAAAAACTAAGGGGCCAAGAATGCAAGAAGTAGGGGATTCTGGAAACATACAAATTACAGCCAGTTACCAAACATTGCATGAGGATACTTTTGCTCATTTTGTTAGTTTCAATGACCATAATGCATGGGTAACACAAGTTCAAATTTGCTATATCCTTAGGTTTCTAATGTAAAAATAAAACCATGGGCTATTTGGATGGGTATACCTTTACAATAAAATGTGTTGTGTAGTTAAAGTTCCAAGTCATATACCATTAAAGATAATTAAAAAGGTCATGTATAAACTAAAATGTGGAAATTGAACAACAAACACCTTGCATGCAGTATCAAATCCAAAACTAGTCAGGACCTCCTTGCATTTTAAATCACCATCAATGGTCTTTGGACATCCAATCACCTGGGTCATTACCTTTTTAGCCCTGATTATCAGAAAAACAATCAAACTTGCATCAAGAACACCTTTACAACAATTTCATAACCAAATAGAACTTCATACTCTTACCATCACAACATAGAAGTCCCAGAGAAAGAACCAAAAGTTGACCCAACAACACGTACAGATGAATTACAAAAAAAGTATTCACAGAAAAAAAATATATTGTTCACTTCTGAAACTGAAATATTCCAGAAATAACCCACCCTCATATCATACCCAAATTTTTCAGCAAGAAGGCAGGCATTTGTATTTGAGTCATCCACACCAATGACAAGAAGGTCCATCCAATTTAAGTTTCACTGCTGTTTCTTCAGCTTGTTTAAACTGAAACACAAGAACATATGAATTCATTTAGTACAGCCCTTGGGAAGATAATGAGGGTCAACTTGGTCAAATTTCAAGGTAAAACAAGTACATTTCTTCAAGAAGAATACCTGCTCTGGAGTTTCAATCTTGTCCCTCCCACTACAGATCATATCAAAAAAAACTAAAATGGAGGTTCACATCGTACAAGGTGACTTATTTATTTGTATGCATAGTTCACAGTAATGTGAAGAGGTCATGAATCCAAGCCTTGGTGACTACATGTGATGCCGTTAAATCAGAAAAGTAGGCTTATTTAGTGGAGATAAGCTTGGGGTTAGATTACATATGTTTTAGGGGTTTTTGATGTGATATGACAGTTTAATGGGCCTAAAATATTGTTCAGAGGTAGGTATACGTAATTAGTTGGGGTTTTAGTAGTTGTTTTCTATTCCACTTATTATTATTTTTAATCTTATCTTTAATTACAATAAACCTGATGTTGGCAATCTAGCTTACTCTTACCTCTATCTCTAGAGTCAGTCTCCTAGTAAATTGCATAAGGTTACCTGTAATTCAGTCCTGATGCTATCCTAAACGGGTTACAAAAGGCTATGATAGATTTAATGGTCATAGGCTTCCCCAACAATTTGAAGTAATACATCAATTCAGATTTCTAAAATTTTGCTGCTATGGATTCAATAGTGTGCTTGGTGGATTCCAAGTGAAGGCTAAGGTGGATTCCTTAGTGTAAGAGTACATTCTATTCACAGGTTTTGGTAGCAAAAGGAGAAAACAACACATGATAATTCAAATTCTATTGTATTTCTCCAAATACCATCTGATAGTGACAGTGAATATGTTTTTGTTCCCATTGTACATGATCCACTTTATTGGAGTGATTGGATCTATGCATTTTCTTTCTCCTAACAGCATCTTGGTAGCACCAGTGAATATTTTTTTTTGTTCTCCATTATACATCATCCACTTTATCAGACTGATTGGATCAATACTTCTGGAAATTCGTGACCAAGGTTACTGAGACATCTACCTACAAGTTCAGTTCACCATTATACTCTACCTTTTGTGCTAAACCATTGTGTCATACATGATGTAAGTTGCATTGTCAAGCATGGGATCAGTATTGATCAAACTAATCCATTATGACCTCTATTTGAAGAATGCTAATAAGCAATTTTCAATTTTGCATGGACTTCATTGAAATTGTGATGAGGAAGGTAAACTTAGAATGCGCAAATAAATGTGAAAGCAAACAAATTATTTGATATTGGAATATCCACAGGTCTGAATATTGTCTTTTCAATTTTGGAACTTGCATAACGAAACTGTCAATGGACATTTTAAGAATGTCAGTTTATGTGTGCTGATGAGTTCGTCTCCAATTATTGAAGGTTCCAATCGCCAATCCAGTGATTGGAGTTAATTGGGTGTGCCTGTCAATACATCGGTAGGTGCGCTTGGTTAACTGCAACCGCTGAATGGGCAATTGGAGCCTCCAATAATTGGAGACGATTTCAACCCAATAAGTGGAGATGATTTCTACCTCTGTGCTGATGTAACATCTCCAGACCTGAAAATCTCTCCAGATTCTGTGAACTTGAAATAGTTCCACCCTTAAAGGTTCTCTATCATCAACATTTTACTGCTCTGAAACAAATGGAGCAAGAGTAAGGTCAACCAATTTCCTCACAACTATACATGACTTGTGAGTAGAAAACTTACCATCACTTAACCGACTTGTTCAAATCTGGTTCAACTTGCTGTGTGAGGCAGATATTGTTTTTCTCTACTTTCTTTATTCTTTCGATTTCTCATTTCATACATCCAACACACGATTACATGTGGTCCCAAACATAGCGATGTTGCTTACAATTCACTTCTGCCTTCTCTTCCTTAGGCTTCCAAATAAGACAAATAGTCTTTACTATCGGCCCAAATATTCCCGCCATTTATGAGCACAATTTCTCCGTCACCATGTCTGGATCCCAAACCCGAATATCGCCACCGTATCATCATCCACATGTGCTGCGCACTTGTGCTTAATATGCTAGCAAATTCCCCAAACAATGACCAGCTCTTAAACCCAGTCTAGATATTGACCGGTGGATCACCTTACCAGCCTCGATCTAGTCCATGATAGAACTGCTAGGTTTGACCCTAACTCATGGGTTCAGGATGATAGAAACGGGAAGAACTGTGATCACGTGTACTTGGAAACCCGAGTGGTATAGGCTACTAGGGGTGAGAACTGTTGGGATAGCGGATGAGGATGTAAGAATTTAATCCATGTTATCGTTTTTCCATTAACCCTAATGATCCATACAATACCCTTGAATACAATGGAACTTAAACAGATGACTAAAAGTGACATACTTGATTGTTGAAGATTGGTTTTTGTCTGAATTTCATAAGCCTTGATTAGAGTCTTCCACAGCCCTTGGGGATCCCTTTTGGTCTATGGGAGCAGAAAGACGAATTGATCGTGGCAGTGGGGATCTTGATCAAGGTGTGGCCAGGGCATGTTGGCAACGGCCGAGGCGGTGACGAGCACAAAGGAGAGAAATGAGGAGAGAAGGTTGTGCAAGGGCAGAGCCGAGGAAGCCTTGGCAGTTCCACAATATTCTATAGCTTCAGAGAGGATGAGAAGGTATGCATTGAGTTGACCGGGCAAGCGCCAGTCCGACGGTGACAAAATGTGTGTGGTCCCCACCGGTGATGTGGACAGTACCCACAAGACAACAACCGAAGAAAGAGGAGAGAGAAAATGAAGAGAAAGTATTGGTCCCGAGTGGGTCCCATTCTTGGTTTAGCAAGAAGAGAGTGGACCCCACATGCAAGCCGACGGAACAAAGCGAAGGCGTGAACGGGCGATGTGACGATGTACGGTGATGTGACAGGTGTAATCACCGTGTTGGACACCTCAAGCAGAAGAATGGAGAGAACAAGAGAGAGAAGAAGAGAGAGAACGAAGAGAGAGAAAGAGGAGAGAGAAAACTATGGGTGGGACCCCCGACCTGGTGGCTGCCACCATGGCAGCCCCGGCCCGGGCACCATGGCAGCCACCGGCCGGGGCCAAGGGCAGCCAGCCCGGCCGAGGGCCAAGGCGGCCGGCCGGGCGGGCCAGCCGCATGGCACCACAAAGAAGGCAGCCCGCATGGCACCACCGTGGCCGGCTTGCATGGCCAGCCCGCAAGGCACAAGCCCGCAAGCCTTGCCGCAAGGCGAGGGGCTCGCAAGCCATGCCGCAAGGCGGCGGGCTCGCAAGCAATGCCGCAAGGCGGCAGGCCCGCGCACACCCCATGGCACATCCCGCACGCCACAAGGTGCTCGACAAAAGGTCGGGAGAGAGAGAGTTCTTCGCCGTTACAGGGGTATTTTGGTCCGATTAAAAGAAAAATATTCAAAATCTGCGCCCAAGGATGAGCCACGATGCTCGATTCTTATCCGACGGCCTAGAAGAAGGCGGACGAGGTGTGACGCATAAGTTGCGCCGGGATTCTTGCGCCGCATGATCCGATGGGTAGCCTTAAGTTAAAACCATGGTCCGCAATGCAGGTAATAGAACCGTGATTCATGTGGCGCGCTGCGACGGTACGACGGCAGCTCAAGATCTCGATCCGGTGGTCGAAATCGATTCGGTTCGGCCGACGCGATTTATTCGGATCCGACGGAATCGGACGATCCCGCCTTTTCTTCTCGATCCGGCGGCCACTTCTTTCAGATTCTCTCCGAACCAATCATAACTCGACGGCAGACCGGGCGGCGCTATTGTGTAGGCGGTGCACGAAATGTTCTCCAAAAGATTCTATTTCTTATATTTTCACCGGCCGAAACGTAACGGGCATATCTCGGCCATCCGAGTCCAAATAGGACGATCCAAAGTGCTCCGAGCCGGTTCAAATTTCCTATCATGAGAACGAAAAACCAGAGAAAAATGACAGGAACAGTGTGGAGGCTCGGGTTTTGGGGAAAACCTTCTCTTGAAGGTAGTGAGTGTTCAATGCTTGTTTTGATTACTAACCTTCATGGATTCAACTGGACTCTATTAAGCTATATTGAAGATCTTGTATGAGGGTTTGGGAGAAATAATGTTGTTTGAAGCTTCAATGAGAGCTACAATGGCATTTGCTATGAATGAAAGCTTGGAGTGAAAGTATGCAATTAAACAGAGCCGTGAGAGCTTGAATGTGCCATGAAAAGCCGAAAGGCCATGTTGAGTTGTGAAAACCCAAGGGAAAAAAAAAAGGAAAGGCTGCACTCAAGTGTTTGTTAAAAGTCAAGGAAGAAAATGGAGCCGCGTGAGCCGTTGGAAGTACCGAATGGTGTATTGTTGTTTTGAAGAAAAGGGGAAGGAAAGGAAAGGGAGGCTAGGGTTTGGTGTTAGAATTGTTCATCAAAGATTCCAGTGGACCCGGGTGTATGCCAGCTTCACGGAGACATCCCGGCCTCCCAGTACCGAAAATGCCGGACAAGGGTTGTAAGCTTCTTAACCTTGTATGAATTAATTGTTTATTTCTTGTACTCAATGTATGCAGCCGAGGTGATAAATCAGAATGACTGCAGGGGGGTTAAATTGTAGGGCATTGAATAAGCCCAAAAACTATTGTCCGCTTCCCTGGGTGCGGGTTATGTGTTGTGTGTGCGCGAGTCGCGGCCCGGTACTCGGACCTGAATTATTGGCACATCCGTGCCCTCCCGGTTTTATCCGGGTAAACCGGAGTATGTACTCCCCGCTGTGTAGTCACAAAAGTTGAGTATTGGTATATCGAGCCCGAGGGCATTACTCCGTGGACAGCCATCACATCCCGGGTGGTGAACCACGATACCTCGTGTTGTGGATGCCTGTAAATGTGATTATCCCATATTGTGAAGTGCGGGAATGGTCCGGATGGGATGCACAACATGGTAGACCTAGCCACTTGTGGAGTGAGGTGGTTGTGCATACGACCGTGTATGGACAATTATGTCCGAAGGTGGTTGGCAGGAGTAAAGCATCGACAAAAGCGAGGCTTCGGAATTATTGGGAAGAATTTTGAAGACACTGATTCACCCCCCCCCCTCTCAGTGTCAACCTGTGATCAACAAAGGTATATATAATACCATCCCAAATCCTTAACCATCCCCACAATGGACTGGGTTGGTTTATCTCTAACTCGTGATGAACCAGACCAAAACTAGTCACCTTCGATCTAGATGCCTTGAAAACCTTACAGGCATCCTTTGATATTAACCGACATCTTGGCACTTGGGTTAATATTGGCTAAATACCACCCTATAATCATTTGGTTAAATATTGTCTTGCTATCCTTTGGCTATATACCTCCTTGTTATCCTTTGGCTAAATACCGCCTTGTAACTTTGACATGTCAATAAATAACAAGTAAGCAAATTAACAATAATAACGAATGATAACAGGATACACAACCATGGTCATAAATATCTATGCTAAAGAATAGTAAACAATATAAGCAAACACATTGAGAGGAAAAACTACACGTACTACCCTTAGACTATGGACTATTTATTCCTACTATCGGGGGGAAAATAATAATAGATTTAAATCAGACCGTGGATGAAGAATCTGTGACAGTCCTTGAAGAATGGGACACGTGGCATGCATCCAAGGTATGACACATGAGGGTAAGACAAGTTCGAAAGAGGAAAAATCGTGTTCGACCCCCTTCTGGGCAATCGGACCATGATTTGATAGATTGATGGAGGTAGATGAACATTAAATGGTCTGTCATTAATGTTCATAAATATCGACAACTACCATAATTGCCAAGGGGGAGGATTTGACTTGTCAAGTCACCATATCGTAGACCGAATCAGTAAAAAGTAAGGTTTGTGTTCTATAAAAGAGAAAGGACAGCTATAATTATCGAAAGAAATGGAGGATGTGGACTAAAAGGGGGTCGAAGAAGGTCAAGTGGGGTCGTAAATGGCTGACAAGATATTCAAGCGCCGTCCTAGGGGGTCGTAATCCCCTAGACCTATGGTTTCTAGATGACAGATGATGGAGATGGGGGTAGGTGGGGAGGAGCTTGTTGGGGAAGCTCTCTCTTGGACCTATAAGTAGCGAAAGAGTCTCAATTGCAAGGGATCCTGAGCTACCTACTCAAAACAGAAAGCATCAACATTCAAGTATAGCCCTCACAAAGTTCCTTTTAGACAATTCTTGTGCAACCTCTTATCTAAATTTTTGCTTCATCAAAAGAGGAGTAGGTTACTGAAGCTCCCGTATCATAGGAAACCCCATCTCTAAGGAGTTCTAGTGTTTCACTAAGAGCTCCATTCTGCTTGTCTTCAGAATCCACTAACTTTGGCATTAGAGTGGCCCTGGGGTATATCCCGCCCACTTTACTACTGTATTTGTGCTTCAGTTACGTAACTTGATCTGGGAGACTGAACCAAATCCATCAACAACAGATTGGCGCCCACCGTGGGGCCTTGACACACTTTGCCTTCAGGCCCCTCCCTCTTTTCCCTGTGACTGTTTAAAAAAAAAAAAACCCCAAACCTTAAACCTCTACCCTCTTTTTTCTCCCTTTCCGTCTTTTGTCCTTTCAACCTGATCCATACCCTTTACCCATGGCATTACTTGGGAGAGGGAAAAGTTCTTATAACTTTCGGAAAACCTAGGCCCGTCGTACAGAGGCAAATATACGCCAAGAGCGTATGGATATTCCCATAGGCCTAAACCTACAGGACATCCCACCAGAGGATCCATCCGCAGAAGGAGTCGGCGATCCCTACCCTGATCCCTCTCAGTATGTCACCAGAGCACAATTCGACCGACTCGCTCAGCAGTTGGCGGCCGTGACAGATTTTGTCACATCCCAATTCTGCACTATTCAGAATGATGTGATGAACCGCTAATTAACCAACGGTTCAACCAGGAACTCAAATAGGCTGTGTCCGTTTGCTTAAACCATACACACCCACAACAATAATCAGAGTAAATACACAATAGCGGAAGTCTTAAATATTAAATGAACTAAGAATCTAAATGTGATAAAATAAATAATTTAACCAATTATTTCCAAAAGGACTAAGACATAAACTTAAATAATTAATTCAAATACATTGTCTGTATATTCCAAATAAAGGTCTAATAAAAAACACAGGAGTTGCACTCGCATGTCAAATCATGCGACTCCATCATCACTTCAGCGTCCATCGCCGCAGCTTATCCATACATAGGAGCATTCATGTAGTCTTCAACCGTGGTACCTGCATCATCAACTAAAAGCATTCGACGTCGAAAGGGTGAGCACACATCACGGCTCAGTGAGCAAACAAAACAATGCAACAAACATATGCATGTATTCAATTCATATCTGTGGTTGGTTTATAAGTTTGCAATGTGCTATAGAAAGGTTCGGAGGCCGCCTCACCTCTATACATGAGTGTGTGAAGCCGCCCAATGAATATCGGCATTACCGTCCCACATGCACCCACCATGGAAACAGTGTACCCAATGGCTATCGGTATTGCTGTACCACATGCTCCCATACCAACACGTAAGCCCCTATTGGCAAGGGCTTGCAAACTGGGCTCACAACTAACCAATCCTAATGTCAAACAGTGTATCCAAGGCCTCACCCCAGCATCCCTCAATACGTCCATAGAGATAGAGCTAAGGCCCCCCGACAGAGTTAGAGACTACACGGTCCGAGACCACCTCTCCTGATGCCCTACGACGTAATAGCTCTGCTAAGGTAATGGCGAAACCATGATGTTAGTGGACAAGACTTGAGTAGAGATAGAGCTAGAGTCTGGTGACCAGAAAAAACCACAGTGTCACGTCCTCCCCCTGATGCCCCACTCGCATCAAATACACTAACCACACACAAATATTCACATGTCTATTCCTAACATCACCATCATCATCATGTTATAAATAAACGAAATTAAATATGCATGAACAATAATAGCAGGAATATTGGATGACATGTTAAATGCACAATACACACATACACACATAGAATCAATAATGGTATAGGACTCAATAAGCAAAAATAGCTTTTTATTATCCAATTAGTTTAGGTCTTGTTCCCACATCTTTGATTGAGTGTAGATCCTCGTTCAAGCTTTAAGAATCACTTTTAAATCACTAGGAAAACCTAACAAGTTGATAGATTCTAATTAGAATTAATTCCAATAAATTTACACTAGCTGAAATCATAGGGTCGCAGGTAGGGTAGCTCCTAGGGTCGGTTACCCAATCAACCCTAGGGTGTAGGGTTGGACATGGGGTCGGTTACCAATCGACCCTATGTGCGACCACACCCTCCCTGGGACTTCCCGAGGGTATGTGATCGATCCTGTGGTCTTGTAGGTCCATTCTAAGATTGTTCTATGGCTCATAACTATGATTTTTACACACTTTCCATTGCCTATGATGATTACTTCCATGGATTCCTTTGAAACTCATCCATGGATAGATGATTTAGGTTTCTCCTAATCCTAACTTCTTCATATTCCATTCTAGGCTCTTAATTTATGAGGGAATTAGACTCATACTTGAAGTTAGCTGAGATTCAGAGGTTTCTCTGAAGTTCCTCTTCTTCCTTAGTCTTTTCTCCAATTTTCCTTCTCTTCTTCTCTTCATTCTCTTTCTCTTTCTCTCACTTTCAATTAAGGTTCTAAAAGGAATGAAAGAGACTAAGGGACGTCCTATTTATAGAGGAAAACCCTCCAAAATAAATCACATCGAGATCAGGAAAGGACTTCTTAAAATTAGGAAAGTTTTTTAATTTACGGTTTTAGTCTGTCATCATAGGGTCGCACGTAGGGTCGCAGGACCCATCGACCCTATGGTTCTCAAGTCATCAGACCCTACGATTGAAAAGTCATGGGTTGGACTTCTATTGCGGTGGGGTCGACCCTACCTATTTAGGCATGCGACCCTACCTTCATATTTACTGTTTTTAGGTCAAATTCATACCTGGTTTTGTGAACCTTCACACACTTGGTCCACTTGGCTCGACCATGATAGGTAGACTTGGTACAAGGTGGTAAGACCGGTTATTTTAATACAGATCTTACAACTCCCCCCTTCTTATTAAAAATTTCATCCTCGAAATTAGTACATACCTTCCGAGTCGAAAAGATGAGGGTATTGCTTTCGCATAACATTCTCTTCTTCCCATGTGATTTCTTCTATATCTCGGCTTCTCCAGGTGACTTTAACATAGTAGATATCACGGTTGCGTAGTCGTTGAACCTTTCGGCTGGTGATTTCAGTTGGTGCTACTTCAAATGTCAAATCATCAGTCAAATCAGGTGGATCCACTGTTAAAACGTGTGTTGGGTCCCTGACGTACTTCTTCAATAATGAAACATGAAATACATCATGCACATTTGACATAGACGGTGGTAGTGCTAGCTGATAAGCCACCTTTTCATGTTTAGTTAGAATCTCAAATAGCCCGACATATCTTGGACTAAGCTTCCCTTTATGTCCGAACCGCTTTAAACCTCGCATAGGTGATACTTTCAAGAACACCTTATCACCTACGACAAATTCAAGGTCTCGGCGTTGAGTATCTGCATACTGTTTCTGACGATTCTGAGCCGTTTTTACTCTTTCCTTGATAATGTCGACTACTCGACATGTCTCTTCAACAAATTCTGGTCCAACAATACTACGTTCTCCAATTTCATTCCAAAACAGCGCAGTTTGACACTTCCTACCATACAGTGCTTCATAGGGTGACATCTGTATAGTAGCCTGATAGTTGTTGTTGTAAGCGAACTCGATCAATGGTAGTTTTTCATCCCATGATCCTTTAAAATCAATTACACAGGCTCGAAGCATGTCTTCTAAAATCTGAATGGTACGCTCCGATTGTCCATCTGTCTGAGGATGGAATGCAGTACTAAACTTCAATGTTGTACCCATAGCCTTTTGCAATCCTTCCCAAAACTTTGAAGTAAATCGTGGATCTCTGTCGGACACAATGCTTTCAGGTACACCGTGTAGTCTGACAATATTATCCACATACAACTTAGCTAACCTCTCAAGTGTATACTGAGGTCGTATAGCTATAAATCGAGTTGTTTTAGTCAAACGGTCTACAATCACCCAAACCACGTCAACTACTCGGGGAGTCAATGGTAACCCAGTGATGAAGTCCATAGTGATGCAGTCCCATTTCCATGCTGGTTCTGGTAGCGACTGTAACAGTCCTGCAGGTCTTTACCTTTCAGCCTTTACTCTCTGACAATTTAAGCATTGAGATACAAATTTAGCTACATCTGTTTTCATTCCTCTCCACCAATATAATCTCTTTAAATCATGATACATTTTTGTACTTCCAGGATGTATCGAATAGGCGGTGGTGTGAGCTTCTTTCATTAATCGGTGTCTAATGTCCAAATTTTCTGTTTCAGGAACACATATTCTTCCTTTGTACTTCAGTACATTTTCATCGTCCAAGGCGAACTCAGGGATAGTCCTACCTTTTTCAATGTCCTCTTGTACCATTCTTAGATAAGGGTCTAATTTTATAGCGACTTTCACTTCATCTATTATATCAGGTACAATCTTCAGTGTTGCAAACATATTTTAAATCCGATGAACAAACCCTTGGTTGGTTGATTCACTTGGTGCATCTATCACAAATTGCTCATT
Source organism: Protea cynaroides (assembly GCA_028583415.1). NCBI lineage: Eukaryota > Viridiplantae > Streptophyta > Magnoliopsida > Proteales > Proteaceae > Protea > Protea cynaroides. The sequence continues at coordinate 32,299,471 of CM053273.1, read as the reverse complement.
ACCAAGATTGAATACTTTTCCTATAGCACACATTGTTGCAGTCGTGTTAACCCCCTCTTGGGATTTTATCATTGCTTTTCTACTCAGCGCATCAACAACTACATTAGCTTTCCCTGGATGATACTGGATATCACAATCATAATCTTTCAATAGTTCCAGCCATCTTCTTTGTCTCATATTCAACTCCTTCTGATTAAAAAGATAAGTGAAACTCTTATGATCTGATTTAATCTGAAATTTTTCTCCATACAAATAATGTCTCCATATTTTTACAGCATGTACTACTGCCGCTAACTCCAAGTCATGAGTAGGATAGTTCTTCTCATGTGTTTTCAGTTGTCTTGAAGCATAAGCAACTACTTGTTCTCCTTGCATAAGTACACATCCTAAACCCAATCCAAATGCATCAGTGTATAAAAACAAATGGTTGTCCTGGAATAGGAATAGTCAAGATGGGAGCAAATATCAATCTTGCCTTCAATGTTTGGAAACTGTTCTCACATTTTTCAGTCCAAATAAACTTCTCTCATTTCTTAGTCAAACTGGTGAGCGGTACGGCGATCCTGGAGTAGTCTTCCACGAATCGTGCGTAATACCCAGCTAGACCTAGAAAACTTCTAATTTCTGCAACACTCTTCGGTTCTTCCCACCTCACAATGGCCTCAATCTTGCTAGGGTCCACTTTAATTCCTTCAGCAGATACAACATGGCCTAAGAAAGCGACTTCATTTAGCCAAAACTCACACTTTATAAATTTGGCGTAAAGCTTCTCTTTTCGTAATCGCTGCAGAGCGGCTCTTAGATTCATAATATGAGTTTTTTTGTCCTTGGACTAGACCAATATATCATCAATAAATACAATGACCGACGTATCCAACATATCATGGAATACCCGATTCATAAGTTCCATAAAAGTTGCTGGTGCGTTAGTCAATCCAAAAGACATAACAAAAAATTCATAATGTTCATATCTCGTCCTGAATGCTATCTTGGAAATATCACCGTCCTTAATCTTCAATTGATGGTAACCTGACCAAAGATCGATCTTAGAGAACACCTTGGCACCTTGCAACTGATCGAACAAGTCATCGATCCGAGGCAATGGGTACCGATTCTTGATTGTCAGCTTATTCAGTTCCCGGTAGTCTATATACAGTCGAACACTACCGTCCTTCTTCTTTACGAATAATACTGGTGCTCCCCATAGTGATATGCTAGGTCTGATGTAACCCTTGTCCAGTAGTTCTTGTAACTGTACTTTTAATTCCTTCAGTTCAGTAGGAGCCATTCGATAGGGTGCTTTAGATACTGGTGCGGCTCTAGGTGTCAGATCTATAACAAACTTTGTAGCTCGGTTGGGTGGTAGTCCTGGTAGTTCTTCAGGAAATACATCTGGAAAGTCACGCACCACATCAATATCCTCCATTCGTGGTGCTTCCTTGGTGAGGTCGACCACTGAGACTAGATACCCAACTCCTCCTTTCTCGAGGCATTTCCTAGCCTTTAATGCAGAGAGGATGAGTTTTCATTTACAGGGAAGTTTGGTTCCCGCAACACTAAACTCTGCTCCTTCCTTGTCTTTAAATGTCAGCTTCTTTTCCGTACATAATAGATTTGCAGAATGCCGAGCTAACCAGTCCATTCCCAAGATGATGTCAAAGTCTGCCATCTCAAGTTAAATCAAGGTTGCATCCAAAGTCTTCTCGTCAATAAGAATTGGACATGGCCCATAACCTTTTTCAAATGTCACTTCTAATCCCATAGGCGATCGTACATGCAGTTTGTAGTCTAAAGATTTGAGGGGTAGATTTAGCTTCTTTTCAAATGACACAGATATAAAAGAATGAGTAGCTCCAGAATCAAAGAGCACTCTGGCAGGAATGCCATTAATAGGTACGATACCTGTGATTTGTTTTAATTTAGTCTACATGCTCATACAATGTAACACAATTTAAAAGGTTCAGGTCATACCTGTGACCACATCAGGCGATGCGGCAGCATCCTCGGATGTAACAGGGTAAACTCTTCCTTGTTGTAGCTGTTTTTTGGGCTTAGGGCACTCCCTTGAAATATGTCCCACTTGATTGCAGTGAAAACATCTTATTCCTTCATTACTTTGCTTTGGTTGCGATGGGGCTGCCGAAGTAGTCTTGGCTGCAGCATTAAAGCCTTGAGTATGGAAGGGTCTGAATGTCTTGGTGTTCCCTCCGTTATAAGAATTCCCATTAGGCCTTTTTATACCCCTATTTTGAGCAAAGTAGCTCTCTTTCTGGCTCGACTCTATCACTCGAGCAATTTGTACAGCTTCATTGTAGACTTTCTTTTCCAAGCTCAGAACATGCTCACGGATGCTTCCCATGAGTCCCATTACGAACCTTGTGTTTTCCTCTTGCATGCTAGCGGGTGCAAAGAAGAACAGCTCCTCATAACGCTGTTGATATGCATCCACAGTCATTTTCCCATGATACAAACTCAGGAACTCTCTCTCCATAGAATCTCTAAAACTTCTAGGGAAGTACTTCTCAAAGAATGCCTCTTTATATATACCCCATGTCAAGTGGGTGTGCTTGGTTAATAGATATGTCCTGGTAGACTTCCACCAATGGTGTGCATCGCCCTTTAGCATAAAGGTGGCGAACAACACTTTCTCCTCCTCATTCACTGTCATCATCATAAAATTTCTTTCCATTTCAACAACCCAGTGTGCTAGCCAAAAAGGATCTACTGGCTTGCCATTAAATTCTTTGGGCTTCATCTTCAGAAAATGCTCGACCAGTCTGGAGTGGTCCAGCTGATACGGAGCATAGGCCCCATACATAGGTGGTTGGTACTGATAACCACCTTGAGCTACATTAAGGTTCTGCACTTGAGCCTGCATGATTGGTGTTTGAGGTGCATGGGGTACTGTGTTACTTCCCCCTGGTACTGTGCTTGCCTGTCCTACTAGCATCAGTGTCGTATGTGCAGCTGAAAATGCCATGCCTATGGCAGCTTGCATATTAGATTGCACCTGTTGTATTTGCTGCAGCTGTTGTACCAAGTTCATTACCGCCGTAGCCAGATCCGTAGGTGGGGCTAGAAAATTAGTAGGATTTGTCTGGCCATTAGCCACGGGCGGTGCCATTTTCAGATTTTCTTGTGTCTCAGGATGTATATGATTGTCTTCCTCCACAGGTGGTGGTGGTGGAATACAGTTACGACTTTGTCTGGTCACTCTTCGCCAAGCCATTTTCTGCTCTAATGATGGTAGTGTCTGTAAACAATCATAGCACATGTGAGGCAATCAATATATTGTTCTCCAGTCAAACATCCAACTAATCAATATAAATTTCAAAATTTTCAGATCTTTCTGACAAAATACTGTATTTTCCATCGTAGGGTCAATGGTAGGGTCGGTCCTTATGCGACCCCAGGGTATGCGACCTTGAGAATCACTGTCAGCTTACCGAGAGCCTAGGGTTGATGGTAGGGTCGGTATATGTCCGACCCTAGGTCCTACTCCTAGTTCTTTGTCTGATCACCGAGAGGCTAGGGTCGATGGTAGGGTCGGTAGTTGTCCGACCCTAGGTCCGACCCCTAGTTCTCTGTCAGATTACCGAGAGGCTAGGGTCGATGGTGGGGTCTGACGTAGGGTCGCATGTTTTGGTCGAATTCTGTGACCCTACGACCCAGGATTAGGTTTTTGAACCCGATTTTGGATTCATTTCCTATTCTTTCTCCTCTCTTCCAACTCAACCCGTTTCTCTGAGTTCCTACAATATCGACTCCTACCACGACCCAGAATTAGGTTTTTGAACCCGATTTTGGATTCATTTCCTATTCTTTCTCCTCACTTCCAACTCAACCCGTTTCTCTGAGTTGCTACAGTATCGACCCCTACCTGTTTAGTGATCATATCTTCCGTTCGTGACTCCCACTCCTTCTCTTCAGGTATGCACTCTTACTGTTTCTCGTTTTTTTTTAAAGCTTTCTAACTAGGTTTTTATCCATTTACATCGTTTTCTTCAAATTAAACTTTTTCTAACCGTAAAAATTTAATTTTTATTGGGGGCTTTTGCTATTGGTCACCCAATGGACGAAAGCCCTAAAAAATATTCGAGTTTCATCGGTTGGTTATCGAGAAATTTGAAATTTTCCATTTTTGACCTAATTTTTGAGATTTTTTGAATTTATTGAAATTTCTTCAAATTCGATCTTTCAAAATTAAATTTCCAACTGTATGAGCCTTGCCCGATGATTTAGAACCTATGTAAGTCCTCCTACCCAAGTGTATGGGTGAAAAGTGAGGCTTTTGACCAATTTATGCCGTTATAATGCCGAAATTTTTAGATTTTTCATCTTTACTGATTTATTATCTGTTTTCTTTGTTGTGGCAGATAATATGGCTCATACCAAAGTTCCTAGAACTCATGACCCAGTTCATTTTCGCTCCAACGAGGTCGAAGCTCAGTATGCTCGTTATGAGCATAAAAAGGTAGAGGGGGGTCGCTATGTTGACTTGGCTAGTCTAGCCTTGTTCAACGTGGAGGGGCATTTAGTGACATGGGCTGGCTCCCTATGATCACCTATGACGCGTGCACCCATCCGGATTTGGTGAGACAGTTCTATTGTAATCTCTAGGTAGTAGGGGATCGCAATGATACAGAGAGGGGTAGGGAGCTCAGGATCACGAGCTACGTCAAAGGGGTAGAGGATTCCTTTGACTGCCAGTAGTTGGCTGATCTTCTGGGCATATCAAATGACGGTCCTTTGGTGTACTGTGCTCCCAGGGAGCCCCAGTTCCTTTCCTTAGAGATGCGTGCTGAGATTGGCAGTCAGCTTATCAAATATGATCGCTGGGAGATGAAAGCGATCAACCTATGTCCAGAGCCTCGGGTGTACTGCAAGATCATCCAGCATAACCTGATACCCCAGAGTGGACACTATGAGAGGATCTCCCAGTTGACTCAGTACATCCTCTACTGCATCTGCACTAGGCAGCCTGTCTGCCTCCCTTATATTATCCTAAGGACGATGATCCGTGCTATACTGCCTGGTCAGATAGGCAACCTGCCCTACGGACGTCTGATCACTACTCTGCTCATCCGCCTAGGTGTTGATTTAGTGGATGAGCCTTCTCATCGGTGCTGGACTGGGAGGCCATCTGTAGGATGGGCATGCGGGATGCTCAGGTTAGTGATGATGAAAGGAACGCTCTGGTGCGTCCTCGTACTCAGATAGAGACAGCAGACGCTGAGGCGGCAGCAGCAGTAGCAGCCAGAGCAGGGGTCCATGGGGGTGATGCTGAGGATGAGGACCGCATATATATGGATGTAGACGCTATACCTCCTCCATCACCTCCACATTCTATTGGAGCTGGTCCCTCTCGGACTTCTTCACACATTGCTGGTCCTTCACACCCACCATCTGATGATATAATGGGGTTACTGCGTGAGATCAGAGAGGCTCAGCGCATGATGGACTTGAGAGTGGGAGAGCTTCTAGATGCTCAGCGCACGACAGATAGGAGAGTGGGCGAGCTCCCAGATGCTCAGCGTGCTTCTGATCAGTGGATGGCTGAGTTAACAGCTAGTCTCCAGACGACCCAGACTGAGGTAGCCTGGTTGACTAGAGTGTATGCTGAGGACTATGACAGAGATCGCGAGGCACCTCCTCCTCCATCACCTCCAGCTCCATGATGTCTATTTTCTTTTTATCCTTCTTGGTACTATAGAGTAACTGTCCGGATTGTGGACTGTACTCTGCTTTGGATATGTATATACGTGCTTTTTATTTGATGTATAGTTTCTCCTTTTTATATATGCATTATTCTCTTTCTTAATTTTGTCTCAAACAACACAGGTGCTTACAGTGTGTTCTTATTAAAGCTTTTAAATTTTATCCTAACTCAGTTCACGAACTTTGTGGAAATATACTGGTTTAATAGACAGGGCCTGAGAACTCTGATACCAAGTTGTCACACCCCAATTCCACACTATTCAGAATGGTGTGATGAACCGCTAATTAACCAACGGTTCAACCAGGATCTCAAATAGGCTGTGTCCGTTTGCTTAAACCATACACACCCACAACAATAATCAGAGTAAATACACAATAGCGAAAGTTTTAAATATTAAATGAACTGAGAATCTAAATGTGATAAAATAAATAATTTAACCAATTATTTCCAAAAGGACTAAGACATAAACTTAAATAATTAATTCAAATACATTATCTGTATAATCCAAATAAAAGTCTAATAAAAAACACAGGAGTTGCACTCGCATGTCGAATCATGTGACTCCATCATCACTTTAGCGTCCATCGCCGCAGCTTATCCATACATAGGAGCATTCATGTAGTGTTCAACCGTGGTACCTGCATCATCAACTAAAAGCATTCGACGTCGAAAGGGTGATCACACATCACGGCTCAGTGACCAAACAAAACAATGCAACAAACATATGCATGCATTCAATTCATATTTATGGTCTGGTTTATAAGTTTGCAATGTGCTATAGAAAGGTTCGGAGGCCGCCTCACCTCTATACACGAGTGTGTAAAGCTGCCCAATGAATATCGGCATTACCGTCCCACATGCACCCACCATGGAAACAGTGTACCCAATGGGTATCGGTATTGCTGTACCACATGCTCCCATACCAACACGTAAGCCCCTATTGGCGAGGGCTTGCAAACTGGACTTGCAACTAACCAATCCTAATGTCAAACAGTGTATCCAAGGCCTCACCCCAACATCCCTCAATACGTCCATAGAGATAGAGCTAAGGCCCCCCGACAGAGTCAGAGACTACACGGTCCGAGACCACCTCCCCTGATGCCCTACGACGTAATAGCTCTGCTAAGGTAATGGCGATATGACGATGTTAGTGGACAAGACTTGAGTAGAGATAGAGCTAGAGTTTGGTGACCAGGAAAAACCACAGTGTCACGTCCTCCCCCTAATGCCCCACTCGCATCAAATACACTAACCACACACAAACATTCACATGCCTATTCCTAACATCACCATCATCATCATGTTATAAATAAAGAAATTAAATATGCATGAACAGTAATAGCAGAAATATTGGATGACATGTTAAATGCACAATACACACATATACGCATAGAATCAATCATGGTATAGGACTCAATAAGGAAAAATAGCTTTTTATTATCCAATTAGTTTAGGTCTTGTTCCCTTACCTTTGATTGAGTGTAGATCCTCGTTCAAGCTTTAAGAATCACTTTTAAATCACTAGGAAAACCTAACAAGTCGATAGATTCTAATTAGAATTAATTCCAATAAATTTACACTAGCTGAAATCGTAGGGTCGCAGGTAAGGTAGCACCTAGGGTCGGTTATCCAATCGACCCTAGGGTGTAGGGTTGGACATGGGGTCGGTTACCAATCGACCCTATGTGCGACCACACCCTCCCTGGGACTTCCCGAGGGTATGTGATCGATCCTGTGGTCTTGTAGGTCCATTCTAAGATTGTTCTATGGCTCATAACTATGATTTTTACACACTTTCCATTGCCTATGATGATTACTTCCATGGATTCCTTTGAAACTCATCCATGGATAGATGATTTGGGTTTCTCCGAATCCTAACTTCTTCATATTCCATTTTAGGCTCTTAATTTATGAGGGAATTAGACTCATACCTGAAGTTGGCTGAGATTCAGAGGTTTCTCTGAAGTTCCTCTTCTTCCTTAGTCTTTTCTCCAATTTTCCTTCTCTTCTTCTCTTCATTCTCTTTCTCTTTCTCTCACTTTCAATTAAGGTTCTAAAAGGAGTGAAAGAAGCTAAGGGGCATCCTATTTATAGCGGAAAACCCTCCAAAATAAGTCCCATCGAGATTAGGAAAGTCCTTGAAATTAGGAAAGTTTCCTAATTTACGATTTCAGTCTGTCATCATAGGGTCGCACGTAGGGTCGCAGGACCTGTCGACCCTATGGTTCTCAAGTCATCCGACCCTACGACCAGTCATGGGTTGGACTTCTATTGAGGTGGGGTCGATCCTACCTGTTTAGGCATGCGACCCTACCCTCATATTTACATTTTTGGGTCAAATTCATACCTGGTTTTGTGATTTCCTTCACGCACTTGGTCCACTTGGCTCGACCATGATAGATAGACCTGGTACAAGGAGGTAAGACCGGTTAGTTTAAGACGGGTCTTACAGATTTGTTATAGCAACGGCCTATAGATGTGCCAACTGCCTTTATACCTCCCGTTGATGTCCCAAAAGTCCCACAAAGATCCCAACATTCTAGGCGTTCTGTTCCTCGAGCTGCGTCTACTAGTCCAATGCTGGTCAGCCCTTCAGTAGATTCATACCGCAGTAGGGGTCAAAGCAACCATTATGGGGAGCCCTGCTTTCAATACGTTCCAGAGTACTACCCTACCAAAGTAGTGGAGAGTAGCCATGAGTCCTCGGCAGCCTTAAGAAGATCATTTATCTCGAATAGGTTGGGGTCGAGATAGAGGAATAGGAGGTGGCTCGGGAGGCTCAGAGGAGGGTCGACGATGCCAAACGTGCTAGAGAAGATGCCCTGGCGAGGGTCGACGTGGCAAGACAAGCCCCGGAAGACAACCAAGTTAAGGTCAAAGAAGCCTGGCGAGTCCAAGAAGAAGCCCAAGCAAGGGTCAATGCGGCCCGGGAGGAGAGGGTGACAGCGATCCCGTCCATTACTGCAGTCCCACCGGTAGTACCATTGGTAGCCACTCCCTTAGCAGGAAGCACCCTGGCTAGTGATGAAAATACCACCAGACTGGAGTGCTTAGTGAAAGATCTGATGGACAGGGTTCAACTTGTCGAGAGGGGGGGTCGATTCTCAAGCGCTCTAGGATTATGCCACAGAGACAGCCTTGACAGATGACGTCATGAACCATCTTTTTCCTATTAACTTTGCCCTTCCTAATGTGGGGTGGTATGATGGAAAGACGGATCCCGAGAAGTACTTTTATAACTGTAAAGTTGGTATGGTCATTTATGGCCACCACGACGCCCTGTATTGTAGAGCTTTTCCATAAACTCTGAGGGAGGCTGGAAGGACATGGTTCAATAATCTACCCCCAAGTCTATGGGGTCCTTCAAGGAGCTCAGCAGTTTGTTCCTTTCCCATTTTCAGGGGAGCTGAACCCAGAAGAAGAACTTATCCCATTTGATGGCGATCAAACAAGGCAAGTAGGAGCCTCTCCGACCGTTCATAACTCGTTTCCTTGGAGTAGCAGGAGAGATCAAGGACTTGCAGGCAGATGTGGTAGTATCGACCTGATCGAAAGCCTGCCTGGACCCCAGTTGGTATTCTGTCTCAACAAGAAGCGTCCTAGAATACATGCCGAAATCTTCAGTAGGTGTGACCAATATGCATAGGGAGCACAAGCTGTGGCAAAGTTACCCGGAAGAATGAACCCTCCCTTCGCAGCTGGAGAAAGAAAGAAAAGTGAAGTTTCAGAGAAGGCTCCCAAAAAAGGATAGACAAGCAAGAAATCAAAGGTGGCCAAAGAATTGTACCTGGCCCGCCCTGCACCAGAGTACACCCACTCAACCATACCATGGTTGAGATATTTAATATCAAGAGAGGTGACACTCTACTGGTCCCTTCCCTCAAGAGGGGCCTACGGGCTTCCAAGAGAAAAGGGCTATGGATCTCTAAAAAGAAAAAGCCTACGTGCCTCGAAGAGAAAAGGCCTACAGGTCTTAAACAGCAAAGGCCTACAGATCTCGAAAAAGAAAAGGCATACGGGCCTCGAAGAGAAAAGGCCTGCGGGTCTTGAACAGCAAAGGCCTACGGGGCTATGAAGGAAGAAACCAATGGGCACAAAAGACAAGGCCTAGGGGTCTTGGAAATCAATAAGTAGATCGGCTCAGTCAAAGACTAAGCCTATCGACTTAAGGGGTAGTCTTTGACTTTAGACCAAATATCAAAAGCCCTTCGATTCTATCTCATTGTTGTAGGCAGAGCACAACACTATCAGACAGGGTGGTAGTAGTATAGTAGTGTGGTTACAAAGTATCAGGCAAGAAAAGTGTAAAGAAAAAAAAATTAGTACATTAATAGTAACAATAATAGACACACAAAAAAAAAAACCAGCCTACAAAAAGAAGCGCCCAAGGGGCTTACAAAAGAGAGAAAGATAAGAAAAAGAAAAAAGTACTATGGCCAATCTGGACCCCTGGGTGATTATGTAGGCAATGCATCGGTCGGAGGTGTCTCTGAAGAGGTGGTACCTGGGGTTTCTTTCTGAAGGGATAGTAGAGAGATCTTTGGAAGTCGTTCTTGGGGTTTCTTGCGGTGGAACAATAGATAAAGGAGTGACCTCTTGAGGAGAAGGTACTACCATCGCCAATTTAGTATTGGAGACCGCCGGAGGAGGGAGAGTCGAAGGCTGACTAAGTTTATCTCGAATGAACTTTGTAAGACCCGCACTCCATGAACCCAATCTAAACCATTAGTTCATGTCGTAACAGGTCTTTCAATCATCACCGGGCCAGGCGGGACGAGAGGATGACAACTAGGTAAGGAAATGGACCAATTCAAGTATGAAAACTTCATACCGGTCGATGGTATCGGTCGATGGTTGACCGGTATGGCCTACGCAGCTCAGATCCGAAAAAGGATCTCTACGGGTCCCATTTTCCAATTTCGAACCGAAGGACTTTCCTAATGTTAGGAGGCTTCCTAAACCTAACCCTAGCCTATATAAGGACCCTTAAACCTCCTAAAACCTCTCTCATTGATCCTCACAAACCCTAGAGAGGAGAAAGAGATTGAAGAAGGAGAAGAAGCTAGGAGGGAGAGGGAAGAACCGCCATTGCCGTTCGACGAAGAACACATTACCGCAAGTCAACGGTAAGTGCTTAAACCTTCCTTTACATTAAGTATTCTAGGATGGTTAGTCATGTTTGGATCAATACCATGCAAAGCGAGGTATTGATCTAAACCCTACTTTGTCGACAAACCCTAATCTAGTCGGTAAACCCTAGATTCAAGTTCTAGGTTGAACATCATCGAAACTAGGACTTGAATGGAGTTGGAAACAACTCTAACTCAGTGCTCAGACCTAGAGTGTGTAGGAGAAACCCTAGGATCAATAGGGGGTGACCGACGGAAGGCGATAACCGGATGTATGGTCTTCCAGAGACATATCGGTCGACCATACCGGTCGCAATGGTGCGACCGGTACTGCAACCGGTACCTCCCGAAGACTGGTCTGTGGGGACCGGTCGACCATACCGATCGCACCTTTCCCCACACTGCCGCAACTGGTACTGCGATCGGTATGCTCTGTGAGGAGTATTTTTGCCCCAGTTGGTTTTCCGACCAACGTAAACCCTAAGAAAATTATTCTAATACAACCCTAACATTGTGTAGGACCTTGTGATAGCAAGTTTGGATTCTACAACGCGGAGCAAGCTAGCAAACAAGTGTCAGGTAAGGGAATCGGACCTAAACCCTAATAATATAATAACAATAAAATGTTATTAATAACTATGATTCTGTGGACTGATGTTTGTGTATACTCGCATGTCATCCTTTACTTTCAGTTATTATTATTGTTTATGCATACTCGTTATGCTAGGATCTGACTGTTAGGCATTTGATTGTTTTCGTTGGTGTGTAGAATGGAAAGGGCCGAGGGTCTGGGATCATTCCTCACATTAGCACCTTTTCGTATCGTTCTATCTTAGCATGCTTGGTGCGGGTAGGGTATCAGGGGGAGGAAGTGGCACTGTGGTCTCCGACCTAGCCACTAGACTCTAGCTCTATCTCTATGTCGTAGGGAGCTGTGCTGAGATAGGGCCTACTGTGATGACATGTAGGATTGGTTAGTTACGAGCCCAGTTTGCAAGCCCTCGCCAATAGAGGCTTACGTGTTGATACGGTTAGAGTATCAGGGGAGGTGTTGGCTGTCACACCCCAATTCTGCACTATTCAGAACGGTGTGATGAACCGCTAATAAACCAATGGTTCAACCAGGATCTCTAATAGGTTGTGTCCTTGTAAACTAAACCATACACATCCACATTCATAATCAGAATAAATACACAATAGCGGAAGTCTTAATATTAAATGAACTGAGGAATCTAACTGTGATAATCAAAAATAAAATATCAAATTATGTTGTATCAACCGAGACATAAGTAAATAAAATATCAATTACATTTCCTTAATAGTTTAAATAAAAATCTAATTGAAAATGCATGAGTTGCACTCGCATGAGGAGTCATGCGTCTCACTATGTCTTCAGAAGCATTCATATAATCTTCCACAGTGGTACCTGCATCATCAACTAAAAATATTCGACGTCGAAAGGGTGAGCACACATCACGGCTCAGTGAGCAAGTAAAACAATGCAACAAACATATGCATGCATTCAATTCATATCTGTGGTCTAGTATATAAGTTTGCAATGTGCTATAGAAATGTTCGGTGGCCGCCTCACCTCTATACACGAGTGTGTGAAGCCGCCCAAAGGTTAACATTTATTGTCGTCCCACATGCACCCACTATGAAATAGAGATAGAGCTAAAGTGCTTAGGACCATACCGCATCATACTTCCCCTGATACTCTACCCATACCAAAACGTAAGCCCCTGCTGGAGAGGGCTTGCAAACTGGGCTCGCAACTAATCAATCCTAATGTCAAACAGTGTACCCAAGGCCTCATCCCAGCATCTTTCAATACGTCCATAGAGATAGAGCTAAGGCCCCCCAACAGAGTCGAAGACTACACGGTCTAAGACCACCTCCCCTATTACCCTACAACGTAATAGTTCTGCTAAGGTAATGGCGATATGACGATGTCAGTGGACAAGACTTGAGTAGAGATAGAGCTAGAGTTTAGTGACCAGACTGAACCATAATGTCATGTCCTCCCCCTGATGCTCCACTCGCATCAAGCACACTAACCACACACATACATTCACATGCTTATTCCTAGCATCATCATCATCATCATGTTATAAATAAAATAAAATTAAATATGCATGAACATTAATAGCAGGAATATTGGATGACATGTTGAATGCACATTACAAGCATACACGCATAGAATCAGTCATGGCATTGGATTCAAGAAAATAAAAACAGTTTATTATTAGCCAATTAGTTTAGGTCTTGTTCCCTCACCTTTGCTTTAGTGTAGATCCTCTTTCAAGCTTTAAGAATCACTTTTATATCAATAGGAAAACCTAACAAGTCGATGGATTTTAATTAAAATTCATTCTAACAATTTTTGGCTTGCTGTTAAGCGAGGGTCGCAGGTAGGGTAGTAGTTTTATGCGACCCCCTAGGGTAGGGTCGATGCCAGGGTCGGATGTTCCATCGACCCTGGGTACGACCACCGCATCCCTGGACTTCTAGAATGCTGGGGGTCGATCCTGTGGTCTGGTAGTGTCGAGTTCCAATTGATCCCACGTGCGACCCCCGTGGTTTGAGTCGACCTTTTTATCCTACAGTCCATTCTTTCATGATTGGGTCCTATGGCTTACTTCCACAATCCATTCTATGCTTGTTCTATGGCTTAAAACTCTAGGTTTCTTCCTTACTTTGCCTACCATGATTTCCTCCATGGATTTCATTGAAATCCTCCCATAGATGGATGATTTGGGTTTCTCCTAGATCATACCCTCTTCATGAACTATTCTAAGGTCTTAAATCATTAATGGAAACATACCCATACCTTAGGTTTGCTGAGATTCAGAGGTTTCTCTGAATTCTTCTCTTTAGTCTTCTTCTCTGACTTTCCTTCTCTTCTCCTTCTCTTCTCTTTCTCTCACGTTCAATTAGGGTTTGAAAATGAGTAAAAGAGGCTAAGGGATGTCCTATTTATAGAGGAGAACCTCCCAAAATAAGTCTCATTGAGATTAGGAAGGAATCCCCTTGAAATTTGGAAAGTTTTCTATTTACGGTTTCTATCGGCAATGAGGGGGTCGATGAGGGGGTCGGAGATCCCGTCGACCCTTAGGTCTAAATTGCCCGACCCTCGGTCTAAAATTCAGGGGTCTGACTCCCTAATGAGGGGGGTCCGACCCTGCCTATTTGGGTATGCGACCCTACCCCCTATTTTACTGTTTTTGGGTCAGTTTAATACCTGGTCTCGCTATTTTCTTCACGCACTTGGTCCATTTGGCTCGACCATGATAGGTAGACCTAGTACAAGATGGTAAGACCGGTTAGTTCGATACGGGTCTTACATTGGCAGTGTTTGATCCGGACGCCTTAGTTCTATCGCTATTCCATGGTGGGTGTATGTGGGATGACAGTGGTGTTTGATCCATTGGGCGGCTTCACACACTCGTGTATAGAGTTGCGGTGGCCGCCAATCCAATCCTTTCTATAGCACATTAGAAACTTAGAACCAGACCATAATGTGAATGTTACTCATGCATATGTTTGTTGCATTGTCTGATTGTCTTACTAAGCTAAGTTGTGAGCTTACCCTGTATATATATACATGTTTTTAGATGTTGATGCAGGATATATGGTGGAGGATTATCTGAATGCTCCAGTGTACGGAGGCGTGGCTGCTTTGGACGTACAAGCAGGAGAGGACGAGCATGACGCTTCATGCGAGTGCCCATTCTGCGTGTACCTTTAGGATTTGATTAATTTATTTTAGTTATTTTCAGTTGGAAATACAGTTGATGTAAAGATATTTATTTATGTTTTGGGTATTTGAATAATTGGATATTTTATTTAAATTTATCAATAGATTACTCAGTTCATTTAATTTAAGACTTTCGCTGTATTTATTATATTCTGATTGTGGTTATGTGCAATGGTTTGTATGAGTGGATACGGTCTTATTGAGATCCTGGTGTGAACCGTTGGTTCAGTAACTGTTCAATCACACATCTGGTTCAACCAGAATTGGAGTGTGATAACTTGGTATCAGAGCCCTTAGGCTCTGTCCAACAGATCATATTTGTACTTAACTGAGTCGATGAACTGAGATAGGAAGAATTTAAAAATTTTAATAAAAACACACCCTAAGCACTTGTTTGATGCCTGAGACTAAATACTAAAGAGCATAATGTACTATACTAAAGGTGAAATTAATAAATAGACATTCTCTAGAGAGGAAACCATAGTGACAAGTAGAATGATCATAAATTTTCATAACAAGTAAAAAAGAAAAATTATATAATAATAAATCATCCAAAGTGTGGTGAGTAATCGTGCTACAGGGTACAGTCCACAAGCCGGACAGTTACCCTGTTATATAAAAACCATGCCGAGAGAGAGATAAAAATATGAAGGCTATCATGGGGATAGGGGCATAGGAGGAATAGGGTCAGTGATGTCATAGTCTCGCACATAAGCCACCCTAAGCCAGTGTACCTGCTCCTGTGTGACTCTGAGGCTGCGAGCAAGACGCCCCAGGTCACGGCTCATCTCACGCTGAGCATCCTGGATCTCCGTAAACATACCCATCATGGTATCGGGAGGAGGCTGGGATGGTCCCGCTATAGGTGCGGGCTGTGGCGCCGGTGCTGGAACGCCCTACATCTGATCATCACCATCATCCCTTGCCTCTTCTACATGAGCCGCATTGGCTGCTGCTGCTGCTGCTGCTATCCTCCTGAGCAGACGAGGACGAGCCTCTAACTCCTCATCATTGATCGGCAAGTTGTCCATCCTCATCCATAGAATGGCATCCAAGTCAATGTCAGAGGTCATGGTGTCCTCAACTGCAGTCTCACCCCTCATGTCCACCGATAATCACTGCAGAAGAGTGGTGATGAGTCGGCCATATGGAAGGCTACTGGCCTGATCGGGTAGAGTAGCCTGACGCATGGTCCTGATAATGATGTATGGGAGACAGACCCGCTCCCCAGTGCAGACGTAATAAGTCAAGTACTGTGTGAGCTAAGACAACTCACTATAGTGGCCGCTTTGTGGGACGATATTGTGCTGGATGATGCTACAGTATACCCGAGGCACAGGTCTCAAGCTAGCAGCCTTCATAGGCGCTCCAGGGTTAAGTATCTACTCTGAAATCTCCTGGCATAGATCATCAGTGAGAAAGACCTTCATCTTAGGGGCACAGTAGACCAAGTCACCATCATTTGGAATTCCCAAAAGATTGGCAAGCTAGTGAGTGTCAAAAGATATATGGACATCCTTGACAAGAGTGGTAAGGCGGAGTTCCCTGCCTCGGCTGAAGTCATTTACATTTCCCTCTATCTCCAGGTTGGCGTAGAAATGTTTGACTAGGTTGGGGCGGGTGGTCACAGAGTATGTAACGACGGGAAACCACCCTAGTCTACCGAAAGTTACTTCAACATCAAACCACTGAAGCTGCTCTAGGTTCACCTGTCACCCTGACTCAATATTTTTCTCGTCAAACCAAGGAAAAAGGCTTGTGCCACCTCCGAACAAAACCACCTCTCATTGAGCTGTGGAACCGATGGGTGAGGAAGGTTCATGCCAAGACCGAATGAACGTTTATCCGCACCTCTGCGTTGAGACTCAACTACAAACAAAGACAAAATAATGAGAAATTGGTTAGAATTTTCAAAATTTAGATAGCATAACGATAGTAATTGAAGCAAAAGCCTCGAACTTACCCAAAACCTAGGGAGGAGGACTTACGTAATCACCCAAGACCACATGGAAACCAATCATACATCAAACAAACAATAAATTTAGGAATTTTCAGGAAAATTTTGATTTTTTGTAAAAACCTAGGTCAAAAACCTAAAATTTTGATTTTTTTGTAAACTACTCGGTGGAACCTGAAATTGTTTGAGGGCTTATGCTCTTAGGGGTCCCTAAACCCTTTCTAAGCCGAAGGAAAAGAGTTCCTACGGTTAGAATCTTCCAAACTAAGAAAAACATAATTTTTGGGCATGAAACCATGAAGAAACGATGTAAAAAGGAAGAATGGAGGGAAGGAACTTACTTGGAGACGATGTTCTAGGTCTTGATCGGAAGAAAATAGCTTCTAAGACCACCAGTTAGACTGTAGCAACTCAACAAGCCAGAGAGGAATCGCCACCGGAGAGGAAGAAGAAAGGAAAATTGAGAAAATTTTCACTTTTCCTGATTTTAAAAGGTAATATGGGCATACCGGTCGACGGTTTTGCCCATACCGGTCGACCGGTACCCCCTGGAAATGTCGACCGGTACCTCTCGGTCAGGAGAAAATCCTGACCGGTCGACTATACCGGTCGTGCCATATCCTACAGGGTAGTGACCGGTACATCGATCGGTACCTCTCAGGAACCCGAAAGGTTTGTCCGCCTGGACATACCGGTCGCATTACCATACACAGTGCCGCGACCAGTATGTTGCGATCGGACAATTATTCAAAGCCCAGAAAATTTTGAGAAAAATTTTTAAAATTTCCAAATTAAGTTTTCGTTACGATTTTTCGCCTTGCATTTGTTAAAGACTAACACTATTATGACTATTCGATTGTACCTCATGTGTTATGTCTTCTTCTCAGATCCAAATAGACTAATCTGAGATGGCAGGCAGAAAAAGTCGTAGAGGCTTGCAAAAGCGTTACCACTCCAGGGTGCGCCCAGACGAGGATAATGTGGAAACAGGAACTGTTGATGAGCAAAACCTGAACCCAGAAGGTGGAGAAGGGAAGATTCACATAGCACCAACAAATTTGCCAAGCCCTCCTCACACTAACTCAGAGACAATTAACGAACTTGGTTTATCAGATGGAAGCTCAGCAGAAAGCGTTCCTAATGAGATGTTGAAGATGTTCAGACCACCAGGATTTATCCCTACAGAAGGTACACCTGAATCTAGGGGAAATAACACTACACTGCCAATGGATGGTAGCATTGGGCCGATGGGCCAAGGACAGAATCTACAACCACCACACCAATTTCCATCGTCGTCTGCCTATCAAGGAATCTATCCGTACCCACCACCATGGTATGGAACCAATGCACAGGGGCAAAATGACCTAAGCCAAGCAGTGGATAAGTTTTTAAAGCTAAAACCCCCTACCTTCACAAGGAAACCAGGAAAACCACTGTGGCCTGTACAGTGGGTTGCTGAGATGGAGAAGAATTTATGTCTAATGACTTGTACGGAGGATGAGAAGGTGCTATTTGCTACGCGCATGCTCAAGGAAGATGCAAATGCCTGGTGGAATTCTACCCGGACATATTTGGAAACAAGGCACACTCAGATCACATGGGAGATATTTAAGGGAGCTTTCTTTGATAAGTACTTTCTAAAGAGCTTTCTTGATCAAATGGAGAAGGAATTCTTGAATCTGCAGCAATCCTAGTCGATTATTGATGCTTACCAGCAAAGGTATGAAGAGCTATTTTTCTTCGCTCCGACAAGCATGCAAGAGGAAGAAACCAAGACCCGTAGATTTACCATGGGATTGCGAGGAAGTATCCGAGAGCACGTCTTGGGTTTGGAGAAGAAAATATATAATGAGGTTGTACAGATTGCCAGGGTAATTGAATCTAGCCAAAGAGATAGCTTCTTTGCTCAAAACAGGGGACTGAAGAGGCCTGCTACTGAGACTTCAGGTGGAGGAAATACTAGACCATTCCGCTCATACAGGGCTCAGTCTGCTGTGGTGCCTGCAAGGAACACTATTGCACCACCACCAATACAGTTTGCTGGATGAAACCCAAATGTTAATGTTTCAACTGTCAGCAATTGGATCATTATGCAAAGATCTGTACTCTACCTAAGAAGCAACTGCCGTAGCAAGGAAAGGTATTCGCAGTCACCACTGAAGAGGCAGCCGCATCACCCGATGTGGTTACTGGTATGATTCCATCCCTTCCTATTTGGCTTACTATTTTGTTGTGTGTAAGCATGTAGAACTAAGGGATAATTAAAATTTCAGGGACTGTGAATATAGTTGGTGTACCTGCCAGAGTACTCTTTGACTCTGGGGCCACGCACTCCTTCGTTTCTATTTCTTTTGGGAAGCGAATGGAATTACCTGTCAAGTATTTAAACCCAAGCTTGATAGTTTGCTCCCCGCTAGGAGTCGAAGTGGCATTGAATGAATACTATGGGCCGTGTACAGTTAGTATTGTGGGTCGAAACCTAGAAGCAAATCTGGTTCAACTCGAGATGGCAGACTTTGACATCATCTTGGGAATGGATTGGCTAAGCCATCATTCAACTAGCTTATTATGTGGTGAAAGGAAACTTGTGCTTAAAGATGAGAAGGGAAAAGAGTTTAGCTTCACTGGGGCCAAGTTACCTAGGAAGCGGAAGCAGATCCTCTCCACCCTAAAAGCTAAGAGATGCTTAGAGAAGGGAGGAGTGGGGTACATAGTGTCTGTGGTCAACATAACTGTTGAGGTGCCAAAGATGGAAGATCTAGATGTGGTACGAGAGTTTCCAAATGTATTTCCAGAAGATCTCCCAGGTCTACCTCTAGACAGGGCTACAGAGTTCGTGATAGACCTCATACCAAGGTCGGCGCCGGTGTCTAAGGCACCGTACAGGATGGCCCCTACCGAATTAAAGGAGTTGAAGACCCAATTACAAGAACTACTAGATAAGGGCTTCATACAATCAAGCATATCACCATGGGGAGCACCTGTATTGTTTGTTAAGAAAAAGGACGGTAGTGTACGGCTATGTATCGACTACCGAGAGTTGAACAAGTTAACCATCAAGAAACGATATCCTTTGCCTAGGATCGATGATCTGTTCGATCAGTTGCAGGGTGCAAAGGTTTTCTCGAAGATTGATCTTAGATCAGGGTATCACCAATTGAAGATCAAGGCCATAGATATTCCAAAGACTGCTTTCAGAACAAGGTATGGGCATTATGAGTTCCTGATAATGTCGTTCGGGTTGACTAATGCTCCAGCGTCGTTTATGGAATTGATGAACCGAGTGTTTCATGACATGTTGGACACTTTGGTCATCGTATTTATCGACGACATCTTGGTTTACTCAAAGGACAGGGAGGCTTATGCAACACATTTGAGAGCAGCCCTACAACGGCTGAGAAGGGAGAAGCTTTACACCAAGTTCAAGAAGTGTGAATTTTGGCTGAAGGAAGTGGCCTTCTTGGGTCATGTAGTATCTGTAGACGGTATCAAGGTGGATCCAAGCAAGATCGCAGCTATAGTAGGATGTGAAGCACCGAAATCAATTGCGGAGATTCGTAGTTTCCTTGGTTTGGCTAGTTACTATAGAAGATCCGTGGAAGACTACTCAAGGATCACCATTCTACTTACCAGACTAACCAAGAAAGGAAAAAAGTTCATATGGACAGATGAGTGTGAGAAGTGCTTTCAGACTTTGAAGTCAAGACTAGTCTCTGCACCTATCTTGACCATCCCAGCATCAGGTTTGCCGTTTACCCTATATACGAACGCCTCAGGGTTGGGTCTTGGATGTGTGTTGATACAAGGAGAACAGGTGATTGCCTATGCATCAAGACAGTTGAAAGAGCATGAGAAGAACTATCCTACGCATGATTTGGAATTAGCAGCGGTCATTCACGCAATCAAGACTTGGAGGCACTACCTTTATGGTGAAAAGTTTCAGATTAAGTCAGATCACAAGAGTTTAACTTACCTGTTTACTCAGAAGGACCTGAATATGAGACAGAGGAGATGGCTAGAGCTATTAAAAGATTATGATTGTGATATCCAATTCCATCCTGCAAGGGAAAACGTTGTGGCTGATGCCTTAAGCAGAAAATGGGCATTGAAACCTGAGGCAGGACCTAGTACAAATGCTACATTGTGTGCTGTAGCCTCAAGCTCAATAGAAAATGATGAAGAGTATATATTAGAGACTGCAGGAGATCCAGTAGAACAGGGCTTAATTCATAACTTCACATTGATATTCGCAGCTTTGAAGATCTCATCGGAACTAATAGATGAAGTCAAAGTAGCAATCCTTCAGGATCAACACCTCAAGACTATGTAAGACGATCTAGAGAAGGGTAAAAGCAACCCTGATTTTACCTTGGATTCAGACCAGGTACTCAGGTATCGTGGACGATTATGTATACCTGAGAGTGAGAACTCAAATATCAGAGATAGAGTTATGACAGAAGCTCATTACACCCCATATTCGGTACATCCAAGAAGCACCAAGATGTACCATGATTTAAGAAGATTATATTGGTGGAGGGGTATGAAAGCGGATGTAGCTCGATTCGTATTCCAATGTCTGAATTGCCAGCAAGTTAAAGCAGAAAGGCAGAGACCCGTAGGTTTGTTACAACCACTATCGGAGTCAGCATGGAAGTGGGATTGTATCACAATAGATTTCGTCACTGACCTACCCTTGACACCAAGGTCAGTGGATGCAGTATGGCTTATAGTCGATCGACTTACCAAGACAACTCGATTCATCGCTGTCAGACCTCAGTATACCATGGAGAAGCTGGCCGAGCTATATGTGGATAATATAGTTAGACTTCATGGCGTCCCAGAAAGTATAGTATCTGACAGAGACCCTTGTTTTACATCAAAGTTCTGTGAATGATTATAGAAAGCTATGGGAACCAAGTTGAAGTTTAGTACAGGTTTTCATCCTCAGACTGACGGGCAGTCAGAAAGAACTATTCAAATCTTAGAGGATATGCTACAACCGTGTGCCTTAGATTTCCAAGGAGCTTGGGAAGAGAAGCTATCGCTCAGCGAGTTTGCTTATAACAATAGTTACCAGGCTACGATCCAAATGGCTCCATATGAGGCACTCTATGGGAAGAAATGTCGTACACCTCTGTTATGGAATGAGGTGGGAGAGAGAAGGATTGTAGGACCAGAGTTCGTCGAAGAAACTTGTCGAGTGATTGATCAAATTAAGGAAAGAGTGAAGACGGCTCAAGTTCGACAAAAGCACTATGCAGATAATTGACGTCAAGATCTGGAGTTTGTAGTGGGTGACAAGGTAATCTTAAAGAAAATACCTGTGCGAGGTCTGAAACGGTTTGGTAAGAAGGGAAAGCTATGCCCCAGGTATGTGGGACCATACGAGATTTTGACCAGATGTGGTAATGTGGCATATCAACTAGCTCTATCACCATCCATGTCAAGCGTTCATGATGTGTTTCATGTATCTTTATTGAAGAAGTATGTCAGGGATCCATCGCACATCTTGACAGCAAACCCACTAGACTTGACAGAGAACTTGACATTTGAAGTAGTACCTGTGATGCTCACAAGCCGAAAGGTACAACATCTCCGAAGCAAGGATATCCATTATGTAAAAGTGCATTGGAAAAGCCAAGATGTAGAAGAAATTACTTGGGAGGAAGAGAACGCGATGCGAAAGGAATACCCTAACCTTTTTGACGACAAAGGTACATTCAAATTTCGAGGCCGAAATTTATTTTAAGGGTGGGGGAGTTGTGAAACCTACATGCAAATTTTGAGGATGAAATTTCTTTTAAGGGTGGGGGAGTTGTAAGACCCGCACTCCATGAACCCGATCTAAACCTTTAGTTCATGTCGTAACAGGTCTTCCAATCATCACCGGGCCAGATGGGACGAGCAGATGACAACTAGGTAAGGAAATGGATCAATTCAAGTATGAAAACTTCATACCGGTCGATGGTACCGGTCTATGGTACCGGTCGATGGTCGACCGGTATGGCCTGTGCAGCTCAGATCCGAAAACGGATCTCTGTGGGTCTCTCTTTCAAAATTTTGAACTGAAGGACTTTCATAATGTTAGGAGGCTTCCTAAACCTAACCCTAGCCTATATAAGGACCCTTAAACCTCCTAAAACCTCTCTCATTGATCCTCACAAACCCTAAAGAGGAGAAAGAGATTGAAGAAGGAGAAGAAGCTAGGAGGGAGAGGGAAGAACCGCTATTGCCGTTCGACGAAGAACACATTACCGCAAGTCAACGGTAAGTGCTTAAACCTTCCTCTAAGAAAGTATTTTAGGATGGTTAGTCATGTTTAGATCAATATCATGCAAAGCGAGGTATTGATCTAAACCCTATTTTGCCGACAAACCCTAATCTAGTCGGTAAATCCTAGATTCAAGTTCTAGGTTGAACATCATCGAAACTAGGACTTGAATGGAGTTGGAAACAACTCTAACTCAGTGCTCAGACCTAGAGTGTGTAGGAGAAACCCTAGGATCAATAGGGGGTGACCGAAGGAAGGCGAGAACCGGATGTATGGTCTTCTGGAGACATACGGGTCGACCATACCGGTCGCACCATATGCGACCGCTACTGTAACCGGTACATCCCAGAGACTAGTCTGTGGGGACCGGTTGACCATATCGGTTGCACCTTTTCCCATAGTGCCGCGATCGGTACTGCGATCGGTATGCTCTGTGAGGAGTGTTTTTGACCCAGTTGGTTTTCTGACCAACGTAAACCCTAAGAAAATTATTCTAATACAACCCTAACATTGTGTAGGACCTTGTGATAGCAAGTTTGGATTCTGCGACACGGAGCAAGCTAGCAAACAAGTGTCAGGTAAGGGAATCGGACCTAAACCCTAATAATATAATAACAGTAAAACGTTGTTAATAACTATGATTTTGTGGACTGATGTTTGTGTATACTCGCATGTCATCCTTTACTTTCAGTTATTATTATTGTTTATGCATACTCGTTATGCTAGGATCTGACTGTTAGGCATGTGATTGTTTTCGTTGGGGTGTAGAATGGAAAGGGCCGAGGGTCTGGGATCATTCCTCACATTAGCACCTTTTCGTATCATTCTGTCTTAACATGCTTGGTACGGGTAGGGTATCAGGGGGAGGAAGTGGCACTGTGGTCTCCGGCCTGGCCACTAGACTCTAGCTCTATCTCTATGCCGTAAGGAGCTGTGCTGGGATAGGGCTTACTGTGATGACATGTAGGATTGGTTAGATACAAGCTCAGTTTGCAAGCCCTCGCCAATAGAGACTTACGTATTGGTATGGGTAGAGTATTAGGGGAGGTGTTGGAGGTGTTTGATCTGGACGCCTTAGCTCTATCTCTATTCGATGGTGGGTCCATATGGGACGACAGTGGTGTTTGATCCATTGGGCGGCTTCACGCACTCGTGTATAGAGGTGCGGTGGCCACCAATCCTTTCTATAGCACATTGCGAACTTGGAAGCAGACCATAATGTGAATGTTACTCATGCATATGTTTGTTGCATTGTCTGATTGTCTTACTGAGCTAAGTTGTGAGCTCACCCTGTATATATATACATGTTTTTAGATGTTGATGCATGATATATGGTGGAGGATTATATGAATGCTCCAGTGTACGGAGGCGTGGCTGCTTTGGACGTATAAGCAGGAGAGGACGAGCATGATGCTTCATGCGAGTGCCCTTTCTGCGTGTACCTTTAGGATTTGATTAATTTATTTTAGTTATTTTTAGTTGGAAATACAGTTGATGTAAAGATATTTATTTATGTTTTGGGTATTTGAATAATTGGATATTTTATTTAAATTTATCAATAGATTACTCAGTTCATTTAATTTTAGACTTCCGTGCTGTATTTATTATATTTTGATTGTGGTTATGTGCAATGGTTTGTATGAGTGGACATGGTCTTATTGAGATCCTAGTGCGAACCGTTGGTTCAGTGATGGTTCACTCACACTTCTGGTTCAGCTGAAATTGGGGTGTGACAACCTTGTTCATGAGGTGGCTACAGGAAAAGTCAAAAGATGGGAGATGAGTAGACAACTGTGAGTGAACCATGAAGAGGGCTTCCCTGATTGCTCGAGCCCTCTCTTTCCTGAAAAGACCCTCCATATCATCAGACTCGAACAAGGTTCTCAGGGTTTTCTCCTTATCTTGGGCCAAAGCTGTATGGGCCTGAATCAGATCTTGGGTCAGACGAGCTGTGGTCACCTGAGCCAACGCCAATTCTTCGGCCAAACGAGTCACGGAAGACTGCACGTGGACACCCTGATTCTTCATGGTGGCTATCTCCTCTTTGAGGGTGTTCTCTCTGGTCAAGGTGTGGGTCAACTTAGCCTACAACCTATTGTTTTCTGTCAACAGGTTAGCCTTCTCCTCTATCATTACATCACGGGCCCTTGGAGATCTTTAACTTCTTGCTCCAATTGATTGTTGATAGTGGTGGTTGCCCCAAGCTGGTGCGCCATAACTTCGTTGGATAACCGCACTTCTCCCAATTCTTTCTGGGTGGCCTCGAAGACTTTGGCACAATTGGTGAAATGCTCATCGATCCTCCTGTATTTGGTCATTTCATCAGCAAGTGACCTCTGGTTTAGGTCTAAAGACCCCTCGGCGGATCGTCATCTTATCTCGGCATCATTGGCTCGATCCTCTGCCTCCTTAGCAGTGGCTTCCGTGTCATCCCTCTCTTGTTCAATAACCTCTAGTTCAGAGGACATGTTGTCTCTTTCCTTGATCTAGTTTTCCTCAGCCTCGGTCCAAGCCAAAATGGCAACATCTCGGCCCTGAATGGCCTAGTCGCGCTCTGCCAAGGCGGTCGAAAGAAGCTCATTACTCTATTTTGCCAAGGCCCGTACATTCTTAAGCTTGTGTATGGACCCCACTAACATCTTAAGATAGTAGTTCGTTCTGCAAATCAACTACAAAACATACCAAAAAAGGATATTAGATACGTATGAGTTTTTAAAAAAAAGAAGCGAGATAAAAGAAAATGTAGCAAGAAAAAAAGAATGACTCACCTGGTACAAGGCCGCTCTTTGGCTTTAATCTATTGTCTCAAGCTTAGCTTGTCTAAAGGTGTCTACATCTATGGATAGACAAGCCTGATGGAGTATCTCCTGAGCCACAAGTTGGTTAAATATACCATTGTTTGTGGCAAGGAACTTCTATTAGGGAATAAACAATGCCGGCTCCACTGTGGCGCTAGAGCCAGCAAGTGTAGAGGTTGAACATTGAGTCGAGGTCGCTGTGGAGCTCAAACTGACAAGAGTAGGGGTAGAGCTTGGGGTCGAAGTAGGGTCATGAGTAAAGATTAGAGGCATCAGGGTTGGACCCTCACCTTTGGCAATAACATCTATAGGTAGGGCCGAGGGGGAGACTCTACTGGTATGGACAGAGTAGCTATCTGTGAAAAGGTGGAGGGGGCCATTGGAGGCAAGCCCCTTGAAATTGCCAGAAGTTAGTCACCACCTTTGAATCTGTAGGGATAGATGGTGACGCTGTGGTTATTGAGCTGGATGACGGTGCTGGGATTGCTGAACTAGAATGTTGTGATGTTGCTGTTGTGGATGTGCTCGCTATAGTGGGTATTGCACCAAGGAGGGAAGAAAGGCCTAAAGGGGCCGTACTAGCTGTAAAACTTGCATCTGTGGCCCTAAGAGGGGCGAGAGGAACCTCTGGGATGTTGATAGTAATGGAAATGAGGGAACGCTGGTCAAAAGACTGGTGGGAGCTGTAAGACCCACACTTCACTAATTTGGTTTAACCGTGTCGTGCCAGGTCTTTCCATCATTCCTGGACCAAGTGGACTGAGCGTGTGAAGATAGATCACAAACCAGGTATGAGAATCGAGTTAAAAACACTAAAAAATATACCTAAGGTCGCATGCCTGGGTAGGTGTGGTCAACCATAAGGAAGGGAACCAAAAATTTCAAATCCAGAACCCCACGGTTGATGATTTTAACCCTACGGCCGATGGTTTATGCGACCGTATGATCGACCGTGAGATCCCAGATCAAACTCTGAGTTTTGGAAACTTTTCTAAACTCAGTGATTGCTTTCCTAATTGACAGAGGACTCTATATAGAGAGTTTTCCTCTATATAAAGGACGTCCCTCAACTCTTTTTCACTCTTTTGAACATTAATAAACCCTAGAGAAAGAGAAGGAATAGAAAGAGAAGAGGAAAAAGCTAAGGAGAAGAATCTGCTAAGAAGAGATTGGCGCTTTATCACAGGCAAAGGTATGAAATGAATCTCTAGAGATGTAAAGTCTAAGGAATAAGACTTCTATGGAAGATAGGCAATATCCATCTATTATGATCTATGTGATTTCCTTGAGAAAATCCCAAGGAGAACCATGAAGAGTGAATTTGATGATTAGGGTTGATAAGAAATTACTAATGATGGCCATAGGATGACCATAGAATAAACCCCATTGAAGAACAGAAGAATTGACCTAGGAAGAACTCGAATTGCATGTAGACTGTGACCAAAAGTCTCAAGGTCACAGCTACAATCGACCATAGCATGACTAGTATGACCAAAGGATTGACCATAGGTATTCGGAAAGATTTGAGAAATCATATGGCCGTAGCTATGGTCGCACCATATGTGACCGTAGGGTATCGACCGTAGACAATAAGGTCAATACAGCATGAGACCATAAGACCAATCGGGCACCTATCAGTGCTCTGTTTTGATTTTTTTACTATTGTAACATGTCACATATGAACCCTAACTTAAATTCATATAACTTTTAGGTTGTTAAATCAATTCAAAGAGAATTTCAAGGCTTGGAAGGACATCGAGTATTGCTAACAGGTGAGAGAACAAGACCTAAACTAATTGGTTAATAACAAACTGTTTATTTTTATAAAGTCCAATGCCATGATTGATTCTATGCGTGTATACTTGTAATGTGCATCTAACATGTCATCCAATATTCTTGCTATTACTGTTCATGCATATTTAATTCCGTTTATTTATAACATTATGATGATGATGATACTAGGAATAGGCATGTGAATGTATATGTGTGGTTGATGTGTTGGATGCGAGTGGAGCATCAGGGGGAGGACGTGGCATGGTGGTCTTCGACCTCATCACCAGACTCTAGCTCTATCTCTACTCAAGTCTTGCCCACTAACATTGTCGTATCGCCATTACCTTGACAAAACTATTACGTCGTAGGGCATCAGGGGAGGTGGTCTCAGACCGTATGGTCTCTGACTCTGTCGAGGGGCCTTAACTCTATCTCTATGAACGTATTGAGGGATGCTGGGGTGAGGCCTTGGATATAATGTATGGAATTAGGATTGGTTAGTTGCTATCCCAGTTTGCAAGCCCTCGCTAATAGGGGCTTACGTGTTGGTATGGGTAGGGCATTAGGGGAAGTGTTGGCAGTGTTTGATCCGGGCACTTTAGCTCTTTCTCTATTCCATGGTGGGTGCATGTGGGACGGCAATGGTATTTGATCCATTGGGCGGATTCACACACTTGTGTATAGAGTTGTGGAGGACACCAAACCTTTCTATAGTATATTGCAAACTTATAAATCAAACCAATGATATGAATTGAATGCATGCATATGTTTGTTGCATTGTTTTGTTTGCTCACTAAGCCATGATATTTGCTCACCCTTTTGACGTCGAATATTTTTAGTTGATGATGCAGGTCCTATCGTTAAAGAATATATGAATGCGCCAATATATGGACATGTTGCTTCGATGGACGTAGAAGCTGAAGAAGATGCGCATGATTTATCATGCAAGTGCAACCAATGTGTTTTTGCTTAAGTTTAGTTATAATTTGAACATCAGATATGTAATTGATTATTTATTTTTATGTCTTGTGGTTTGAAGATAATTGGATTAAATACTTATTTATCACTGTTAGACTCTCAGTTCATTATCTGTAAGACTTCTGCTTATTTGTTTATTACCTCTGATTATTAATGTGGAATGTGTGTTTGGTTTGATATGGTGGGTATGACCTATACGAGATCTTGGGTGAATTGTTGGTTTATTGACAGTTCATCACACCATTTTGGTTAGACCAGAATTAGGGTGTGACAACTTGGTATCAGAGCATCTCAGGTTCTACCCATTGACCTAACTACTTCCACATTAGTCATGAACTGAGTTAAGATAAAATTTAAAAGCTGTAATAAGAACACACCATAAGCACCTGTATTGTATGAGACATAAACTAAGAAAGTGAATAATGCACATATGTAAAGGGGAAACCAATTATATATATATATATATATATATATATATATATATATATATATATATATATATATGCCTAATAAGAACAAGACAAATGTACATCAAATTCAGAGTACAGTCTACAATCCGTACAATTACTCTACAGTATAAAAGGGAAAAAGATATAAATGGCAATCATGGAGCTGGAGGTGTTGGAGGAGGAGGTGCCTCATGATCTCTATCATAGTCCTCATCATATACTCTCGCGAGCGAAGCCACCTGAGTCTGAGTTGCTCGGAAACTAGCCGTCAGATCAGCTATCCGTTGGTCTATAGAGCGTTGGGCATCTAGAAGCTCTCCTACTCTCCAATCAGTCACGCGCTGAGCCTCTCTAATCTCACATAACTGCCCCATCATGTCATCTGGTGATGGGCGTGAAGGGCCAACTGAATGAGAACCCCTAGAATGGCCACCTCTAGTAGAATGTTGTGGCGATGGAGGAGGGATGGCATCCACATCCATTTACATCCTCCTCATCATCACCCTCGTGTGCCTCTACTGCTGCCTCTACTACTACCTCTACTGTTGCTGCTGCTGCCGCCTCTACATCTACTACCGCTACCCGAGTGAGAGGACATCTAATATTATTCCTCTCATCATCACTGACCTGTATCTCTCTCATGCCCATCCTACTGATGGCCTCCCAATCAAGGTCAGCTGAAAAGGTGTCCTCAAGGATCCTCTCATCCACTTGATCTACCTGTAGATGGGGAGCAAGGTAGAGATCAATCGCCCATAGGGCAAGTTACCTCTCGAGTCTGGCAACGTAGCTCTATGCATAGTCCGAAGAATAATATATGGAAGGCAGACAGGTTGCCTAGTGCAGATATAGTATAGCAGGTACTGAGTCAGCTGTGAGATCATCTGGTAATGTCCACCTTGGGGAATATGATTATGCTAGATAATCTTACAGTAGACCCGTGGCTCTGGATGCTGGTTAACTGCTTTCATCTCTCAGCGGTCATCTCGAAGAATTTGATTATCTATTTCTGCACGCACCTGTGTAGATAAAAACTATGGCTCCCTCGGTATGCAGTAAACCAACTAACCATCATTGGAAATCCCTAGGAGATCAGCCAACTCTTGACAGTTGAAAGAGATCGGAACCCCTTTCACCCAGCTGGTGATTCGAAGCTCTCGACCCCTATCAACATCTTCTAAGTCATCCTTTACCTCTAGGTAATAGTAGAACTGTTTGACCAAGTTCGGGTGAGTGCAAGCCTCGTACAAGATCACTGGAAGCCAACCCATGTCACCAAATGCCCTTTCCACATCAAACAGGGCTAAATGGGCTAGGTTCATCCCCTTCAACTTTCTTTCGGTCAAACCAAGGATATCGCACCTCTGCTTCAACGGACCTGAAGCATCGTGGGTCATGAACTCGAGGAACCTTAGTGTGAACCATGATAACTGCAAGAGAAAAAAATAAGAAAACAAGTTAAAAAATTTTGAAAATTTAACAGCATAACATCATAAAATGGAAAATCCCTCACTTTTCACCCAAACATTTGGGCAGAAGGACTTACATAGGTCCCAAACCATCCTGCAAGGCTCATACAATTGGAAATTTAAACTAGGTAGGTCGAATTTGAATAAATTTTGATAATTGGGAAAAACCCCAAAATTTAGTTCAAAAATGAGAATTTTCAAGTTTCTACTAAACTTACCGATGAAACTCAAATTTTCTTGAGGGCTTTTCATCCATTGGGTGACCAATAGCAAAAGCCCCCAATAAAAATTAAATTTTTACGGTCAGAAAAATATTAATTAGAAGAAGACCCTACAAATAGAAAAAATCTTAGGTATGAAAGCTTAAAAATGGAGAAAATAGAGAACATACCTCAAGGAATGGAGTGACGGATGTTGATCGATGGAAAAATCACCAAGTTGGTATGGTCGATACTATAGCAACTCACTGGTGGTGAGTTGAGTAGAGACCGTAGGAGGAAAAAGGAGAATGAGTGGGAAATTTTTTTGAAAAACAGGTTTAAAAACCTGATTTTGAATCATACGGTCGCACAATTCGACCAAAACCATCGACCCTATGATCGACCATATGATCGACCATAGGGTCTCAATAAGTTACCAGGGTTTTGAAGGTCGCACCTATGGTCGCACAACATGCGATCGTAGGCCGTCGACCGTATGAATGACTGTTGTCTGCATTTTGATTCTGCTTGAACTTTTACCTATTGATTTTGTTTTCTCTAGCCTTCCATTGTGAGACTAACCCAATACTACCATCATATCTTGTCTCACATGTATAGCCTTTCCAAGTACCATTCAACCAAGAGTTTAAATGGCTGGATGCAGAGTAAGTAGAAGGAGACAGAATGCAAACCCATCTCCACCACCTATGGAGACTAATGACAATGAAATTCAGCAAGGACAGGAAGAAAATATTGGAACTCAAAATGATGCCCCTCAGAATGTGCACACCCAAGCCAATCCAACCAACTTACCTGCACCACCTATAAATTTGGTTACTGCGGTGATGAATTAAGCACAACAATTGCAGTAAATACAGCAAGTGCAAGCCAACATGCAAGCTGCTATGGGAATTGCTTTCCCAGCTGCAAACACAACACCTCTACCTGCAGGACAAGCTAGTACTGCACCTGGTGGTAGCAACACTGTACCTTAAGCACCGCAAACACCAGCAGTACAAGGCCAAGTGCAAAACCCTGAAGCACCGCAAGGCGTGTATAACCAAGGAAATTATAAGTACCAATCGCCTATGTATGAAGTATATGCACAGTGTCAGCTTGATCAATCCAGACTAATCGAGCATTTCCTGAAAATGAAGCCGAAGGAATTTACAGGAAAGCCATCAGATCCGTTATGGCCAGCTCACTGGATCGATGAGATGGAAAGAAACTTTATGATGATGACTATAAATGAAGAAGAAAAGGTATTATGTGCTACTTTTATGCTGAAAGGTGATGCACACCATTGGTGGAAATCTACTCAGAGTTATCTGTTGACAAAGCATGCCCAACTGACCTGGGCTATCTATAAAGAAGCTTTCTTCAAAAAGTATTTTTCCAAGAGTTTCAGAAATCAAATGGAAAAGGAGTTTTCGAGTATGTATGAAGGACAGATGACGTTATGAAGAACTATTTTTCTTTGCTCCCTCTAGCATGCAGGAGGAAAATACCAAAACCCGAAGGTTCATCATGGGAATTAGGGGAAGCATCCCTGAGCATATATTGGGACTGAAAAAGAAGATTTATAATGAAGCTGTACAGATTACTCGAGTACTAAAATTGAGCCAGAGGGAAAGTTATTTTTCTTAGAATGGAGGTATTAAAAGGCCCAATGGAAACTCATACAACGGAGGGAACTCAAAGACATTTAAACCCTTCCGTACTCAAGGCTTCAATACTGTAGCCAAAACTACTCCGACAGCCCAACCTCAACAGAAGCAAAGTAATGCTGGAGTCAAATGCTTCAATTGCGATCAAGTAGGACATTATTCAAGAGAGTGTCCTAAGCCAAGGAAGCAGCTACAACAAGGAAAGGTTTATGTAGTTACATCTGAGGATGCTGCCGCATCGTCTGATGTGGTTACAGGTATGAGCTGAACTGTTCATTTTGTACTACCTTGTGTAAGCATGTAGAATAAATTAAATCAAATCACAGGTACCGTACATATTAATGGCTTACCCTCCAGAGTACTCTTTGACTCTGGAGCTACTCATTCTTTTACATCTGTGTCGTTTGGAAAGAAGTTAAATCTACTCCTCATACCTTTAGACTACAAACTGCTTGTATGATCACCTATGGGATTAGAAGTGGAATTAGACAAAGGTTATGGACCATGTCCAGTTCTTATCGACGAGAAGATTTTGGATGCAACCTTCATTTAACTTAAGATGACAGACTTTGACGTTATCTTGGGAATGGATTGGTTAGCTCGACACTCTGCAAACCTATTATGTGCAAAAAAAAAATTGACATTTAAAGACAAGGAAGAAGCAAAGTTTAGTTTTGCGGGAACCAAAGTTCTTCGTAAATGAAAACTCATTCTATTTGCATTGAAGGAAAAAAAAATGCCTCGAGAAAGGAAGAATTGGGTATCTAGTATCCATGGTCGACCTCACCAAAGAAGCACCACGAATGGAGGATATTGAAGTTGTGCGTGAATTTCTGGATGTATTTCCTGAGGAACTACCAGGACTACCACCCGATCGAGCAACAGAGTTCGTTATAGATCTTATACCCGGAGCCGCACCGGTATCGAAAGCACCTTATCGAATGGCTCCTACTGAACTGAAGGAACTGAAGGTATAATTTTAGGAATTGCTGGACAAGGGTTATATTAGACCCAACATATCACCATGGGGAGCGCCAGTACTGTTCGTGAAAAAGAAGGACAGTAGTGTTCGACTGTGCATAGATTATCGGGAATTGAATAAGCTTACAATCAAGAATCGGTACCCGTTGCCTCGGATCAATGACCTGTTCATTTAGTTGCAAGGTGCCAAAGTGTTCTCCAAAATTGATCTTTGGTCAGGATACCATAAGTTGAAGATTAAGGAAGGTGATATTCCGAAGACAGCATTCAGAACCAGATATGGACATTATGAACTTTTAGTCATGTCTTTTGGATTAACTAATGCAGTCGTAATTTTTATGGAACTCATGAATCGGGTATTCCATGATATGTTAGATACGTCAGTCATTGTATTTATTGACGACATACTAGTCTACTCCAAGGACAAAGAAACTCATGTCACAAATCTAAGAGCCGCTCTGCAGCGACTAAGAAAAGAGAAGCTTTACGTAAAATTTACAAAGTATGAGTTCTGGCTAAATGAAGTCGCTTTCATAGGCCATGTTGTATCCGCTGAAGGAATTAAAGTGGATCCTAGCAAGATTGAAGCCATTGTAAAATGGGAAGCACCTAAGAGGGTTGCAAAAATCAGAAGTTTCTTAGGTTTAGCTAGTTACTATCGACGATTTATGGAAGATTACTCTAGAATCGTCGTACCTCTCGCTAGTCTGACAAAGAAAGGAGAAAAGTTTGTTTTTGGATCGACAAATATAGTGTTTTCAAACATTGAAGGCTAGATTGATATCAGCTCCCATCTTGACTATTCTGATCCCCGGACAACCATTTACCTTGTACACTGATGTGTCTGGGTTAGGTTTAGGATGTGTACTTATGCAAGGAGAACAAGTAGTTACGTATGCCTCAAGACAACTGAAGACGCATGAGAAGAACTATCCCACTCATGACTTGGAATTAGCAGCAGTAATACATGCTGTCAAGATACGGAGACATTATTTGTATGGTGAGAAATTTTAGATTAAATCAGATCATAAGAGTTTTACTTATTTTTTCAATCAAAAGGAATTGAACATGCGATAGAGGAGATGGCTGGAATTATTGAAGGATTATGATTGCGATATCCAGTATCATCCAAGAAAAGCTAATGTAGTTGCTGACGCACAAAGCAGGAAAGCAATGACAGAATCCCATGAAGAAGTTAGTGCAAATGCTGTAGCATATGTCACAGGGAGAGTATTTAATTACTGTAAAGAGCAGTTAGTGATTGATATTCTGAATGAATCAAATGACCAAGGGTTTATTCATCTATTCTCAAACATGTTTGTTACATTGAAGATTGTACCTGATCTATTAGACGAAGTGAAAGCCACTATTAAATCAGACCCTTATCTAAGAACGGTGCAAGAAGACCTTAAAAAAGGTAGGACTACTCCTGAGTTCACCTTAGGCGTTGAAAAGGTACTAAAATACAAAGGAAGGATATGTGTTCCTGAAAATGAAGACTTGGATATTAGACATAGACTAATGAAGGAAGCTCACATCACCGCTTATTCGGTACATCCTGAAAGTACGAAGATGTATCATGATCTGAAGAAACTATATTGGTGGAGAGGAATGAAAGCGGATATAGCTAAATTTGTGTCTCAATGCTTGAATTGTCAGCAGGTAAAGGCTGAAAGACAAAGACCTGCAGGATTATTGCAGCCACTGCTAGAACCAACATGGAAATGGGACTGCATCACTATGGACTTCGTCATCTGGTTACCATTGACTCCCCGAGTAGTTGACGCGGTTTGGGTGATTATGGATCGTTTGACCAAGACAGCTCGTTTCATAGCTATACGACCTCAGTATACCCTAGAGAGGTTAGCTAAGCTTTATGTAGATAATATTTTCCAATTACATGGTGTACCTGAAAGCATTGTGTCCGACAGAGGCCCACGCTTTACCTCAAAGTTTTGGGAAGGATTACAGAAGGTTATGGGTACAATGTTGAAGTTTAGTACTGCATTCTATCCTTAGACAGATGGACAGTCGAAGCATACTATTCAGATTTTAAAAGACATGCTTCAAGCTTGTGTCATTGATTTCAAAGGATCATGGGATAAGAAATTACCATTGATTGAGTTTGCTTATAACAACAACTATTAAGCGACTATACAGATGTCTCCCTATGAAGCACTGTATGGTAGGAAATGTCGAACTCCTTTGTTTTGGAATGAAGTTGGAGAACAGAGTATTGTTGGACCAGAGTTTATTGAAGAGACTTGTCGAGTAGTCGACATTATCAAGGAAAGAGTCCGAATAGTTCAGAACCGTCAGAACCAATATGCAGATAATCGATGCAGAGATCTTGAATTTACCATAAAAGATAAGGTATTTACAAAAATATCTCCTATAGATGGTTTGAAAAGGTTTGGACAGAAGGAAAAGTTGTGTCCCAGATATATTGGACCTTATGAAGTTTTAGATAGATGTGAAAAAGTAGCATATCAGTTAGCACTATCACCATCCATGTCAAGTGTGCATGATGTATTTCATATCACATTACTGAAAAAGTACGTCAGAGATCCAACACACGTGTTAACAACGGATCCATCAGATTTGACTGAAGATTTGATGTACGAAGTAGTACCTTTTGAGATCACTAGTCGAAAAGTGCAACGTCTTCGCAACCGTGACATTTACTACGTTAAGGTTATTTGGAGAAGCCAAATGTAGAACAAGTAACATGGGAAGAAGAGAACACTATGCGAAAGCAATGTCCTTACCTATTCGACTCGGAAGGTATGTGCAAATTTCAAGGGAGAAATTTATTTAAGAGGGGGGAGTTGTAAGACCCGCACTCCACTAACTTGGTCTAACCGTGTCGTGCTAGGTCTTCCCATCATTCTTGGACCAAGTGGACTGAGCGTGTGATGATAGATCACAAACCAGGTATGAGAATTGAGTTAAAAACATACCTAAGGTCGCATGCCGGGGTAGGTATGGTCGACCATAAGGAAGAGAACCAAAACTCTCAAATCCGAAACCCCACGGTTGATGATTTCAACCCTACGGTCGACCGTGAGAACCCAGCTCAGACTCTGAGTTTTAAAAACTTTCCTAAACTAAGGGATTGCTTTCCTAATTGACAAAGGACTCTATATGGAGAGTTTTCTTCTATATAAAGGACGTCTCTCAGCCCTTTTTCACTCTTTTAGAACACTAGTAAACCCTAGAAAAAGAGAAAGAAGAGAAGGAAGAGAAAGAGAAAAGGAAAAAGCTAAGGAGAAGAATTTGTTGAGAAGAGATTGGCTCTCTATCACAGGCAAAGATATGAGACGAATCTCTGGAGATGTAAACTCTAAGGAATAAGACTTCTATGGAAGATAGGCAATATCCACCTATTATGATCTATGTGATTTCCTTGTAAAAATCCCAAGGAGAACCATGAGGAGTGAATTTGATGATTAAGGTTGATAAGAAATTACTAATGATGGCCATAGGATGACCTTAGAATAAACCCCATTGAAGGACAGAAGAATTGACCCAGGAAGAACTTGAATTGCATGTAGACTGTGACCAGAAATCTCAGGGTCGCAGCTACAGTCGACCATAGCATGACCAGTATGACCGGAGGATCGACCATAGGCATTCAGGAAGATTTTAGAAATCATATAGTCGCAGCTACAGTCGCACCATATGCGATCATAGGGTATTGACCGTAGACAGTCAGGTCGATACAGCATGAAACCATAGGACTAATCAAACACCTATCAGTACTCTATTTTGATTTTCGACTACTGTAACATGTCACATATGAATCCTAACTTAAATTCATATAACTTTTAGGTTGTTAAATTAATTCAAAGAGAATTTCAAGGCTTGGAAGGACATCGAGTATTGCTAACAGGTGAGGGAACAAGACCTAATCTAATTGATTAATAACAAACTATTTATTTTTATTAAGTCCAATGCCATGATTGATTCTATGCGTGTATGCTTGTAATGTGCATCTAACATGTCATCCAATATTCTTGCTATTACTGTTCATGCATATTTAATTCTGTTTATTTATAACATGATGATGATGATGATGATACTAGGAATAGGCATGTGAATGTATGTGTGTGGTTGGTGTGTTGGATGAGAGTGGAGCATCAGGGGGAGGACGTGGCATGGTGGTCTTTGACTTTGTCACCAGACTCTAGCCCTATCTCTACTCAAGTCTTGTCCACTAACATCGTCGTATCACCATTACCTTAGCAAAACTATTACGTCGTAGGGCATCAGGGGAGGTGGTCTCGGACCGTATGGTCTCTGACTCTGCCTGGGGGCCTTAGCTCTATCTCTATTGACATATTGAGGGATGCTGAGGTGAGGCCTTGGATACATTGTATGGCATTAGGATTGGTTAGTTGCAAGCCCAGTTGGCAAGTCCTCGCCAATAGGGGCTTATCTATTGGTATGGGAAGGGCATCAGGGAAAGTGTTGGCGATGTTTGATCTAAACACTTTAGCTCTATCTCTATTCCATGGTGGGTGCATGTGCGTAGGTAATGGTGTTTGATCCATTGGGCAGATTCACACACTCGTGTATAGAGGTGCGGCAACCACCAAACGTTTCTATAGCATATTGCAAACTTATAAACCAGACCAATTATATGAATTGAATGCATGCATTTGTTGCATTGTTTTGTTTGCTCACTGAGCCGTGATGTGTGCTCACCCTTTCGACGTCGAATATTTTTAGTTGATGATGCAGGTCCTACCGTTGAAGAATATATGAATGCGCCAACGTATGGACAAGTTGTTGCGATGGACGTAGAAGCTGAAGAAGATGCGCATGATTTATCATGCGAGTGCAACCAATGTGTTTTTGCTTAAGTTTAGTTATAATTTGAATATCAAATATGTAATTGATTATTTATTTTTATGTCTTGTGGTTTGGAGATAATTAGATTAAATACTTATTTATTACTGTTAGACTCTCAGTTCATTATCTGTAGGACTTTCGCTTATTTGTTTATTACCTTTGATTATTAATGTGGAATGTGTGTTTGGTTTGATATGGTGGGTACGACCTATACGAGATCCTGGGTGAACTGTTGGTTTATTGGCGGTTCATCACACCATTCTGGTTAGACTAGAATTGGGGTATGACAGGAGCGAAGTGGACGGTCGCGTCTGACGGTGGAAGGGACTACAGTGACAGAGGTCCTGCTGGAATCCTCTATAGAATATCTTGCGGAGTGTCCTTGGGGTAGATGATCCTGGGGGTCTCAAGTGGTGATCTTTTTCCTTTTCGACCAGCAGAAGGTCTCTGAGACTGTGGCCTGGTCGTCATCTTCTGTAAAAAGTGGGAAATACAAGACATTCAAAAATATATTTTGGAGATCAAAATAGAAGAATGGAACTAAAAAGATAGTAAGATAGTGCAAAACATACCATCCTCAGCAATGTTGATGATCGGGGGGGCAATTGGTTCCTCCATGGAGGCTAGAGGGTCGAACGCTTGGGAAGAAGATGGTTCACGCACTGGTTCGGGTTCAATGGAAAGGTCTACCTTGGCTACTGGGTCAAAAATGGGATTACATCCTTTGGAGGTGGTGGAGGAATTTCTGCAAGAAGGGTAGGAGCTGTATCAACAGCCTTCTCGAAAGTTTTTCAACTTTTGGGCCATAGTAACTATTATCTCCTCCCTTTCCCTCTTCTAGTGGCGGAACAAGTCCACCACCATCAAATCCTCCCATATGCTATCATCAAGACCCTCCACTGTGCAGAGAACAAACCATTCAATAATAGGGGTCGTATAAAAACACAAAGTGAAGAATGTTGAATGACAAGTTAGTATGGTCAGGGGTCAAAGGGGAACTTAGTCAACCCGTACAGAAACAAAAACTTGTTGTTGCTCAGGTCCTTGTACTAGACTGTTCTCCCTCTTTCTTTTACCCTCTGAAGGGTCTTCATCTCAAGCGGTGTTAAGACAGGAGCGATCCCTACAACCGAGGGGTCAATGAACTACCATCGGTAACCGATGGGAAAGGCAGGCATGCCCATTAGGTTATGCCCTTGTTTTACTATGGTCCCAAAGAATTTATCCTTCCAATGGAGGACCGAGGAAAGGGTGGACTCGATCATTGGGGGAACCACCTCTAAATTTTTGTGAAAGAAATAATATGTCCCACTCGGCTCGGTCTTCTGGGTCTGAGAGTTAGTCCAAGTGATAACTCCAATGTCAAATAAATATTGGAAGATCCTCAGGGTGGGAGGCTCATTACAACAAAGAAAGAAAATGATGAAGGAATGGATGTGCGCCCTGGAATTAGGTGAAAGCTGAGTGGGGGCCAAACCATAATAGCCCAAGATCTAAAAAATGAGGGGATGGCAAGGGAAGAGGAAATCAGACAAGAACATGTTGTAATTGACCACTATCCTATGAGAATAGGGGTGGCTAGCTCGTTCTCCTTGGTCCGGAGTTATCAACTCAATGGAGTCGGGGATAAGAAAAGAAGCCCTAAGATCTTGAATCATGGCCTTGGTCATTATGGGTTTCAGGGAAGAAGCCACACAATGAGGACTAGCCACCTTGGAAGAGTCATGGGAGGGACTTTCAGGGTGACTGTGTGAGCTACCCTCACCTTGGGAAGATCTCCGAAGCTACAATCGGCACAGAGTGGGCTCAGAGGTGCGGCTAATGATGGCCTTATCGCGAGCCATGGCTGGTTAAGGATGAAATGACAAGAATCTAAAAACAATAAAGCTCGGGACTTACTCGAAAAGCAAGAAGATCATCGAAAATTCTTCATGAAGGAGAAGAAGCGCCTTGCACGAGAATGAACACCCCGAATGGAAAAGCTTAAGGCGAGGCAAACACTGAGAAAGCATTGTAGATGATCAAATGTGAGGAAGAAGATGAATGAAGTTGGTGGGATTTTTATAAGTTTAAAGACAGGTGGGTCCCCTCTGATAGTCATGATGGTATCAAGCGGTGTGACCATCAATCAGGCTGTAGATATGACGCTTGGAAAGGGAAACAATGGGTGGACGGTCCCGATGGATGAGAAATGGTGGGATTAACGCCGATAATTCGAAGCGATGGCTTGATCAAGTCAGAAATGTTACCAGGAGCAATTAATCAGGGCCAACTCAGGCTGTTAAGAAATGTTACAAATGTTACACAAAGGACGTGGGCATTCACGTTTTGAAAAAGTGGGAGAGAAGGTGGCTCCTGACTACTGTAATGTCAGGAAATCGGTAGAGATATCTCCGCATGCTGAAGAAGAAGTATTTTCCCCATAAATGTATCTCCTCTAGTCAAAATGACATCGAGGAGGCAAAGAGGTTCTATTGGGGGAAAATAATAATAGATATAAATCAGACCATAGATGAAGAATCTATGACAGTCCTTGAAGAATGGGACACGTGGGACACATCCAAGGTACGATGCATGAGGGTAAGACATGTTCGAAAGAGGAAATCATGTTCGACCCCCTCCTGGGCAATCGGACCATGATTTGATAGATTGATGGAGGTAGCTGGACATTAAATGGTTTATCATTAATGCTCATAAATACTGACAACCACCATAAATGCCAAGGGGGCAGATTTGACTTGCTAGGTCACCATATTGTAGACCAAATTAGAAAAAAGTAAGGTTTGTGTTTGATAAAAGAGAAAGGACAGCTACAATTGTTGAAAGAAATGGAGGACGTGGACTAAAAGGGGGTCGAAGAAGGTCAAGTGGAGTCGTAAATGGCTGACAAGACATTCAAGCACCATCCTAGGGGGTCGTAATCCCTTAGACCTATGGTTCTCTAGATGACAAATGATGGAAATGGTGGTAGATGGGGAGGAGCTTGTCAGGGAAGTTCTCTCTTGGACCTATAAGTAGCGAAAGAGTATCGATTGCAAGGGATCCTGAGCTTCCTACTCAAAAAAGAGAGCGTCAACATTCTAGTATAGCCCTCACTAAGTTCCTTTGAGACAATTCTTGTGCAACCTCTTATCTAAATTTCGCTTCATCAAAAGAGGAATAGGTTACTAAAGCTCTCGTATCTCAGGGAACCCCATCTCTAAGGAGTTCTAGTGTTTCACTAAGAGCTCCATTTTGCTTGTCTTTGGAATGTTAGATTTATGTGGGCTTAATTAATTACCTAAACTAGTTAATTCAGTGGGAATCTAATTGACATGGTATAATCGATTTGGTTTAGTTTGTCACATGGTATGAGATAGGTTTGGTAACCCTAATTCTATTGTGGGAAGGGTTTTAGGGTTACATATGTATTCTATAAATATAGGGTTAGAGTCCCCACAGCCACAGTTAATCAGTTCTCTACACCCATTAGCAAGAGACGTCAGGATATCCTCTGGAGGCTGTAGAAGACTGTAGCCGAGGGATTTCGATCAGAGCTTGGAGCGTTGTAGAGTGCATGAGAATTGATCTCTTCATTGACAGGTATTTTCAATCTCAATCCCTTCTCCTCTTTTCCCTTCGATCTCTGTATCTCCTCTCAATCTTTTTCGTTTTTTTTCTTTCCGCAATTAGTCAATCTTGATCTCCCCCTTCTCT
Source organism: Protea cynaroides (assembly GCA_028583415.1). Taxonomy (NCBI): domain Eukaryota; kingdom Viridiplantae; phylum Streptophyta; class Magnoliopsida; order Proteales; family Proteaceae; genus Protea; species Protea cynaroides. The sequence continues at coordinate 32,257,773 of CM053273.1, read as the reverse complement.
CTCTCGGATCCCCTTCTTAATCTCTACCTCCCTTTCCTTTTCTTGGACTCCCTCAATCTCTCAATCTCTTTCTGATTTTTCTTTCCTTTTCTCGGTCTCAAATTCTTTCCCTTTTCTTTTCCAATCGGATCTTATTTGCTTTGCTTTTTTTTTTACATATAAAACATATATATTAATATATAATATATTAATATATTAATATATATAATATAATATACATATAAGACATATGTATATATTATATGATATATTATAATATATTATACATTATATAAACATATAAATAATATATAAAAGAAATACATGCATATGTGCCGACATGAATTGGTTCGGATTGACAAGGATTGACTGGGTTGAGCCAAGACTGGCTTGGGTTGAGCTGAGTTGACTGGATTGATTGGAATTAACTGGATTTTCTCTCTCTATTATTTCATGGGCCATTTCTGCTGTCATTCCATACAAAATTTTTCGATAGCCCTTATTCTAAATTTTCTACGTTCACTTTGTAGAACACTAAAAATGAGGAATAATGGAACATGAATCATCACATTTGGAAATAAAATGGTCAACCTATGAATTTCTGAAGTTTAAGCAAGCCAATTATCGATAATTTGGCTGACCATTCCGCATGGGATCCTTTGGAGACTTCTACCAGAAATTCTTTACGTCCACTTTGTAGAGTACTAAAAATGGAACATAATGAAACTGAAATCACCTAATTTGTATATGGGGTGACCAAAATATGAATTTCCAAAGGTTAAATGACTATTTTCATGTGTAATTTTGCATGGGACCCTTCGGAGACTTCTACTCGGGATTTTTTACGTCCACTTTGTAGAACATCATAAATGAAGAATAATGGCTTTGGAATCATCTGAATCCGACGTAGAACGGAAAAGATATGAAGCTTTAAAGTTCTAACGATAATTTTGCATGAAATATTGTATGGGGCCCGCTGGTGACTTCTACCTGGGATTTTTCACATCTACTTTGTAGAACATCATAAATGAAGAATAATGGCCTTGGAATCATCTGAATCCGACATAGAACGGAAAAGATATGAAACTTTGAAGTTTTAACGATAATTTTGCATGAAAGCTTGCATGGGGCCCGCTGGTGACTTCTACCCGGGATTTTTCAAGTCCACTTTGAAGAGGACTGAAAATAAGGAATATTGGCCTTTGAATGATCTGATTCCGATATCAGATGACCCAGATATGATGTCTTGAAGTTTGAATGATAATGCATGCATGATACGATAATTACGTAAATGTCCCTGCACTTTCAAACTGCGATATCTTCCTTGTCTGAAGTCAGAATTTGATGATTCCGATCTCATTTCGAAGATAATTTCACAACATATTCATCCAAGTAGATAATAGCCCATGACCCTACTGTAGGGTTCAGTGGAGAATCACAAATCTTTGGGTTAAAGGCTAGAAACCTTCCATATTGGTTCACATATGTAGAGGGTGGCAAAAATGGGGTGCTTACAGATGCCCCTCTTTAGCCGAGATTGTTACCAATTGAAGGCTGAAGATAAAAGAACCACATTTTTTGGATATGAGTGAGATTGCTTATTGGGCTGCACTTAGGGTAATTTGTCCTAAATTGCCTACGTATTCTAAGGGTGTCCTAGAAATCAAGCCCATAACGTAATTTGACTGGCAAGAAGATTTGTTTTTCTTGAAAATTTGATGATTGTTCTTCTTGTATGAAGCTAGGCTGTGAATACAAGGCTCATTTGTAGGCTGGAACCTCTTCTTGCTGAGGTGGAACTCATGATGCAAGGTACACGCGGGCTTGGACCCAACTTGATCCATTTGTAGGCTAATAAACCTCTTCTTGTATGAAGCTAGGCTGTGAATACAAGGCTCATTTGTAGGCTGGGAACCTCTTCTTGCTGAGGTGGAACTCATGATGCAAGGCACTCGCGGGCTTGAACCCGACTTGATCCATTTGTAGGCTGATAAACCTCTTCTTGTATGGAGCTAGGCTGTGAATACAAGGCTAATTGCACGAGCTTGGACTCGGCTTTGATTTATCTGGATGGAGGACTTGCTGTCTTTTCATTGATTGAACTGAGGCTCTTTTGATTGAGATTCTGAGATTGATTTTTCTGAATAAGCTAGGGCTCTGCATTTGATTCACTTATAGGCTGAGATTGACTTGATCTTTGAATGAGCTAGGGCTCTACATTTGATTCATTAATAATCTGAGATTGATTTGATCTTTGGATGAGCTAGGGCTCTGCATTCACTTATAGGCTGAGATTGACTTGATCTTTGAATAAGCTAGGGCTCTACATTTGATTCACTAATAATCTGAGATTGGTTTGATCTTTGGATGAGCTAGGGCTCTGCATTCACTTATAGGCTGAGATTGACTTGATCTTTGAATGAGCTAGGGCTTTACATTTGATTCACAAATAATCTGAGATTGATTTGATCTTTGGATGAGCTAGGGCTCTGCATTCACTTATAGGCTGAGATTGACTTGATCTTTGGATGAGCTAGGACTCTACATTTGATTCACTTATAGACTGAGATTGATTTAAACTTTGGATGAGCTAGGGCTCTGCATATGATTTACTTAGACTGAGATTGATTTGAACTTTGGATGAGCTAGGGCTCTACATTCGAATCATTTATAGATTGAGATTGATTTGAACTTTGGATGAGCTAGGGCTCCGCATTTGATTCACTTATAGACTGAGATTGATTTGATCTTTGGATGAGCTAGGGCTCCGCATTTGATTATGAAATGAGCAAGAACTCAGAAAGTCACTTTTAGGGTGAGGAATTTGCTATTGATTCTGAAATGAGCAAGAACTCAGAAGATCACTTATAAGGTGATACTGAATGACTCATCTTTGATGTTCCTACCAACTTTGGACCTTCGGGATTGAAAATTAGAATATCCTTCTTGGAAGCTCTATGGCTATGAACCTTTGGGAATGGAAACTAGAATATCCTCTTAAGTAGCTTTGTTGCTATGAACCTTTAGGATGCTCGAAAGTGACCCACACAGGAATTCTTTGTTGACTTTGAACCTTTAGGGTTAAAAATCTGACCCATCTTGGAAGTCTCTTGACTTTGAACCTATAGAGTGCTAGACATATTTGAAATGATGGTGAATTCCTTGGCAGTTTTCCAAGGTTTTTTTGCCCCTACTTTATTGGTGAAGCCATAAAACATGGCATCAATGGAAATGGTATCATGGACTTTGCTGGCATGATACTTAGATTTGAAATTTATCATTTATGACCTGGTACTGAAAATTTTGACTCAATTTCAGCATCGTAGTAATGACTTTATTGCTCCCTTGGAAGGGTTCCATGTAATTTGAAGTGATGATTTTCTTCAGCCAACATTGGTGTTGTTGGATTTTGGATTGAAAGAAACTCTAACGAGGATTTTGGACAAGAATGAGGGGAGCTTGACAGTCTCTAACCAAAGTGATTTTATTGATTGACCTTGGTGTTAAACTGTCGAGGGACATCTGATCAACTAAGTTCTTTGACTGTGCATTATGGTAGACCAAATTGGTAGAATAGCCAAGCGGCGATGAAATATGACATGGGTTTGGCCCTTGATCTAGGCTAATGAAAAGCTTAGGGCTTTACAATATTGTTGTGCCAATTTTGAAAGATGAATGAATCATGGCCCCAAAGTAGGCATGAGGAGCAAAGGATTCGAAGTGTTCCTTCAGAGAATTTGGTGACCAAATCCTAACAGGTGAGCAACCACATTGGATTTTCTTCATCAATAGGATTAGGAGAACTGAGAAACTAACAAAAATCAACTTGAACGGACCTACTTCTATTGACTAGGAAAGTTAATGACTTCAGACTAGACAATGGATCCTAGATGTAATGCTCATGATCAAGTTCAATTCCTCTACATAGGGTATATCTATGCCCCAGTGTCAGCATGTTGTGACAGACCGCTACTGTAGTGTGCTAGGGCAAGATAGAAGGAAACAGGCAATCTAACAGAGTTAGAACTAGGTTGAATCTGGATTGTATCTAGAATTTGACCATGCTTCCAAGGTCAAGGGAAGATTGACAGATTGATTGTAGAAAGTGACTTCTTTGATAAACCCTTCTTGAATCTTGAAAAAAATAAAGGAACTGATGATTTGAATGAATTTGGCTACATCCGTAACCAGGCCATGAGAATTTGCTCTCTCTCTAACATGACCAATAGGATTTGAAGATAGAATTATGTTGAAAGGCAATGCTATGGAGCCCAACAGATGATGGTTTGTTCAACTCATCCTCCGAGTATGATTCACTGGAGAGCAAAAGAGAGGTTCCTTTCCTTATGAAGGGTAGACTTGGTATGACACTTATCTACATGAACCACTGAATTTTCTATGAAGGGCCAATGAGGGCAATGTTTTAGGGTTGCAACAGGTCACCTATCCCCACTGAAGTATTATGGGTTGCCCGTTGAGGTTTCTTGGGTTGCTTTTCCTTGCTAAGGTTGTTTTTCTTCCCATCATTTTTCATTTTTTCTTTTTGCAAACCCCATCTTGGGTTGAATAAAGAGTCCTGATATGGTGAGGATATTGTCAAAATTATGGTCCTATCCAATGGTCTGAAACCCTTAGGGGAAATCCGAATGGCACGACTTTCATGACAAATGGGTAGCCTTGCCCCACTGTTTAAGTTGACACCTACACGCATTGATAGGCGGGCAGCTATTTGAATCATCACTAAAAGCGATCCAAAATTAAAAATGGTGCCGAATTATATTTTCCTTTCTTGGAGATGTTCAGATGGAACACATATCCTAACAAGTTATATCGAGATTCTGAATCAGTCACGATCATATTTGGGCCTGAAACCTTTAGGTTTGTTGACAAGTATTGATGTTGAAGGTCCAAGAGGACTGATGTGAAACTGTCCACATGGGTCTACCATTGGGAGAGTGTTTGGTTGTTTATGTAGAATGGGTTTATCTTACCAAGAAGATCCCATTTTATTGGCTTGAGAAATGAAGGGTTTATAGGAACCTTGGGAAGCCGTCGGATGTAATGAACGACAGATGAAAGTTCCAGCTAGATTCATGAATTTGTACATAAGATGATGACATAATCATAAGATACAATGCCATAAAAATTGATAATCAAAAGAAGGGCTTGTGATAGAGACTCCTTGGAAGGCCGTCAGATTGATAGACGAGAGAGAGAGTCTAATGCCGATGAGAAATCTTTCTCTGATGATGAAGAAGTGATGAGATCGTCTCTTGTGAAGGCGGGATGTAATTGGCCAAAATCAAAAGTCCGGTCCAACATGCTGTGAATCTCGAAGAACGATCGCACTTGCTTTCAGGCTTTAGTTGGAACTACCATCTTCTTGAAGTGAGAGGGACAATTGGCTTACTGTTGAGCTCCAATGTCATTCAACATCTTGCTATTTTCTTTTCTTCTTTTTTTCCTTTTTTTTTTTTGATGGAAGTAGAGGCCACATAATGCAGTGCTTCGCTTGATCGCAAAGTTGAATCATGACTTTCAATATTGGATTTAAATCTTCTTCTTTCAAACATTTCCAATCAGATAGAAGATCTTTGCCCCAGTTAGTACTCTGATCTTCTGTAAACTTTATGAACATTTGTAACTGCTCATCTAGTATTTGATTTTATCTGAATGGTGAATCTGTATGTTGTCCTCTGGAAGTCAATCATCACCTTCTGTCTGATATGACTACCTGCCATTATGGATGTAGATAAAACACTGACGGAGGATACGGAAATCAGCGTTAGACATTTTTACCCTTTTTGTTTTTAATTGAAAATTTTTAAAAGCTAATAAAATTACTAATATAACCCTTCTCTTTCCTTTCCTCTCTCCCTCCTTCATCGTTCTCCCCTCTTGTGTAGCCATGGCATCTGAACCAAGGGATCTAGCCGAAGAAAGCAGAGAAGAAGACGAGAGAAATTTTTTATTTTCTCCCCGGCGATGGCCCCATTGTCCTACAGAAATGGTGATTTGGATTTTCTCTCCAGAGATGGGGAACCACTTGAGCAACCACATGGACAGCCCGAAAGTTGAGTAGGAGTGTTCTTGAGTCCATTAGGGTTCTGAGTAGGAATGTTTTATTATGGTGTTCTTCTTCTAAGATTTTGCCATGGTGTTCTTGGTTTATTTCCAACATACTAATAACTGATATGCGGGGAAGAAGACAGAATATATTCTTGAAATTGAACACCAAATGAATTTCTCAAATCTGGTGTTTAGAGCTTTTATGAGCATTTGAATTCGAACTGGGGAACAAAAAAACAAAATTTGCGTCAAAGATTCCCACCATTAAATAATAGTTTTTCTCATCTTTTCCATGCATTTCAGACTAAATCCTCAAAAATTGGAGAAGAACGGACAGAGATCAACACCAAAATCGATATCAAAATCAAGATCGAGAGAGGGGATATTCAACGATGGGATCAAAGGCGGAATGAAGTTATCAAGTATGCAGAAGTAGGTATTGTCGTTGTTGGTGACCAGTTTTCCACTATTTCGCCGCTTCTTGGGGTGGAATCCAATGGGAAAAACAGGTAAGAACATCTGCCCAGATTCGTCGATTAGGGGGTATGGTTGTATTAGTTACCAGCTCTGGTTTTGTTAAGACGGTTCCGTTACGCCATGGAAACCCAAGGAAGCTTTTCCAAAGAATGCCACCTTGCCACCATGCTTCCACTATTAGCTTTGCATTCCATCCTGTCGCCATCGTTGCTACCAGCTTTGCTACGCTGGATTCTTGAAATACCTCACACTGCAAGAAAAATCTGTGGGATTCACTCCGTCAATTTCCTTCACTTCACTTCCATTAATGTTCTCTGCGATTCCTCTATAGTTCCTCACAGTCAAATCCTTTAAACAATCAAAGCTCGAAGAGTCGGATCAAGTTGTAGAAAAGGAGACGATAAATTGGATCTTTTAGGGTTTCTCTAGCCTGAAATTAGATTGGGGGAAAACCACAGATGGAGAGAAGCCGAGCGATGGAGAGAACAACACCTTCAAAAACTGCTTGAGGTCGTCGTCGTCGGGGTAGAAAAAGGGTATTTTCGTCGTTGGCGAACACAATCAAAGAAGAAAGGTTTCTTTTCTTCTTTCTTCCTTTGAAGTAGGGACTCGGGCTTACCATTTGGGGTTGTATGGTGAATTAACTGAGGGAGGGTGAAACCGTCTTTCAACATATCCTTTCGGGTATAATTGTCCAATTCAAAATCAATTTTGGATGACATCAGCAATTAATAGGATTCGCTTGACGGAGTAGATCTATTTGATTAACGGTGATAAACTTTTGGGTGGTAGTTGATGTTTTTTGAAAGGTGTGGATGGTAGGTGTTTCGAAACTATTTTTGTTGGTAGCTGATTTTTTTTCTTTTATTGATATATTTTAATGTAATCAATCCACTTACAATAGACTTTGGTCTTGAATTTTTTTTCCCCCAAACCTTCTTTTACTACAGCATGATTCCCAAATTCGTGCGCAAATTTATCAAACAAAATTTCCACGCTCTCTGCCTAGAACAAGTAGAGTTAAAGAGGAGTAATTTCAGTTTTTTAAGAGAAATGGTCTTTAATATATAGTAGTTACAAAATCGGTGACAATGTTTAGTTGTAACCTTGTCAGTTACAATCAGACAAAGCTGTTTTTTATTTTTTTTTTATTGTGCAAGTAATTCTTGCCATTTCATATGTCAATTCAAAAAAGTACACGATAATGACAACTCTTGACAATGACATTAATGATAAATCACATTCAAAAATTTGTGAATAATCTATTATACTATTGACATACAGAACTTTTAAGAATATGATAAAGAGCAATTAAAAAAAATGTGACATTATTCTAAAAACACCTATAGATGTGTCACTTAGACAGTCTCATTAGATAACCAACCACAAAAGACCTCTACCTTGTTTATTTTGGGATTCTATCTCAAGTACCAAACATACCATGGCCATTCCATCTCCTTAAACTCACGGCCAATAACTATTTGATTAGGAAAACACAATTTATGGGGCTCATATGACAAAGTCAGTTTTTGATAATGATATAAACACCTTAGTCATGACTTAAATATTTTTTGTGAATTAAAAGAAAGTTACAATCTCTTAGTTTACCTCTTTGGTGACAACAAATTGCACCTATTAGATAAGTTTATACTCTAGTATTTTTTTTAAAAAAGGATCTTATATTCTAGTATTACTAATTACAATTCAATTTATATGATGCTAATTGGTAATCATTAATACATACTAATGAGCAATTTTTGTTATGTGAGATGTTCAATGCATTCGTAGCCCATTTTTTTTTTTTTTAGCTCATGACCTCTTTTAAGGCATTGGTCTTTATCAATTGAGCTACCCTTTTGAATTTAAGCCATTAAGTTATTGATGTTTTGTTGGTTTTTTCAAAACTCAAATAAAAAGTTTCAAAATTTTCTCTTTCGGGTTTTTGGTTTTGAAAAATTCTCACAATGTGTTTTTTGGTTGGTTTAACTTGTAAGACTTTTTTAATCCCACATTGGTAAGGGAAACAAGATTGAGTAATCTTAAATGATGCGGGTGCGGGTGTGGATAAATCTGTTGGCCTAATTTTTGCTTAGAGTATGTCTCTACATACATAGAGGTATGTAAACTTGAATAGGTACCTATTAAATATGAAGAGGTAAGTATTATTGAATAGGTACCTTTACATGATTTTGTACCTATACGGATTCAAGGGGTGCAAGTTCGTATAGAACTCTCTCTCTCTCTCTCTCTCTCTCTCTCTCTCTCTCTCTCCAACCTTACTCTATTTTAAATACAACAAAAATTCTGTTTTCTTTGAGTGTTCTCTCTCTCTCTCTCTCTCTCTCTCTCTCCAACCTTACTCTATTTTAAATACAACAAAAATTCTGTTTTCTTTGAGTGTTAATTGTAGCCATCGGAATTCTGACGAAGACCACTTTTTGGAGTGCAACCTAAGTGGAAGATGCTTCAAATTACCGAGGTGTTTTATCTTGGGGATTAAACTTCACGGGAACCCTTTGCACGTAAGGAGATTACTGTTGTGAATGAGCCTATGGAGGTCTCTCAACAGGACACTACACCTGAGACATCTATCACGCAGACTACAAATGGTTTAAAGGTTGAAGCTGATACAGTTAGGTTGAATTCAGCCTTGGAAAATGCTTCGGTTGCTACTACTTCCACCTCTCCAAGAAGGGTTGAAGTAACGTTTGACGATATTATGGCAGTTGACGCATCTGTGTTGGAGCAAGGAGGTCCTTTTACTGAAGTGGGGAAGAGGCCAGCAGGAGGTCCTCCTGGTAGGGGTAACAGGCAAATGGACATTCCAAGTGTTTCTGATGCACGGAAGAATCGTATAGAGACCCTTCGCCAAAGAGGTAAAAAATTATGGTTCTATTCTGGAATATAAAAGGTGTCTCGAACCATAAATTGAGACGTGTTCTTATGCAGCTAGTGCATGAGCATAGACCAGATTTTTTTTTTTCGACTGAACCAATGATGGACCCTAACAGTTTTTCAAAAAAATTTCTTGACAGGTTAGGGTATGATGTTGATTTTCTCTTCAATGAAAGAGCTGGAAAAGTTCCCATGGGTTGGCTGGAAGAGAGGGATAGATAAGCCTGGCATTGTTCTTTCCACTGATCAACAAATGTCTCTGGCGGTTTGATTAGAGGGAAGGAGTCATGTGATAACTTTTGTTCATGCAAGTAACCGGAAAAGTTCTCGCAGAATTCTATGGGAAGCCTTGGTGAATCTAGGAGTTATTACTTCTTGGTTACTTATGGTTGATTTAACGAGAAAACTGGTCCAGGACAATTTTTTGTGTCCTCTGCAGGTGAATTTGAGCTTTTCTGGATTGCTTTGAGATTATACAAATTTCTTCTTCTGGGCCTAAATTTACCTGGACAGATAACAAGGTAATTGGCCATGTATCTGCGGTATCGGACAGGAGTTTTGGTAATGCAGCCTGATTTTCTGCTTATGATCAGACCTTTCAAAAGGTGTTGAATCAGTTGTGCTTTGACCATAATCCTATTTTGGTTGGGTGCTTGTCCATTCCAAAACCTACTAATGTTCCCTTTCGGTTGCAGAGGTTCTGGATGGACCATCTTGGGTTTAAGGAAGTTGTTTAGGATGTTTGGAAAATTCCTCTTTGGGGTAATCCATTCTATATGGTGACTGCTAAGTTGAAAAGTCTTAAGAGTCGGCTTCGAAAGTCTTCCAGAGAATCTTTTCCCAACATTGAAAAGGAAGTTCTTCTGTCCAGGGTGGTTCTAGAAGATGTTCAGGAAACCTTGGGCGTGGTTGGCCGTAATGATTGTCTTCAGAACTTAGAATCTAAGGCGATTAAGAACTATGAGGATGTTTGTTCTCTGCATGAAGGCCTTTGGGCTGAGAAAGGAAGGGTGAAGTGGTTGAAATGTGGTGATCAGAACACCAAATTATTCCATGCCTATGCCAAAGCGAGATGGAATAGAAACCTGATCCATGAGATACAAAAAGAAAATGGTGATGTGATGGATGTGCAGGAGGACATTGTAGGGTATATTACTCATTATTACGAGGTTTTTCATAGGACAGATAGAAGTATTCCCCACCCGGATTGTCTCTTAGTGATTCGTTCTCTGGTATCTATAGTGGACAATGCATCTCTTGACAGGATTCCTTCGAATGAGGAAATCAAAGCAGCAGTGTTTGCTATGAATTCTGATAGCTCTCCTGGTCCAGCTGGCTACCCAGGAAAGTTTAACTGTGTGTGCTGAGATATTGTAGGGAGTGATGTGTGCAGAGTTATTAAATCATTCTTCGACTCTGGTAAGCTGATGAATGGGATTAATTGTAATTTTATTACATTAATTCCAAAGAAAGATGGTGCGATGAAGCTTTCCAACTTTCAACCCATTTGTGTGGGGAATTTTGTTATATAAAATAATTCCAAAAATATTGGCTTCAAGGCTTGGTCTATTTATGGGGAAGCTAGTTTCTAAAGAACAAGGTGCCTTTACAAAAGGTAGAGTAAATTCATGAAAATATTGGGTTGGCTTCAGAGTTAGTTACCTTGATGAATAGGAAGACAAAAAAAGGAAACGTAGCTGTCAAATTAGAAATTGAAAAGCTTACGATTCTATGGAATGGAATTTTTTTACGGATGTGCTTCTGAAATTTGGTTTCACTCAAATATTTTTAGATATAGTTCGTGCCCTTCTTCAATCAGCTAGGCTCTCTGTTATGGTGAATGGAGGGCCTCGGGGATTTTTCCCAGCAGGGCGTGGTCTTCGACAGGGAGATCCTCTTTCTCCATTGCTTTTTATCCTGGCTGAGGAGGTTCTGTGTAGGGGTGTGAAGAATCTGGTATCCACGGGAATCATTGAGCCTGTGTTTTGAGGTAGAGTTGTGGTTTCTCCAACTCATCTTATTTATGCTGATGATATTGTCATTTTTATGAAAGCTAGTTTGAGAGGGTGTAGGCTTTTCAAGAAGCTTTCGGAAATTTATGATGAGTATGGTGGTCAGAGAATTAACTCTGCTAAAAGCAAAATATTTTTTTCGAGAGATGTTTCTAACATCAGAAGACAGAGATTGATGAGATGTCTCAGCTTCTCTCTGGGCACATTCCCTACAAGTTATTTGGGTGTCAGTTTATTTTGCGGGAAAACCCGTAAAGACTACTTCAACCTTCTAATGGACAGGTTTAAAAAGAGATTTACAGCGTGGAAGGGAAGGTTATTATCATATGTTGGCCGGGTGGAATTGGTTAAATCTGTGCTTAACAGTGCCTTCATCCATTCCTTTTGTATTTATAAATGGCCCAAGCTTTGATAAAGATAGTTGAGGGGTGGATGAGAAACTTCATCTAAACTAGGGATCCTAACAAATGGAAATCAGTGGTCGTCAAGTGGGATGACATGTGTGCTCCTAAGAAGGAGGGTGGTTTGGGGATTCGTCGATTGGGTCAGGTTAATAATGCTTTATTGTGTAAAATGTCTTGGAAGGTGAGGACTGAAAATTCCCCTTTTGCTTGTTTTATGTGTGGTCATTATCTTTCTTCGGATGGATACATTCGTCGGCCTCTATATACGTCTCCTGTTTGGCATAGTATCCGATTAGTTTGGGATTGGACTGCAAAGCATAGCCGTTGGCTTATAGGTAATGGGTCAAAAATTCATATATGGAACGATTGGTGGCTTGGAGAGTATACTTTGAAGGAAAAGCTGGGTTTGAATGATGCTATTATTAGAGGTTGGGATTGCAACCTTGGGCGGTTTATTTCTGTTGGAGCTTGGAAATGGCCGCAAGTTTCTTCTCCAATGTTGCGTCAGTGTTTTGATGATGCAAATGAAATTCCATTGACTGTGGGAGCTTCAAATCAGTTAATGTGGACTGGTGAAATCTCGAGTTTGTTTACAGTGAAATCTGCTTGGCATTTGGGCAGAAACCATAAACCGAAAAAAGGATGGGCTGGGTTAGTGTGGAGTATGGCTCTTTCTCCGAGATTGTCTTGGACGGGATGGAGATGGTGTCTAAACAAGCTGCCTACGGATGATTGCATTCAAAAGTAAGGTATTTTCTTTCCTTCTAGATGTTGTTTGTGTCGAGTGGTGGAGGAAATAGCTGGTCATTTGTTTTGCAGTTGTAAAGTTGGTATGGATATATAGCGGATGGTTGGGGCCTGGTTTGCTATGGCAATGAGATCATTCCACACGTGTAGTGAGCTGCTAGCTTGGTGGATGCAATAGGCTTCATCTGTGTCGCTTAGACACATCTGGAGTGGTGCGCTGGTGGTGGTAGTGAATGCTTTATGGCAGTCTAGGAATGATGCTTCATATAGGAATGTCCATGTCACTCTGGATGGTTTGAAGATTATAGTTAAAAGAGGATGCAGGGATTTAACTGTGAGGTATCCTTGTGTTTTCAAGTCAGCTGATGATCTCCGAATTAAGTCTGTGCTCAATCTAGTGACATGCTCTAAGGCTTCTAAACCTATTTTAGAGCTCTTTTGGAATCCTCCTTTTGGTAGGTTGGTGCAAAATCAATACTGATGGGTCTAGTATTGGAAACCTAGGAGAAGCTGGTGCGGGTGGTGTACTTCGCAATCACAGGGGAGAGGTTGTCTTTGCCTATGCTAAATACATCGGTGTTGCTACCAACTACCATGCTAAGTTAAAGGCTCTATTCTTGGAACTCCAGGCAACAGTTCGGTTGGGATTTGCTCGTATATGGTTGGAGTCAGATTCCAAGTCTGTGGTAGAAGCTTGCATATCTGAATCTCATTCTTGGTTTTGGTTTCAAAGTTGGAGTGCTCTGGCTGACCAGATGAAATATTGTTCTATTCGTGACACACATTGTTTTCGTGAAACCAATATTGTTGTGGATAAGTTAGCTAGGAAGGAAACTTATGATAGGCACGCTTATGAATGGTTTTCTTGTCCTGATTTTGCAGCTAGGGAGGTGGTTTGGGATGCCTCCCTTAGGCCGAGATATCAGCTCTAATAATTGTATGGCTCTTGCCCGGGGTGGCCCCTGCTGTTGGCCAAAGGTGGGGGTTTAACACCCTATTAGGGTTGTTGTTCTTATTTCCTTTTTTCTTATATATATTTCGAAAAAAAAAAATTTAATGTCAAGAAGAGTGACCGGTGGCATGATTCAGCCCTATCTTATTGTTTCTAATTCTTTAAATACTGTAATGCATTATTACTTTTATACTTATGTTAATTTATATGAGATCATTACACAAATATATGATCTTGTACAGATATAGGATCTGGCTTTTATGCACAGAAGTTGTAAATTTATGGTAGGACATTGGACGCTTGATAGAGTAAGGTAGAATTATTATTACGCACCCTCTTCCTTCAAACATGTGTTTTCTTTTGTAGGGTGACATAAATTAATTAATAAAGATACAACAGAAGCTCTCTCCAATTCAGGAGAGGCAAAGCAGGAGGTACATAGACATTTAGTTGACCCTGGAATTTTATCCACAATGAATTAGATAGGTAGATTCCATTAAATGAGTGATAAATGTATTTCAAGGAGTGCATCCCAACACGATTTGTCCGCACGATTAGCAGCTAATTTGGTGACTGCTTATGATTTCCTACCCTTAAATTCTACTTGACTAAATTAAGTTTGCCTTATAGAGCTGGCCTGAGGGAGCCTCAGGGTTTCCATCCAGATGCCCATGTCTTTAGTCAACACGGATTATGCAAATATTTCCACTATAGTTTCACGGTGGTATACAGGTTTTCTTAAAGTATTTTTCACGTATCATTATATATATCTAGTTATATATAAAATATTAGTGGAAAATGGGACCCACCCAACCTAGAGAAAGTGTCAAAGTTGAACTGAAAGGATTTGTTGTGTGCCCAAATATAGTAATAGAAACGGGTGGAAAAAAACATTTAATTTAACATGCGCTCACATGAAATTGATGGAAGTAGATTAGCATTTTTTTTTTTGTCACATTAAAAAGCACTATAATTCTTAGATGTCTAGAACTGGGTTTTTCTAATTGTAACTAACCCATGTTTTTTTTTTTTTGGCTAAAGATCTTTGTATTAAAAAAAAAAAAAAAGTACAAACCAAACCTAAACCACCTTGAATTTACATTCGGCATTGCCATCAGCAGATTCAAGGAAGGGCAAAAGTTCAACAACCCATTTGTAACAAGGTCTTTTCACTATTAGATTTACACTAGTCTGTAAATGAAATACCAAAATTGCCCCTTTGTTATTTATGTTTCCCTATGGCCCAAATGAATGTGTATTAAATAGAATTTGTTATAACTACAGTTTGTAACAACACTTAATACATTCAGATTGGCTCTTAGACAATATTGTGAACTTGTCATATGTCAAATTTCTGACCAAGATTCAATGTATCTCTGATGTATGGGTATATGCTCTCATGTACATCCATGAACCTAAGTCCTAAGGTTGTATTTGATTTTTAATACTGTTTTAGTTAGTCAATAAATTCATATTGGACTAACACTTAGCATGTGATGGAGGAAAGATGATTGAAAATGGTTACGGAATCAAGAAATAGAAAAGAAAAAACACACATGCACATAACACAAAGATTTACTCTTCCAATTCCGACTGCACCGTGACCATTTCCCTTTAAAGCACCCAAGTGTATATTTATCCATTTATTGTTAAATTTAACATCATCAAAAAATAGGGCACAATTGTAATTGTTTGAAACATTTAAGATGTACCGGGATTATGGGAAAATTATAGGGGAGGTACCCATAATTTTTCCATTATAAAACTAAGAATAGTAGGAAATATGAGATTATTTTCACTAGAATATGATGGTGGAACTTAATAAGGATAAAACTTTAGAATACTTACAAATAATAAATAATACAGAGAACATGAGAATTCTACTAAGCACCAACACAATGAGGAACATCATTGCTACTTATATTAAGAATGCAGTTAAAGAAGTTCTAAATGAATGTAAAAGAAAGCGGAATTCATTTAGAGCAATTTGTGACAAGATGACGAAGTTCAAGCTAACCACAAAGCAAATTATAAGGAGGATTTCAAAAGGTATAAATTTACTAAACACAAAGCCAAGAAGATAGTAAAGAAAATAAAAACTAAGAAATATGAGGATCTTTATAACAAATTAAGCACAAATGAAGGTAAGAAGAAAAAAGCAAATTCTTATTGTCACGACTGTTATTAATCCAAATGTCACAAGCATCTATTCTATCACATGGAGAGATTAATATGTGATGAGGAGATTAAAAAGAAATAAATAAGCAATTTTTATAGGTTATTAAATAAAAACAATACAATTGATAATGTCTTAAGTAATTATAATCGTCAAGAAATTACAAATCTTGAATATATGCAGAAAATTTGGGTGCCTAGAGCAAAGAAAGCTTTAAAGAATATGAAAATAAGCAAAACAATAGGTCCATATGGTACTCCAATAGAGGTACGAAAGAGGCTAGGAATCAGTGGAATGACTTAGATAACTAAGTTTAATAGGATTATGAGCATAAGAAATATAACCCAAATGAATGGAAAAGCAACATCATGAAAAGGAATTCTAAAAATGAAAGTGATTCCTACCTATTAATGTCAATCATTTTCTACCAGCTGAAACTCTTTTTCTGTACACCAGTTTGTTTTTCATTTTCCTACCAAGACCCATCCTCTTAGTACTTGCTACCATGAGAAAGGAAATTATAGAGTTACAAATTCTTAAGCTTCAGATATACGCGAACTGTTTAAAGAAAACAAAAAGAATCCGGCAGCCTGCACAAGTATAATTTCTTGGCTGTTGGTCTATATTCCCATACGTGTGACAATACCTGCAATCGGAGAATAAAGCACAATAATCATACATGAAATATTATAAACGATAAGTAGGACTAAATGTTTATTTATAAAACACCACACTTATCTATGTTTGTAAAACAAGTCATGCAATCAAAACAAGTACTAAGATAAGCAATCAACATTAAATGTCAAAACTTACAACGGGAATGAGACAATCAACATTAAATGTCAAAACTTACCAGGTGCAATTAGGGAATGATAAGCAATCAACATTAAATGTCAAAACTTACAACAACAACAAAAAAAGGGTTGGGTTTGAGTTATCCAATTTTCAATTTATTAACAAACAAATAGTGGGAAAAATATGTTATGTCAATAAAGATTGAATGCACAAAGTATTAAGCCTAATCGAGTCATTCTCCTATTTTATTACATTATTAATGTAAACCAACGGGAATGAGACAATCCGATGATGGCTTACAGGAGATCTGAGTTAAGGTTAGCTCTCAGCCTATCAGCAGTGGCTTAATGCCACTAGTATAGGTCTCGGCCTAGCTGATATTTCATTACATAAACAACGATGATCAGATGATCTGATCACACGAAGGATATACTATAAGAGAAGTTCTCAGTTTCGGTATTGGCATTAATGCATGTGTAATCCTCAGTTTCAGTATTGCTCTATAACAGTGATGATGGGGGAGTTTTGTCACATGTAGAGGAATATGGCATTACAGTGGTAGCCGTGCAATGTTATTGGTTATTGCATACAAAATGCTAGTGAAGAGGTAAGGCCTGAATGGGGGAAGAGAGGACGGAGATCTGATCTAACCTACTACCCTAGCTACTAATGAGCACTTAAAGGTCATTCCACCATATTACTGATATAGCTCTACAGGGCTGTGGGTCCCCAATACATCCCATTCTGAAGAATTGGGTGTGATATTCGAGTCAACTTACTGGCTAACCCGAACACTTCCAGGAACCCTAACTACAATGTTACGATATAAATCTCACAGTCTACACAAGCAATATCCAATAAAATCCATAAATAATAATACAATAGCAGAAGCAATTACTAAATAACAGATGCCAAATCTAATGATACCATATCCAATACAATGTATCATGTTATCATTGCAAACCAGTGTTCTTCATCAAAATAATATACTATCAGTAATACAAATACTCAAATTCAAAAAGAGTAAATCTGTTATACATAATCTGATAAACGTCTTCGTCTATTAACAAAAAGAATCATAATGTATCAAAATATCAGGCGAAGGGAGAAAGTAAGGTGAGAGCTGTTGAACTTTGTGTTGTCATTGTTGACAACTTGGCTGATGTGACAGTGTTTGTGAACATTCAGTCAGAGAAATGAGGAGAGAGAATGTCAGTGCAGGAGAGAGAATGTCAATGCAGTGGCACAGATGTAACAACTTCGCATGTGTGTTCTACAGTGTTCTATATGTGTTTCAGATGACTTGCAGCGAGTTGAATAATATTCTACACTGAGTTTGATGAGAGAGACTGACTGGGGGCCTTACTAGTAATGTAGGAGAATTACTGGTGTTGTGGACATTGTCTATTGAATGAATGACACCTTTTGGAGGCTTAAATGAAGAAAGAAGTTGAAGAGAGAGAAAACTAGAGAGAGAAAGAGGAGAGAGAAATGTGGTTGGGACCCACAGTGCCTAGGTGGCATGCCACCATGACAGCCAGCCTGGCCGAAGGCCGCGGCACCACAGTGGCAGCCCTACATGGCCAACCACATGGCCAGCCGCAAGGCATTGCCCAGGCCGCAAGGCATAGCAGCATGCCCCGCAGTAGGCAACCGCGCCCAAGATTGGTGTGGCACGCACACTGCACACTTTGTGTTTAATAAAACTCCTAGAGAGAGAGTGAGCAAAAGTTTTTAGAGAGAAGTTCTCTCGGGAAGATTACCGCTATAGGTTTGTTTAATGAAAAGAATGGTTACAGAGGTCTTTATGAAGGTTGTTTAGGGGTAATTTCGTCAAGTAAAAAGGGTGAAGATGCTAGATCGGCGATAGGAATGAAGCCACGCCTCTCAGATTCCAATCTAGTGGATCAAATAAAGGCGGGCAAATGTGTATCATAAAGGGCGCGTCAAGATTCTGTCGCGCAGGTTTTGATTGGCTGTCAGCAAGTTAATAAAATACTCTGTGACGCATGAAGTAGATAACCTGATCCCGTGTGGCGCGTCCATCATATGGCGGCGCTTCAGATTTTAATCTTGTGCCCGCGCACTACTCTGATTTTCGGAGGCGTGATTTGTTCAGATCCGACGGCCTCTGGTCGATCCCGCCATTTTAAGAATATCGAACGACCAATATTAGAGATTCTGTTGTGGCCAATTTGATCTCGACAAAGCATCAGCGCGGCACGGGTGCACGATAATGCTAGAAAATATTCTATTTGGCTTAATTCTACTGGCTGAACTTCAGACCGCCATAACTTTGTCATCCGGGCTCCAAATCGGTCCATTCAGGTTGCACTTTCCATATTTTCGAATGCTCTATACATTAGGCGGCATTGGGAGTCGTAAAAACGAAAAAAAAAAGTTGAAAAGAGCGTTTTGAAGGCAGAAAGAAGGTTTTGTATGGTTTCGTGTCCTGTGGGAGTGATCGATCACCAACTACCTCTTCTTTGTGTATCAATGGAATGCTAAATCCCTATGAGAGGTCAGTAGAACTTTTATTTTCACATTCATGGTGATTATGGGTTGTGTGGAAGAGATTGGAAGCTTGTGAGTGAGGTGTGCTCTGTGAATCGATCTCTATCATCGCTGAAGACTGTTGGAGAGTACCTGAGGGCAGTGTGAAACTCAGAGATATTTTTGGCCATTCAAAAGCATTGTTTGTGAGATTTTTCAATTCTCTATCTATTTATGCTTTCAATATAATGTATGCTAGCATAGGTGAAAATTGTTGAATGCCTAGCTAGTGGGGGGAAAAATTATAAGGCATCATAATAAGCCTAAAATTTTTATTTGCTTCCTGTGGGTGTGGATTAAGCGTAGTGTGTTCAATGGGTGCTGGACACTGGCTGTTAAGCCTAAATCTTGGTGTTGGTGCGCCCTCTCAGTTTTATGCCGGGAAAACCCAGGTTAATATCCTTGTCTTGTTAGAGACTAATAGTTGAGTGTTGAGTAAATACGGAGCCCGTTGAGCATTACTCCGTAGACTAGCCATCACATACTGTGTTGGTGAACCACGTAATATCCCCGTGTCCATTGTTTTGCTTTCTTTTATATTTTGGAGCACGTAGAATGGCTTGCAGGATGGGTGTGCAAGTCTGGTAGACCTGGCCACTGAGTGGTAGCGAGGTAGATTTGCATGCGCTTATGTGTGTGGGAAAAGTTAGGTCTCCATCTGCTCTGGGAAACAGTAAATAATTAAGGATAATTTTCAGACATTGATTCACCTCCCCCCTCTCAGTGTCATATCAAGTTCATCAAGAGCTACGTCATGCGTAGATACAATCGCTGCAGTTGCAACCCTCGCCGTGCTCTTTGCCAACATCATCAGTAGGACCAACAGTCACGCTAACCAAAGGGACTCCATAAAATCAGCAATAGATAGATCATCTGCAGGAGAATCTGAAAAGAAGTGTCGACACGAGGGTGAGCTCACATCCCAACTCAGTGAGAAATCTAGTAACACATGCTATGCACATACATCATCCAATGCAATGAAATGCAATTTATTATTATATTAGGCCTCAGGTTTGTGTTTTTATATCGTAGGCAAAGGTAGAAGCGGAATAAATGACCCCAAACCGCTAAACATCTTTTACAAGTGAATTTTCCCCTTGGGGACTCCCATCCTTACAGTGTTCATTGCCTCCCACCATAGACCTCACATACGCCAGCTACCATACACCCATACGTCACTAACTCGTCAGCTACTGCACACCCATATGCCAACAGAAGTCCCCGGGTCACTACTCCCATAGATCCCATGCCCCCACTAGCATGTTAACATAACCACAATGGTTCCACTAGAGAGAAACACCAGCTCACTACTCCCATAGTTCACCGTGTCCACACTAATGCCTTAAGTCCAACGTGATCCATGTGTCCGTACTCCCATATGCCACACAAACCACCATACATGGATATGCATAATAATAAACAACAACCAATACGATCCATGCTCTGTACTCCCATACTCCGCATGGACCATCATACATGGTTGTAAACCCAGTGGAGATCCCTGAATCACTACTCCCATAGATCACCGTGCCCCCGTTAGCATGTCACTTTATCCAATGTGATTCGTGTGCCCATACTCTAATATGCCACACAAACCACCATACATGGTCGTCATACAACATTAATAGTTATAATTATACAAAATGCATGCTCATAGAATAACAATAAAATAAACAAAACATGTTATAACTAGCAACCTAAGCATGTCACTATAAAATTAGACATGTAAGAATGCCCTGTGTCTACTGACTAGACCCCTCACCTGATAGCACTAGGTAGTGCAACAGAAATATTTCGAAGCCCAAAATGAGACTTTATAACCAATCAAGATCAATATCTATTAAAGCTTATAATGGTTCATTAGTTGGTTATGTAGCTTTTAACCAACATAGACAAGACTTATTTGTCCATACATGGGTCCCAAGAAAAGCTAGCACAGGTCCCAAGACAAGCTAGGAACCCAAGGATTGGTCTCCCTAGACATTTCTAAGCAAACTGGCTAAAGCAGACTAAACCGCTAGACTGTACCGGTTAAACGTTCTATTGGTTGACATTTAGTATAATTTCCTCACAAATGGAACTCGTTAAACAATCGACTGACCAAGCAACTGGTTGGTCACCCAGTTTAATACCCTGTCATGGCAGTGGGTTCCAGAAGGTTTGCCAATCCCATTACAAGGTGACCGGTCATCCAGCAACACCACCGCTGGGCATTAAGCCTAAACGATCGAACGATGTCTGAAGGATCTACCGCTAAACCGGTTGATTGATAATCAGTAGTGGTCAACCGGTTTGGCAATGGTCTAACAAACCAGGCCATTGGCCTTCGCAGTAAAACTGTCAAGGCTACCGGTTTAGGGCCTCTGCTATACCGTTCGACCGATTCCATCCAGAATCCCCTTTTGTGCTCGAAACTTGGTTCCCAAGCTTGGAAACTTTGGTTTCCACTTTAATACACACCAAATAATTGGTGGGAAGCTCTTTCCCACCATTTACGGCCACAATGGGAGTCATTTATGGCCCCATAAGCTCCCTTAATGGAGGTAGGTGTCAAAACCTAACTTCCTAAGCCATTAATGGTGAATCCCATTAATGGAGTTCAACCACCCAAACTCCAACAATAACCAAACTAAATGAAATGGAGGAGATTCATTTGAGTTACCTCCCAAGGATGGAACTAGGGCTTGGAGCTTCAGCTTCAAGTCCTCCCTTCCTCCTTTTTCCTTCTCTTTTTTCCTTCTCTTTCTTTCCCACGATTCCAAGAAGTGCAAAATGAAGATTTGCCCTCATTTATATAGAACAAGGAAAAAAAGCAAATCCATTGATCGTAATCAACCGGTTCATGATGACCGATTGAACGGTCATCCGGATGGGCTTAAACCAACCATTCAAGAAAACTAAATGGCCCACAAGCTTGGGGACACACATACACACCTCCTAGGGTCCACTAGGGTACCTTACTCTACCATTTAGGAGTAACAGAACATACCTAGGATTCGGATATCATCATCGGATCCACATCAAGTGCTCCGTCCGACGGCAAGTTGAGACCTAACACAGGAAGGAATCTGAGTCAATAAAGGATTCTGAGTGTGGATCTCACAATCCCCCCAACTTAAAAGAATTTCGTCCTCGAAAGTAAGACATACCTGAATCTTCAAACAAATGCGGATACTTCTCCCACATTGCAGTTTCACTTTCCCAAGTGACTTCTTCAATAGCATAACTAAGAGAATAAACCTTCACATAGGGAATGGAACGGCTCCGCAGTTGATGTACCTTTCTGTCCAAAATGATCACGGGCTCCATAGTGTAAGACAGATCCTTGTCAATCTGAGGAACTTCCGCACTGAGGACATGGGGTGGATCATGAACATACCTCTTCAAAAGAGAGACGTAGAAAACGTCATGAACATTTGATAACGCGGGAGGCAAAGCCAACTGATATGCCACTTTACCGCTTCTCTTCAAAATCACGTATGGACCAATATATCTGGGACTCAGTTTTCCTTTCTTGCCAAAGCGTCGAATACCATGGTGGGGCGACACCTTGAAGAAAACTTTATCACCAACCTGGAACTCTAAGTCCTTACACCGAACAGCAGGGTAACTCTTCTACCTGCTCTAAGCTGCCTTAATCCTTTTTCTGATCAGATCCACTTTGTCATAAGTGTCCTATATAATATCTGAGCCCAAAATTCTAGGCTTACCTACTTCATTCCAATACAATAGAGTCATGCATCCCCTGCTATACAGTACCTCATATGGAGCAACGCCAAGTGTAGCTTGGTAGCTATGGTTGTAGATGAACTCAATCAATGACAGTTACTTGTCCCAACAACCTTTGAAATCTAAAGCGCAAGCCTGAAGCATGTCTTCCAATATTTGTATTATGCGCCCAGATTGTCCATCAGTCCCTCGGTAGAACGCAGTACTGAACTTCAGTTGTGTACCCATTGCTTTTTATAGATTGTCCCAGAGCTTGGATGTGAATCTCGGGTCTCTATCTGACACAATGCTTGCAGGTACACCATGCAATCTCACTACGTTAACAACATAAAACTTGGCCAGTCTATCCATGGTGTACGTTGGCCTCACAGCTACAAAACAAGCTACCTTTGTAAAACGATCCACAATTACCCAAACTGCATCAATGTTATTTGGCGTCAAGGGAAATCAAGTCATAAAATCCATCGTAATATGATCCCATTTCCACTTCGAGATCGACAATGGCTATAATAGCCCCATTGGTCTCTGTCTATCTGCCTTCAATAAGGTATTTGTACACAAAGGTTACCACATCAGCCTTCATACCTCTCCACCAATAGAATGTCTTTAAATTTTGATACATCTTGGTACTACCAGGATGCATGGTGAAGGGAGATGAGTGTGCTTTAATCAAAATGCTCTCCTTTAGTTCCTTAGCACTTTCTGGCACACAAATCCTGTTCATATATCTGACCATCCCTTCACTGTTTAGAGAAAAGTTTGGATCTTGCTTCCCATTCTCAAGATCATGCTTGAGAGTCTTCAAATATGTATGACTAACGATTGCCTCTTTAATCTGGTCCATCAAGGCGGGCTGGACCATTAACTCATTGAACAACGTTCTTGTTGCTTCAACCCAATTTGTGGTCAAAGCATCTGTAGTGGAAGCTTCCCCATCAGATGGAGGAGTAGAGATCAGTGCGTGAGCCATATGACGTCCCTCACCAGGGAAGATAAAATCAAAGTCAAGATCCCGGGTTGCCACTAATGTTTTTCGCCTCAAAACGTCACCATCACATTGGCTTTTCTTGGGTGGTACTTGATGTCACAATCATAATCCTTTAATAGTTTCAACCATCTCCGCTATCTCATGTTCAGCTATTTCTGATTGAAGAGAAAAGTCAAATTCTTATAATCTCATATGATGTAGAACTTTTCCCCATAGGTAATGCCTCCATATCTTCAAGGCTAAGACAATTGCGGAAAGTTCGAAACAATGAGTGGGATAGTTCTTTTCGTGAACCTCCAATTGCCTAGAGGCATAGGCAACCACCTTTTCATCAGGCATCAATACGCAACCTAACTCGTACTTAAATGCATCGGTGTACACTGTGAATGAAACCCTCTCAAATGCAAGAGTCAAAACTGGAGCAAATACTAATTTCTCTTTGAGAGTTTGAAAGCTTTTCTTCACACTTGTCAGTCCATTCAAATTGTATCCCCTTCTTGGTTAATCCCGTTAGTGGTATCACTATCCAAGAAAACCCCTCAACGAAACACCGGTAATAGCCGATCAATCCAAGAAAACTTTTGACTTCGGTCATAAAAGTGGGTGTCTTCCAATCCATGACCACACTAACCTTGTCAGAGTCCACCGCTAATCCTTCAGTTGATATGACATGCCCCAAGAATGCCACTTGTGTTACTCGAATTTGGCATGTAATATTTCTTGTCTCAGCTTCTATAGTGCCAACCTAAGGTGTTCTGCATAGGTTACACCATCAGGTAAGTAAATGAGGACGTCATCGATGAATACGATGACAAACTTATCTAGGAACCCATGGAAAACCCAGTTCATAAGCTCCATGAATGATGTTGGAGCAATTGTCAATCCAAAGGACATGACTAAGAACTCAAAGTGGCCATACCTTATCCTGAATGCGGTCTTGGGTATATCACTCCCCCTTATCTTCAATTAATGATAGTCTGACCGAAGGTCTATTTTGGAGAAAACACTTGCCCCTTGGAGTTGATCAAACAGATCATCAATTCTATATAAGGGATACCGGTTCATAATTGTCAACTTATTTAAATCTCAATAATCTAAGCACAGGTGCTCTCCAAAGTGATATGTTAGGCCTGATAAAACCTTTATGCAGAAGCTCCTGGAACTACACTTTGAGTTCCTTCAACACAGTGGGAGCCATACGGTAAGGAGCTTTTGAAGCTGGAGCTGCTCCTGGAACTAGGTTAATAACAAACTCTGTTTCTCGACCTGGGGGTAAACCAGGTAGTTCCTTAGCAAATACATCTGGAACCTCATTGACCACTGATATGTCTTTCATTCTTGGCAGTTGGGCCTTTGTGTCAAGCACTGACACCAAGTAACTCTCACAGCCTTCGTGCAACAATTTTAAGGCTTGCGTTGTCGTTAAAAATAGCTTGTGGCTCTTCTTGTTCTTGTCCCCAATGTAGACAAATGCTTCTCTAGCGGTAGGCTGGAATAAGATCTGTCGCTTGGAACATAGGACATTGGCTTTGTGCTTCGCCACCAATCCATTCCCAGAATAACCTCAAAGTCCTTCATCTCTAAGCAGACTAGATTGGCTTCCATAACTTTATCCCCTATGACCACATTGCATGGTCCATAATAGTCCTCTAGACCAGATTCTGTCCCCATAAATGTATGTACTTCTAATTTGCACTTCATCTTGAAAGAAGGCATCCACAATTTAGCGGCGAATGCCAGAGATACAAAGGAGTGCGTAACTCCATAGTCAAACAATACACGTGCAGTTATGTCAAAAATAGAAATAGTACCTACACATGTACTTCCATGAGTTACAATCTAAAACACCTGTGACGACTCCAGATGATCCCTCAGCTTCCTCAGCAGACAGAGCATATGCCTTGCCTTGACCCAATGGTGGTGCTTTCTTTGATTTTAGGCAAGCTCTTACAAATGGCCCATCTTGCCATAGTTAAAACATGTGCCATATGGCACAAATAAAGCAATAGAGGCTACAGGCCTAGACTGAGTCATTCTGGGTGCAAATACGGCTGGCTTGCTTTGAATCGAGGCTGGATTACTATAAGTGGGCCTTACTATAGAAGGAGCAGAGGAAGCTGCCACTGAAGATTACGAAAACTGGGTACAGAAAGGTTTGTTAGCGGTCCGTTTATCTGTGAAGCTCCTAGGTCGCTTTAGCCTTGATAATTTTGGCGGTACCCTTCTTCCACACTTTTCGCCGCTTGTACAGAGTCACTCTACTCTGTTAACCGCATAGATTACATGATAAACTTGAAGCCTCCCCTCAAGCCTTGCACAAACCTCTTCAACTTGGGCTCTTCTTCCCTCATTGAGATAGAAGAGAAATAAAACAATTCTTCAAATTTCAGTTGATATGCCTCAACAAATGAGCTCCCTTGCAGTAAATTAAGATATTGCACCTCTTTTTATCTCTGAAGTTTTGGAGGAAGAAGTTCTTATAGAACGCTTCCTTGAAGATTTGCCATGTAATTTCTCTGTGGTGCTGAATAAGGGTGGGTTGAAAATGCCCTTCCACCAATCATACGATTCCCTCTAGCTGAAAAGTGACACATAACAACTTCTATGCTTCAGTGCACATAAGAATCTCCGCAATCTTCTCCATCTCCAGAATCCAGATTGCAGGTTGCATTGGGTTTGTCCCCACACCTGTGAATTTCAACGGGTGCATCCGGTGAAAGTTACTCATTACTTTCCCTCCATCGACCTGAGGCTGTAAGTGAACGACGGCCATGGCAGGGTGAGTCCTCACTTCCGGCACATGCACATGAGTTACCGATGGTACCATGTCCACACGCTCATGCACAGGCAGTGCTAGAGGAATAGGAGGTATACCTCCCCCTTGTGCTTATGCTTGGACTGGTGGCACTTGTGGGATACCACAAAAAGCGGGCAACAACTCAGCGAGAACTCCTGCCGTATTCCTTTGTTGGTCTTCTAAGTTGCCGACTAATCCGCCCATTAATCCTTCCATGTCCGTCACATTCTGCACGGGTGGTGAATGTGGCAAGTTAACCTGAGGTGGAGGAGGAGGTACACGTGGTGGTGAATTTGAACCACCAGGGCCCACACTACCCTCATCCTCAACTGGATGATTCACATTTGCAGGCCTACCTCTAGGCCTTTTCCTAAGAGGCATTGCTTGTTACTGATGTAGGTTGATAAGGAAAATATGTAAATGCCCAATGTTAGTATCAACCATAACTCAATTTAAACTATAACAATATCTCAAACACTTCCTATTATGGCATATATAAAAGCAATCCATCAAATTTTTTTCACTGAATCGATCGAAAGCTGGACCGATTCCTTTAGCCTTCGACCGGTTGCCCCCCCCCCCCCAACCTGTTGAGACAACCAGTTAAACACTACCAGTTGGGTGGTCATCCGGTAAGCGATCCGGTTTAACACCCAGTAGGAACCTTGCATTCCAGTAGGTCAAGCAGATGGGCCTACTAATGAACGATCATCCAATTTTCCCATCCAGGTTAACACTTAGAAAATTTCTTCTAAGTCATGTACATAGCTCCAGTTAGCACTCAACCGATGACATGGCTACCGGTTAACCGATGGACATCAGCAATAGACCGGTTTGCATCATCGGTCTGCCAGTTTCGTGAAACCAGAAACCATATAAATACATCATAGGACTTCATTTTAGATCCCACAACATTTGTAGAAACAGAAGAACAAGGGAAAAGAGTCCATCCAGTTTTTCCCCAAGTCCCACGTGTCCATTCTTGGTGGTTTTCATCCATACTTGACCGTCTACAACTCCATAGTCCCTGCAGGTATGCATTTCCATCTTTTCCTTCCGTTTTGGGGAAACTTTCCATCATAACTTATCTAGGGTTTTACTTGCATGGGAAAAGAGTCCATCCAGTGGTTCCATGCAAGCATGCTCTCCATGGAATGAGGACTTGGCTTCTCATTCCCAGGAATCTCCTTTACTCAAGATCCTTTGTTCTCTTGACATTGTTTTACCCCAAAAGATATCCTTGGTTATCTAACCATTGCTACCACCTATAGAAGCATTACGACACGCGAAAGAAATGGTACAGTTACTCCCGCCAGTCGATTTGACCGGATACGCTTTCTGTCATATGACTACAGCCAAAACTGGAGCAAGTTTAACGAAGCCAAGGTAGAGGCAGGGCATTACATTATCCTGGAGGAACTAATCAAGTTTGCTACAGGGGTGCACTTTGATGCATTAGGCTGGTCCCCAGTATTACATATACAAGACGATGTGTACCCAAACCTAGTAAGGCACTTCTTCCGCAATTTGGGCCACTTCATTGATGAAGCAAGAGTACTACACCTTACTAGCATGGCAAAGGGCGTACACATCAAGCTAGATGTTATGTGCCTAGGTACCATCCTGGGTTATATCTACTGAGGGACAGTAGATGTATTCTGGGCCATGCCAGGCGATAGACTATACAAATGACCAATGAGTCGATATACTGACAGAGCTCATTCACCCAGAAAAGCTAGACTTGAGGAATGGCAACGTCGAACCTGACCTTTATCCCATTCCTAGGGTCATTAGTCGCATTATTCAACATAACATACTCCCCAGGGCAGGCCACAGGGATGAATTGAACACATTTGCTTCGTATGCGACTCATTGCGTGTTCCAAGGAGTGCAGCTGTGTCTCCTCTATATTATCTAGAGGCACATACTATTTTACCATCTGGGCGATGGAAAACTACTTTACGGTCGCCTCTTGTCTCATATCTTTGCTCACTTTGAGGTGAAATGTGCTAGTGAGGAAATCGACAATGGGAAGGAATCTTCCCCATTTGGTTGGTCCAGCATCACGCGAATGCATCTCAATGATAGAGTAACGGCTGACCCAGAGCTTGAGGCTATTGCAAAACCACAACAAGGGGCACGTCGGAGGCACCCAGTGGCACGCCAGGTAGCCATCAGAGAGGCTAGTGATAGTGAGGGAAATGCCCCAATGGGTGACAGAGCATCCACTTCAGCAGCTAGGCCCCACAGTCGCATGGCTTGAGTCGAGCAGATGTTCGCCACTCTGCAGGAGGGACACAAAGAGGTGATGGTTGGGCTAGCACGCATAGAGGGTGCACAGAGAGCCATAGCGACACGCCAAGATGCCTTTGATGAGGACCTACGTCAGATTCATGCCTCCATAGTGTCGTAGTAGAGGGACTTGAATCCAACAGCCATGGATCCATAGAAATCACACTACTTGTTCTCTTTTATTTTTTACTTTATGCTTACTATCATGTGTATAGGGTAACTATCCTGACTGTGGACCGTACCCCATTTTGCACTTACCATAGACAAAGATATATATATATTTCTTGTCACACCTCAATTCCAACTGAACCAAAAGTATGAGTGAACCGTCACTAAACCAACGGTTTAAACCAGGATCTTGATAAGACCGTATTCATTTATACAAACCATTACACATAACCATAAGTGTGTTGCATGAGACTCCTCGTCTTTTGACTAGACCAATATGTCGTCAATGAATACGATGACCGAAGTGCCCAACATGTCATAAAACACTCGGTTCATTAGCTCCATGAACGATGCTGGGGCGTTGGTCAATCTGAACGACATTACAAGGAACTCATAATGCCCATACCTTGTCTTAAAAGCAGTCATCAAAATATCTCCTGCCTTGATCTTCAATTGGTGATACCCCGATCTAAGATCGATCTTTGAAAAACCTTTGCACCATGCAACTGATCGAACAGGTCATCAATCCTAGGCAAAGGGTATCTGTTCTTGATAGTTAATTTGTTTAACTCTCGATACTTGACACATAGTAGTACGCTACCCTCCTTCTTCTTTACGAATAATACATACGCTCCTTACGACGATATGTTTGGTCGTATGAAACCCTTATCTAGCAACTCTTGCAACTGGGTCTTCAACTCTTTTAATTCTGTAGGGGCCATCCTGTAAGGTGTTTTAGACACCGGCGCCTATCCTGGCATACAGTCTATCACGAACTCTATAGCCCTGTCTGGAGGTAGTCCGGGAAGATCTTCTGGAAATACGTCTGGAAATTCACATACCCCATCTATATCCTCCAACTTTGGCACCTCTGCCGCAACATCGACCACAGACACTAAATATCTCACTCCTCCCTTCTCTAAGCATCTCTTAACTTTTAGAGCAGAAAGGATCAGCTTCCGCTTCCTAGGTAACTTAGTTCCTGTGAAGCTGAACTCCTTTCCACTGCCATCCTTCAAAGCAAGCTTCCTTTCGACGCATAGCAAACTAGCCGAATGCTGGCCTAACCGGTCGATTCCCAAGATGACATCAAAGTCTGCCATCTCGAGTTGAACCAAATTTGCTTCTAGGTTCCGCCCATCAATAATAACTGGGCACGACCCAGAGCATTCATTCAAAACAATTGTTATGAGGCAAAAACTCTAACGGAAACCAATCAAAACAAAACTTTTTTTCTTTTTTTTTTGTCCGATCGCAGCACTATAGATTGTGGTGCGACCGATATGATTAGGCGGAAAAACTCTATCCGCTGATAAGGAGGTAACGGTCGCATACCCCAGAGGATACCGGTCGACCGGTATACCCTAAATTGCTTTTCAAAATCGGGATTTTGAGTCATTTTGACTCAAATCTTCTTTCCTTTCTCTTTGGTGGCGATTCCTCTCCACCAAAGTGAGCCTCTACAGTTCGATCAGTGTCTTCAGTAGCGATTCTCTTCCGATCAAGACCTCGAACATCATCTCCAGGTAAGTTTCTTCCTTCTACACTTTCTTTTACATCGCCTCTTCATGGTTTCTTGCCCAAAAACTAGGTTTTTTCTAGATTTGGAAGATTCTAATCGTAGGAACTCTTTTTCTTCTACTTAGAAATAGTTTTGGGACTTTTATGGACAAAAGCCCTCAACTTATTTGAGGTTTCACTGTATGGTTTTATTTAAAATCAAAATTTTATGGATTATTTTATGGATTTTTGACCTAGGTTTTGGTCAAAATCGGTTTTTCTTGAAAATGTTGAAATTCTTACTTTTTGGACGATTATTTGGTCTCTATTTGTTGCTATATAATTATATAAATCCTCCTACCCAAATTTTAGGTAAGTTTAAAGCCTTTGCTTAAAATATTGTCGTTATGCTGATGAAATTTCAAAAAATTTCAACTACTTCCCATTGTGTAATGTTGTTTTGTAGTTAACAATCTAGGCGTCATGGTACTGGTAAGCAAGCACATGCTCCAGGCATGAACCGCACCCACCCGCCTGTTCCGCAATACGACCTATGGTGGTTTCGCTTAGCGGCGGCGCAAGCCCGTTTCCCATGGTTTGAGGAGAAATACATCGAGTCTGGACACCACGTGAACCTAAAACAACTCCAACGGTTCGATGTGGAAGCTGCCTTTAATGCTCTTGGGTGGTTGCCAGTGATCACCAATACAGTGATTACCCGTCCCAATCTAGTGAAGCACTTCTATGCCAACCTGGAGGTTGAGGGAGATCTCAATGGCTTCGACCACTGTAGGGATATCCGCATCACTAGCTTTGTCAAAGGTGTTCCCATTTCATTCAACACCCACCAGCTTGCTAATCTCCTCAAGATTCCCAACGATGGTGATTTAGTTTACTGTGTTCCCAAGGCGAAGTACTACCTTACTGAGGACCTACGCCAAGAGGTTATAGAGCAGATCCTCAACCCAGGGGCACCCATGAAAGCAGCAAGCTTACGGCCTCTTCCTCAGCATAACAGTGTTCCTTAGAGCGATCACTATAACGAGGTGTCTCAACTTACACAGTATCTCACCTATTGCGTCTGCACTAGAGAGCGGGTCAATCTATCCTATACCATTATCAAAACTATGCTCCAGGCCACCACACCCAACCTCATAAGCAACCTTCCCTATGGTTGGCTACTACCACACTCTTGCAACGCCTTTCACGTAGACATGCGATGAGATTGCGGTCAAGGATACCATGTCATCAGACAATGGCTAGAATGCCACTGTCAGGATCAGGATGGACACCTTGTCAATCAGTGATGAGAAGCTAGAATCTCGTCCTCGTCCACTTAGAGAGCAGCAGCAGCCAATGCAGCTTATGCGAAGAGATAGGGGGCGATGATGATGAACAAATGGAGGATCTTCCTACATCGGAACCCCGGCCCATACCTACAGTAGGACCATCCTAATCTCCTTCAGATACCATGATGGGTATGTTTATAGAGATTCAAGATGCCCAGCGCGAGATAAATCGTGACCTGGGACCCCTCTCCCGCAACCTCAAAATCACACAGGAGCAGGTACACTGGCTCAGGGTCGCATATTAGCATGACTATGACACTGCCGACCCTATTCCTCCGATGCCCCCAACCCCATGATGGATTGCTTCATTTTACTCTCTCCTATTAGTACTTATGACTTTCATAACAGGATAACTGTCCGGTTTGTGGACTCTACCTAGTGGTACAATTAATTTTTCACTCTTTGGATGTTTCATGTTTTTACTCTTTGATACAGTTTCTTCTTGATATTGTGGAAGTTTATGATCCTTCTCGCTTATTCTTACGATTTTACTATAGTACTTATGACTTTTAAGGTATGTTTTATTAAGGCTTTTAATTTTTCCTATCTCAGTCCATTAACTCGGTTAGTTGCATATATGCTCTGATACCAAGTTACCACACCCTAATTCCTACTGAACTAGAAGTGTAAGTGAGCCGCCACTAAACCAACGGTTTACACCAAGATCTCAATAAGACCGTATCCACTTAAACAAACCATTGCACATAACCATAATCAGAATACAAATAGATACAATGGAAATCTTAATATAAATTAACTGAATACTTCTATTGATAAATAAATTAAATTATCCAATTATTCAATAAACCAAAACATAAATGAATATCTTTACATCATTTATAAATCCAATAGGAAACAAAATAAAATAAGCTAAATCAAAACATCTTAGAGGTACACGCAGTAAGGGCACTCGCATGAAACATCATGTTCGTCCTCCCCTGCTTGCACTTCCAGAGCAGCAACACATCTACACACCGGAGCATCCACATAGTCCTTCACAGTATAACCTGCATCAACATCTAAAAATAATGTGTACACAAGGGTGAGCTCACAACTTCGCTCAATAAGAAAATCAGACAATGCAACCACCAATATGCATGAGTAACATTCACATTTGGTCTGGTTTCTAAGTTTACAATGTCCTATAGAAAGGATTGGTGACCAGGCCTGAGACCACAGTGCCACGTCCTCCCCCTAATACCTTACCCGCACCAAGCATGCTAAGATAGCAACGATACGAAAAGGTGTCAGTGTAAGGAATGATCAAAGACCCGGTCTTTCCCATTCCACACACCAATGAAAATAATCAAATGCCTAACAATCATCCCAGCATAGCGAGTATGCATGAACAATATAATAACTGAAATTAAAGATCACATGTAAATATGCACAAACAACATTCCATAGAACGATAAATATTAATAACGTTTTACTGTTATTAAGTTATTAAGATTTAGGTCCGATTCCCTAACCTGACGCTTGATTGCTAGCTTACTCCACGTCACAGAGTCCAAACTTGCTATCACAAGGTCCTACACGACATTAGGGTTTAGTTATAATTCGTTCCATAGGTTTTACGTTGGTTAGAAACCAACTGGGTCAAAAACCAACCCATTTTCGACATACCGGTGGCATATACCGGTCGCATGTCACTGTACAGTGGCGTGACCGGTATAGTCCACCGATCACCTTTGGCAGGCTACCCGAGAGGTACCGGTCACACATAGTGCCACCGAATGGTCGACCGGTAGGCCTCCGAAAGACCACCAACTTGGTGTTCGTCTTCCGTCGATCACCCATTATGGCTTCTAAGATTCCTCCTATACATTTTAGGCCTGAGCAACATTTTAGGGTTTCTTTTATCTTCCATTCAAGTCCTACGTTCTAAGAAACCTTAGTTTAGCATTCAATCTAGGGTTTCTCAACTGAATTAAGGTTTAACGGCAATTTAGGGTTTTAAATCAATACCAAGCCTTGCATGGTATTGATCAATCATCCCCAATACTTAGCTTAAAGAAAAGTTCAGGCACTTACCGTTGGTTCACGAGCTATGGTGTTTTTCGTCCAACGGAGGCTCATTTCCAACCTTTCTTAGCTCCTTCCCCTCTTCAGATCTCCTTCTTCTCTCTAGGGTTTATGAGAATCAATCAAAGAGGTTTAACGAGGTTTAGAGGTCCTTAAATAGGCTAGGATAGAGTTTAGGAAGTTTCCCTATGTTAGGAAAGTCTCTAGGATTGAGATTTGGCGAGCAGGACCCATAGAGATCCGTTTCGGATCTAACTAGTCTACCCGCACAGACATACCAATCGATCAATATGTAAACCGGTATCATGAGACCGGTATAATTATTTCTCTATTTTGGTCTGTTTTCATCCCTAATTGTCATCCGCTCGTCCCGTCTGGTCCGGTTATGATTGGAAGACCTGTTACGACATGAAATAGAGATTTAGATCGGGTTTATGGAGTGCGGATCTTACAGTTTTTACTTATACTTCTGCATTATTCTCTTGTTTAAATTTTCATATTTGGTGACTAAGTTACTAATCTCTAATCACTATTTTGGTTTATACAAGTCATTTAGTTTAACCTATGCATCAGTTACCAATACTTGGAAACATGTGTGCAGGGGAAACCTATAAGGAATGCAAAGTGGTTTCGCTTTAATACCAGTATTGTCACAACCCATTCTGGAGAATCAAGCGTGATATCCGAGTCAACCCAGTACCTAACCCAAATACTTCCAAGAATGCTAATCACAATGTTACGATATAAATCTCACAGTCTACACAAGCAATATCCAATAAAATCCATAAACAATAATACAATAGTAGAGGCAATTACTAAATAGCAGATGCCAAATCTAATGATACCATATCTCATACTGTGTATCATGTTATCATTACAAACCAATGTTCTTCATTAAAATAATATACTATCAGTTATACAAATATCCAAATTCAAAAAGAGTAAATATGTTACATATAATCTGATAGACCTCTTCGTCTACCAACAAAAAGAAACATAACATATCAAAATATCAGGGGAAGGAAAAAAGTAAGGGGAGGGCTACGTCATGCGCAGAAACAGTCGTTGCATGTGCAGCCCTTGCCATGCTCTTCACCAAAATCATCAGTAAAACCAGCAGTCAAGCTAGCCAGAGGGGACTCCATAAAATCAACAATAGATAGATCACTTGCAGAAGAATCTGAAAAGAAGTGTCGACACAAGAGTGAACTCACATCCTAGCCCAGTGGGAAATCCAATATCACATGCTACATACAACATCCAATGCAATGAAATACAATTTATTATTATATTAGGTCTCAGATTTGTGTTTCTACATCCTGGGCAAAAGTAGAAGCGGAATAAACAACCCTGAGCCGCTAAACATCTTCTACAAGCTAACTCCCCCCTTGGGGACTCCCATCCTTATAGGGTTCATTGCCTCCCACCATAGACCCCACATATGCTAGCTACCATACACCCATATACAACTCACTCGCCAACTACCGCACACCGATACTTTACTAGCTCCCCTAGGGTATCCCAACCTACGGGTATGCAAAGCTACGCCAGTATCTTTACCCCTACTGGAGGGGTGTAGGAAATAGGGAATGGCACCACCTATGTCTATTATGTATATTTTTACTTCACCATGGCTGCTCGCCAACAGAAGCCCCGGGGTCACTATTCCCATAGATTCTCATTCCCCCCACTAGCATGTCAACATAACTACAAGGGTTCCACTAGAGGGATACCCCGGCTCACTACTCCCATAGATTACTGTGTCCACAACTAGCGTCTTAAGTCAAACGTGATCCATGTGCGCGTACTCCCATACCCCACACAAACCACCATACATGGACACGCATAATATTAAACAACAACTAACACAATCCATGCTTTGTACTCCCATACTCCGCATGAACCATTATACATGGTTGTAAACCCAGCGGAGATCCCTGGATCACTACTCCTATAGTTCAACGTGCCCCCACTAGCATGTCACTTTATCCAACATGATTCATGTGCCAATACTCCAATATGCCACACGAACCATCATACATGGTCATCATACAACATTCATAGTTACAATTATGCAAAACGCATGCTCGTAGAATAACAATAAAATAGACAAAGCATGCTACTATAAAAAATAGATATGTGAGAATGCCCTATGTCAACGGACTAGACCCCTCACCTGATAGCACTAGGTAGTGCTGCAGTAATATCCGAAGCCCAAAATGAGACTTCATAACCGATCGAGATCAATACCTATTAAAGCATATAATGGTTCATTAGTTGGTTATGTAGTTTTTAACTAGCATAAAAAAGACTTATTTCTCCATGCACGAGTCCCAAGACAAGCTAGGAACCCAAGGATTGGTATCCCTAGACATTTCTAAGCAAACTAGCTAAAGTAGACTCAATCGATAAATTGTACCGGTTGAATGTTTTATCAGTTGACACTTAGTATAATTTCCTCACAATGGAACTAGTTGAACAATCGACTGACCAAGCAACTAGTTGGTGATCCGGTTTAATACCCTGTCATGGCAGTGCGGTTCCAGAAGGTTTGTCGTTCCGTTGTTGGGTAAACAGTCATCCGACAATGCCACCACTGGGCATTAAGCCTAAACGGTCGAACGATGTCTGAATAGATCTATCGCTAAACTGGTTGACTGATAATCGGCAGTGGTCGACGGGTTTGGCTATGGTTTCGCAGTAAAACTGTCAAAGCTACCAGTTTAGGGCCTCTGCTAAACCGTTCGACCGATTCGATCCAGAATCCCCTTTTGTGCTCGAAGCTTGGTTCCTAAGCTTGGAAAGTTGGTTTCCACTTCAATACACACCAAATAGTTGGTGGGAAGCTCTTACCCACCATTTACGGCTACAATAGAAACCATTTACGACCCCATAAGCTCCATTAATGGAAGTGGGTGTCAAAACCTAACTTCTTAAGCCATTAATGGTAAATCCCATTAATGGAGTTCAACCACCCAAGTTCCAACAATAAAACCCAACTAAATGAAATGGAGGAGATTCATTTGACTTACCTCCCAAGGATGGAACTAGGGCTTGGAGCTTGAGCTACAAGCCTTCTCTTCCTCTTCTTCCCTTCTCTTTTCTCCTTCTCTTTCTTTTCCACAATTCGAAGAAGTGAAAAATGAGGCTTTGCCCTCATTTGTATAGAACAAGAGAAGAAAGCGGATCCATTGATCGTAATCAACCGGTTGGTGATGACCGGTTAAACGGTCATCCAATTGGTCATCCGGATGGGCTTAAACCAACCATTCAAGACAACTAAATGGCCCACAAGTTTTAGGACACACATACACACCTTCTAGGGTCCACTAGGGTACCTTACCCTACCATTTAGGAGTAATGAAACATACCTAGGATTCGAATATCATCATCGGATCCGCATCAAGTGCTCCATCTGATGGTAAGTTGAGACCTAACACAAGAAGGAATTCGAGTCAGTAAGGGATTCCGAGTGTGGATCTCACAATCCCACCTTCTATATGGCATATTAATTTCTTTATTTGGTTTTTCTCTATTGGTAGTATGTAGTGGATTTGTTTCCACCATAGTTGTTTATTTGTTTCCTTGTTGGTTAGGGTATTTTTCCTAAGTTGTCTAAATTTACTTTCCTAATTAGTTTATGATTGTAACTAGGGAAGTTTCATTAACTATTGTTTCTCTTCTTTGATTATAAATAAAAGAACCATAGGAGGAGAACACATCAATTCTCTCTCCCTCTTATCCATTCTCTCCATCTTCCCTTCTCTTATTTTTCTATTTTGGTACATGGTATCAAAACAGGTTCCGGTTTGAGAGTCGACTAATCTTTTTTGTTCCGGTGTCCAGCCACCACTGCAGCCGTTGCATCTTGTTAATAGTTGCTGGCTTGTTTTCTACCTGCTGCTGCCTCTGTTGCTTCTCCCTTAGTTTCCTATACTCTGCATATATGGTAAGCAATCTCTGCAGTATATGGTAAGCAATCTCTGCAGTTCTATTCCATGGAATACCATAATTTGATTTTCTTTTTAATCTTCTACTATTATTCCCATCGATCTCTCCTATTTCCCTCATTTCTCTTCATCTTCTTCCCTTTTGCTTCTCTCTACATCTGAAGTTCAGGTTTGGTTTTCTATTTTCTGCAATGTTTTGCTAGGCCTTCTTTGCAAGTTGTGGTAAGTTTCAAATCTGAATTGTTTCTATATATCGATTCCTTGATAACTGTGCTGTTATCCTCCATAATGGCTGCTTCAGAAGATATTATGACTACTGTTTGTATTAATTCTGTCAATTATCTCTACAACCTGCTGTCAATTCTGGTTAATTCCAGATCTGATCTACTTTTCTTATGCTTCATCAATATCAATACATACCTGATTTCTGGTTTCTCTTACTATTTTATTTCCTTGATGTCAATCTCAGCTATCTATTGAATTTATCTATATTGATTCATATTTAATTTTTGATCTGTTTCTAGTTTTTAGTAATTTGTTCCTGATCTGATCTCTAGTTTATCCCATCGATATTAATCTGTTCTTCAATTCTGATTTCTGAATATTCATTCATCTTTGGTTTCTGATGTGGATCGATTCTGTTCATTTTTGCTACATCTGCTTCATTAATTCTATGTTCTATCATTACTAATTCTATTAAACTACTGTGGCCATCAATTGGTAGAAGATGACCTTTAATCTGGATTTTTAGTTTTGCCCCTCCTCAAACATCTAATCCTATTTTGTCCTAATTTATCCCTTCCTTCCTAGTTTGCCCTTGCTCTTGAAATAGAATGCCTATCATATCCTAAGGACTTGTTTGCTTGTGCAATATTACTTCTGATTTTTACATTAGTGCCCTTCACTTATTGAGTTTTTGACTTATTTACATTTCTACCACAAGAACCTGTTTGGTTATGTAAGTAAAACTTTCAGCATTATTTTGATTGGTTTTGTTTTGTTGGGCCCATATTGGATTCAATTGGGTTTTCACAATTTTGATCCGCATTAATTGGTATTGTTTGCATCATCTGTATTTTTTGTTCACGTGGCATGCTCCACTTGGGAAGGAGATTGGATATTCTTATCTGCTCAAGTTATCAGTTAAAGATTATTATTATTTGTTAGCTCGTGTCTACTCATGGAAGAAACACTACTACTATCTTACTCATGTTGGAACCTACAATTACCTTGCTCATGTTGGAGCCTACCACCATCTTGTTCATGTCAAAATCTACTACTACCTTGCTTATATTGGAGTCTACTACTACTTTGCTCATGTTGAAACCTACTACAACCTTGCTCGTGTCGGAGCCCACTACCGTATGATGTCTATTGCACGCAACCTACTACTTATTGTGACTACTACATTACTGCTCAAGATTAAGATTCTTTTTTCTACTACCTACACCAGATAAGATCTCTTCTACTTGGTTCAGAGTAACATATACTGTGCTGCTTTAGTATTACTACTACTGTTACTGCTTCTATTGATACGTTGTTTCACGTTGAAGCTCTTATATTCCCTCGTGCTCCAACTTAAGGGGGGTGTTAGCGATATAGCTCTATAGGGCTATGGGTCCCACCTTCTATATGGCTTATTAGTTTCTTTATGTGGTTTTTCTCTATTGGTAATAAGTAGTGGATTTGTTTCCAACATAGTTGTTTATTTGTTTCGTTATTGGTTAGGGTTTATTTCATAAACTGTCTAGATTTACATTCTTAATTAGTTTATAATTGTAATTAAGGAAGTTTCTAAAACTATTGTTTTTCCTCTTTGATTATAAATAAAGGAACCATAGGAGGAGGAAACACATTGATTCTCTCTCCCTCTTCTCTATTCTCCATTCTCTCCTTCTTCCCTTCTCTTATTTTTCTATTTTGTTACACACCACATTACACTTCCTATAATTTTATCCCTCTCAACATGTCCTCATTTCCAAGTGCAAATTTCATTTCTCCCTTCTCCAATTATAGCCCTCTCATTTAATACACTCCACTACACCTCCCCTTCAATACTTCTTTTCTTTTCCCAAGTTGCTCCCAACATTTCATTCTCTATCGCATCCTTTATATATTTATAATATCTGCTTTAAAGAGGGATAGTGAATATTTTGTGAACATTTGTTCTTTGGGAGTGCTTATGAGATTTGAGAGAGTTTGAGGTCCTCTTGTGGTGAGAAAGTCTCACACTTGGGTTAAGAGAGTCCACAAAAGACCCTTGAGTTACGTAATCCCCTATGACCCTTGTTATCTTATAATCGTCTTTTTTATTTGCTATAACATTATTCTAATTTTCTTATTTGTTTTTCAATTCGATATTGGTCTGCACCAAATGGTATCAGAGCAAGTTGCGGTGCTTGTGGCAAGCCAGTTTCAAATTCAATCTGAAAATCAAGAAGCAAACTCAATGATGGAAAAGGTTGCCAAGGATCGATTCGCAACTCCAGTAGATTGTAGTAGACCTCAAGTGTTCAATGAAGCAAAAAATGATTTAGTCCTTATTAAAAAATTTATAGAAGTAACAAACAAGTTTACAACTATTGTCCTCGATGTTGGTTCTCACTACGCTTCATTTCCCAATCGAAGTGATTGAATGCATACAA
The DNA here is from genome assembly GCA_028583415.1 of Protea cynaroides. Classification (NCBI taxonomy): domain Eukaryota; kingdom Viridiplantae; phylum Streptophyta; class Magnoliopsida; order Proteales; family Proteaceae; genus Protea; species Protea cynaroides. The sequence goes on along the minus strand of CM053273.1, from coordinate 32,217,271 downwards.
GGTTGGACGTCTTTGTTCAATAGCTTGGCTTTCATGACTTTGCTCAAATAGATGATGTCATGTTTTCTCCTTCATATATCCTACTAACTTTTATCCAACTCACTTGTTTGCGATTTCTTAGTCTTCCATTATATGGTAATGCATCCATTAAATTGACTATACAATTGAAATCCTCACAATCCGCTAAAAGGGAACCCAATTGCGAAAGCATTCCAAAGGTATTCATAATTTGTGGAAGAGAAATTTTAGAGAGTCAAGAATCTCCCATGAGTGGGACTATTTGGCTTAACTTACAAGCATTTGATGATCTTGTGATGCAATACAAGTCTATCATAGAAGAACCAAGAAACCACCCAACAAAGTTGTCACAGCCCATTCTGGAGAATCAAACGTAATATCAAGGTCAACCCTCGTGGCTACCCGAATACATCCAAGATCACTAACCACAATGATTACAAATTAAATCTCACAGTGTACACATACAATAACCATAATAATCAAAAAACAATAATAATATAAACGAAAACATTTAATACTAGTAGATGCAACTATCATGATATCATATCTCATACTATGTATCAGTTTACAGATTACAAACCATTTGTTCTCCACAAAATACTACAATATCCATATACATATAGCCGAACCAAAAAGGAATAAATCTGTCAATGATTTTGATAGATATCTTCATCTACCAACAAAAAGAACCATAGTGTAATCAGGAAGGAAAACAGTAAAAGGACGGCTACGTCATGCGTAGACGCAGTAGCTGCAGATGCAACCCTTGCTGTGCTCTCCACCAACATCATTAGTACCAACGACAACACTCACTAGAGGGGACTCCATAAACTCAGCAATATAAAAATCATCTACAGACGAATCTGAAAAAAAGTATCGATACGAAGGTAAGCTCGCATCCCAGCTCATTGAGAAATCTAGTATCACATGCGTGCAACCAACCCTCTTTCAAAGATGTTGGAACTTTCAAGCATCAATGCCATTTTCCTTAAAGAGTTATCTGGAAAAGCGATCTAGCGGAGAAAAAGTATATGAATCAAAAGGAATGAATCAACATGAAATGATATGAAATACAATTTATTTTATATTAGGTCTCAGGTTTGTTTTACTACTTGGTATCATATCGAGATTCGGTCTGGCACTTTCAGACTTGCCTACGACTACCAAACCTCCAACTCTCATATACCGAACAAAAATAGAAACTAAATTGACAACCCCAGACCTTTAAAAACTTCTACGAACAACCCCCCCCACCGGGACTCCAATCTTTTCAGGACTCATCACCTCCCACCATAGACCCCATCTCACACCAACTACCGTACACCCATACATCATTGACTCCCCCTTAGGTCTCCCAACCTTCGAAAATGTGAATCATTATGTATTAATCGGAGCAATAGGATTCTTGGAATGTATTGTGAGAAATTACTCAATATTAGTAGTAATAATACTTGAGTATTAGAGAACTGATAAGGATTACAATGGCAAGAAAGTGAATTGAAGGAAATCCAAGGGATTGACAGAAACAGATATAGTACTGCCATATAAGGGGTACATATGCAAATCAAGAATTTAAAATACCGAATTAGTACTTACAAGATGTTCAACTCGATGTATGAGAGATAAGGATGGAAAAGTGGTTAGTAACGCCTAAGTGCTTGCAAAGATTAAAGGGCATGTTGTTAACTGCTTGAAAGGGAACGATTTCGATCTGAATTCAGCAATGATAAAAGAACAGTGACCATATATCTAAACAAGAGTATATAGTATACAGTGCATCGTTTGACTTACCCTTTTGATTATAGATGTACAAAGCACGTACCTGATTTTAAATCGTCATGTCTTATAAACCTTTTCGATTCAACTTGTCAAGTTGATTAACAAAGCTTGTTCCCTTAGATTTAATCTTGACCATACTAATCTAAGTCAGCATCTTGTTCGACAACATGAACAAAGATATGAGTCGATAGAACAGCATGAAAACTCAATCATTTTGAAAGTGCATCTTTTCGCTTATACACATGAATTCGTTGATGCACATAATTCTCCAGATTTATTTCTATAATGTTTTGACCAATGGCACCACAAACTCGTAAGAACATACGACTTATAGGTCCAAAACCTTCAGAGCCTCCACCTCTATGTATTTAGACCAACTTGTAACCTAACGACCATTGGTTGTCAATTTTGTTACCTCAAATTTACTCTTGATCATTCAAATCTAGGTTCACTATATAAAACAAAAAAAACTCATCATCATATTAAATTTGAAACAATGAATGAACTGTTGTTGGATGTATGTTATAATTCTTCCATTTTCCAACCTCTGCTGATAAGAGGTTTATTTAGTAAAGGAATTATCTTTAAAAAAAAACACTTGAATCAAATCAAATTCTATAGCCAAAGAACCTTAGGTGAAATAATAAAGTATTTGCTTTTTGAGACTTCTGGATAGACATATATAAGTCATTATCTGTAAAATATTGCAGGAGCAAGAAGCATGATTTACCAAGAGTGGCTAGTAAATAATAGATAGTTCTCGAAGAGGATTATAGATGGCTAAGTTGGTGTGAATATTGACAAGGCAAGAGATTCCTCAAAACATATCTAAGAGTTGATACAAGATGAAATTAAGAGTGATAAGGTTGATAGTACTCGGATCCATACAAGTGCCATTGAGCTATTCCCAATTTGAATAATAAGGTTGAGTAAAGACCAAAAGAGTTTGATTGAATTAATAAAAAGATAAACATACACCCTAATGCTGGCAGATAGACATGTTGGATATGCAGTATGTAAACAATCAAAATCAGATTGATGAGATATATAAGAAAGGATATTAAGATAAAACAACAGTGATAAAAGAGATATAAACTAATGAGTGCAATATGAAATTATTAGCGATAGTCTTTGAAAATCATAAGAGATAGAAGGGCTACAGCTACATGGAATCATTCACTTACACAAGAGCCAAGGAAGGATTTTTGGAATGTAAGGCCGATATGTGCAAAAGTAGGGTTATCACCATGGTAATGTCGAAGTATTGAATTCCCATTGCAGCTGGATTATACTGATGATTAACTTTAAGATCTTATCTATTATACGCCTACTGATTTTGATGGATGCAGTAAAAAGCCAATTAGTCTCAAAAAGGGACATATGAGTGCACATTGAGATCAAAAAGGATTAAGGCAAACAGAGCAAGGAAAAAGTATATGAACATGGGAGAGAGGTGAAATTGTTGGTAACTAATGATAAGAGATTAGTGCCACAAAGTAGTTTTCTGGTATCCAGAACAAAAATAAGCAAAGTGGTTTATTGAGGAATATTATGTCCAAGAGGTAAAGAATGATGAATAAGAGAAGTGATACAGTCTTACGTGTTATAAATTATTCAGCATTATGTATAATTTCAGCTGTAAAAATTTGTTAAGGTAGGGAGAAAATAAAACCATGCTTCTAGGTGGAAGCCTAATGGTGTATAGTTGGGTGAATCACGTATTAATTAGGTATGTGAATTTCGGAGACGAAATTCTTCTATGGTGGGGAGAGTTGTAAAACTCACACAGAAAAAATCCGGCCTAATCAGATTTCTGTTATAGTAGGAGCATTTTCCACCGGCACCCAAACAGGTTTCCAAGCCATTAATAAGAAACTTGATTGCACCAATGGTGGACCAAATTGAAAATAAAATTAAAGTTACAACTTAAGCCTTTGACACCAGCGTCAGTCACTAGGGCCGGTTAGTAAACCCGATGGGGTAGCGACCGGGACCATAGACCAAGCAGCCAAATTGGCTTATCCATGGGATTTAATGATTTGAATCCGTTTTGAAAGTTGTATGGGAATATTCACGGGACCCATGGACGGATCCAATGGGTCTCAACCCTATCTTAACCACCTTAGGTTTGTTAAGTGGAAGGAATCCTCTTCCAAATCAATTACTTACCACTTGGCCTCTCCCTAGAGTCCCTTGCTCTAACTAGGAGTTTACTCTAAGAGAGAGAATTCTATTAGTATGACTCCTCTAATTAACCTCCCCATTGTATACATATTCATCATAAAATTCTAACGCATTCTTAGAGAGGAAGAGAGAGTTGAGGAAGAAGGAGAAGCTTTGTGGAAAGAAACTCAAAGAATTGTCGACACTACCGAACTCTTCTCAAACAACTGTCAGTAAAACTCCTTAAGCCTTACTGTAGCTTTTTAAAGTAGAGTGTAATACTAGTCAATTGTTATATCTAATATCATTCCTTAATGAAGCTCCGTTCTCCATTAATGGTAAAAACAGAGTATCGTCTTTCCTATACCGAGAAGGTATGTTCTTAATAGTCGATTCAATGTAAACCTTGAATCCATCTTGGGAATGAACTCAAGATTATGATACCTAGACCTTGGAGGTACATCCCAAACCGACCTCAGTCCGTTCCAACTATAAGTAACTAATAACTCTAAATACTCATGCTAAGTGTCACATGTGTGGACAACATCAACTCACGTGGTACGAATTATAAGGATAACAAGAACTCAGGTGAGGAACAGAACCCCTGAATTATTTTGGAGTGTTTATAATATGTAATTGTTGTGCCTATGTTGTGATAACATGCCTTGCAATGTCTATACTTTCTATGCATTGAATAAATATATATGAATCTTGTGATTGTGTGATGGTTGATGCTATCTTGTGATTGTGTAATGATTCATGGTATCTTGCGATTATGTAATGATTGAGACCTACTGGGCGGTGGAGAAACAGTCAAGGACCGATGGATCCGACCTACTAGGCAAATCTTGATGAGTATGTCACTCACCCCTAGCGGGATGACAACAACTTAAGGGGGGGCAAAACGGATGGTTTGAGATTCCTTCTAGGATTAATGAGAGGGACACATAGGATGACATATAGGATTAGTTAGTGGCACTACCCCTGTATGCAACCCTGGCCAGTAGAGGGTCAAGTACTAGTAAGATGGAGTAATGAGAGATAAGTGTCAATGTTCGTTGGAGCGTCACTGGCCGGACTTGCTGCCCGATCACCATTCTGATTGGGATATCTCGTGGCCTTACTAGGGCTATTAGTGTAGGCTGGTAAGTGCCCATTCACTGTCATGCATGGAGGTTATAGTCAACTTCTGGGAAGTGTGACTAGGCCTTACCATATAACACTAGCTTACATTATACCTGACATTGCTTGTTAATAATCTAATCATATATTATTATTTGCTTGCTTGTACCCCAATGTGATCCAGATGACCAGAACGGGACGGCTGTCTTGGTCCTGGGGTACAACTATTTTAGGACCGGTTAGTTACATAAGCCCCATGTATGTGACCCTAGCCAATAGGGGGTTAGGTACTGATGTAGCGTTGGGGACGATAGAGGTGACCTAACAGTGTTCATTGGAGCTTCTCCGACTAGGGCCAATCTGTACCAAACTCACGATTGGGACATCACGTGGAAACACCAAGGCTATTAGAGTAGGCTAGTGAATATCCAAACAGTCCCGTGCATGGAGGTTATAGTCAGCTTCTGGTAAGTACGGCTAGGCCTTACCTTAGCACATGACAAACATTACCAGACCATTAAATTGAATACTATCTCATGCATTATTGCTTGCTTGTTGTTCTATTCCTCATTAAGCTCAAGTTGGCGAGCTTACCCTTGTGTATACACCTTTTTTCTAGATTTTGTTGCAGGTTACTATGTTCAGATTCGTAGAGCTTTTCTTATGTTTTGGGTGTCTTCAGTGACAAGTAGATGATGTTTGCAACCTACATTACTTGCTATACTTGTGTCTTCAAAGGCCAAGTTGGAGATAGATAGAGTGTTGATTTAGTTTTAGTACATTTGATCGGTCATGTTGTCCAATATTATGTGTTCTAGTGTTTTAATTGGAAGTAGTACGTTACGTCTTGAGTCATGTTGAAACAGAATAACACTTGTTATTATTGTATAAATATCATTAGAATCCATCAGTGTTAATACCTAGAATTTGTATAAGTTTTCTATTGCTTTTATATTTTAATCTAATTATGTGGTGGTTAATGTGTTATGGGGTGAGGTGGTGTAATGTGTACCCTGCGTCCTGATCCTGGCAATTAATAGGACGGTAATAAACGTTCTATTCATAGAACCAACATGTGCCAAAAGAAAGAAAAAAAAATTGGAGTGTGACACGAACGGAGCTTGGTCTCCAAGCTTGGGAACCTTGATCCCAACCTCATGGCTTGCCAAATGGTTGGGGGGAATCATCCATATATCCATTATGTGACTCAAGGGAGTTATTTAATGTCCCATTTAACTCCATTGATGGATTCGATGAATCAAATTTAAGTTTTTTAGGTTATTAATGGTGGTAACCATTAATGGTGCTCAACCACCAAGCATCCTAGCATTTAACACGATGAAGAAAGAGGATAGTTAGTTAAACTTGCCTCCAAGGAGAATAAACTAGGGCTTGGAGCTCTTGAGCTTCAAGTTCTACTTCTCCTCTTCTTCTCCCACTCTCACTCTCCCATGGTTCCATGAAGAGAGAAACGAGTGACACAACTTTTTATAGAAATTGAGGAGAGATAGTCACTCAAACCTATGTTCAACCGGTTGCAACAATTGGGTGGTACATCATCTGGTTGAACATATGGTTAGGCCAAAATGTGGCATATTGGTCAACTAGTTGGCCCAGATGCTTTGGGATGCGCACCCGTTCCACCTAAGGTCTACTAAGACACCTTACCCAACCAAATATAAGTAGTGAAGACCCACCTAAAGCGCAGATACCACCATCGAGTTAGCATCAGGTCTTCCATCAGTTGATGTGTCGAAATCTGACATAGGAGGAATCCGGGTTAGCATGGGATTCCGGGTGCAGGTCTCACAGAAGCCACCAAGCAAAGCCACCTAGCCAACCATCAAGTCAATGGCATTTTGGTATACACGTAGGATGAGCTAACCATTTTATAAGTATTAAAATACTATTGTCAAGCTCATTGCCCCAGTATCTTCTGCATTATCCTCGATTGGATGATGTTTTCATATGATCACAACCTCTTAATACAATTTCTCAGACCCAGTGAAGCAATATTGTGTAACAATACCAAGAGCTCAAACATCAACAATAATCATCTTTTGTTTGGTACTCGAACAGGTCTGCACCAAACATCTTTTAAGATTTATCACTAGGATAACAGTCTTAACAATGATCCAACAAACCCATCACTCTACAACCAACTTTATATCGTCTATAGAACTGAAATTAAACAATGATATGCTCGAGAAATGACTAAAGGAAAAAATAATTCTAGAAACAAAAACCTACAAGCTAACAAGAAGAACTAGATTTCTCCATGCTAATAGAATTGGCTTCTCAAACCATAAACATGGAAAGGGGAGATAGAAGGCCCTACTCAAGTTTTTGCATATGCAAAAACATATAGCTCATCACACACCTTCTTTGTAAAAGATAGAACAATTATAAACCCAAGGTGAGAAGTGATTACCTTAATAGGGAAGTAAAGGCCCACAACTAGAAGTAGAAGAGATCTACACCAAATACATTGTTAGCGTTGGCGATACCATGTGCCGCTATGTGCACATGGGCCTCACTAGTTCCACCTTGTTATTTATTGTTTATTTAGATTGATTATTATAGGTTTCATTTATTGTTAAGATTTATTTCCTTAAGTTGTCTAGATTTACTTTCCTAATTAGTTTATGATTGTAATTAGAGAAATTTCCTAAACTATTGTTTTCCCTCTTTGATTATAAATAAAAAACCAAAGGAGGAGTGATACATTCAGTTCTTCTTTTTCCTTTTCCTTAGAGAATCAATCCTCACTTCTATTTGTAGATCTCCCTCTTTTGGTAATCTAGTTTTCTTTTACTTTCCAAACTATAACATGATATCAGAATAAGTACCGTTTTGAGAGTCGTTTAAGATTTTTGTTCTGGTGTGCACCAACCTTATGCTGCCTACCTTCATACTTGACTGAGCTTTTATCTAGTTTTTTTTTTCTTCTTTTTCTTTTTTTTTTTTTTTTTTTGTTGCTGCTACAACGCTGTTGTGAGTTTCCAATCGAATCCATATATGGGTTCTCTATCTTCCTTCCTTTGTTGTTCCGTGTCTTCTCTATCGCTGATGCTACTTCTACTTGGTTCACAATAACCTATATTGTGCTGCTCATGCTGCTTGGTTCACAGTGACCTCAAACTGTGTTGTCATTACTGTTTGGTTCAAAATATATAATGCGCTATTGTTGGTTGATTCATAGTAACCTATACTGTACTGCTTTACAACTACTACTACTATTGCTGCTTGGTTCACAATAACCTATACTGTACTGCTACTACTATTATTACTGCTACTTCAACTGATATATTGTTTCAAGTTGTAGCTCTTACATTTGCTCTAGCTTGAGGGGGGGTATTAGCATTAGTGATACCATGTGCCGTTATGTGCACATAGACCCATTGCTCCCATCTTGTTAGTTATGATTTATTTAATTTGATTATTATAAGTTTCCTTTATTGTTAGGATTTATTTCATTAAATTGTCTAAATTTACTTCTTAATTAGCTTATGATTGTAATTAGGAAAATTTCCTAAACTATTGGTCTCCACTTCGATTATAAACAAATAAACCACAGGACTGATACATTCAATTCTTCCTCCTTGGAGAATCGATCCTCACCTCTATTTATCTCTCTCTTTTGGTTTTCTAGTTTTCTTAATTTTATTTTCCAAACAGTAACATAAAAGAAAGAGGAAAAGGGAACTGAATGGCCCATTCTCCCTCCTCTATTTATAATACTTTAGATCCCCAGTTGCCTCCTAGAAAGTTGAGTGTGGGAGTAACCGATTTGCTACACCTGACAAAAATGGAAACTAATGTAAACTAATCAAAAGACAGAGATTTGGTAATCAATTATTACCAAACTCTATATAGTAAATTATGTAGTTGGAATCAACCACCTGCTCGTTAAACATCCACTGAAAGTGAGGAGTTAGAATTTTTAACACTAATCCCAGCTGAAGTTTACCATGATATAGATATGTAGACACTCACTTCATATGATGCCACCATTTGTACCAATTCAAGACTACCAATCCAACCATATTCTTAAGGTGTGAAAAGCAATATAGGATTACTTCATTAAAATATAAATATTTGCAATATAACCCAAGTTCAAATTTATAACTAATCTATCAATTGTTTAAAACCAAATAACTACATAATCATGTAACCAAAAGAAAGTGAAATAAGCAGTTCATTGGCTTTAGAGGGCAAACATTACTAACAATAAGGTCCATGTATATGCAATGAATCCCCAGCCAAGGTGGCACCCAATAAATGGTGGAAATATTATTCAACTTTAGTGGTAGTCCAGGCACAAGTAAGCACAACCGAGAGGGAACAGACAAGAAAATCAATTTCTCAAATGGCATAGCTATATTTTATTACAGAAATTGAAATTCTTCTCCATATTGAAGTCATAAATTTGACTTCATACGCAAAAGATCCATACAAACTTTGAAAGCATGAATTCGGATAAAATTGTTGAGTAAAAAAAAAAAACTCCCTTAATAATTCCCTCCACTAGAGAACTAGTTGCTTACGATAAGCTCAATAAAACTTTGTAACTCAATTACTATTTAGAAAGAAATATTAAGTTTTTCTTTGATTGGAATTTAAAATTGGGACTAGAACTGTGAATGTATAAACAAAAAAATATATATCATTTTGACAAAAAAAAATGTCAAAATGAACAAAATGTTTCAATAGCATAATAAAGGAAAACTCACCTAGAAGAAAACTTTCCTTCTAAACAATTTTGTTTCCGTACATCTCTTTCTAGGCAACTTGTTACCACCATCCTGTTGTTGGGGCTTTACCGAAACAGAACTCTCATCATTCCCAACAATTTTTTTTTGTTTCACTTCACTTTTGCCACTTTCTCCAGCTTTTTTCTGTTTCTTTGGAGAAGCACATCTGTTGCCTTTCTGAGCCATTTTTTCCTTCTGTACCTCAGCCTCAATTCTCTCATCTTTTACTTCCCTTTCACCATTAAAACCATCTTTTTGCTTTCTGGTTTTAGAAGCAGCTCTGGTGCCATTGTTATTTTCTTTTTGTACTTCACTTTTACCATTAAGTGCATCATTTTGCTGTCGCTTATGAGAAGCAGATCCTTCATCGCCCCCAACATCTGTTGCTTTCTCCGCTTTTCCTTCTTGTTTCACTTTCCCACCAACATTTTCATTGAGTTTAAGGCTTGCATCAATTGTAATACCATTCACTTTCTTGTCAAGGATATTTATGGAATTTTCTTGAGTAAGATTGGATGCTCTCACTATATAAATCTGCACAAGAAACAATCGAGCATAATTTAGTAAATAGAAGACCCGTTCAAAAAACCAAGGAGATATTTTTATGATTATTGAGACAGTAAATAAAATTGACTTGAGGCAGAGAATATGTTTGTAATATATCAAAAAAACAGGGGCATAAAGAAATCCAACAGAAAATGATGGCCAATTGCGGATTACAGTTATCGAGCATCAGAAACCATGTTTAAATCTCAGCTCCAATGCCCTAATCCACCACTAACTCTTCATAAATTGTGGTACTTTGCTCCTTCCAAACAAATCCAAATCCAAGTCCAAGTCGAGTTCTAGATTACAGGTTTAAAGCACCAATTGCAACTCCTAGCAGAACCAGGAATTCTGCCACTTGTGAAAAAGTGTTTATTGATTTGCTTTAATTTCAATATTTTTCCTAGTCCATTAGATTTTTTTTATTTTTTTTGGGGGGTGTTTCATAATGTGTCTTCCAAGTCCAACACAGAATATTAAGTTTAGGTTGTAGTTGGAATAGTATTTCAAATTTTTAGGGCCACAAAAAAAGACCCAAAACACAGCATTATACAAATTTTATATCTATAAGGTCATACTACTTTCAGCTTTTCATCTTCAACAATTATCTGAGTTTTCAGTCGAGAAAATTCTGTTGTTTGTCAGTATTATGTTAGATGGCAACAGAATTTGTGATTTCGCTTGCTCAATGGCTAAAACGATGAGACTAGTAGTTCCTCATCCCCAAGGACTATGGCTTCTTTGGTAGACAATGAGATACAAGCTCACACATCAAACCAAGACTTGCTGATTCTACTAACAATGAAGAACATGGTTAAACAATAACTAAATCCATGCCTTCAGCATATTCATTGTCAGTTTCACTTTCAATTCACGTTCTTCACCTCCTTTAGTTTCCAACCTAGTGACTCCTTTGGTCATTCCATCAATTGTAACAGTTAGGAGTCATAATTCCAGCAGCAGCATGTACTATTCTAGTAGCAACCGATAGAAGTCCAAGAATTACACTACCACCTCAACGTCAATCAAGATCTCTCTTCACCTTGATTTTTGTTGAAAATATTACGTATTTCATTTTTGTTTAGATTCATTATACTACCTGTATTGTACATTTGTATTACCTGTACTACCCCCATTGTACTACCTGTACTACCTTTTTATTTTTTTGTATTCATTCTCACATTATAAATAAGAACACCTCTTAAAAACAACTCTGTCTATTACAGACAAGTTATTCCATTATTCAACATGGTATCAGAGCCAAGTTAGCTCTACCGCCAGATCCTTTCGCTACCTCGCCGCCGCCGCCACCAACCCACCACCGCCGACTAGGGCTTCAACAGGACCGAGTTACGCCGGGTTTTTCAAAACCCTAACCCTAACCCTGACTATTTAAACTTAACCCTAACCCAGCCCAACCCTGTCAGGGTCGAAAAATATACAACCCTAACCCTGACCCTAGCAAGGTTGGGTCTAACCCTAACCTACCCTGATTGACCCTGACAGAGCCGGGTTGCACTGGGTCAACCCTGATTAACCCTGATTTAGGGTTGGAATGACCCTGATTGGCCATAAACATACAACAAATTATCAAATAACATATATATAACGATTATAACTTAAAGATATAACAACAGATGTGCTTCTCCAAATGACTAGTTCGGATAACCCAACATAACTGGTCACTTACCCTGGCAGGGTTGGGTCGGGTTAGTGTTGACCCCCTGGGTTGAGCTCTTGGGTTATGGATACTAGAGTCACTTACCACATGAATGGTTCGTCTAAATCCTCTTATTTATACTCTCCTATTTTTTATCATAATACTGTGAAGGTCGCTGATGAATCATTTTCTCTTATATCTCGAATTGGATCCATCCACTGTTCTTTCTCCCATGATTTAAATTCAGTTTTACATGTTCCTAATTTTTCTACAAATTTACTCTTTATTAATAGTCTTACAAAGTCTCTAAATTGTAAAATACATTTTTTTCCTACCTATTGTCTGATTCATGATCTAGAGAACGGGAAGACGATTAGACATGATAATGTGCATAGTGGCCTGTACTTGCTTGACAATTGTTGTTCAGCACCTTCCTCCCATTCCAAAGTCAATACCCTTTAGAAGTGGCACCGCCGTCTTGGGTATCCCTCTTCCACTGTTTTATCTCATTTTTTTTCCAAAATTATTTAAACAATGTAATAAAGACGAGTTAATATGTGAGGCTTGTGTTTTGGCTAAATAGGCTCGCATTTCTTATTTATCTTCTGTTTCAAAAAGTCCTTGTTTCTTTGATTTAGTCCATTCTGATGTTTGAGGTCCAACACGAACTACCTCTATTTCTGACCATAGGTGGTTTATAACCTTTACTGACTGTCACACTCATACTAAATGGTCTATCCGGTGCGTCAAAAAAAGGAGGTTTTTTTACGCTTCTACTATTTCCACAATATAATCAAGACACAATTTCAAACTCAGTTGAAAATGCTCCGTAGTGACAATAGTAAGGAACATCTTAAAGCATTTTTTCAACAAAACTTTGTTGATAATGGGATAATTCATCACACAAATTGTGTGGACACTCCTGATCAGAATAGAAGCGCTGAAAGAAAGAACCGCGACTTACTCGAAACAGCTAGAGCACTAATGTTTGAGAAACATGTTCCCACTCAATATTAGAGTGATGCTGTCCTCACTGCAGCATCCCTGATCAACCGCCTTCCTTCTCAAGTTTTGGACAACAAGGCTCCCTTGGACATCTTACTTGGAAATTCTGATTTTATTCTTCCTCCTAGAGTTTTTGGTTATCTTTGTTATGCTCGTAACCATCGTTCCCCTGACAAGCTTTATCCACGTAAATTAAACTGCATATTTTTAGGGTATTCTGCAACAAAAAAAGGATACAAATGTTTGATCCTCTCTCTTGTCAGGTCCCTGTTAAAAAAGATGTCATTTTTCATGAGCGTCTCTCTTATTATCAAGCTCCTCTTCAAGGGGAGACAAACAGTTGAAGATGCACCTGATATACTTAATATACTTATACCAAATATACCTAATGTACCAGAAACAGTCCAAGAACAAGTGCTCGATACAGCTGCACCATCCAAATATCCAACCACTAAACCACCTCTGTAAGTTTATAGCCGTGTCAAAGACAAGCAAGGAAAGGCCACTACCACTCCTGCACATGTCCCTTCGCTAGTCCTGATCCAAAAATTGAGTCTACTGAGTTTTCTTCTGCTAATGAACTTACTCTTTCTGATCTTGATCTTCCAATTGCACTTCGAAAAGGTACTAAGGCCTACACCCTACATCCTATTTCCAATTATGTTTCCTATTGACTCCATTTTCCCTTCATTCCGTGCTTTTGTATCCTCGCTCTCTTCTGTGTCTGTTCCTTAGAAATGGCAGGATGCAATTGTAGATAAAAGGTGGAAAACTACAATGGTGGAAGAAATGAAGACTCTGAAGAAAAATGGTACATGGGGTCTTGTTCCACTTCCTACAAGATCAAAGCCAGTAGGATGCAAGTGAATCTTTACAGTGAAATAAAAACCAAATGGGACTATAATCGATACAAGGCTAAATTGGTTGCACAGGGATTTACTCAAACATGTGGAATTGACTACCAAGAAACCTTCGCTCCAGTGGCCAAAATGACTACCATCAGGGTTTTACTGTTCTGTGATATACATCACAATTGGGACTTACCATGGTCAAATGTAAAAAATACATTCTTACATGGAGAACTTACAGAAGATGTTTATATGGACTGCCCCCCGGGTTTTACAGATTATAGAAGCCAAGGAAAAGTCTTCAAGTTGAAGCGATCCCTTTATGGTAAAACTATGGTAGCATTTGACTATGTTCAAAGCAATGTTAACCATACTTATAAAACATTCCCCTAATATTTTTACTGCCTTACTTGTATATGTAAATGATATCATCATTGCTGGCAATAACAATGATGAAATCACGAAACTAAAGGCATTTCTAAGGAAGGAGTTTGAGATCAAAGACCTTGGCAAACTTAGGTATTTTCTTACGATTAAAGTTGCTAGATCTACAACAGACATCTATTTGTCTCAAAGAAAGTAGGTTCTTGATCTTCTCTCAGAAACAGAGTTACTTGAGGCTCGACCTTGTGATACTCCTTTCGATCCCAATACCAAGCTAAGGGCAAAAGAAGGCACACAAAAAGAAAAAAGAAGACATCATAGACTTGCTGGCAGACTCATATATCTTGCCCATACATGGCCAAATATTGCATTAGCAGTTAGTTTGGTGAGCCACTTCATGCACGACCCATACTCTACACAGATGGAAACTGTCTATCGGATACTGCACTACCTAAAGTCAATCCCTAGAAGAGGAAGCATGTTACCTCCTAATCACCCTCTGAAAATGGAGGCATATGCCATTTCAGATTCACCAAATAAACAAATCCAGGTGGAGGCTTATACTGATGCAGATTGTGCTGGAAGTCCTGATCGTAAGTCTATCTCTGATTATTGCACATTTTTGGCCTACAATCTGGTAACCTGGCACAGCAGGTAGCAAAATGTGGTTGCCCGATCCAATACAGAAGCAAAATACAGAGCAATGACGCACATAATATGCGAACTACTATGGTTACAACGACTACTCAAAGATTTAAAGGTTATGTATAGCAAGTCCATGAAATTATTCTCTTATAATCAAGCAGCCATTAACATTGCTAATGATCCAGTTCAACATGATAGGACAAAACATGTTGAGGTAAACCGTCACTTCATCAAAGAGAAACTGGACAGTGAACAGATCGAAATTTCATTTGTCAGACCAGAGGACCAACTAGCAGACATTTTCACCAAAGGCCTACCAGGGAAATCCTTCCATATGATATTGTCCAACTTGAGGAGGAGTATTGAGAATATTACATATTTCATTTTTTGTCTAAATTCATTGTACTACCTGTATTGTACATTTGAACTACTTGTACTACCTGTATTGTATTACATGTATTGTACTACTATTTTTTTCTTTGTCTTCATTCTCACATTATAAATAAGAGGACCTCTGTCTATTACAGACAAATTATTCCATTACTCAACAATTTTAAATGATGAACAAGAAGTTCATGAAACCCAACACATTCCAACAGTTGGTATGCTTGTTCAAAGGAGTCAACTCCACATTAAAGATTCCATGGACTGATTACTTTAAGGAGTTTCCTCGAGTTCATTATCACTGAAAGAGAAGAAACTCAAGCTAATACCCATCAACTGAGGGAAATGCTTCAACCTAGTTGGATCAATTACAAATGACACACGGCATGCACACAAAAACCACCAATCAAATTCTGGCCACACAAAAAGCAACTAATGAAGGCCCAATTCCTTTCACAAGACTACGAATGAAACTTAATCCAACAAAATTTGGCAAGCCAAAAATCAAAAATCTGTTAAAATTACATGTCATAGGGGTGCTTTAGCTATCTTAGGCACCTGGGCTGGTACACAATTAACTCCTCCGACATTCCTTTAAGAGGCATTACAATATTTTGTTAGAATTTATGTAATAATGGTATTTAGGGTACTTTGTTGTTATCATGTATTGTTTTTTTACCTTTTCCTCTTTTACATTCCTTTACCCTCTTATATTAGTGTGTGGGTATTTATGTAATCTCATGATAGCAAGTAAATCAATATAAAGGAGAGAAATTGATTCTCCTCCCAAGGCATTCACTGCACACTCTCTCCTCCTTTCTTCCTCTCCTGCTTCTCATCCTCCTCTCCCCCATTATTTTAAACTTGAACTTGATATCAAAGGAGGATTTGAAAATCAACTAGCAACCTCTTTCTTCATTGTGCCTCTTGTTTGGAACCCTAAACAAGTAAAGGCTCCACATGTAAAAAGACTTGTTTGAGTTGTTTATCCATCATCTAAAAAACTATAATGGAGCCTCAAAGTTGTGAAGATAAAGATTCACAAAGAAAAAAAAGAATGAATATATAAATTAAAAAATAAAAATAAAATTAAAAAACCCATAACTAGAGCTTCCGCCAACCTTGTCTTTCAACCCCTTTTTTGTTGCCATCAATAATTCATTGGAGATGAGGCCAGGCCCATTGGAGTTGCCCAAGGGTCCTCAAAGCCCTAAAACCTCGATTACAAGGAAGGTATGTTTAAGCCCTACAACTCATTCTATTTCCAACATATAGTACTATCAGTTTTATGCTTTGGGTTGTTTTTTTTCTTTTAAATGTTGAATTTAGAGTTATCTACTACGATTTGGGTTAAGTCAGTAGTGTGCATTTGATGGAAGTATTTTCAAGTTTTATATGAATTGCTGGTTACTAAAATTGTTGTGTAAAGTATTGGGAATGAGTGTCCAGGTAGAGGGTGAGCTCTCATCTAGTTTGGGTATCTAACCAGCTTCCCGAATAGGTTCTCACACAATGTTAGAGGTCAATGGACCTATACAAGTCTCAACTAGGGGTTCGAGCAGTGCCAATTATCCATTGTGCAGTTGGACAACACCAATTATTTGGATTGGGCTCACTCAATGAAGTTATCTCTAAGAAACCATAGGAAGTTTTGTTACCTTATTGGTACCATCAAGGGTCTTCCATCAAGTGATCCAACATATCAAAAATGGGAGATCGCAAACTCAACCGTTACGACCTGATTGATTTTATCTACGAAACCAAGATTGGTAGGAGGTTTATACGAAAGGAAATTGGCAAGGATAGGTGGGATAATTTTACCAACATTTTTTACCGAGTAGGTGAGTCAACTAAGCTGCTAAGATCTACCAATTCCTCCAAAATGTTATCACAATGAAGCAAGGAGATAGGATTATCTCTAAATATTATAACATTGTTGTTGGTCTTTGGGAGGACTAAGATGACTATAGGAACCTCAATCTGTCCAAGCTTGACAATGAAGCAAATGTCAATAGAACACTTAACAAAAGTGTTTAGATTCTCCTTATCAAGTTGAACCCTAAAACAAACCAATATGAGTGCAAATATTGGGTTGATCACCTCTTCCATCTTTAAATGAAGTGTGTAGCAACCTATAAAGTAAAGAAACCAAACAACTAGTCATGGAAACTGCACCATCACTTGAGGGATCTACTTTTGCCTCTAGCTCCCTTGGAGATTGGTGTGGTAGAGAAAGAGACCAAGGGCCCATCCATGGGGATGATAGAGATAACCTCAAATATGACCATTGTGGCAAACCCAAGCACACTAAGGAAACCTGTTGGATACTTCACGGGACTCACTTCAGAATTGCACCTTCTATTGTATGTGTGGTGGCAAGAGATGGGGAGTTATAAGAGTTTTGACTCATTCCTCACTTAATTTACTTTCCCATATTTTCCTTTCTTTTCTTACCTTTCATGTAAATCCCTTAATAAATAAAGAATGACCTCTGTCAATCTAGACAACTCAAATCATTATTTCAACATGGTATTAAAACGAAGATCTCCCTTGATGTTTGTACCCTAGCACCGCAATCATCCCATGTTAACACCACCACCAAGTGCGCCCGCCTACCACTTTTTTCTCTTCTATTGGCCTTCTATCATCACCACTTTTTTTCCAACGGCAGCTCTCTCCTAGCACCGCCTCACGACAGCCCCTCGGTAGTCATGGTTTCCACCGAGGGTTATTAAGAATTGTTACCCTTTTTTGAGATCTCGATTTCCTTTAATCGAATTGAATGTTTCTTGAAGATGTTTGAATAGCCAAGTATGGGTATGCAGTATTCCTATTAACTGTCAGACATGACGACTGCATCACAGTTTCCCAATGGCTCAAGTGATCAAAGCATCACTAGCTTTCCTATGCTCCCTAGTTGTTCCATTAAATTAGATGGGAATAATTATCTAATGTAATGTCACTCCTACTTCCTATCTATAGCAGCCTTGGTTTTTCGGGGTACCTTACCGACACTTCTAAGCAGCCAACTGCGGATTGTGCAAATCAGAGTAAATGGAGCTCTGACAATTATCAGGGGATGTCGTATTTTATCAATCAATAGATCTGAAGATTGCACAAGGGTACTTATTTCTATATTTATCAACCAACATATAGAAGGCTACTATACTCACAAGTAGGCAATGATACTCAATATACGAACTACAAAAGAAAATTCATGATACGATGCAGAAGGAATTTTCTGTCTTAGTATTATTTTGAATTGAGAGGAATGTGGTAAGAGTTGGATAATTATGCAGCCTTCTTTACCTCTTGTCCCATTGAAATTTGCCAAACAGGAAGACATTTCGTGTCTATGCGTTCATGGTCTATGTCAATGTGAAATTTGGTCAGAGACATGATCCTTTCCCTTCCTTGGAGCAAGCCTATGCTATGGTCCAATCTGAAGATAAAAGACAAACTGCTGATGTTGCAACCTACTCTACAAGATCGCACTACTTAATTTTCTAGTATGGGTTCCTCTTGTGCTAACAATTTTTCCCACTCCAGCTTCCGCCATAGTTTAGATAGCAAACCCATTAAATGTGAGTTCTATGGAAAGGAACATCACACTAAAGAGAAATGATGGAAACTCCATGATCGGCCCACCAATGGCAAAAACCGTGAGTGAGGTCATTCTATAAGTTTTACCTAGGCTCATCAAACAAAGATGTTGATACTGATGTCCCTCTAGACATGATGAATTGATGAGCCAACTTTGCCATTTTCTATCTCAATCGAGCTCTTCACCGTCTACCTCAACGAAGGTATTTCTATTGGTGGACACTAATGCCTCTATTTTTTTTTTCTGAATATTTTAGTGGTTTCAGTAATGGTCCAGATCAAGCTATAAACGATTCCCTTACATCTATTCTTGGGAGGGTTTCTATAAATATTCCCCCCCCCCTTTCATTATCATCTTTTTTACATGTACCAAATTTTTCTACCAATCTTCTCTCAATTTGTAGTTTAGCTCAAGATTTGAATTGTTGAGTCAATTTCTTTCCCTCTCATTGTGTGTTCCAAGACTTAGTGATAGAGAAAATGATTGGCAATGGTAAAGTGGTTGATCACCTATATATTCTTGCATCACCCCCCTAAGAGCCTTCGACCTTGACAACACAAGCTTTTTCCTTCTCTATGGTTACGTTTGTAGTTTTAGGTATTTGACATCACCGTTTGGGTCATCCACCTATTAGACTTTAATGTATCTTTTTTCCTTGGATTTCAAAGCTATGTAAGTCTTACGAATTTTTCTGTGATGCTTGCATTTTTGCAAAGAAAACTCATTCTGTTTATCCTATTCCCAATAAATGCAACATAACTCCATTCTCATTCAATATATTTTGATTTTTGGGATCCATCTCAGTGTCTCTATAACTAGCTATAAATGGTTTATACCTTCTATTGATTGCCATACTCGTCTCACCTTGATTTATTTGCTCCGCCACAAGATTGAAATGTTTCGCTGCTTCATGAGCTTTCTTTGGATGATTCAAACCGATTATGCTGCAAAGGTCAATATCCTTCGTATAGGTAATTGGAAGGAGTATGTTGATGGCTCTCTTTAGTCTTACCTAGCTGAGCATGATATTATTGATCAGACCAATTATGTGGATACTCTTACTCAAAATGGTGTGGTTGAACGTAAGAATCGACATATACTAGAGGTCGTTCAGTCTTTGATGTTTCAAATGCATGTTTCAACCACCTACTGGAGTGGGGCCATTCTTACAACGGACTACTTCATTAATCAGATGTCTTCACGTATTTTTTACTCCCGTTGTCCTCTAGAGCTACTCCTAGGAGCTTCGACATTATTTATTCCTTCAAAGGTGTTCAATTGTGTGTACTTTCCCTGTAACCACCATCAACATGGCATGCAAGCTTTCTGTGGCCTTCAATGTATTTTGATGTGGTCTTTCAAGAGTCTAAGGCATTCTTTTTGGCTTCTACACCTTTATAAGTGGAGTATCATGGTTTTCGTGAAGATGTGCCTCTTACTAAGCTTCTCCCTGAGTCCCTTCCCACAAGCTCTGTCCCAATTGTTACTCCCGATGATAATTTTAAGTTGATCCTAGTACGGAGGCTCTGATTCCAGCTCTTAAGCCCCAATCCCACCAAAGATGTTCACTCGGTCACGGTTCAAATGACAACAAGAGCAAGATAACACCATTACCACAACACCACTCCAATCATCTGCTGATTTGATTTATGTTCCTCCTCCATCTACTGAGCCTAATTCAAACACCATTATTGAATTGTCTATTGCTCTCTAAAAATATGTTTGATCTTACACTCAACAACCAATTTCTAACATTGTCTTAAAAGTCTTTATCTCCTTTTCTTCATTGTTTCCTCTATATCCTCTATTTCCATTCCTCAAAACTGACAAAAGCTTTGGCAAATCCAAAAATGCATGCCCTTAACAAGAATGACACTTGGGAACTTGTCTCTCTTCTTCTAGGGAAAAAACCAGTAGGCTGCAAATGGATCTGTACAGTGAAACAAAAAACTAAAGGTATTATTATTAGGTACAAGGCATGCTTAATTGCCAAGGGTTATGCTCAAACATTCCACATTGACCATTAGGAAACTTTTACCATTGTTGCCAAGTTGAATACTGTTCGCATCCTTTTCTCTTGTGCGGTCAATTTTGGATGGGTTTACATCAATTAAGCATAAAAAAATGTTTTTCCCCATGGAGAGACAAACAAAGAGGTATACATCAATTTTCCTCCTGGTTATTCCAAAACTTTAACATCTAGTAAGGTCTATAAATTGAAACGGGTCAAATATAGCCTAAAACAATTTCCCCAAGCCTAGTTTGGACACTTCCATAGAGCCATAATATCTATAGGCTACATACAGAGTAATGTTGACCACACTCAGTGTATCAAGAAGAATGGTGAGTTAACTACTATTCTTATTGTATATGTAGATAATATCGTGGTTTGAGAGAGTGATACAGCTGAATCACTCACTTGACTTTTTTAGACTCTGAGTTTGAAATTAAATGCCTTGGTCTGTTATAGTATTTCTTACGATTAAGGTTGCTTATTCCACTTAAGGTATTTTCTTCTTTCAACAAAAATATATCCGTAACTTATTGTCGAACAATGGGATGCTCGGGTTAGTTGGCACTCCTCTTGAAGCAAATTCCCATGTCTCAAAAAAATAGTGAACCTATAGATAAAAGTGGATATCAGAGGTTAATTGGTCGTTTAATTTATCTTCCTCACATTAGGCCAAATATTGCCATGTGGTAAGCAACATCAGCCAATACATGCATAACACCTTCTTTAGTTATTTGGATGTTGAGAATTGGATCCTACTTTACCTGAAGTATGCTTGTGGTCACGGTGTCCTTTTGTCTCTTCATAAGCATATGCATATTAAGACGTACATTGATGCTAATTGGGCTGGTTCGTCTGGTGATATATACTTTAATTCTAGATATTGTACTCTAGTGAGGGGGGGCATCGAATTACCTGTCGAAGCAAGTAACAAGCTGTGGTAGCTCGTTCCAATGCAAAGGCTCAATTCAAGGCTATGACTCATTGACATTTGTGAGCATCTTTGACCCAAAGGTCTCCTTCAAGACTTATGTATTCCAATTCATCTTCCTATGCAGCTCTTTTGTGATAACAAATCCACCACTAGCATTGCTTATAGCACGTTTCAACATGATAAAACAACGCATGACGCATGTTGAGATAGATCGTCACTTAATCAAAGAAAAGTTAGAACAAGGGCTTATTTACATTTTATTCCTTACATCTGAAGACTAGTGGGCTGATGTTTTCACTAAGGGCCTTCCTGGAAAGGTGTTTCATCTTATTATGTCGAAGAAGGGAATGATAGATATCTATGCCCCAACTTGAAAAGTAATGTAATATGGATTTATGTCCTTTTGTTTAGGTTCGTTGTATATGAGGATAAGAGTGTTGACTCATTCCTTACCTAATTTCCCTTCTCATACTTTCCTTTCAAGTTCTTACCATTCACGTAAACCCCTCACTAAGTAAAAAAAAAAAATAATAACCTTTGTCAATCTAGACAAATCGAATCATTATTTCAACATTATGCAATTTATCCATGAGACCAGGATTTATGGTGGTTCAAACAAGTCACCCACTACTTCACTTCTTCTCAAAAAAGCTTGAGAATTCCACTAGTATTTGCCTTTCAATATTGTAGGTGAGAAAAACACATTTACAAAATCATTTTAAGGATAAGAAAATCATTTACAAAACTCATTAAAATATGAGAGGGTCCTTGCAAATCTTCTAAGGGTAAGAGAATCATCGAAAAATATCTAATTACGGTATAGACTAATGCACAAACAAATTGCCCTATACTAGAGTTTCACAAAACTCAAGAGCAAGAAGAATACAAATAACAAGGTATGAGGTTACCTAACAAGGACTGTGACAAGTACCTCCTGTGTGTGAGTGCAATGTGATGAGGATGATGCACTTCAATTCTCCTTGACAAGTACACCTTATGTGTAAGTGTAGTGTGAAGTAGAGATCCCTGTAGAACGGAAATTGGTTTACTTGAAAGTATAGACCTACGTTAGAGGTAGATGAGTAACAGATAAGCTAAAGGTTGGTGCATCACCTTGATGGGATCAATTAGAAATGACACAAATTTGAAAACCACCAACCAGATCTTTACCACATAACAAGCTACTTTTAGACAACCAATTCTTTCCTCGAGACTACAAACATAGTTTAGCAGCAAACAATGAAGACGCAGCAAGTTTTGGAGGGCCAATTCCTTCCGCGAGACTACAAATCAAACTTAATCTAATAGAATTTGGCAGCCAACAATGAAGCAAAGATCAAGAAGTTACTTGAAACTGTTCATGTTAGAATTTACTTTCTTGATTTGGCTTTCATTGCCTCTGATGTCATTTGAGTATAAATGAATCAAGAAAGACCAATTCAAGGTAAGAAAATTATAATTGCATTGTAACTTTGGGATGGAAAAAGAAATCCAAAGCTTATATTGTAGAGGGGAAAATTCTTGTTGTCATGAAGCTTCAAGTGTTGCGTCATACAACTGCAAGAATTCAAGTCCAAGGCATTCAACCTGCCTCATGGCTTCATCCACCAATGGTTTAATGCCACCCAGAGCGTTGCTCCACAACGGCCAAGTCCTACAGCTGCGGGATTAGCTACAACTCCCCTACTGCTATAGAAGAAGATCAACAAGCTAGGGCAACAGAGCGTGATTCCCTGCTTCAAAATGAGCCGAAACACTATAGTGTACGTTAGCACAATCCCCATATAACAACTCTGAAGTCCACTTCTAACTCAATTTAGAGGCCTTGTAGCTCATTTCCTTTCATGTTGAACTATGACTAAAGTGAGTTAAATGACTGAAAGAAGGAACGAAGTGAATAACTGAACTAAATGCATTGTTTGGATCTTACTTAATACAATTGTTTTGTTGTCATGTCCGAGGTTTACAAACCCCTCAAAAGACTAACCGCTCAATCTAAAACAGTGAGTATTAGGAGCGGAGGCCAGCTGCCTTCTCTGCTCTCCACCTTCTTCCATATAGCTCAGCTTGAAACTTTATAAATGATTCTAACACTAAAGATATGGAAGACTTCAAGTACTTTAAACATCATCCACCTGATCCACCATGGCTGAATTGAGGACAAGCTCACTTCTAGTGCAGGGAACTGCTGATGCTTAGTTCTCATCTCCATTTCTCTATTCAGCTAGATTTACTCATTAGTTGTATCTCCTTGGTCCTAGCTGAGTTTCACATTTCAAATTTGAAGCTCCAGTTGCAACTCTTACCAATTCCACCACTTCAGCTAATGAATTGATTGCTTTAATAAAATAATATCTTAGTCTATTTATGTTTTTTTCTATTTTTCTTGCAGTGTTTTCAAAGACCAATTAGGTATATTTGGTTTGAGTAGTTAAAATATGATTTCAAAAAACTCATTCTATAAATAAGGCCCAGAACAGGGAACTACGTTGGTATACTTTTTTATCAATAAAGTGTACTTTCAGCTTTTCCTAAACTCCTTCCAAATTTTCCAGTTAGGAAACTCTATAAGTCATTGCTGCTACATTATGATTTAACTCCACAAAAGGTGAAAAGGATAAGAATGCAACACTTGGAAATATTCCACTGCTAAAGAATAGAATATGCATGTGCAGCTTCTTCCAATCACTGATATCTGGACATCATAAGGATTTCCTTATAAGATTAACAACCCAAATCCAATATCCACATTAGAAGTCTAGAACACTCAAAAGAACAACAACAAAACACAAATGTTAAGTGCAACAAAATAGGCACTAGAATTTAAGTGAAGCTCAATAACCGTGCTTGTGAATATTTGAGAAATGGAAAGATATCTAATCATGAGCAAACTTAAAAATAATGTGAACATCCATCCTGACTAGTATTGCTGACTGTTATCGGTTCTGCTTCTCTAGTAGCTCTTGGTTATTAGTAGTTGTGCGTGTGTGTGTTGAACTCTGCTTTGGCCATGGGTATGGGTACATTTTGAGATTTTTTTACACAATAAAGGACGAGACTTTTAAGTGCCATCCAGATGTTACTGACATTCTCAATCCAGCATACTTTAGTAATCCAAGATTCAACAGGGCTCCTGAAATGAAAGATGGAATGAGTTCTTTGGTGATGTTGTTGCATTCAATTAATGAAAGGGCTGCCTATTATGGACAGTTGGCCAAATATGAAACCTTAATCAAATTACCAAAATATTTCTTTCTAAAAGGATAGTAAACATTAAACTTACCACCATTTAGTTTTCCCTGAAGTGGTGAAGTGCTATTTATCAATAGTAACGGAAGTTTTGAATAAATTCAGTTCAAGAGGAAATAACAACCATAATCACCACTATAGGAATAAAATATCTAAAGTTAGGTCCTACCTTAAATCTTGTTGGCTCAGGTTGTTCAAAAAGTAATGCATCACCATCATCCAATTTGTGGTCTAAGGCAAATCTCCTCCAACCACCACTAAGACCTCCTTTACTCCCAATGTAGGTTGCATCATATTCTGAGCCATCCTCATCCTCCAAAATCATCTTTACTACATTTGCAGAAAGATGATCTTTGCAAAACTTGGTAGGAAGACCCTTTAGAAACACAGAAAATGAATATTTGGATTAGCTATGGCAATAATGTAATATTCCACTTGCTAGTACCTAAACAAAATTTCCAATAATGCACCTTACCAGCCAAAAACCATTGTAGACATGTGATGGAACCATTGATTTAATCAAAGATGGATTTTTAGATCCCAATTTAAATTGAAGCATCTCTGCACTGCGAATTGCACAAGCTCGTTCTTCATCAGAAGCTTCATTAGCTGGTCTTCCAAGGTAGCTGAAATTATATAGGAATAAACAACTTAGGAAAACTTGAAAAAAAAATTTATATATATTGAAAACAAAATCTTGCAGGTACAAATTCAACCTTTCCCATGATGAGCTTGTCCTTGATCTTTTGTGTGGAGTTGCAAGACCTATGTCAGGCTATAAAGAAGCAATTAAGAAGGATAAACTTTAATTTTTAATTTCAAATAACTCATAAACCCACAACACAAACCAACACATTGAGAGGATGGCACATACTTCTTCAGAGTAAGAAGAAACTGAGTTCCTTACTCGTGCAGAACGTCTCAGCTCCAACATGTCAATGATTATGGCTTGGGCTTCACAGGACGTTGCTATACCAAAAAGAAAAGTAGTAATGATAAAGAGAAGAAATATATAAAAGAGTAACCCAAGAGGATAGCTCAGTTGGTAAGGAACAACAACTCAGATTTAAGAGGTCATGAGTTCAAATCTCCTTGGGCCTACCTATCCAAAAAAAAAGTGTTAAAATGTAGAAATTTTTTGTTACACAACAATAAATTCAGTTGAATCGACCTGTAACAAAAGAATTTGGGGAGGGAGCTTTCAAAGATCACGACAGCAGTATTATGTTGATGCTCTTTTCCCTTTACTCACCATCCTCCATGTGGTAATCCCATTACTTCCCATCTTAAATGGTAGACCTCCCATTCCCCCTCTTTTCATGTTCCTTTAATACTCAATCTCCTCTTTTCCTAAAATCTCTCCAAAATACCAGTTACCACGTTTTAGAAGATAAGCTCCTTCTGTTACCCACATGGCTCTTCGTTCCTTTCAGAAAACTCAACAAAACATGCCTAAAATTTCCTTTGTCCTTCCTCAATATTTCCTCACTCTGACAGCTTCTTTTATATTAAGTCTTAATCTCATTCTTTAAGTATTGTACCCACCCAGCATATATTATGGAATCATGGAGTGTTTTTTTTTCCCCCATTTTTGAGTTGGATCAAGACTTCCAATCAAATGAGTATGACTAAAAGATCCATAAATGAAGATGCAAGAAGTTCAATTCTGAATAGATTCATCCAGTGATTAGTGGATTTCTATATTACAACAATCAATACACCCCACAAGTCAATAACCATCCTATTTACCCAATATTCTTCATCAATCAGCGCACTATTCAATCCACCTGTGATTAGTCGATTTCTCTATTACAGCATTCAATACACCCCACAAGTCAATAACTATCCTATTTACCCATACTCTTCATCAGTCAGGGCACCATTCAATCCACCTGCACAAGCAATTTGTAAGGTCACTTGAAAATCCCCCCCCCCCCACCTCCATCCCTCCCACTTCAGTTTGTGTTTCAAAATGTCCATGCCTATGTAATAGGTTTATATTGAATATTCTATTATAATTCAGTAAAGGCATAGGATGCAATGATATTCCTTCTTAATACAGATTTCTGTCTTCTGAACCCCCCTCCCCCTCCCCAATTCTTCTAATTAATACTCAATAATACTCAAACAAAATATCATTTCAGAGGATCTTCACTAATAATAAATTTTAGCATTAATTTTTTAAACAACAATTACTTTTAAATAAGCCTTTTACAATTAATTCGTTGTTAATCCTCATCAGCTAGGTAAAAGAAGCACATATACAACAGCCCACTCATTTCCATCTGTCATATGTTACATAAAAAACTTCTTCATTCTACGACGCAAACAACCCCCCCCCAAAGTAGAGAGTAAAGAAAAGTACTTTCATCACCAAACTGCACCAACATGGACAACTAAGAGAGTTTCCAAAATACAAGAAGTTCAGAGTTCGACCTCTGCATCTTTGGCTAACATAGAATGCAGTGGCAAAACTGAATCCATCACCAAATAAGAGAATAACTTGGTAACCCTAACACCCTAAATCCCATAGCTTAGATTCCATTTTTCAGAATTTTTTTAAGAAACCATAGATGGGCTTGTGGCTT
This sequence comes from Protea cynaroides, assembly GCA_028583415.1. Classification (NCBI taxonomy): domain Eukaryota; kingdom Viridiplantae; phylum Streptophyta; class Magnoliopsida; order Proteales; family Proteaceae; genus Protea; species Protea cynaroides. The sequence continues at coordinate 32,189,577 of CM053273.1, read as the reverse complement.
CCAAAAGGGACAAAATACACGGAGAGGTAGAAACAGAGAAGTTAAAGAGGGAAACAGAAAGGAAAATAAAATTAAATAGGATCACCTCAAAACGCTTCAGGTTATCTTGGAGGCGTTTTTTGCAGGCTGCTTCTTACGTATTTTTGGCTGTTGCGATTGGAGTGGAAGAGGTTTTGCAGAGAGCAAATGAACTTCACATTTCACAGAAAATAAAAAGAACTTCAGCTAAAACAGTCCAATTTATGGACTGACCGCTGACAGAATCACAGAATTAACAGACCTTTTCGTTTGTGCGCCTAATTTTCAAATTTTGAATTTCAATATAAGACCGTGGGAAAAGTTTTCTCCGTCCCATGGGTAGAGACTAGAGAGAACGAAGCATCGAGCACCCTCGAAAAAGGTGCAAAGATTTCATACAGTATTTTTTGAAATTTCCATAATACCCTTCATCTTTATTCAATCACTCCCAAAACCTTTTTTGAAAACTGCGGCCTAAGGGGGTGTTTGGTAACACTCCAGAAGTTGGATTCTGACTTCTGGAGCATAAATGGACTAGAAGCCTGTTTGGTAATCCGATTCAGACTTCTGGAGAATCCATGAGTGAACCAACTCCAAATGAGCTCTAGAATCCAATTTTTTGGAGCATCAAATAGATGTTTTTCTATTTCATAGCACAATTTTGGAGTAAAAATCACCCCACACCACTACTACCACCAACTACCACCACCAACACCACAACCCACCAGCCACCACCCACTGCCGCCACCACCACCACTACTACCACACCACCACCACCCACCGCCACCACTACCCACCGCCACCACTACCCACCACCACCATCCTGAATCACCACCCACCACCACCTACCATCGCCACCACCACCAACCACCGCCACCACCACCTACCACCACCACCAACTATCACCCACCACCACCCCTCGTCGCCACCACCACCAACCACCCACCACCGCCACTGTCACATCCCAATTCTGATCTAATCAGAATGGTGTGAGTGAACCGTCATTAAATCAACGGTTCACACCAGGATCTCGAATACACCGTGTCCTCTCATACAAACCATTGCACATAACCACAATCAGAATATAAATAATACAGTAGAAGTCTTTAAATAAATGAACTGAGAATCTATTAATAAATTAAATAGAATATTCAATTATTCAAATCCAAACATAAAATATAATATCCTTACATCCACTTAATCCAACTGAAAATAACTAAAACAAATAAATAAAAATCCAATCAAAGGTACACGCAAAAAGGGCACTCGCATGAAGCGTCATGCTCGTCCTCCCCTGCCTGTACACCCAGAGCAGCAACATCACCATACACCGAAGCGTTCATATAGTTATCCACCGTATAACCTACATCAACATCTAAAAACAATGTATATACAAAGGGTGAGCTCACAACTTAGCTCAGTAAGACAATCATACAATTTCACAATATTATGCATGAGTAACAATCATTTTATGCTGAGGTCTGGTTTAAGTTTACAATGTACTATAGAAAGGTTTGGTGGCCCCCGCACCTCTATACACGAGTGTGTGGCACCGCATGAAATCACGCCACCACCGGCCCACATGCACCCATCATGGAATAGAGATAGAGCTAAGATATCATCGTACCTCCCCTGATGCTCTACCCATACCAGTACCTAAACCCCTATTGGTCAGGGCTCGCAACTAACCAATCCTATATGTCATACATGTACGCTCTATCCCAGCACAGCCGTCTACGGCATAGAGATAGAGCTAGAGCGTGCAGGCCAGGCTGGAGACCACAATACATCACCTCCCCCTGATACCCTATCCGTAACTAACACACTAGGATAGAACAATACGCAGGTAGACTCTATCCCAACATAACTCCATACAGCATAGAGATAGAGCTAAAGCATCGTGGACAAGCCAACGTCGACCTCGGAGACCACAATGCCACATAACCATGGCCAGGCCAGTATCAATATCGGAGACCACCGTACCACGACCTTTCCCCTGATGCCCCACCCGTACCAAGCATGTTAAGATAGAATGCTACAAAAAGTGACAGTGTGAGGAATGATCCCAAGCCCATGCCCCACTCCACACACCAACGAAAACAATCACATGCCTAACAATCACATCTTATCATGCATGAACAATAATAATAATTGAAAGTAAAGGATAGCATGTGAATATGCACAAACATCACATCATATATATTCAGGTGATTAACAAAGATTTACTGTCCATTAATTATTAGGTTTAGGTTAGATTTCCTTATCTGATGCTCGTTTGATAGCTTGCTCCACGTCGCAAGACCCAAACGGAAAGTCACAAAGTCCTACAATATTATTAGGGTTTCATTAGAATATTTTTTTCTTAGGGTTTCTCATTGGTCGGAAACCAACAAAGTCCAAAACCAGCCTTTCAGAGCTGACCGGTCGCAACATACCGGTTGCGATCGGTTGCAGCTCTGTGAGCAAACTAGCAACCGGTATGGTCGACCGGTATGTCTCCGGAAGACCATACACTTGGTTTTTCGACTGTCGTCGATCGATTTCCTTGGATTTTCAGGGTTTCTCTTATCCATTCTAAGTCTGAGCTATGAGTGAGAGTTATCCCCAACTCATTCAAGTCTTATTTCGATGAATATCATCTCAGAACTCGAATCTAAGGTTTGACGGCAACTTAGGGTTTTAAGGTCCAGTTTAGGGTTTTAGATCAATACTTACTTTGCATAGTATTGATCCACCCCTATAACTATCCTAGAGTCATAGGGTAAGAAGAATAGTTAAAACACTTAACGTCGACTGGCGTAAAGTGAGCGTCGTCAAACGGTAATGGCGGCACCTCCTTCTTCTTCCTAGCTCCTTCTCCTTTCCAACCTCCTTCTCTTCTCTAGGGTTTGTGAGAGACAATGGAAAAGATTTGAGGAGGTTTAAGGGTGTATTTATAGGCTAAAATTAGGGTTTAGTAACCCTAATAAGATTAGGAAGGTTCAGGATTCGGAATTAGGAAAGTGGGACCCGCAGAGATCAAATTCCGGATCTTGGTAGTCTGCTGCGCAGACCATACCGGTCGACCGGTACTAAGACCGGTACCATCGACCGGTCAACATAAAATAATGATTATTTGACCATTTTTTATCCGATTTCATACCTGTTTGTCATCAGCTCCTCCCATCTGGCCCGGTGATGATCGAAAGACCTGCTACGACACAAAACCAAGGTTTAGACCGGTTTACGGAGTGCGGGTCTTACAGCCACCACCATCCACTACCACCCACCGCCACCGCCACCCCCACCATCCTCAATCACCACCCACCGCCACCTACTATCGCCACCACCACCAGCCACCAACCACCACCACTACCACCCACCACCACCCACCACCACCACCAACTATCACCCACCACCACCGCCACCACCACCACCCCCCATCACCACAACCACCAACCACCCACCACCGCCACCACCATCCACTACCACCCACCACCACCTACCATCGCCACCACCACCAGCCACCAGCCACCAGCCACCAACCACCGCCACCACCACCCACCACCACCACCAACTATCACCCACCACCACCGCCACCACCATCCACTACCACCCACCACCACCGCCACCACCCTCCACCACCACCACCCATCCACCGCCACCTTTCACCACCACCTCCCACCCACCACCACCGTCACCAACCATCATCACTCACCACTAGTGCCACCATTCGTCACCCCCCACACTACTCTAGAGTCCATGATTAAATTAGGTTAACAAACATGTTTCTACTCCCTCATACTCTTGAATCCTTTTGAAGTTGGAATAGAAATTTGAACCAGAAGTAAGAATCCCAAAGTTGAAGTTTTATCAAACAGCCCCTCAAGACACTACTTCGAATGGTGATGGATCTCCATGTACTACTTCGAATGGTGATGGATCTCCATGTACGAAAACCTAGCAATTAAGGAAAAAAAATCTCAGGTTGGATGCTGTTGCAGAAAAAAAGGATTTACGAGTTGGATTCGCTTCCTCCATTCTTGATTGTTTGATAACACTTTTGCTTCAGGATTCTAGTATTTCGTCTCCCTAGGAGCAATTTAACTGAATCTCGTTTGGTAAGTCCGGTCCGATTCCAAGCTCTAAAAGAGTGAACCAAACTTTTTTTTTACTCTGGGAGCCTAAATTTGAGAACTAAAAAAACTAATTTTCGTTGCTCCAAAGCAAATGAAAAAGAACTAAAAAGAGAGAGTCGGGCTAAAATGAAGGCTTGACCGCCACTACCACCACCACCTGCCACCACGACCACCACCACCACCACTGCCACCACCCACCACCACCGCCACCACCACCACCAGCTATAAGGGATAGGGTTATTTGAAGGGAAGACTCCCTCCTCCCTTATGTTCAAGTTGGTTCCAGGTTGCTTTTCAGTGTGCGCTCGCCGAGCTAGCCAGTCAATAGTAGCGAGGCTCAGTGCGGGTAAGGGTGCAACTAGTAGACCGGAACCGTTTATTGAAATTGGGCCGGACCGTTTACACCGAAACCAGAAGACCATTTACTTAATCGGGTCCGTTCGGTTTTAAACCACAGCGTCAAGCCAATTATACACCAATTAAACCGTTTTAAAATGGACTATTTAAATCATTTAATACCCTTATCAAGTTATCTTATCTCTAACCCTACACAACTAAACTAGCTAAACAGTAAACAAATTGCAGCTAAAGCTTTAAAACAATGGTATTTCTTCATTACAAAGTTCATATTCAATTCCATGGGGATCATGTTTTCGTGGAACAAGTGGCTAATCTTCTTTCTGATTTTAACTTATATAAGGTTTCCGTTATGTTTTTTTGGGTTTCTATTGGAAAAATCAAATTTGTAAACTTAGCATTATTTGGTTGTTGTGTTTAGTAGCTTATTCAGTTACATTTCCAATAAGATAGATGTTGTAGTTTATTGTTTTATAGGAGAAGTTATTTACGTGTACTTTGTAGTCGACAATATCTCCATTAACAAGGGGAGTATAGCAAGAAAATGTATATATATTTTTAATGAAAAACTGATTAAAAATTGATGCATTAAACCGTTTATAAACATCAAGCAAAATCGATTAATGAAAAACCATTTAAAAACCAGCAAATCAAAACCAATCACTAATCAGTTTGGTTTTAGTTTTGACACCGTTTAATTAATCGGTTCAGTTTTGGTTTTACCCTCCTATACACCGCACCGCACTGGACCAGACCTTTCAACCGATTATAAACCGTCTAACACCCTTAGGTGCGAGTGTGGGTGTGTTCAAGATATATTTTTTGGGATCTGATTTATTTTTGGTTTGTGCTGGATCGCATATGGTTTATCCCGTTTGACCCAAAACCATAACCAGATTCATGTTGGACTTTATGTTGTCATTGTTGGCAACTTGAGTGATGTGACAGTGTTGTGAGCATTCAGTCAGATGAATGACGAGAGAGAGTGTCAGTGTAGGAGAGAGAGTGTCAGTGCAATGGCAAAGATGGAGCAACCTCGTATATGTGTTCTATAGTGTTTTACATGTGTTTCAGATGACTTGCAGCGAGTTAAATGTCATTCTACATCAAGTTTGATGAGAGAGAGTGTATGTGGGCCCAGTGGTAGTGTGGCCGTGTTTCCATTGGTCTAGCAGTGTTTCTGAAGTGTTGCGACATCTTAAAGAATGAAATAAAGAAAGAAGATTTAGAGAGAGAATGAAGAGAGAGAAAGTAGAGAGAGGATGAGGAGAGAGAAAATCAATGGGTGGGACCCACTGTGCCAAAGTGGCATGCCACCATGGCAGCCAGCCACATGGCCAGCCGCATGGCACAGCAGCAGGTAGCAGGCCCACTGCCGCATGCCATGCCCCAAGCACAGCAGCAGGCCCGCATTGCAGCATGGCCGATGCACTAGCCGCTCCTCAACATGCCCATGCGCATGGCTTTTGGTCGCCCAGATTCTGTTTGACATTATGTTTAGAGAGAGAAAATGAGGCCGGTTAGAGAGAAGCACTTCTCGGGTAGAAAATCCGCTACAGGGTTCTTTAATGAAGAATTTCGGTTACAGAGGTCATTAAGGAGGTTTTCATGGGTATTTTCGGCATAAAAAATAGAGAATATGGGAAATCTAAAGTCCAGATGAAGCTACGAAGGCTTGATGCAGATTGGACAGTCCAGATGAAGGCGGTATCAGGTGTCTATCAGGCGGTCGCATCAGATTCTATCGCGTGTTCTGTGATTGGTTGGAGGTAAGTTAAATTAGTGAGCCGCGTCATATTGAAACAGAGTCTCGATTCCAAGTGGCGCGTATTTAGTACAAGAGTGGCGCAGATCCTGATCCAAAGGGCGTCGTTCATGCTGAAGATCGGAGACGCTATTTATCCAGATCCGTTGGCGCATGTCAAATCCCGCCATTAATAGACAGATCCAATGGCTAGCAGAGAAGATCCCATATCTGCCAATGCGATCACGACAGCGCATCGGCGGCGCGGCTACGGTGCGGCGCGGGTGCGCTGTTATAAAAGGAAAGATTCCATTTTTAGTCTTTTGGTTGGTCGAACTTCAAACTGCCATAACTTCTTCATCCGAGCTCCAAATCAGTTCGTTCAAGTTGCAGTTTCCATATTTTGGATGCTCTATCTATTGGGCGCCATTGGGAGTAAAAAAAAATAGAGAGAAAAATCTAAAAGAGTGCTTGGAAGCTAAAGAGAAGGTTTTTCTAGGGTTTCGTGCCTGTGGGAGTGATCAATGACCAACTACCTCTTCTCTGTGCATCAATGGAGTGCTAAATCCCTGTGAGAGGTCAGTAGAGCTTTTATTTTCATATTCATGGTGATTATGGGTTGTGTGGAAGAGATTTGAAGCCTATGAGCAAGGTGAGCTATGTGAATCGATCTCTATCAACATTGAAGACTGTTGAAGAGTATATGAAGGCAGTGTGAAGTTTCAGAGAGATTCTTGGCCATTCGAAAGCATAGTTTGTGAGATTCTTCAATTCCCTTATCTATTTATGCTTTCAATTTATTGTATGCTAGCGTAGGTGCAAATTGTTGAATACCTAGCTAGTGGGGCAAAATTGTAAGGTAAATTTATAAGCCTAAAAAATTTGTTATTTGCTTCCCGTGGGTGCGGGTTATGCGTGGTGTGCAACGTGTCTCGAACACCGGTACTTGAACGAATTCCGGCACATGTGTGCCCTCCTAGTTTTATCTTTGGGTAAATTAGGTGTATGTACTCCCTGCTGTGTAGACAGCAAAAAGAAGTGTATTGAGTATATACGGAGCCCGTTGGGCATTACTCCGTGGACTAGCCATCACACACTGTGTTGGTGAACCACGTATATCCTGTGTTGTGGACTGTCTTTATTTTCCTATATATTTTAGAGTGCGTGGAATGGCTTGCAGGATGGGTGTGCAAATCTAGTAGACCTGGCCACTGAGTGGTAGCGAGGTAGATTTGCATACGCTTGTGTGCATGTAAAAGAATATATCTCCATCAGCTCTGGGCAGCAGTAAATAATCAGGAAAAAGTTTCAGACACTGATTCACCCCCCCTCTCAATGTCATATCAAGTTTATCAATTCATTGGTGAATAGGTATAAATATTAGTTCCATATGAATGCTTGGATTGGGATCATTCAATCCAAGCCGTTAGATCGTAAAGGCACATCTGTTTCAATAGGACAGATCCTTTGGTAAAAGGTGTGATATCTACGCTTGGATTACAATCAATCAATCCAAACCGTTAGATTGTATAGTTGCATCTGTTCAATGAGACAGATCCCTTTGTAAAGGGTGCGATATGAGCCCTCAGATTTGGATCTGATGATTTGAACTTTTCAAATTAAAAGACACACCTATCGCGAGAGGCACCTTGTAAAGGCTTGTCTACCTCTATAAACAAAGGTAAGACCCTCATTTAGGTCACGAATTCTCTCTCGATATGACCTCTCTCTCTCTCTCTCTCACTCTCTCTCTCTTTCTCTCTCTCTAATAGCCTATACAATATGCTATTCCCCTAACTAATATAATACTAGTTTTCAAAGTCGTTTTTTTTTCATTGTTGATCATCTGCATTTGCTTTAATTAGCACCTATTTGAAGTACTCAAAAGGGCGCATCAGTCCAGTGTAGGTTTGCTATGGAAAGCCAAAGTTGCTTTATCTTGTAGCCAGATTTGCATCATAACTCGGTTGCACCATTGGGGTAAAATTTTATGTTTAGGACAGTATCGAGTGTTATACGACCCAGCTTCAACAACATCGTCAGTACGTACGACTGGTTCATCCAGATCACAGATAAGTGGATTCTCATTTAAAGTAACTGCATCCATCAATCCAAAGACAGAATTTTGACTACTTTATTTGAGAACCGAGGATGGCTTATTACATTGTTCTTGGTTTACAAAACTTCAAACTGATTTCAGACTTTGAAAAGGTTGAGTCTTTTAATAGCTCAAGTTATAGGAGGTGGAAACAGAAAAGTCTATTTGTATTGAACCAATTGGCAGTGTCCTTTACATTAACCACTCCCATACCTAATGAGAGTGATGATCCGATTTAGAAGAAAGAAAGGGAAGAATGGGTTAATGCAAATTATCAATGCAAAATCCGCATTCTGAACTCTCTTTATCTAATGAACTCTATGTTATTGTCAGCACCCAGATTTTGCCACTGCGGGGATCCCCGCTCTCATTGGGGTACCATACGCAATGAGAGGGATGTATAAAAAAAAAAATAATAAATAAGTAAATAAATAATAATAACTATAATAATTAAAAAAAAGGAGAAAAAATGTAATGAAAAAAAATGGTATATATATATATATATATATATATATATATATATATATATATATATATATATATATATATATATATATATATATATATATATATATATATATATATATATATATATATATATATACACATATACTTTTTTCTGTAAAATGAAAAAGGGGGTGGGGGTAGTTTGGGTATAAAAGTAAAAAAAAAAAAAAAAATATATATATATATATATATATATATATATATATATATAAAAGAAAAAGGGGGGAGAGAACAATCTCGATCCCTAAAAGAAGGGACCGAAAACCAAAAAAAAATAATAATAAAAAAAGAAAAGAGAAGAGCAGAGAGCGGGGAAGAAGGAGAGATGGAGAGAGGCGGTGAGGGAGAGTTGCAGGGGAAGAGGGGAGGTCGACACCTCACCCCTCCTCCCCGAAACCTGCCCCGAAACCCGCCGGTTTCCCGGCCTCAATCCTCCCCCTTTTGTGAGTATAAGGAGCAGTAGCTACTGCTCCGAAAGAAAAGAAAAAGAAAGAAAAAAAAATAGAAACAGAGAAACCAGAAAGAAGAAGAAGAAAGAAGAAGAAGAAGAAAGAAGAAGAAAGAAGAAGAAAAAAGGAGAAGAAAGAAGAAAGAAGAAGAAAGAAGAAGAAAAGAAGAAAGAAGAAGAAGAAGAAAGAAGAAGAAAGAAGAAGAGGGAGGAAGAAGGAGAAGGCAGCGGCAGCAAGGCCGCCGCCGTAGAAAAAGAGGGAGAAGCAGCAGAGCAGCTCCACGGACCAAGAAAAAAAAAATCAGAGAAAGGAGAGTAGAAGGAGCAGCGGCGAAAAGAGGAGGAAGGAGAGCCGTAGCGAAGGAGAAGAAAAATCAGATATGGGGAGAAAAGGATTTGCCACTTAGGTTTCAGATTTTTTTATTCTTCTCCCTCAATTGATCCGGTGATGCTGTCTCTCTTCAATCGGTCTTAGCAATCATTCTTAGCATTTGGTCCTCAAAATACCTTTGGGATAAATCGTCTTTCTCCGTCGAGTTGCTATTCCAATCACTTTCATATTTGGCCACTCTTTCATGCATCCCAGCAAGCATCTCAGGTATTGCTTCAGATCTCACTTTTTGACTAATGTAAATTTCTTTGTGGATTCAATTAGTCATCATTACGTTTCCTACGTGCTCCCATTTGAGGCTGTCTTGATTTTTTACATTGAGTTTCTTTTCTGTTGTTTGAGTTTGGGCTTTTGGGTTTGGTTTAGATTAGGCTAATTCAGGTTGGTTGCTTAGGGTTTTGTTTAATCAGGCTTCAGTTTGGTGGGGTTAGTGCATGTTCAAAAATAAAATCGGAGTGGGTCAATGTTATGAATTTACTTTATTGTTAAATCAGATTTCTGTTTCTAATCCTTTTATTATCCTCAAAACTTTTGACATGCTGAAATTTGGTTTATTTTGTTGCTTCATTAAGTTTAGATTGGATTAGGTCTACATACAAGTTTGGGTCGGTTTGATTTGGAATTCATTTGGATAAGGTTGAATTGGATGTTTTGGATTTTTGTCTAGATAAGGTTAGTTGGGTTTGAGTTTTGGGTGGCTTGGGATTTATTTAGGTTAGATCCAAACCAAGTTGATTTAACCCAAGTCGGTTTAGATTGGTTTAGGCTTAGGTTAATTTAAGTTAATTCGGCATGAGTGGGTCTAACCTGAGTTTGGTTCATAATGTTGAAAACCTTTGTCTGCTATGCTTCAATGTGTGCTTCTTTAAAATTGCTCATGTTTGTTGACATCATATTTGTGCAGGCATGTGAACCCATTATCATGTTTGATGTTCTTTGTCTATATGGATATCTTTTATTATGTTTATCTAGTCTTCTTCCATGCTTAGGATGATTAGATGCTTATTTGAATTATATTGCTCATTTCAAAGCATGATCCCCACCCCAAGTGATGCATCCTCACTCTTAACACTCGTTTTTGTAATAAATGTGTGTTAGGGTATTTCCTTCCCGCGATGTGATTGGCTAGGAGACTCCAAAGAGTCTGACCCCTTGTGGGCTCATTTAGAATGAGCCCACCCAACCCTAGGATTGGATCCAAGAGTGTGGAAAATCGTTGTATCAAAAATGTATATTAATAAAAAATATGTGATTGGGTAGATGTATGCATATGATTGGTGGTCCGACGGATGGTCCACCTGGGCATCCCGAATGTGGGATATTAGTGAGATATTAGTGTACCCCATGTGTAGGGAGCTAAGGCATTTGGCCTTTCCTGAGTGTTACCACGCGTGTCCATGGCTCGTCAATCCATGGGAACTACGCTTGACCTGATTCTGGAGAGACAGAGGTCTCGAGGGATACGTAGGCTATGGGGGAGTTTGTTCGCTCCACGCTCGGTCAAATTGAGATAAGTTTCATGTATTATGGGATTACCTCAGCGAAGGGATTTCCCTGTGGAAGGGAATACCTGTACACCGAGATGTGTTCCACCATTATGGGAGCATCTCATCCTTCGAATGTGTTCCAATATTTTGGGAGCATCATTTTCACACACACACACTCAAATTGAGGTAAGTTCCATGTATTATGGGATTACCTCACCGAGGGGACTTCCTTATGATAGGGAGTACCTCAACACTGATATGGGTCCCACTGTTGTGGAGACATCTCTCATCATTGGATGTGTTCCATGATTATGGGAGCATCCATCGCTTGGGATGCGTTTCAATATTTTGAAAGCATCCCTCTTCTCTTGCACACACTTGGTACGTATACACCCGCCCGAACTACGTTTGGCCTGATTCCCGCAGCACAGGGATACGTAGGCGGCCTGGGATTTTCCCAGACCTCGGTCATATGTTATATATCATTTTTTCTCTTTTCTTTGATGTATGATTAAACTATTCTTTAAATTCTTTGATTCATTTTGTAATTATTTTTCTTGTCTAATTTGTTTAATTTCAGCTTATGCCATGCTTAGTTAGCAAAGAATTAGAAATTAACTTAGGATTTCCCCTTTTACCTTGTAATGTATTTAGATAGCCCAAAGCATTCATAAACTGTAGGAAATGATAGGATTTAGGGAGACCAGTTTAACCGGGCGAGTTGGGTGCCTAACACCTTCCCAACTCGTAATTTGACACTTATCCGCCTTTGGTGAGACAAGATAACCGTTCCATTTGCGCGAGTCATTAGTGTTCCTTCGTTGAGGGACATCATTTATAGGTCCTAGACCTTATCTAGGTGGTGACTCCAGTCTTCTTACCCTCCACTGACATGAGTGGATGGGATCTGAAGTTGAGAACTTTCTAGATCCCAGTTTGAGTGTAATGAGGGTAGACAACTTTAACTATATGAAAGCTCAAATTTTAAAAATGAGGACAAATCCAAATTGAAAATTTCAGAAAGAAATATTTTTTTCCCATGTCCTCACAGTTATTTATGCTTCTCATGATTATGCTTCATCAATATGGAAAGCATTAGACAATAAATATTCATTGGAGGGTACTGGGAACAAGAAGTATATTATTGCAAATTTTCTTAGATTTGCTATAACTGAAGGCAAGAATATTTCAACACAAGTAGACCAATTTCAAATTTTTGTGGGCAACTTGGCCAAGGAGGTAATGGTGTTACTGGAGGAATTTATTATCGATTCTCTTAATTGAGAAATTGCCAACCTCTTGGAATGAATTCAAATTGAATCTTACATTCAAAAAGAAAGATTTGACTTTGGGCCAAGTGATTGTTCGGATAAGGTTCATGAGAAGAACTGCGAAAATGACAAAATTGAAAAGGCGAAAGAATATAAATCTAAGACTAATTTAGTTGAGTCCAAGGGAAAATCTTACAAGAAGAATCTAAAAGTAAAAAAGAAAATCAACAAGAAACTAAACGGTGTTTGCTTTGTATGTGGCAACCATGGCATTTCAAGAAGGATTGCTGTAATCGAAAAAAGGAGGACTTCAACAAGGCTAATGTCAATCTAACAAAAATAGATTTCTTTGTGGCAATGGTGACTGAAGCAAACTTGATTGCCGAACGAGTTGACTGGATCTTGAATATGGGTGCTACCAAGCACATATGTGGGGATTAGAATTCATTTGCCAACTATTCAAAAGTTAGGATTGGAGAACAAGTGCTTATGGAAAATTCCCAAACTTCACAAGTCATAGAGAAAGGGTCAATCAAACTGAAGCTAACTTCAAGAAAGTACCTCTTCCTTAAAAATATCCTATTATTGCCTAAAATAAGGTGTAATATCATTTATGGGGCTCTTCTAAACAAGGTTAGAGTTCGGTTGTGTTTTAAAGTGGATAAAGCTATCATTACCTAGAATAATGTTTCTATCGGAAAAAGTTATAATTCTGATGGTTTATTTGAACTAAATGTTGATTCCCTTATCATGAATAATAATACAAATAATTATGTTTATATTGTTGACTCTTGTGATATATGGCATGGTAGACTAGGACATTGTAATGCTCCTTATATTAAATGTTTATGTCACAATGGATTTATTGATAGTAATATTAAACTTAAATCTGAAAAATACCCAACTCGTGTAGAAGTTAAACTTACCAAAATACCACATGTGATTGGAACACATAGATGTAGTAAATTGTTGGAATTAATTCATAGTAATTTAGGTAATTTTAGAATACATGAGTCAAGAGGTGACAAGAGATATTTTGTTACTTTTATTGATGATTTTCTAGATATACCAAGCTTTATCTTCTTCAAACTAAAGATAAAGCAAGTGATGCTTTTATCCCATATAAAATGACATTGAAAAAAGAAAATAAAAAGGTTAAGAATTGATAGAGGGACAGAATATAATATATCTAAATTTTGTGAAAAAAATGGGATAATCCATGAGACCAACTGCACCTTATCAACGTCAATCTAATTGAGTATCCAAAAGGACAAAATGGTCACTAAAAGAAACAATGAACTCCATGTTAATTAGTTTTAATTTACCTTTGAATATGTAGGGGAAATCAATTTCATCTGCATTTTTTATTTTAAATAGGATACTTCATAGAAAAACTAGTTTTATACCATTTAAACAATGGCATGATAAGTTACTTAACCTTAAGTATTTAAAGGTTTGGAATTGTTTGGCTAAAGTAGGTATAGTAAAACCTAAAAAGAAAACTTGGACCAATGATTTGTGATTGTGTTTTTATTAGATATGCTTCGCATATTGTTGCATATAGATTTTTGGTGATTAAGTCTATGGATGATTTATTTGACAATAATAGCATAATTGAATCAAGAGATGTTGTTTTCTTTGAACATATTCATATGAGAAAAGATTTACCTATTAATGCTTCTATATCAAATGAATCTGTAATGCATGAACTTGAAGATATTATTAATCCTATGATAAATAATGGAGAATTTAGTGGTGAAATTGAATTAAGACAAAGTATAAGGCAAAGAAGGGAACTTAATATGGACGATGATATGTTTTTTATAAGGTTATGAATGATCCCTTAACATACCAACATGCCATTACTTCTCCTGATTCAGTTTTTTTAAAAGAAACAATTGAGAGCGAATTAGACTCTATTATTGCTAATCATAATTGGGAGTTAATTCCTCCCCCACAGGGTACTAAGGTTTTTGACAATAAATTGATTTTTAAGAAGAAACTAAAACCTGATGGATTACTTGATAAATTCAAGGCGATGTTGGTAGTAAAAGAATTCCATCAGAAAAAGGATGTAGACTTTTCTAATACTTTTCTCCTATAGCTAAAATTACAACAATAAGATTAATGATTGCAATTGCATTTATGTTTAAGCATGCCATATATCAAGTGGATGTTAAAACAATTTTCCTAAATGGAGACTTAAAAAAGGAGATATATATTAAACAACTTGAAGGATGTATTGTTCCAGGTCAAGAACATAAAGTGTAGAAACTTGTACATTCTTTATATGGCTTAAAACAAGCACCTAAATAATGGCATGAAAATTTTGATAATGTGTTAGTTTCAAATAGTTTTCATGTAAATGATTATGAGAAATACTTGTATAGTAAATTTCATGACTATAGAGGTGTGTTTTTAATCTTTTATGTGCATGCTATGCTTATAATGGGGATAAGCCTTGATATTATTAAATCAACAAAAGCTTCATGTCCAAATTTGACACTAAGAATATGGGAGAAGCTGATGTTATCATGGGAATCAAAGTTATAAAAAGACAAGATGGTATAATTTTGTCTTAAGCATACTATGTGGAAAGCATACTTAAGTAGTAAGGTCATCTTGATGATAAACTTTTAAATGTTTTGTTTTTTGTTGATTTTCATTTACGAAGGTACGAGGGAGAGTCGATATCCCAAAGCTTTATTCACAAATTATTGGTTCGATTTATTATTTAATGAATTATATTCGACATGATATAGTTTAGCTGTATGAAAGTTAAGCCAATTTACAATAAATCCAAGATAAAAACATTGGGATGCTTTGGTACGCTTATTAAGGTATTTAAAGAATATCATCAACTATGGTTTATACTGTAGTGGGAATTTGGCAATTTTTGAGGGATTTTGTAATGCACATTGGATTTGAGATTCGAAGGTAACATTTGCTACTAGTAGATATGTATTTACTTTGGGTGGAGGTGTGATTTTATGGAAATCCATTAAACAGCCCTGTAAGACAAGTTCCACCATGGAAGCAGAATTTGTGGCTTTGGAAAAAGCTAGATTAGAAGCTGAATGGCTTATGAATCTAGTAACAGATATACCATTATGGCCAACGCCTGTACCACCTATCTATATTCATTGTGATAGTCAAGCAACAATCGCCAAGGCTAAGTGCTGAGTATATAAAGGTAAGAAAAGACATATTTGCCTTAGACATAATCTAGTGCGACATTATTTAGAAGATGATACCATTAGGATTGACTTCGTTAAATCGGCTGCAAATGTAGTAAATATGCTAACAAAACTATGGTCCACTAAGATTATCTATAAAACATCTAGAGGAATAGGTTTAAGGTTCATGATTCTTGAGTCAAGTGATGGACACCCAATCTATATGAGATAAAATTTGATTAATATTATCATTTATTGTTTATTCTGGTTAAATAGGAAGATAGTACTCACAATGATAATCTGAGGATGAGTTTCAAAACTCTTACTCAGTAAAAGCCTATGAATTATGGGGGTATGTTAACTGTGGTGCATAATATGTACTGACTTAAGTGAATGTAGAAGGTGTGGCCGCCTCCGATGAAAATTCTTACAGACAAATTCTCTAAACATTCATGACCCAAAATAGGGACAGGGCCTAAATGTCCATTTATAGAAAGGGTATATTAAAGGGTCAAATAATAGGATATGACTGGTACAACAGTCAACTACACCAATGAGGAAAGGTTCAATGAGTCTGACTCAACTCGTATCCTGTAGCGTGGCTCGTTAGACCTAGTGTAGATTCAAGTCCAAAAGATATCTACGATGGCATGTCTTATTGTTTTAAGGTGCTAAGGCCATCATTTGTTTTATCAGATTTATTTTGAAACTTGCGGGGGAATTATTATATTTTATTTATTCTTTTTAAAGTAAAGTTTCAAAATAAAAAATGATGTTTTGTTTTGTTTTTTATGGTATATGGCTTAGGAGACTTGTGAGGTGAGGTTAGTAGGTTTAGAGCCCAAGACCTCTTGGTGAAATGCATAAAGCATGGTAAGTCTATTTCTTTAGTCCCACATGAAAAGTGGAAGAGACCTTAGGGTACCTTACATATAGTTCTGGGAATTATATGGGATAAGGTTATTTGAAGGGAAGACTCCCTCCTCCCTTGTGTCTGGGTCGATTCCAGGTTTCATTTCACATATGCGCACTGAGCCGGTCGTGGCGAGGCTAGATGTGGGTGTGGGTGTGGGTGTGTTCAAGATATATTTTTTGGGAGCTGATTTATTTTTTGTTAGTGTGGGGTTGGATTACGGTTTATCCCATTTGACCCAAAACCAAAATTGGATTTGTTGGTAAATTTGTATAACTATTTAAAGAGACACATTCTTATTAAAGGGGTTCAATCTGAACGCTTGGATTGGGATCATTCGATCCAAGCTATTAGATCATAAAGGCACATCTATTTCAATAGGACAAATCCTTTGGTACAAGGTGCGATCTCAACGCTTGGATTATGATCAGTCAATCCAAGACGTTAGATCGTATATTTGCATCTTTTCAATCAGACAGATCCCTTTGTAAAGGGTGCAATCTAAACCCTCATATCTGGATCTGACGATCTAAGCCATTAAAATTAAAAGACATATATGTCCCGAGAGGCACCTTGTAAAGGCATGTTTACCTCTATAAATTGAGGTAGGAGACCCTTATTTAGGTCATGAATTCTCTCTCTCTCTCTCTCTCTCTCTCACACACACACACACTCTCTCTCTCTCTATAATAGCCTATACTATATGCTATTCCCTTAACAGATTTACTACTAGTTTTCAAAGTCTTTTTTTTTTTTTTGTTATCGATCATCTGCATTTGCCTTTAACACCTCTCCAAAATACTTGAAGGGGCTCATCAAACCAGTGCAAGTTTGTTGTGGGAATCCGAAGCTGCTTTATTCTAAAGTTAGATTTGCATCATAACCCGGTTGCACCATTGGGGGAAAATTTTGTCTTTAGGATAGTATCGAGTGTGATACGACGCAGCTTCAACAACATCGTTAGTATGTACTACTAGTTCATCCAAATAACAGATTAGTGGATTCTCATTTAATGTAACTATATACATACAACACCGGCCAATGACGCTAGAAAATGAACTCGGGTGGCTTTACAAGCCGATCCAATCCGGACATGGTCTGAGATGGTTACATGTTTCCCTAATAAACCCCCACTTTGGCCCTTGAATAAATGATGAATAGCTATAAACATAAAGATGGAAACATCCCATATTGAGCATACATTTTATTTGCCTTAGATGGATCACATAAGGCCTATATGCAGTTGTGCGTCCATGTCGACATATAATATGGATTGCCTAATTCAAATTTGTTATAATGGTATCTTATGTAATTAATTTAAATAATTTTACAATGGAAAATAAATGGCATACAAACGTTGGAAAATTTTACAGTGATATTTTACCTTGTGGACGCAAACATTGGAAAATTTTCAACATGTAAATTTTGAAAAAATTTACATGCAAAATTTTACGTCGAAACAAACAAAGCCCAAGGAATACAAGGAGGATGGACATTGGTTTATCAACAAAAAGTAAGGAATAGCTACTGAAGGAACTTAGAACCAGCGCTGAGCATGTAGATTGTGAGTGATGAACAGGTTCAATTTGAGCTTAGGATTTCCATATACGCGGTGGTGATTACAGCATATTGGTTGTTTTTAGGAAGGTTCAACTAGTACTTGGATTCCAGTAGACACTCTGTCACACCCCAACTCTAGACGAACCAGAAGTGTGAATGAATCATCACTAAACCATCGGTTCAAACCAGGATCACATAAGACCGTGCTAATAATTCAAACCAAACACATTCCACATCATAATTAGAGATAATGAAATAAATAGCAGAAGTCTTTATTAATAATGAACTGAGTGTCTAACATGATAATTAAGTATTAGACTGTTTATCTCCAAGTAACTAAAATATAAATAAATATCTATTACAAGTTTCATATATCAAAATAGAAAATTAAATCTAAGAGTAAACATACTGGAGGCACTCGCATGAAGAATCATGCTCGTCCTCTACATCTTGCACATCCATAGCGGTCACTTGTCCATACAATGGTGCATTCATATATTTCTCCACAGTAGTATCTATATCATCAACTAAAATATATGACGTCGAAGGGTAAGCACACAAGATAGCTCAGTGAGTAAATAAAACAATGCGTAAACATATGCATGCATTCAATTTATATCTTTGGTATGGTATAAGTTTGCAATGTGCTATGGAAAGGACAGGTGACCACCATACTTCCATGCACGAGAGAGTGAGCACGTCCAACGGATCACACATCGCCATTGCCCCATATCACTCACTATAATAGAGATAGAGCTAGAGTACCTGGATCACACACCGTCAATACTCCCCTTGATACTTTACCCCGCACCAATATATATGCCCCTATTGGCCAAGGCTATAAACTGGGTTCGTGTCTAACTAATCCTAAATGTCATCCAGATGTATCCAAGGCCTTAACCTAGCATCCCTCAATACACCCATAGAGATAGAGCTAAGGTCCGTTGGCAGAGCTTATAGCCACACATCGTGATCACCTCCCCTGATACCCTACGGCGTACTAGTTCCGTTAAGGTAACAGTGATACGACGATGTCAATGTGATAAACGGTTCGAGACTACAATCTCTCTCCACCCAATACATCAACCACACACAAACACATGCCTATTCCTATCATCATCATCAACACAGAATAAAAATAATAATTAAGTATGCGTGAACAAGAATAACAATTATTGGATGACATGTGAGATGCATAATCAATCATACAAACATGACATCATATCAACTGATAGAAAATAAAGGTAGCTTGTTATTAACCAATTAGTTTAGGTCTTGTTTCCTCATCTGTGATTAATGTTTGTTCCTCTTTCAAGCTTTAAAATTTATCTTGGATTAGTTGGAAACCTAAATAATTTATAAATTTAGATTAGGGTTTGGTTGTATCAAGTTACAACAGTTGAAATCCAAAACATGTCTTTCAATTGTTAACTGGTCAACTCAGTAGTCCTTGTGACCTATCGACCACACATTGAGTGGTCGACTCTGTGGTCGCTCTATGATAGACCGGTGAGGCTTCTACACAAACCTTGAGACACTTCCCGAGAGTCTGTGATCGATTCACTGGTCACACCATATAGTCGACCAGTGATCCAACCGCACAATTTTCTGGTCATGTTTGTCTTCTAGTCTGAATTTCTTTTTAGTCAACTCCTTGGCTCAACAATGGGATCTATCCTAAGATCATTCTATGACCTTAAATCATTGGTTTCAAACACCCATTGCAACCCTAGCAATTTCTATAACTTATACCAAAACATTAAAATTTAAATCATGGTATTGGGTATTGGTTTTAGATCCGATACGTCTTGACCTCACAACCTAACACAACCTATTCTTCTATAGAGGCAAGATACTTACCGTGGATCCTTGACATAGTAGATTGGAGACCCAACGACACAAACCCTCTCTGTAGATCTCCTTATTCTTCTCTTTCTCTAAGCTTTCTTCCTCACCAAGTCCTCTTTTCCTTCCTCTCCTCTCCTTCTCTCAATTCTAGGGTTTAAGATTAATCCAAAAGAGTGAGAGAGAGTAGAGAGACATCCTCTATATAGAGAGAAAATTTGCATATAGAGTCATCTCTCAATTAGGAGAGAGACCTTCTCAAAGTTGAAAAGTTTCCTAAACACGGAGTCAGCTGGGATTGACCTATCGACTCACTGGTCGCAAAATCCATCGACCACACAACTCAAAACACTCGACTGGTCAACCTATGACTCGACTTGTTTGACTGGTTTGTTTACCTGGCTTTGTGGCTCCCTCATACGTTTGGTTCACTCGAGCCGGTTATGATGGGAAGACCTGGCACAACACGGAAATAATTAATAGAGTGTAGGTCTTGCACACTTGGAGAAGCACATAAAGTATGGCCCAGTGTTTGAAGGGAAACTAACATCCATGGCAAGGAGGAGAACATGATTTGCAAAATAAAGAGGAAAAAGGGTAAAAGGATAAGTTCATACCACTTTAAGAGCAACTTTGTCGTTAAATCAGTTTAGTAGAGGTGACTTCATCACCAAACAGACCTGCCCTAACAAATAGGGTCTACCTATAACAATCCTTGCAAAGAAGGGGAGGTTCGAATGATTTCCACCAAAGTTAGGGAATTGCCTATAATTAGAGCTAATTTCAAGGGAAGATGTGAGTAATTTTCCATAAACAAAAAGGGAACTTTAAGCCCATGTTTGGAAGCTGAGAAAAGGAAAAAACATATAAGCCTTTCTCAAATGCAAACACAGTCTAAGGCTTTGGTTGGATTTAAGTCTAAGGCTTTGGCTGGTTTAAGAAAGAAGATAAAATTCTTGAAATGGAGGAGAGATAGACAAAAAAAAATCATCATTGTCTCATAAATACTCTTGTCTTATTATGTTTTTTCTTTCCTTTTATTTTATTTTCTGACATCCAAACATAGCCTAAGGCCATCTTTGGCTAAGAAAATGAAACTTTTGAAATGGAAAAATGGGAGACTTAAATTCATCATTGGTTCATCATTACATTTGTCTTATTATGGATTTTTTTTGTTGACTAAAAAAACATAGCCTAAAGAGTTAGCATTTTTTTTTTCTTTTAGGGAAAAGTGGCAACGTGTACCTCTCATATGCCTCTTTCTCTATTCTCCTTTAAATACAGGCCTTTCCCAATGAACTAACTAGTGGCTCACCCTATACTCCATTTCCCCATTGGTATGTATATCCTAGAATACATTGGCAACATGCATACTTCTTATATGTTTTTTTATTGTTATGGTTCCATTCTTCTTGCCACTTTTAGACCTTAGCATTATCATTTAGGAATAGGTGATAGGGAAAATGATGTACACACTGGCAAGGTGTAATGAAAAATTACACACTAGCATAGTAATGACCCTTGAAAAGAACAAAAAGCATCTCAAATGTTTGATCCACCACCGTACATTTCTCATGATTCACCCCCACTCTCCCCCTTTAAAAAGGGTGTACCCAATGCACGAGGCTCCTACCATTGTGTCAGCACCCCATTTTGTCATACCTCTCCAGTAAATATTCTAGCACTTTAGGCTGTACAGGTCATTCCTATCATCCCAAGATGAATAATAATAATAATAATAATAATAATAATATGATGAAGAAAGCCACATGTTTTTAAAGATAAGGAGAGATATAGATTTACTTTTTGCTAAAAGAAGAAGAAGAAAATGGGTCAGATATGCTCATGTGAAGAGGAATGTGTTTTTGTTTTATCATAAAGGTTAGTTTAGGAATTAAGGAAAAGTAGGGTTTCTTTCTTAAAACCCTACGGGCATGTAGGTAAAATGGATTTAGGTTAGGATAAGGCTAAAAGTTTAAAAGAGATGAGCTTCACTGGCAAAGAAAAGGAGGGAAAAAAAGGAAAAGGGTTTTAGGTGAGGATAGGTTTTTGGAGGCCGTGGGGGTTCTCTGCTTTGCGAAGGTTTTGGGGATCTCTAAAGGGAAGAAAAAAAAAGAGGGAGAGGGGCTTCTCGGCCATATTTTTTTCTCTCTTGAGATCTGGGGCCTTGAAGAAAGGAGTTACAGAGGGCGGCAGAGAGGTAAAGTGATTTGAGAGAGGGGCGAGGGAGAAGTTCATTTTGGTTTTTCTCTTTCCGTTTTCAAAATGGGGGAAGAGGGTAATGAATCAGAGAAAAGGGAAAGAAGAAGAAGAAAAAAGGAAACGCAAGAGGGGAGGTGATTCAGATAAAGGATTTCAAAGAAGGTTTTTGTTGAAGGGGCTTTGGATCTGAGAAATTTTTGGAGAAGAAGGAGCACAAATGTAAGACCTGCACCCAAATTTCCCTACCAATTTGGATTTTTATTCATCACATGTCTTACACACTCTGTTTATGGGTAAACCCTACGAAGACCTGATAACTGTATCCGGATCCTAGGTGAGTAAACATTACCGGGCCCATAAACTTAGCAAGAGACTTTCGGTGGGCCCAATACACTCACCAATGCATTGGACCTTAAGGGCAATAGACAGGGCTGCCCTTCAACCCTTCCGACTGAAGGGTGCTGGTAGAAAAGCCTTGAAGATTCTTGGAAGAGTTGGAACCCTCCCTACTTGTGTTAAATCTCGTCCTACCAAGTAAGTAGAGCCTCTTCCTCTTTATTGATGGACTCATAATAAATCTTCATTAATGGTGTGGTAGCTTGGAGAAACCTTGAAGTTAACTTAGGGTATGCACACCTCTAATGGAGGTGTTGCTTAATTTGGAACTACCACAAAAGTGTGGGAGAAATAATTTTCACCATATTGAATAGGCTTGTGTGAGGTGGGTGAGACCATCCTCCACCTTTTACTTCATCTTCTCTGATTGTGTCTGGTTCTCGGATTCAACTGGCAGATTTGAGCCGCTAGCAAGGGCAAGCCCTTAGACTTGGCTCCAGATTGGTTGAACTTGGGGCTCATGCCAGTGGATCAGTCCGCCGGACTACCATCCTCCAGTATGCCCCACACTTAACATATTTTTAAGCTGGGCTCAGCCGGTGGACACAAGTCGGCGACACATTCCGCTGGGATATTGTCCACCAGCTAGCTCTTGTGCTGATTATGGACTTTCGACCGATAAGCTAGAGGTTACATAGAGTCGGCAGATGCATCAGCTGACTCTATCAGTCGTCTTACTAACAAAAAGCCCTTATGGCAATGTCCTAGCCGGCGGATGCCAGCCGGCAGACACTACCGTGAGGGCTACCATCTGCCGCCTTGGCTGCAAATGCCTAACTGATTTCCTGATTCCTTAGGAGATCAACCGTAGGCTTCTCGGCTCGTCTTTGGACTTGCATAACGATATCATCGACTCATCCACATTGGTGTAAGAACTATCTAACTAACATATGAAAACTTATTTAAGTAAATTGACATGGGACTTGGGGCGAAGTTTGTTGCCGACTTTTAGTTCTTCAGCATAGCTTGTGCCTATAGGTGAGATGTTGGGCCCGGAGTTGAATAGGACATCATGTATGATTGCTTGTGAGTGTAGATAACATGCCATCTATATCTGTGATATCTGGTCATTCATTTTGCATACAACTATAACTATGATTATTGTAATGTTTAGGTATTTTTAGTCTGTATGGCATGTGTGCATCATGGTACTGGTGGCGTATGGCCATATGGACCCTGCTTTGCATAGCTAGAACTGTAGCGGGTGTAAGACCCGCACTCCGTGAACCTGATCTAAACCTTGATTTCATGTCATAACAGGTCTTCCGATCATCACCGGGCCAGACGGGACGAGCGAATGACAATCAGGTATGAAATCGGACCAACCAGACCAACTTAAGTATGAATTTCATTCATACCGATCGATGGTATCGGTCTATGGTACCGGTCGACCGGTATGGTCTGTGCAGTAGACTACCAAGATCCAGAATTGGATCTCTACGGGTCCCACTTTTCCAATTCCAAATCTTAAGACTTTTCTAATCCTAAGAGGCTTCCTAAACCTAATTCCTAGCCTATTTAAACCCCTCTAAGCCTCCTAGAATCCCTTCCATTGATCCTCACAAACCCTAGAGAGGAGAAGGAGATTGGAGAAGGAGAATGAGCTAGGAAGAAGAAGGAAGTGCCGCCATTGCCGTTCGACGACGCTCACCTTACGCCAGTCGACGGTAAGTGTTTTGAATAATTCTTCTTACATTGTGACTCTAGGATAGTTAGTATGGTTGGATCAATACCATGCAAAGTAGGTATTGATCTAAACTCTAATTGGCCATTAAACCCTAATTTGCCGTCAAACCCTAGATTCGAGTTCTAGGATGATTATCATCAAAACTAGACTTGAATGAGTTGGAGATAATTCTAACTCAAAGCTCAGACTTAGAATGGATAGGAGAAACCTTGGAAATCCATGGAGATTGATTGACGGCAGTTGAAAAACCTAATGTATGGTCTTCCAGAGACATACCGGTCGACCATACCGGTCGCTAGTTTTCCCACAGAGATGCGACCGGTATGTTGCGACCGGTCAGCTCTGAAAGGCTGGTTTTGAACTCTGTTGGTTTTCCGACCAACGTGAAACCCTAAGAAACTATTCTAATTGAACCCTAATATAATGTAGGACTCTGTGATAGCACGTTTGGATCTTACAACGTGGAGCAATCTATCAAACGAGCGTCAGGTAAGGGAATCTGACCTAAACCCTAATAAATAAAGGACAGTAAAACGTTATTAATAATAACCCTGAATATATGATGTGATGGTTATGCATATTCACATGTCATCTTTTATTTCCAGTTATTATTATTGTTCATGCATATTTCATATGATAGGATGTGATTGTTAGGCATGTGGTTGTTTTCGTTGGTGTGTGGAATGGGAAGGGCCTGGGGCCTAGGATCATTCCCCACACTGGCATCTTTTTATAGTATTCTATCTTAGCATGCTTGGTGCGGGTAGGGCATCAGGGGAAGGTCGTGGTACTGTGGTCTCTGGCATGTGGTCGCTGGCTGACCATGATGTTGTGGCATTGTGGTCTCTGGCCTGGCCACGATGTTTTAGCTCTATCTCTATGCCGTAGGGAGTTATGTTGGGATAGGGTCTACTTGTGTATTGTTCTGCCTTAGTATGCTTGATGCGGGTAGGGCATCAGGGGGCATCAGGGGGAGGTGTGGCATTGTGGTCTCCAGCCCGACCACCACGCTCTAGCTCTATCTCTATGCCGTAGTGAGCTGTACTAGGATGGAACCTACAGTGATGACATATAGGAGTGGTTAGTTGCGAGCCCAGTTTGCAAGCCCTAGCCAGTAGGGGCTTATGTATTGGTATGGATGGAGTATCAGAGGAGGTAGTGGATGCCTTAACTCTATCTCTATTCCATGATGGGTGCATGTGGGTCGGTGGTAGTGTGATCTACTGTGCGATGCTACACACTCGTGTATAGAGGTGAGGCGACTTCCAAACCTTTCTATAGCACATTGCAAACTTGAACCAGACCGCAGCATAAAATGGTTGTTACTCATGCATATAATATTGATACACTGTCTGATTGTCTTACTGAGCTTAGTTGTGAGCTCACCCTTTGTATATACATTGTTTTTAGATGTTGATGCAGGTTACACGGTGGACGATTATATGAACGCTCCGGCGTATGGAAGTGTTGCTGATCTGGACGTACAGGCAGGAGAGGACGAGCATGACGCTTCATGCGAGTGCCCTTTCAACGTGTACCTTTGACTTTATTTTATTTGTTTCAGTTATTTTATTTAAGTGATGTAAAGATATTTAACTACGTTTAGAATTTGGATAATTGGATACTTATTTAAATTTATCAATAGAATACTCAGTTCATTTATTTAAAGACTTCCGCTGTATTTATTATATTCTGATTGTGGTTATGTGCAATGGTTTGTATGAGTGGACACGGTCTTATTGAGATCCTAGTGTGAACCGTTGTTTGTATGAGTGGACACGGTCTTATTGAGATCCTAGTGTGAACCGTTGGTTCAATGACGGTTCACTCACACCATTCTGGTTGGTTCAGAATTGGGGTGTGACAGCGGGGGCACAATAGCTCGATGAGACAAGGTCAGGGATCTCTACTAGAGTGCCCCCCCCCCCCTTTTTATTTGTGCACATGTTTAGACATAGGATGGTTTTACATTCACTCCATGGTTTCTGAACCCCTGCCAGCAGGGGGTTAGTTGCTGGCATAGGCCCATTTTCCCTGTTATGCCGATGAAATGGCAATGGGATGAGTCCGATGTAACCCAGTGTCTCGAATGCCTGGTTGGGGCCTATCTTAGGGGTAACGAGCCATTGACTCATGTGCGAGTACCTAGGGTTAGCAGTGGACACTCTTGGGGTGCGAAAAACCACATTTACTTAACTAGTGCTGATCGTTAGGATTCATGTGTGAGTACTTGGGATCCTCGCGAGTAGGGCACTCTCAGAACCATTACACCCAACCTAATTAATGAACTACATTTTCGCATACATGTGCATGTGTATTTGACATTTGACTTCCTGACTAAGTTGGGATGGGAGCTCGCCTTTTGTATTGATACTTTTTCTATATACTGATCCAGGTACTCTTTTGGTGGCCGACTTCATGGAGTCTCCACAGGTGCAGGATGTCTCTGCCAACGAGGACTGTCTCTGCCAACGAGGACCTTGTGGAGGAGCATGGCGAGGGCTACATCTGCAACGATTGCATCTACGGGCTGATACAGTACACCTTTCTCTCTCATGATATTAAATTTATAAATACGTTGTTAGTCTATTTATGTTAGTTTTATCAGATCTACTCCTTTTAGTTATATTTGTATAGTTTATATACTACGGGTATGTTTTGGAAACAATGGTGGAATATTGGATAACAATAGTGTAATTATTTATTTCAATACAATTTAGATGGCATCGAGTGACTTATGATTGATTTTTTTTCCGCTGTATATGTATTTGATTCTTATTTGATTATTTGGATATTGTATATGTAGAATGTTGTGTAATGGTTAGTAGGTCACAGACTCATAGCATGTGTGTGATCCTGGATGGTTCGGATCACCATTTGGGTGACCTGAGTATCACGCCCGTCCAGAAATGGGTTGTGACAACAAAAGAAGTAGATTGCGGAAGAAAAAAAGAAGGAGAATCGGAAAGAAATAAAAGCGGAGGGAAAAATTGAAAAAAAGTATCGAAGGAAGAAGAAGAGAGGTTGTGATGAGGTTTAAAGGAGAACAAGAAATCAAATTCGTGAAATTTTTAACACTTCGGGTCAATCATTTTTAATGAAGTTTGACACAACCTCTGGATTCATCATCAGCATTTTCTGCTCCGTCAACAATCTATTATCTTCTTCTCGACCTACAGCAACGACGACAAAGCTCATCGACAATATATTTCTGGCTATGATCCTTGTTGATTATGATTAACTCTAGTAGTGCGAGTGATAGTGTTTGTTTTCTATTTGTTTGAATTGATCCTGCTGCTGAGCTCTTAACCAAGTAAGTTAAATCTCCATTCACTCTTTATTATTCTTGTTATTTGTTTTATTTTGTAATTTCTTCTCTGTGATGTCTTGTATAATTGCTTTTTAATTTCCCTATGGATTCCATTTTGCATAAGGTTGTGATGCTTTGGTTTACTCATTGAAATGAGATTTCTGTGTTTGTTTCAGTTCATTCGTTTTTTATTACTCTTGAATTACGCTTTGCCTTGTGATTACTTTCCTTACCATATTTCCCCCCTTTTTTTTCCTCTGCTGTTTTATGAAGCTTCTCCATAACTCCCATGGTTTTTTTGCAATCTCACGTTTCACTGTAATCCCCATGCTTCAATGTAATATATATATATATATATATATATTAAAACTAGGTTTCGTTGAATGACTACATTGATGGGCCTGTGGATGGAATATTTCATTTGCTGATTCTCATTCTATTTATCTAATTTTTTTTCTTTAGTTTCTCGTCGAGGTATCTAATTGATTCAGTGCTCGATGTTGCTAGGGCTAGGACTGTATATCCAAATTCCTGTCTCTTTTTTCCTATGTTTGTTATTTTTTTATTGTTGTATTATTTTATTTTTCTTGCATTATTTAACTACTATCCCCTATTGCTTCCATTATGGCTTGACCTCCGACATTTCCTTTGATGCTTTCTTAAATTTTTTAGATTTTTTTTTTGGGCTTCTTGGGATTTGCGTTGAGTTTTCCTATTACTCTGTTTGTTTTAAAATTTTACGAGTAACATTTTTATATGTAAAAAAAAATTTCATCGTTTGTTTTCGATAGCAAGTAAAAGAAACACAAAATTCTTTTTCCATCCCCCTTAGAGATCACTATATTTTACCTCTTGAAAATAAACATTGGTTTTTGATATGGGGATTACCACTCCCTTATTAGGAGTTGCCACGTGTACGCAATTCATGCAGCAAAAGGCAGCCAAGGAATGTATACATATTGTGCCTCGGAGGCGTCCAGGCACGCGGCGTCCCTTTTGGGCCTCGATAGAATCTCAATGAAGGTTTGACCTCGAAGGGCAGATGGTCTACCATTGTCATAGAGCCTTGACAGCATCGAAACCATGCACCACATCGTTGCACCTCGGATATGTAAGGGCCTCGCAGCATCGCCGACATAAATGGGTATTCCTGCCAGCGTGATGTGGGCCTTACCCAGAGATCCATGCCAAATAAAGGAAAGATCTCTTTTGGAAGGATGCCCTGGAGCAATCTTTGAAATCTAATGATAGAAGTCATGATTTGGCCATAAATATATGGAAAGATTCTTTCGATCCTCGCGACATCGGGTGTGATTCATGCCCACCGGTGACGATACCTTGCCTTATTAGGCGAGACACTAGACATTCCTATTCAGGTTGCCCCCAGCCTATATGTCTGGGACACACACAGGTAAACCCAGACTGAATTTTTTCCTTTGGATTCAGACTGAGAAAGCTATCAGAATCTCTCTTTGACAAAAGGGATAGGCAACTCTGTGTCAATCCCATACTGTTTGTTCACCTGACTAACTTAGGCAT
This sequence comes from Protea cynaroides, assembly GCA_028583415.1. Taxonomy (NCBI): domain Eukaryota; kingdom Viridiplantae; phylum Streptophyta; class Magnoliopsida; order Proteales; family Proteaceae; genus Protea; species Protea cynaroides. The sequence continues at coordinate 32,160,510 of CM053273.1, read as the reverse complement.
CGAAGTAGTCTAAGGGTTTCACAACCCGACTATCACACGGTGTGTATCTTATTCTTTTAAAGTATCTCGGCGAGCTAAAGGACAACCCGGTTCGGTGCGACAATAGTTTTTTAAAAATTTTACATCAAAACAAATGAAACCTATACTTCATCATGCCATTTTTCTCATCTTACTATTCTAAACTCTATGGAGATTTTTTCAAGTGTATTATTTATTTATTTTTATTCATTTATTTTTTTATTCATTATTTGTTTCAGATTCCCACATTTTTTAAAATTTTCCTAGCTCGTTTTAAAAGCCTCTTTGTATAGATTGTCATGTTAATGTTTAATTGGTCGTCAAGTAGAAATTACATACTATTGGAATTTTCTTTACAAGTTGTTTGCTTTGATATTTGCTTGTTTTTATTGATTTCAATGCATTGATTATCATGAGGCCATTTTTCCAGCCTATTTATATGTTCTTATGATTTAGTGATTTTCTACTTATCTCATTTAGTTTAGATTGTAAATAAGTTTAGCTTACTTTCTGCTCATAAATTGCTTGTAGTGGGGTTGTGTTGAGTGAACACCCACATATTTTACAAGGGATTGGTGAAGAATGTCTGATTTATGCGGCTGGTCGGCCATCCACCTCTAGTTTGGGATGCGGGTCGGGTTTAGTGTAGGATGCTCCAAATTCTTTCCAAATGTATCCCATTTATGAAATAGTCTAATATTGAAAGCCACAACACACATGGTAAACCATGCCCACACTATATGTGAGGTTAATTAATCGTTTGAAATAATGCAAGACTCCATTGAGTTGTCTTATGTCTTGTTGCTGCACGAACTGGTTTGCTTCGGGCCCATAAGGACCTACACACAGTAAAGAAGAATGACAAAGGTAGAGGTCGGATTGGATAACATTTAGACCACTCTGATGCCTAAGTTAGTCCGTGAACAAGCAGTATGGAACAGACACAAGCGTGACTACTCTTTTATTTAGGTGGCGATAGATAGTCACCTTAAGCAAGATAATAGCTTTTCAAAGTAGAATTGAGTGTGTAGACCTTTGCTGGTCCTAGATTTATATATAGGCACGGAATGATCTGATGTGGTGTCTACCCATTAAGGTGGCATCGAGGATATGGATCTTGCCCCGAGTGATAGGTGTTGGTTGGATTCCCCTGATTAAGCCGTAACAGAGATCATGGGATCCATTTTCTCCATACCCATCATCCGAGATTTACCTCTTGATCTGGTAAGGATATGGGCCTTCCTTATCGAATTCGATAGGTACCCTCGTGAGGTCCTCTGTAGATAAAGCTTGTAGTTTGTCCTACGTTAGCTTGACGAGCTCGGGCTCGGTACTTGCATACATGGAGCTGTATTATTAGAGGGGAGAGATACCCCCATAACCGCCCCTTGCTCTTCTAGTCTTTCCAAGCATGGGAGGGCAATTCAAGCCCAGTGTCACTCTATCTTCTTTTTTAGTCTTGAAACGTCGTCTAATGACTCAGCTCCAGGTGTCCACCAGAATCTAAGCATCATTTGAATCTTCCGTAATACAACTATGAATTGACCATATTATGCTAGCTGTCCCACTACCGAGCACCAAGCCTGAAACGTCAGTTACATGGGTCATTTCAATTTCTTCACGCGCGATTGTTCCTTCAAAGCATCTGGTTGTTGATGATTGAATGCCTTAGGGTTGCCACGTATATCTCGAGAAGCCACGAAGCTTGGGATTTCATCATTACAAATCTTTTCGATACCTTCCCACCTCTTTGTCTAACTGCCTTGCAGAGATTTCATGACATTCCATACTTAGCTGTTACGCTATCTTCTTCATTATCTTCTTCATCTCCAGGTCGGACGACAATTCACAGGTCCAACATAGCGGATATAGTTGGGGAATTGGTGGCAATGGAACTGACTCTTCTGAGGAGTGCCGTCAGCTTAAAGCCAAAAAGGAGGCTAGACGTGAGGCAAGGAGAGAAGTTGCAGCCAACGGGCAATGGATGAGGGTTTGACGGCAAGGTCATCGGAATCCGCCTCTGTAAGGGGAAGTCTACTCCCCCCTTAGCTCTTGTTACTGCTTCATCCACACCTAGCCCGAGGTCACCAAAGTCCAAGTTGGGCTAAGCTGCTTCTTCTTCCTCTTTCTGTGTGAGTCGGGTGGAGAGTTCTCTGATTTTGACTTCCATTCGTGCCTATAAACAGGCACATTATGTTGATCACATGTTGACACTGAGAAGGGAGGGGTGAATTAGTATCTTCAAAAATTCTTTTCAAATAATTTCCTGAAGACTAATGCTGCCCTGAGTTGACACTTCACTCACTGACTACAACCACATTATCACAGAAATACAACTACATACATAGTCGTATGTACAAACCTCACTACCACAGAGTGGCCAAGCCTACCTTGTTGTGCACACCTTTTTTATAGTCTAAACCACACACTTCACAAGATATAGAATAAACACATTTACACAACATTCATAACACATAGATATACGTGGTTTATCAATACAATGTGTGATGGCTAGTCCACGAAGTAATGCTCAATGGGCTCCGTATATACTCAATACGCTACTTTTAGTCCTTTATAAGACAATGATTTATACCTTGTGTTTTTCTAGCATATAATTGAGAGGGCATAACGATGCCAACGTTCAAGTAATTGTAACTTCCAATGTCCAGCACCCATTAAACACAATACTTCAAATAATTTTTGGGGCTTATAACATGCCCTAAATTGTAATCCCAAACTAATTAGGTATTCAACAATTTACACCTAAACTAGCATATATTGAGTACAACATAAGCCACTAGAATCTTCAACTCATTCTATACAACATAAGCCACACTTTCCATCTTCCTCTTTTTCTTCAAACTCTTCCTCTTTTTCTTCAATTCAATAAACACATAATCCAATCCTCCTGTTAAGCTTCTTTAAAGCTTCACCAAACTCTCACAATTACCATTAATGACCAACTTTTCTTTAAAGTGTTCCATAGACTTCAATGACACCTTACAAAACCCATGGAAGGTAAATGATAGGAAACAAAGCTCAACACAAGATCAAACTGAAACCCTAACAAGGTACTTCGGTTGAAACAAGATTAACTTCTTCCCTAAGCTTTCATTGCCTCCATTAATGGCTTACAACCATTCTCAAGCTTGCAAGATGCGTTAATGGACCCTCAATAACCTCCTTGAAGAATGGTGTAAAGGTTCAACATCATAAAACACATCAAAACCTCCAAGAGAGTTTTTTTGCCGAAAACCAGAGCCCCTTCCTTGTTCTTCATAACCAAAAGCTTCTCAATGTGTAGAGCATTAAAAATCAAGAACATGGGCTTTTGGATCATCAAATTTGGACATCAGATGGCCGAGATATGATGAAAACAGTGTCAACTAATGTAATATTTCAAAATATAATCATTTGACCGCATATGATGTACCCATGATGCACATTAGCACCGCCATTGCTGACCAGTTAAACTCGTTGTCGAGTTTTAATTGATCGACTAAAGAATCTTCATTTTTGATTGCCCAATCCCTGCAAAAAGGTAGGATTTGATATTGGCTGTTAGATAGACCAAATCACGTCAGAATTGATTGGGCTTAATGTATGTCGTCGAATTTAGATCAGATCTACCGCTGCACCATACGCCTGCAACACCGTATCCCTGAGAGCATCTCATGCTTTGCAATCCATCATTATAGCTTGCATCCAACCAATGAGGATTCTTGTAGGAGCACCCTACTCTGTCCGTCGAGAACCACCATAGCCCGCCATTTTTGGATCTGTCAGATTCGGATCTGACTGACACGGCTCATCCATGGCCGTCCGATCGGCCTTTAACTTCATTTACGATAATTGCTGAGCAATCCTCTAACTTATGCTAATCACAAACATGCCCTTTAAAAATATAATAATTATACTATTTTCCCTGTTACAAACCAACTCATTGAGAGCTCCTTTTTTGGTCTTTTTTCGCGTGGTCCGACGAAAATTGCAATATCTCCCTCATCCATCATCGAAATTGAGTGATTCAAGTTGTCTTGTAAAGCCAACTCGACGATCTACGTTTTTTCGGTGTCATCTTTCCATGACAATGTTGTGGGACCCACCAAAATAGACTCAAACTCAAAACTTTGAAACGAACCTTGGAATCTGGACTCGAATCTTTTCGTGCATGTTCACCCAAACTTCCACACACCATCTATCACCTTGGTTCAGCTCAGAACACTGTATAACACATGTAGATCTTGATTGAACATTGAAATTCCCTTTACCTAGTCAACTCAGTGTAGAAACCCAGTCAACTCACTCTGTGCCTTGACAACCACTCTATGTAAGATGTAAAACATGGTGACTCATTGCTCAGACGCCTGCTCATCTCTGCCACTTGCATTGGCACTATCTCTCCTACACTGATGTCCTCTTTCCTTATTTCTCTGATTGTATGCTCACCAACACTACTACATTAGCTAAGTTGTCAACAATGACAACACATGGCCAACACATTATATTATTCCCCCCTTTACTATTAAAGTTCCTCTTCGGGGGGAACATTTTTGCTCTTTTTCTGAGTAAGAGCTTTGCATCCATGCGGGGATGTTCAAACCAGGGTTTGGCTTCCTATCCACCCTGTAATAGTGGATATGTTTTGCTATTATAGGGTTGCCCCTGCCTAGCTTACACCTAATGGATGGTTGGCCATCACCTCCTTCATTCTTTTCATTTTCCTTCTTCAGTCACCTCTTATGGTGCGTCTGTTTAGCCAGTTGCATCTCCTAATTCAGTCCTTTGAGGATGGCCAGAAGGAGTCCCTTCCTGAAGGACAAGCCTTTGAAAGCCCCCTCATTGAAGGATAACTTTTGCTTTTTCTCTACCTGTGACAATTGTTCTCCTTTGCCCCTAGTTAACTACTGGAGGATGGTTGACACAAAGGAGCTCCAGAGACCTCTGAAGTTGTTTGGGTTTGAGCTGGCATCTCTTAAGGCGTTGGAAGGCGGGACTTTGGTGTCAAATTTGGAGATGAAGAACGAAAGAAGTCTTTGTGAATGTGGTCTCCAAGGTGAATTTTCGAGCTCATGAGCTTTTTTAGTCTTTATTCATGTTTGCCGGCCTCTAATTTGTTTTGTTATTTTTTCTCTTTTCCTTTTTACAGCTTCAGGTACTTTTGAGGTCTGCTCGACACTTTTGATTATTCCTCAGGCTTCTCCTCTAGTAGGTGGTTTAAACCCTTTTGCTGCCTCGATCTTGACCGTTTGCCAAGGAAAGGGCTAATCAGATCTTGAAAGATCTCGAGGTTCGTAAAAGAGACCTGATGATAATGTCCCCATCACACAGCTTAAACATCTCTGCTCCCAAGAAGTTGGATAATGGAGGCACAAAAGGTTCGGGAAGACAGGTCCCGGGAGAAGGTCCACTTTGCAAAGGCAGACAAGGGATTAATAGTAAGTGTTCTTGAAAAAAGTACATCTACTTCCAGAACTTTAATGATACCAGCGATGGTAGATTTGGACACCAGCGATGGTAGATTTGGACACCACCATCAAGGATACCGCAAGGGAGGACGCCCCTTCAAGAGAGTCGCAGTTGACGGCGTCTCGACTGAAGTTGACGAGGTGGCTCAAGATGTTGTGACCCTGGCAGCCTAAGTTTCTCCTGAATTGGAGGCTGTAGAGGAGACTAAATCAACGATGGCCCAATGATTGGCTAAGAATAAATGGGTTGAGGAGGACAGAGCCCCTTCGATGTCAGGAGTTTGAATTTTGGGCTCCCTCGAGGCCAGGGGGTGATGAAAGACATGACCCGCCTTTTAAGGTGAGGGCGGAAGTTGCTGGTGACAGAGACCCTTCAGGGGGTGTCGCCCGTGGTTGAAGGTGTTTCAATTGAGGTGGGCACAGTGGCTTGGGATATCATTGAGTCTGAAGTTGACATCTAGGAGATCGAGTTGGCAAGGGCATGTTGAGCGGCCAAAAATAAAGGAATCACAGAGGATAGGCCTGCAGTCAAGTTTGTTCCCGAGTGGAGGATATTTGTGGATGACATGATACTAACAAATCAGACATTAGTTGCAAAGTTTCTCGCGAGTCTATCTCTCTCGTGGACATCGAGGCTATAAGGGGACTATCCGACGATGCCATCATGGAGCATGTACGTATGTATAGTATCGGGGTAAGATTTTCTGTTATCTTCCTTTTTATTTTTCGTAGTTGCTTCTTTGGCTAAGGTCTGACGTTTGTTGCTATCCTTTTTGCAGAACTCCTTTTCCACCATGTTGGCACATATGTTTTGGGAGTTGCGGGAGGTCAGCAGGGGCGCCATGGCATACAGAGAGGAGATCTAGCAGGCTGCAGTGGCATACAAGTCAGAGGCCGAAAAGACGACTGTTGAGCCCTCTCACATTGTTTCTGATGTGTTGAGGGAAGTTGAGCAATTGCGTCTCCAAGCTTTCGAGGCCAAGAAAGAATGACTGTCGAGGCCAAGAAAGAAAAGACGACTGTTGAGCCCTCTTAGATTCATGACATGAGTTTCCTTGTCCTTGGAGTAGACTAATATATCGTTAATAAACACAATGACTGACGTATCCAACATACCATGGAATACCCGATTCATGAGTTCCATAAAAGTCGCAGGTGCATTAGTTAATCCAAAAGACATGACTAAAAATTCATAATGTCCATATCTTATTCTGAATGCTGTCTTTGGAATATCACCTTCCTTAATCTTCAACTGATGGTATCCTGACCGAAGGTCAATCTTGGAAACACTTTGGCACCTTGCAACTGATCGAACAAGTCATCGATCCAAGGCAACGTATACCGTTTCTTGATTGTAAGCTTATTCAATTCTCGATAGTCTATACACAGTCGAACACTACTGTCCTTCTTCTTCACAAACAATAACGGCGCTCCCCATAGTGATATGCTAGGTCTGATATAACCCTTGTCCAGTAATTCCTGTAACTGTACCTTTAGTTCCTTTAGTTTAGTAGGAGCCATTCGATAGGGTGCTTTAGATACTAGTGCGGCTCCGGGTATCAGATCTATAACAAACTCTGTCGCTCGGTCGGGTGGTAGTCCTGGTAGTTCCTCAGAAAATATATCTGAAAAGTCACGCACAACATCAATATCTTCCATTCGTGGTACTTCCTTGGTGAGATCAACCACGGATACTAGAAACCCAACTCCTCCTTTCTCGAGGCATTTTCTAGCTTTTAATGCAGAGAGGATGAGTTTTCGTTTACGGAAAAGTCTGGTTCCCGCAAAGCTAAACTCTGCTCCTTCCTTGTCTTTAAATGTCAATTTCTTTTCTGCACATAATAGGTTTGTAGAATGCCGAGCTAACCAGTCCATTCCCAAGATAACATCAAAGTCTGTCATCTCGAGTTGAATCAAGATTGCATCCAAAATCTTCTCGCCGATAAGAACTGGACATGGTCCATAACCTTTTCTAATTCCACTTCTAATCCCATAGGCGATCGTACAAGCAATTTGTAGTCTAAAGATCTGAGGGGTAGATTTAGCTTCTTTCTAAATGACACAGATATAAAAGAATGAGTAGCTCCAGAATCAAAGAGTACTCTGGCGGGTATGCCATTAATAGGTACGATACCTGTGATTTGTTATAATTTAGTCTAAATGCTCACACAAGGTAATACAAAATGAAAGGTTCAGGTCATACCTGTGACCACATCAGGCGATGCGGCAGCATCCTTAGATGTAACTGCATAAACCTTTCCTTGTTGTAGCTGCTTCCTGGGCTTAGGACATTCCCTTGAATAATGTCTCATTTGATTACAATTATAGTATTTTACTCCTTCATTGTTTTGCTTCTGTTGAGGTTGGACTAGTCTTGGCTACAGCATTAAAGCCTTGAGTACGGAAGGGTTTAATTGTCTTTGTGTTCCCTCCGTTATAAGAATTTCCATTCGACCTTTTGATACCTCTATTCTAAGCAAAGTAGCTCTCTCTCTGGCTCGATTCTAGCACTCGGACAATCTGTACGGATTCATTATAAACTTTATTTTCTAGCCCCAAAACATGCTCCCGAATGCTTCCCCTAAGTCCCATGACGAACCTTCGGGTTTTAGTATTTTCCTCCTGCATGCTAGAGGGAGCAAAGAAAAATAGCTCTTCATACGCTGTTGATATGCATCCACAGTCATCTGTCCCTGATACAAACTTAGGAACTCTTTTTCCATGGTGTCTCTGAAACTTCTGGGAAAATATTTCTCGAAGAATGCTTCTTTATAGATAGCCCAAGTCAATTGGGCATGCTTGGTTAACAGATAACTCCAAGTAGACTTCCACCAGTGGTGTGCATCACCTTTCAACATAAATGTTGCACACAGTACTTTTTCCTCCTCATTACAGTCATCATCATGAAATTCCTTTCCATTTCATCGATCTAGTGAGCTGGCCACAAAGGATCCGCTGGCTTGCCATTATATTCCTTAGGCTTCATTTTCAAAAAACTCTCGATCAGTCGAGAATGGTCCAACTGATACTGAGCATAGGCCCCATACATAGGTAGTTGATACTGGTAACTGCCTTGGGCTACCTCACGGTTTTGTACTTGAGCTTGTACAACTGGCGTTTGAGGTGCTTGGGGTACCGTGTTGCTACCCCCTGGAACTGTGCTAGCTTGTCTGGTTGGTATAGGTATAGTATGTACAGTTGGAAAAGCCATTCCCATAGCAGCTTGCATATTGGCTTGCACCTATTGTATTTGCTGCAGCTGTTGTGCTAGGTTCATTACTGCTGTAGTCAAATCTATTGGTGGGGCTGGCAAGTTTGTAGGATTATCCTGACCATTAGCTCCTGGTGGTGCCACATTCTGATCCTCTTGTCCTTCAAGATTTTCATGGCTATCTTCCTCTACAGGTGGTGGTGGTGGAATTGGGTTACGTCCTCGCCTGGTTACTCTTCGCCCAGCCATTTCCTGTTCCGATGGTGGTAGTGTTTGAAAAATCATAGAACATGTGAGGCACTCATAATATACGTCATTCCCATGTCAAAATCCAATTAATCAATATAAAATTCCAATTTTCCAAGTCATATAGTCAAAATACTGTATTTTCCATCGTGTGGTCGATGGTGCGGTCGCAATATGTCCGACCACATGGTATGCAACCTCACAAAACCCTGTCAGCTCACCGAGAGCCTGTGGTCGATCGTGTGGTCGCAATATGTACGACCACAGGGTCTGACCACACGAAATCTGTCAGCTCATCGAGAACCTATGGTCGATCGTGGGGTCGGTCGTGTGGTCGCATATTTAGTCGAATTTTGCGACCACACGACCCCAAATCAGGTTTTTAAACCTGATTTTTAGAGTCATTTCCCACTTTCACTTATGCTTTCAACTTAACTCGCTTCCACTGAGTTGCTACAGTGTCGATCACTCGTGTTTGGTGATTCTTTCTTCCATTCACAACCTTTGCTCTGTTCCTTCAGGTATGTTCTCTACTGGTCCTCATTTTTAATCTTTCAAAACTAGGTTTTTCTCCCTTTATAGCATTTTCTTCAAATAAAATTTTTTCTAACCATAAAAATTTGATTTTTATTGGGGGATTTTGCTATTAGCCACCCAATGGATGAAAGCCCTCAAGAAATTTTGAGTTTCATCGGTTAGTTTTTGAGAAACTTGAAAATTTCTATTTTGACCTAATTTTCAGGGTTTTTCCAAATTGTTGAAATTTCTTCAAATTCGATCTTCCTAGTTTAAATTTCATACTGTATGAGCCCTTCAAGATGATTTGGAACATGTGTAAGTCCTCCTGCCCAACTGTTTGGGTGAAAAGTGAGGTTTTTCGCCAAATCATGCCGTTATAATGCCAAAATTTTGAGTTTTGCTCTATAACTCATATCTTGTTTATTTGTCTGGGTCTTTGCAGATAACATGGCTCGCACCAAGGTCCCCAGAGTTCATGATCCTCTTCGCTTCCGATCCAATGAAGCAGAGACTCAGTATGCTCGTTATGAGCGTAAAAAGGTGGAAGGGGGTCGTTGTGTAAACTTGGCTAATTTAGCCTTGTTTAATGTGGAGGGTGCCTTTGGTGATATGGGTTGGCTCCTCGTGATATTTTATGAGGGTTGCACCTGTCCTGCACTGGTGAAGCAGTTTTATTGCAATCTTCAGGTAGTGGGGGATCCAAATGATACAGACAGGGGTAGGGAGCTTAGGATCACCAATTATGTTAAAGGGGTGGAGATCTCCTTTAACTGCCAGGAGTTGGCTGACCTCCTGGGCATATCAAACGATGGCCCCTTAGTATACTGTGCACCCAAGGAACCCCAGTTCCTATCTTTGATGATGCGTGCAGAGATTGACAACCAACTTCTTAAGGATGATCGCTGGGAGATGAAGGCAGTCAACTTACGGCCAGAACCTCGGGTGTACTACAAGATTATTCAGCACAACTTGATTCCTCAGAGTGGTCACTATGATAATATTTCCCAGTTGACCCAGTATCTTTTGTACTGCATCTGCACTAGGAAGCCCGTCTGCCTTCCATACATTATTATCAGGACGATGATCTGTGCTGCGATGCCTGGTCAGATGGGCAACCTGCCCTTCGGGCGTTTGATCACTACTCTGCTCACTCGCCTGCATGTCAACTTGGTTGATGAGAGGATCCATGAGGACACCTTCTCATCTGACCTTGACTGGGAGGTCATCTGCAAGATGGGGATGCGGGATGCGCAGGTCAGTGACGAGGAGAGGAACGCTATGGTGCGTCCCCGTACTCGGGTCGAGATAGCAGACGCTGAGGCGGCAATAGCAGCAGCAGTAGGAGTACATGGGGGTGATGCTGAGGATGATGATCGTACATATATAGATGTGGACGCCATACCTCCTCCATCACCATCGCATTCCACTGGAGCTGGCCCTTCTCGGGTTCCTTCCCACTCAGCTGGTCCCTCACACCCACCACCAGATGACGTGATGGGCTGTTGCATGAGATTAGGGAGGCCCATCGCTTGACTGATCAGCAGATGGCCGATCTGGCAGCTAGTCTCCAGGTGACCCAGACTCAGGTAGCCTGACTTATGAGGGTTTATGCTGAGGATTATGACTGAGATCGTGAGGCACCTCCTCCTCCAGCACCTCTAGCTCCATGATGCAATCTTTTCTTTTTCCTTATACTACAGAGTAACTGTCTGGATTGTGGACCGTACTCTGATTTAGATATATATATATATATATATATATATATATATATATATATATATATATATATATATATTGTTTTTATTCGATGTATATATGAAACTTGTTTTTCATCTTAATAGTGCATTATTCTCTTTCTTAATTTTTGCCTCATACAACATAGGTGCTTATAGTGTGTTCTTATTAAAGCTTTTAAATTTTATCCTAACTCAGTTCTTGAACTTTTGTGAAAGTATATAGGTTTAATAGACAGAGCCCGAGAGCTCTGATACCAAGTTGTCACACCCCAATTCTGAACCAACTAGAATGGCGTGATGAACCATCTATGTTCCAACGGTTCAACCAGGATCTCGAATAAGTCGTGTCCCTTTGCTTAAACCATATACATCCACAATCATAATCAGAGTAAATAAACAATAGTGGAAGTCTTTAATATTAATGAACTGAGTATCTATCAATGATAACATAAAATAAAGTATCCAATTATCTCCAAAGACTAAGTCATAAAATAAAATAAATTAATCAATTATATCTTCTAAATAATCCAATAAATAATCTAATCAAAGACGCATGAGTTGCACTCGCACGACGAATCATGCGACTCCATCATAGCTTCTGCATCCATCGCCGCAACATGCCCGTACGTCGGAGCATTCATATAATCTTCTAAGGTAGGACCTGCTTCATCAACTAAAAATATTCGACGTCGAAAGGGTGAGCACATATTATGGCTCAGTGAGCAAACAAAACAATGCAACAAACATATGCATGCATTCAATTCATATCTTTGGTATGGTTCATAAGTTTACAATGTGCAATAGAAAGGATTGGTGGCCGCCGCACCTCTATACACGAGTGTGTGAAGCCGCCCAATGGATCAAACACCATTGCCATCCCACATGCACCCATCATGGAATAGAGATAGAGCTAAAGTACCCGGATCAAACACCGCATGACACTTCCCCTGATGCCCTACCCATACCAACACGTAAGCCCCTATTGGCGAGGGTTTGTAAACTGGGCTCGCAATTAACCAGTCCTAATGTCAAACAGTGTATCCAAGGCCTCACCCTAGCATCCATCAATACGTCCATAGAGATAGAGCTAAGGCCCCCCGACAGAGTTAGAGACTATACGGTCCGAGACCACCTCCCCTGATGCCCTATGACGTAATAGTTCTGCTAAGGTAATGGCGATACGACAATGGCAGTGGGCAAGACTTGAGTAGAGATAGAGCTAGAGTCTGGTGACCAGGATGAACCACAGTGTCATGTCCTCCCCTTGATGCCCACTAGCATTAAGCACATCAACCACACACATACATTCACATGCCTATTCCTAGCATCATAATCATCATCATGTTATAAATAAACTGAATTAAATATGCATGAAAAGTAATAACAGGAATATTGGATGACATGTGAAATGCACAATACATGCATACAAGCATAAAATCATTCATGGCATTGGACTCAATAAATAAAAACTATTTATTATTAGCCAATTAATTTAGGTCTTGTTCCCTCACCTTTGGTTGATAGTAGATCCTTGTTCAAGCTTTTTGAATCACTTTTAAACCACTTGAAAACCTAACAAATTTATAGATTTTAAATTAGAATTAATTCCCATGAATTTAGACTAACAGAAACTGAAGGGTCGCAGGTGTGGCAGCACATGTGGTCTGCAACCACAGGGCGTGGGGTCACAAGGTGTGGTCGCATATCCTGCGACCACACTTGCGGTCGCATATCCTACGACCACACGTGTGGCCACACTCTCCCTGGAAACTTCCCGAGGGCATGTGGTCGGACATGTGTATCTCGTGTGATCGCACATCATGCGACCACATGTGTGATGGTCGACCTTTCACTCTCAACTCCATTCCTTCATGTTTGGATCCCTTGGCTTATCATCATGGTCCTTTTTATGATTGTTCTATGGCTCAGAACAAGTATTTTATACTCAATCCATTGTCCACATAATTTCCTCCATGGATTCTCTTGGAATTTATCCATGGATTGATGATTTGGGTTTCTCCTAATCCTATCTTCTTCATGAATTATTCTAGGCTCTCAATTTAACATGGAAAATATGTTCATACCTTAAGCTTGCTGAAGATTCAGAGTTTTCTCTGAATTTTCCTCCTCCTTAGTCTTCCTCTTCAATTTTCCTTCTCTTCCTTCTCTTCTCTTTCTCTCACTTTCAGTTTGAGTTCTAAAAGAGTGAAAGAGGCTAAGGGACGTCCTATTTATAGAGAAAAAACCTACATAATATGCCCTAATGAGTTTAGGAAAGAATCCCCTTCGGATTAGGAAGGTTTCCTAATTTCGGTTTCTGACTGGGTTCGTGTGGTCGGAGGTGGGGTCACAGAATCTGTCGACTACACTTTCTAAAATGTGCGACCACATGACCAAAATTCATGTGGTTGCACTAATTTGAGGTGTGGTCTGTTACACCTGTTTAGGTATGCGACCACACACTCATAATTGACTGTTTTTGGATTGATTTCATACCTGGTCTTGTGGTTTCTTCACGCACTTGGTCCACTTGGCTCGACCATGATAGGAAGACCTGATACAAGGTGGAAAGACCGGTTAGTTCGATATGGGTCTTACACTGACCATGCTTGGTCTAAGTATGGAAGGGAATGAGGGAGATCTTCCCTTACCTCCATTATGGGTTCCTTGAGATCCCATAATCTAATTACCTTCCATGAACACCGATATCATTATCTTATTCTAACGAAACCAGGAATGCATATGAGAAAAGAGAAAAGGAAAGAGACTCTGACACACGCGCTCAAGAAGAAAAGAAGGAAAAAGAAAAGAGAAAGAAGAGAGATAAAACGTAGGAGAAGAAAAAGAAGGGAGGAAGAAAGGAAGAAAAAATAGAGAGAAAGAGAGAGAGAGAGACCTTGATGCGTCTCTCTAGAGAAGGAACCGAGAGGGAAAGGAGAAGAGAAGCGAGAGGAAAAAGGAAGAAGAAAGGAGAAAGAAAGAGGAAAGAAACTCACCTCTGAAAAAACCTTCCTCTAACATCACAAGCTTATCGGAGAAATCGAGGAGACGAAACACTATAAGTATTCCTTCACCATGGATATAAATCGGTTAATAGGACTTACACTGTAAAGATTTTGATTAATGTCTGAATGAAGTAATATCCTTCATGTTAATGGTTTGTGATGCCTATAATGGGGATGTCTCCACGACTGAACCAAAGGAAGAAGTGTTAATTGCCATTAATGGTAAAGCCATGAGCTTATGGATTCAGATCCTGGATAGTAGTACATACGGTACAAGGGATGGATGAAAACAAATCCTAAAGGACTATATGAATACCCATAACTTCTCGGAGATTTGAGAATGATCATAGTAATCTGGATCACGAAATGATGATGGATCCAAAGGTTTGGAAACCGGATCCGAAGGATTTTAGTTCAGATCTATCTGTTCAGCCACCGCTCGGATAGAAACGACATCCGAATGAGGGTGTAGACGATGAACCACACACCCACAAGACCTGAAGACAACTGGAATAGGCTTGGAAGCACCCCAGGGATGTAAGTGGAGTCACTCGGCCACGCAGAGGTGTGCGGCAAGCGACCAATAGCAACACACCCTACAACTGGTGAGGTGCGGCCGCGACCACAAGCCGCATGCCATTTGTCGGCTAACACCTCCTATGCTCGGCCAGTAAGTTGTGGTGCAGGTACAACACTCGATGCTTTGGAATGTTATCCATCTGGTGTGGAGGATGATGATAGTGAGCCTAAAGAGGAAATCCATGATCCCGCGTGTGATTGTAGAGACTGCTTGTAGGCTTAGGCTTTGCCTATTTATTTTAGCACTTCTAGTTTTGGGTTGTTTTACTTGAGGAAACGTTTTACCTTAGGATTAACTTTAAATAACATTTAACTATTTGAGACTTGGATAAAGTTTGAGAATTAAATAATGTGTTAATTAGAAGGTTTTAATTAATGGTTTTGGAACTCGGATAATATTTAACGATTTGGATTGTGAATCTTTAGAATGACATCCTAATTTATTGAACAGTAAGTCTTTCATTATTCCTTTAATTGATTATGTTAATGTGGTTTAAATGAATGCTTTAATTACTTTGAAAATTTGTGGTGAGTATTGATATGAATGGTTTGATAGTTGACTGTACCATGACATGTGCTCCTAGAAGGGGATTTTTATTGCCTTAATTGGATGAGGAATCCCATTACATTCCATAGTACCGATACATTGAGAACGGGGTATGACAGGCTAAGGAGGTGGAGGATTGGCACCAGCAAGCAAAGAGGCAAGGAAGGCCAAGGAAGCTCATGTTCAAGAGTTGGCCTTGCTCGAATAGCGTTGCGAGGATACTGAGTGGCGGTACTTGAACACTGAGCACAAGTTGAGGCTGGCCGAGTAGAAGAAGAAGGTAGCCAATGATTCTCTTTTGGATATGTGTGCTAAACTTCGGACAGTTGAGGCAGATTGGGACAATATGGTCAATAAGATTGATGCTCTTTGGGGTAATCAGGCCGAACTTAAGGTGTGGAGTATTGCTGAGTATCGATCCTCAGCAGAAATGACTTCATTTTTCTCAGTTTTCTCTCGAGAACTAGTTCCCCAAGCCATCATGTGATGTCCCTAGGAGGTGCTTGTTGTTGATTCTTCTCTTGATTTGGCTCGCTGTACTATTGTGAAACATGCCATTGATGCAAGTCGGGCAGCTTGAGGCTCAGCAGGCCACGACCCAAGCTTTTTCCTCATTTACTCTGCTAGTTGGGGATTCTTCTGCTAGTTCTTGCTAGCTGATTAGTATGTTTTCAAATCATTCTTTGATCCCATATTAGATTTATTTTCTTTATTTCCTTCAGAACTTGTTTGGCTAAACCTAAGTTAGCAAAACTCAGCAATTTGGCTTAGGATTCCTAATGCTTAGTTAGAAAGGAATGGTATGGGAGTTCGATTTTAGGATTGGGTGGTTTGGGTGCCTAATCCCTTCCCAAATCGTAACCTCGATGCTTGCCCAATCTCTGAGGAGACTTGAGTCCAATCTTGGGATGCAAGTCATTCATCGTCTCTCCTAGTGAGATGACGATTTTAGAGGTCATAGACCTTACTCTAAGTGGTGAATCTATATTGTTTCCGTCTATCGGCACATGGGTGGACAAGATCAAAGGCGAAAGTTGGTGATATCTTTTTAAGAACTAACCCTTATCTTTCCCATTTTCATTTTCGAACAACTTTCTTTCGTGCCATAAGAGAGAGGTGTAAGATATTATCTTGTGGGCTTGATTAATTATTGGGTCCATTGATCAGTTGGAGTTTGCATTATGGGTTTGACCGATTTTGGTTTAGTTTGTCTTGAGTTGGAGATAAACCAATCTGGTCCGTTGTCGGGGTGGTCTAAGTTTTGGGATAGTATTACAAATATTAGGTTAAGAGTCCTGTGAGGACAATGGATTTTCATATGATCCTCCACGAAATCAAAATTAGGCTCTTGCCTTGGTTATTTTTATCCATCCACGCCAATGGACGGAGTAAAATATGGAGTCGCCACCTAGATAAGGTCTAGGACCTATAAATGGTCTCTCACTTGGAGAGACACTATGACTCATGCTCAATGGATTGGCTTCTAGTCTTACCAGAGAAGGGTAAGTGTCAAGTTACGAGTTGGGAAGGTGTTAGGCACCCAACTCGCCCGGTCAATGGACCGGTCTCCTTCTGTCCTATCCTTTCCTGCATTCTTAAAACTTATGTATGTTCAGGTCGTTCAATTTAGCCTAACTAGGCAAATGGGGAACCCTAGACCAAGTTTCTAAGTTGTTCTAACTTAGGGTGCCGCCACATAGATTTGAAAAATAAAATACAAGTCAACAGACAATAAATGGATCAATGAACAAATGAATGGATAAAAAAAAGGAAATAATCATGAATAAACAAATAATGAATTAAAAGAATGAATAACACAGAAAATACAACAGATAATGGATGACCGAGCTCGAGATCAAGCAGCCTACTATCCCTGTGAGGTGGGAATCAGGCCAAACGTAGTTCGTGGGTGGTTGTGGTTGTGGTTGTGTGTGAGGTGCTCCCTTGACAAAGGAAGCACGTGTGACCGTGCGTAAAGGGTGAACTACTCAGAGTTCTCCACTTCCCGCTGCCTACGTATCTCTTTAGAGAATCAGGTCAAACGTAGTTCCCAACAGTTAACGGGCTGTTGGACCCCACATGGCATTACTGGAGAGGTGCTCGGACCTCAGAGGTACTCGGACCTCAGCTCCTCGCACTCGGCAAGGCATCACTCAAGAGGTACTCGGACCTCGATCCTTGCACTCGGCAAGGCAAACTCAAGAGGTACTCGGACCTCAGAGGTACTCGGACCTCGACTTCCTTGCACTCGACAAAGCAAACTCAAGAGGTACTCAGACCTCGACTCCCCGCACTCGGCAAGGCAACACTCAAGAGGTACTCGGACCTCGACTTCTCGCACTCAACAAGGCAAACTAACATTCTGAAAGTGATCGGTCCGCACACCGATTCCCAAACATGGGAGATGATTGGCCTAAGGCCAAAGACATAACTAGGTAATAGCTAGATTGGAGATCAACATGATCCCAACCGTCACCTGAAAACATGTAAACATGACACATTTTGTATTTTTCTTTGAGAAGGGGGAAAACAATTATGTGACGAACCCTAATGGTTGAGTGGGCTCATGGCCTAGGCAGGGCCCACACTAATTAGCATAGGATTTGAGAAAGTCAGTGAGAATGGACTCACTGGAGTCACCCTAAAGTTTCACACCATTGGGGAAGGGGATCCCTAAACTGTCACACCCATAAAGTGGGAGGATGCATCACTTGAGGGTAGGGCATATGCATTAAACCAAGCATTCAAAACAGTTCAAGCATGTTATATGAGAAAAAATTAGCTTATTTAAGCTAAGCATCAATGGGACTAACCAAGCATGGAATTGAAATATCCATCGAGTGAGATATGACAAAACAGCATCATGGACAGCCATATGGCAAGCAATAAGCACATTACACCAAGCATGAATCCGGATATTTATCAAGTAAACCCTAGTATGGAACAGGTTAAACAAGTAGAATGGTCTCATCTTTAGGCAAAAGCATGACCTAGTGGGAGCATTAAACCAAACCAGACCCATTCAACTTAAATCGGATAAGGTTTGACATTAAGAATGAGACAATGTAATCCAAGCACATTTAACCCTCAAGACAGCTCCACAAAATCAGATTCAATATAAGGAAGCTAATCTAAGCCCAACCAGATCTGCCAATGAGAAATAGACCAATCTGAAACCAGATTTGACATCAAGGGAGATAAACTCTATCCTGACTAGATATGACATTAAGGGACCATGGCAAAGCCAAACCAGTTTTAAACCCTTAGAGATAGATCAATTCAGCCCAAATAGATTTGACATTAAAGAGATTAATTCAAACCAACCAAACCCAAAACGAACCAAAAAGCCATGTCCTTGTAAAAAAAATACTGAAATCTCACTCTTTCAACAAAACACTTTTCTATGACAAATATTAACCTTGTTAGAAAACATTAAACAACCATGACACTTGTCTCCCTTTCAAACCATAAAAATGAAACCAAAGCCTATGCACTCATCTCAACATTAGACTTCTATCCTCTTGGACAAAACCTTCAAAATAGAAATTGTAAATAATATCCCACTCAAACGCTTTAACCCCTTGTAAAAGATCCAAGTCCCAAACCATATCAGATTTGACAGTATAAACCAATTTCAATCCAAGAGATTTAATCATGAAAGCACACAGAGATCTGAACAGGGTTCACACATAGGAACCCAACCAGCTAACCCACACAATAAACCAAAACCATGGCATATAAAATAGGCTAGGATTAAGCATCAGAACCAAACCAGTTTTTTTTTAACCACAAACTGGACCAACTCATATCCACATGGATTGTGTTAACAACAAGACACAAGATTTACATCCAACATATCAGTTGGTCACAGTAAAAAATGACATTAGGAGTGCCAATAAGATACCAAGTTACAATCAGCCTATACCAGGTTACAATCGACATTAAATGGATCACGCACTCAAGGTAGAAAATGATTATAGCAGAACAAACAATAAAAGTAGATCAAATTATGTTATAAACAAGAGAATGGAACATGCCAACAATAGAATGGGAAACTTAAGGAGGGAATCATACAGAGACAGAATATAAACTACATCCACACATCAAACATAATCGGGTTAAATTAAACTTGAATCAGAGTAAGCTAAAAATCAGGTTTCAAGGGAATGCATACCTGGTTTGGCTATTATGTTGAACACCTAGAGCTCATCGGCTGCTTTCAATACCATGGGTAAGATAGAAGCACTCACCATTTGCTTAGTGATTTCTTCAAGATCTCCTCTATAAACAGCATCGCCTAACTGCGACTCCAAAGTGCAAACAGTCGGCTCCTGATTTCTTTCCTTTGATGTTTTTGCACAACAGCCACATTCCTCTATTCTCTCATTATTCTTCTTTCCTGCTCCGTTTTCTTATTCTACATTTCTCTTTTCTGTTCTGAAAGCAATTCTCCGGCATTTCTTGCTTATCTACCTCAATTTTTTCTTTTCCATTTGAGGCGTTATAATGGAAAACTCAATAATCGCTCAAAAATATAATTTGTAGAACTGCATGGAAAAACCTTACCAAATTCAGTTGGATAGTTGCTCAGAGATGATTGTAGAGATGCTTGGAAAACTTTCCGACACAAATCGAACATATTCCTAGTCTTACTCTCACTTCTACGCTTGGACAGTCCGATTCTCTACATGAAGCCAAATTCGATGCCCTTCAAGTTGCAGCCTCTAATCCTCCTCGAAAGATCGCAGACAGAGAACACACATTGAAGAAACCCACTTCTCTGATTTTTTTCTCTCTTTCAAATTTTCTCCTGCTTTTTTTTCTCTCTCAATTCTTAGCCGACACCCTTCTCTTTCCCACAGAAGCCAACCTTCTATCGAAACTGGAATCTCCCTCTTCTCCTTGCTTCCCTTTTCTCCTTGCTGCCGCTCACGAACCTCCATCTCTCCCTCCTTTTTTTTTCGGCTTCTCTCTTCTTTCCTCATTTTTCTCACAGTCCTTCAATCTCCGTCGGAAACCCAGCTCACCCCCCTCCTTTTCTTTTGGTCTGGCCACCAGCGCCCTTCTTCCCCACTTTTTCTCCTGCTTCTTTTCCCCATTTCTGGCCACCTCTCCTCATTTGTTCTTCTCTTGGCTTCAACCAAACCCTCTCCCTCTCCATATTTTTCTCTCTACGGTTTTCTGCTTTCCTCTCACTCTCTCACTATTTCTGATTCTCTCTCTCTCAATTTTCTCTTTGCTACGACTTCCTTCCAACAGTCGTGGCCATCTGTCCCCCTTTCTCCTTTTTTTTCTCCTCTACCCGCAACAGTCCCTTTCTTTTAGATTGTCTAGGGTTTTTCTCTAACCCTTAATCCAAGGGCTGAGATCTTCCCTTTGCTTGATTCCCTTTCAATCCATCTCATATGATAAAATGAGAATAGAAAAAAAAAAAAACTAAATTACTACACAATTGATATTCTAAGCCCAGACCCAAGCCCATTAGCCTATATCCTAAACACAATCTAAACTAAAACCAGCCCAAACCCATTCTTTAATGAAGCCCATTAACCCATGAAAATATAAAACCCCAACATAATCCTATTAGACTCCAAATTCCTAGTTAGACTATCCTAAACCCAAACTCACTCAATTTTTTTTTTGTAATTTTATAATTATTTTCTTCTTTTTAATGATTTCTATTTTTTTTCACATTTTTCCTAATACCCTAAAAATATAAGAAATTCTAATATGATCAAAAATGACAAAAATGCCCTTGATGAGAAATAGGCCAAAATGGGGGTCTTACAAGTCCCTAAAGTCTAAGTTATTTTATTCCTCTCTTTGTTCTCATACATATAGAGAACGAAAGGGGATCTCCTATGGACTGTGGTAAGATTTGAATCAAAGCGCAAATAAGGGAGCGGCGAAGGATAACATCTAATACACAGGTTTGACAACCCCAAGGAGGTAGCTGAGTTGGCAAGGAGCCTATGCCTCAGGAAGTGGAAGGTATTGAGTTCGACTCTTCTTATTACCTTGGGGCCACTCACATGGGGGCGTTAAATGCTCTTTCTATCCTACTATGGGTGCAAGTGGAATGGTTCTCATTCAACCCTGGAATGACCCAATCCATGCGGTTATAGGCCCGTGGGATTAGTCAGGCCAAAGGTCTGGATACCCATCATTAGCCAAAAAAAAAAAAAAAAAAAAAAAAAAAAAAAAAAACGCAGCTTTGACTCAGTTATTCATCTATTTATTGTTCCCATTGTATTTTAGAGTAACTATATGGATTGTCATGGTTATGGTTAAAACCCTAATTACATAATAGGATTTATAATCTATTCATAGAAAAAGTCGTACAAGAGGACCTTTGGAGGGGAAAAGCCTATGTCCTCGCACATTGTGGGATCTAAGGAGGGGTTAATGTAAGCAACTTTACCCTTGCTTCGCAAAGAGACTATTTCTATATTCGAACCCATGACCAACAAATCACAATGGAGCCAACTTACAATTGCGCCATGGTCCGTTCTCCCGCTCTCTACATCTCTATATTCTCCCTTAGCAACTCCCTCCCCACGGTCAATTCTCTATATGGGTGCAAGTGGAATGATTCTCATTTAACCCTGTAATGACCTAGTCCATGCGGTTGTGGGCATGAGCCCATGGGATTAGTCAGGCCAAAGGTTTGGATACCAATCATTAGCAAAAAAAAAAAAAAAAAAAAACTCAAGTTTGACTCAGTTATTCATCTCTTTATTATTCCCACTGTATTTTAGAGTAAATGTATGGATTGTCATGGTTATGGTTAAAACCCTAATTACATAATAGGATTTATAATCTATTCACATAAAAAGTCTTACAAGAGGACCTTTGGAGGGGAAAACCCTATGTCCTCATACATTGTGGGGTCTAAGGAGGGGTTAATGTAAGAAACCTTACCCTTGCCTCGCAAAGAGACTGTTTGTAGATTCGAACCCATGACCAATAGATCACAATAGAGCCAACTTACTATTGCACCAAGGTCCGCTCTCCCTCTCTCTACATCTCTATATCCTCCCTTAGCAACTCCCTCCCCATGGTCAATTCTCTTCCATCCATCCTCCAGGCTCTCTTATTTCATAAGCTTAGTGACGTAAGATACAACACCAACTTCAACCATGAATCGACTGATCTACTCTATTCCGACCAGCTTCTTTGGAGCCACACAAGATGGAACTAACAAATGTAAGACATTTTTATGGGTTAAATTAATTATAAGGTTAGTTGGTTCAGTGGGAGTCTAGTTACAAGTAAACCGGTTTATGTATGATTATAGATGGACCAACCTGGTCCACTGTGGGACTGGTCCATGGTTGGAGGTGGTATTATAAATACCAATGGTTAGAGTCCCCACAGCCACGGTGTTATTTTCTTCTCCTGTTCCCATACGCAGTCAGAAAGTCAAGGGATCCCGACAGGCTGTGGAAGACTTTGATCCAAGCATTCCAAGCATTCAAAACAAAGAAAATGGTAGGAAATCAATCTGCAGCAAGAGGTATGTGTCTAATCATCTCTTTTCAATACCCATTGTATTCTAGTAATCTGTGTGGTGTGTTCGTTAGGGTTCATGGGAAATCCTATGGGAAAAACCCAAAGAGGATCTAAAAAAACTTACAGTGGTATCAGAGCCACTCACACAGACCTAGGATCGATGGGAAAATATTATAAAGATTATATGTTTGAACGGATTGGAAAAGGGAGAGATTTTTCTCCCAAAATTCTCTACGAACCTGTCTAGGGTTTGGACCCTTGAAAATTTTTTCGGACCATTAAAAAGCAAAATAAATCATACAGGATTGTAGGCCTCAGAGAGACGGAGCTGGTGACATAAAGTAGGTCACCGGAATCATCCTGACGCGCCCTCACGTGCCGCCTGAAAAAGCGCATGAGATCCACGCGTCGGCGACAATTAAAAAAAAAAAAGAAAAAGGAAAAGTAAGGCTGACGTCACTTGGTCAGCCCCGTACTGGACCGAGCCGATTAGGGCCAGTCCAGGACTGAACCAGGGCCCAGGTCAACCCGGCCGGGCCCGGGGACCCGTGAATCTGACCCGATAACCCATTTCTGACCTGGTAACCCGACCCGATGAGCCTTTTTGACCCAATAAACCAACCCGATAACCCTAATTTTTGGTATGAGAACCCGACTTACCAACCCGAAAAAGTGGGTCCGAGGACTCGGATGATGGGTTGGTTGGGCCGGTGGTTTACAGTTCGGTTTAAAGGCCAGACCATTTGGTTTGGCCTAAACCAAAGCATTTAAAATTTTTTTTATTTTGTGGTTTCCGTCTGCCCATAACCGAGCCTGGTCAGACCGAACCGACCCAGGCTGAACTGCCCAAAACCGGTTCAGGATGCAAGAATACATAGGCCAACTTTGATCGGCGATTGTGGGAGCTAGGAGCGTCGGATTTTGATGCGGTTTTTTTGCGTTGGGTTCGTATTTTGATGCTCTACAGTTTGGTATATAGTTTGATACAGTTTGGTGATTTGGGGAATTTATTTTGATTAAAAGGTGTCCCAAATTAGTCCGATTTACAATTTTTTGCTTGTTTATCAGTTATTTTTGTACCAGATACTTGTAAAAGATTGTGTACATGATATTTTATTTATTGACCCACAAGGTGCTGCAAAGTAGGGTTTGGGGATATCATTGTGGAATTAGGTGGAACCCACCAAAGTGGTACACCTAGTTTCATCATGATGTCTTCAAATTCAAAGTTCATGTATTTGTAAATGCTTGTGTAAGGGCGATGTACACCCAAATGTGGCATTTTCAAGTTTTGATCAAATTAAGGTTTGTGGGTGTCATTTGAAGATTGGGTGAAATCCACCAAAGTGGTACACTCAGTTCCAATGTGGTGGTCCTCAAACCCCAAATTTGTGTATTTACATATACAATAAATGATATATTTTTAATACACTGTTCTCCATGGTGTGAAAAGCAGCTAAGAAAGACAGTGTTAACCCAAAGGTGGCATTGTCAAAGTTAAAGATATGTTCATGCACATGAGTTGAAAGGGTTTTGACTTTAGGGAGTCTCATTAACCCAAAGGCGGTGGGATTTTCGAGAGTCATTATTCTTTCGCAGTCACTGCACAGAAACTGAGAAGACCACTGCATGTTTATCCCAAAGGGGAATGTGTAGTTGGTTAACTCTTGAAAAAAAATATTTATTTGCATGAATGTTTATATGGTTAATGCAAGTAAAGGGTATGTGTATGAGTCTTCAGTTGTTTGATACTGTATTTAAACTCATACACTGATGTGTTCATCCAAGTATGACTGTCCCAAAGAATATTTTGATATATATCTTTTTCTATTCGGGACAAAGTATAAATAAATATAAATTACATGTGTTTATATGAGTCTTGTGTAATTTATCTATTGCAGGACATTTGTGTTTGGAATCATACAATGATGATGGTTTATGTCTCCTAGGATGTCTGTCTCAGTGAATGTACCATATGGTTTAGTAGTTTCTTTCCCACTCTTCTTGGGACAAGGAATAAAATTTATTATGAATTGGTTGGAGACTAGTCTAGGATCGTTTGACCTAGATGTATCTTTCATAGTAGTTTACATAAGTTGTGAGGTATTCTACTATTGAGGTTATTTGTAGTAGTATTAAGATGAGAAATATTACGAAGGAATTATCTAAAAAAAATCCAAAGGATAAGAATAATGTTTTAGAGGGGGTCGGAAGATAGTTTATTAACCTAGCTCTCTAGTACCAGTTATGTTGGAAATGGTAATGTGAGGATGTATTTTTGGGAGCTATCAACTATCACTGAAAAGCTCAAGGACAATGAGACCAATGTAATTGATATATTAAAATTTTCATTCCTTGTTAGAAAATATATTTAGATCTAGGTGGCTTACATTACCAAAGGAGAGAAATAGCTAGTGATAAGAATGTTGTTGGGTAACTCCAAGGTGGATTACTCAAAGATGGGTAGATTGACCAAAGATAGGTGGTTTGACTAAATATTGTTAAGCCAGATAAGCATATCTAGAAAAGGATAACGATTCTAGGACTCCCAAGGTATTTGGGGTAGGAGGGTCTTGAAGACTATTGGCTTGAATATTGTAAAGTTTCTTTTACATTCAAATGCTTTTTCTGCTCTTGATCTTACTTCGTTTTATGTTTATTGTTTGACTTAACATATTGTTCCCATATTAAAAATATAATGATGTTATTTGAAATATCGAAATGTAAAGTTTTCCTTTCAATTAAATGGAAAGAAATTATGCTTATGATGTTGTAAGGTAAATGACTGCATGTAATGTTGATCTTATTTGTTATGTGATATGGTGAATAGTTTTTTATGTTTGACTGGGCAATCTTAGGTTTGACTAGTTGTACCAGTCATAGTTGATCTTTAGGGCAATATAGAGACAGGTTAAAAAAAAAAGGTTTTCTTAGAATGTTTGAAAAGGTTTTGTCAATGAGAGTCTTTAGATTCTCTTAGTCAGTGGGAGTGTTTAGATCTGCTTAATTAGTGGAGATCTGGTAGTTGATGGTTTATCAGTGATTGTTTATGTTGCCTATGGTTTAATGGGATGATTATTGGTGAGTACTTATTGCTTGTATGTATTCTTGATTATTTAAGACATGTCAAAATTACAAGGCGGTATTTAGCCAAAGAAGGCGGTAAGCCAAAGTATGATATTAGTTTAAATTGGAAGCGGTTTGCCTATATAAAGTTGGATAATATCAAAGTGCGTTGACCTATAAGGATTTTAAGGTAACGGGATCGTGGTAATTCGATCATTGGACTCAAGAATTCTTCTTAAAGTGATTTATGTCATTAAGTAGATGTAAGACCTGTGTCAATCTAACCCGGTCTTACCACCTTAAACCAGGTTTACCCATCATGGTCGAGTCAAATGGACCAAGGGCGTGAAGGAGATCGAGATCCCAGATATCAAATCGACCCAAAAACACTTAAATTAGGGGGAGGGTCGCATACCCAGCCAAGGAGGGTCGGACTCCCCAAAACAGAAAGTCAGACCCTCAGTTTTGAAGGGAGGGTCGGACAACTTAGAAACCTAGGGTCGATGGGATCATCGACCCTCCCATCGACCCTCAGTTGCCGCTGAAACTAAAATTAGGAAATTTCCTAATTTTTTATTGGGATTCTTTTCTAATCTCAAAGGGACTTATTTTAGGATGTTCCTACTCTATTTAAAGGACGTCCCTAAGCCTCTTTCACTCCTTTTATAACCCTAATTGGATTGAGAGAAAGAGGAGAGAAGGAAGAGAAGAGGAGAAGGAAAACTTGGAGAATTTAGCCAAAAGAGAAGTGTTGCAGAGAAGGAGTATTCTTCTCAGGTATGGATACTAATTCCATGAGTTTCTACAGGCCTTAGGTTAGATATTGATGAGAGTGTGATCTCGGTGAAACTCAAACCATCAACCCATTGTTAGGTTTCATGGAAAACCATAGGAGAATGCATAAAAGCTATTTAGGTGGATGATTCATGATTTCAGACCATTGAATGAATGTTGAATGGAATGTAGGAGCAAGCCATAGGATCCCAAGCACAAAGAATGAACTAAAAGGAGGAAAATTGATCAAAGTACACCGAGGGTCGATGACCATCCGACCCTAGGTGATCCTGAGTATCGACCCTCAGTGTTCGGGAAGTTTAGATTTTGGGGAGGGTCGCACCCAGCGTCGATCAGGACTCCGACCCTACCTCTGACCCTCAGTTAACAGAATTGTTTTTAAATTCAGAATTTATTCTAATTAAATTCTGTCGACTTTGTTAGGTCTTCTAGCAATACAATAACAATATAAAGGTGATTATAAAGCTTGGAAAAGTATCTATTAGCAAGCTAAGGTGAGGAAACGGAACTCTAAACTAACTGGTTAATAACAAACTGTTTTCTCTTTTCTTGAGTCCAATGCCATACTTGATTCTATGCGAATATGTTTGTAAAGTGCATACAACATGTCATCCAATATTTCTATTATTTGTTCATGCATATTTATTTTATTGTTTATAACATGTTGATGATAATGATAGGAATAGGCATGTGATTGTATGTGTGTGGTTGGTGTACTTGATGCGAGCGAGTATCAGGGGAGGTGTGATGAGAACGTCAATAAACGTTAACCTTTGGCGCATCTCAGCACTTTAGCTCTATCTCTAACTCAAGTCTTGTACATTAGCATCGTCGTATCGTCATTACTTTAGCAGAACTATTATGTAGTAGAGTATCAGGGGAGGTGGTCTCGGTCCTTGTAGTCTCTGACTCTACCGGGGGGCCTTAGCTCTATTTCTATGGACATTCTGAGGGATGCTGGGGTGAGGCCTTGGATACACTGTTTGCATTAGGATTGGTTAGTCGCGAGCCCAGTTTGCAGCCCTCACCAGCAGGGGCTTACGTGTTGGTATGACACTATATAGCAATAAACGTTAACCTTTGTTATATAATGTTCATGATTAAGGTGGATGGGGACGACGATAAACGGTAACCTTCGAGCGGACTTCCACACCCTGTGTATAGAGGCGGGGTCAATAAACGTTAACCTTTGACCACCCAACCTTTCTATTGCGCATTGCAAACTGTAAACCAGACCAAAGATATAAATTGATTGCATGCATATGTATTGTTGCATTGTTTTGTTTGCTCACTGAGCCATGATGTGTGCTCACCCCTCGACGTCGAATATTTTTAGTTGATGATGCAGGTTATACCGTTGAAGACTATTTAAATGCTCCAACGTATGGGACTATAGCGACAATGGAAGTGGAAGATGAAGTGGATACACATGACGTCACTTGCGAGTGCAACTCATGTGTATTCAATTAGATTTTGATTTATTTATTTGGATTTATTAAAGACATGTATTTGGTATTTAATTAATTATGTCTCAGTTGATACAGAATAATTTGTTATTTAAATTTTAATATCACATAGATTCTCAGTTCATTTTATTATAAGACTTCCGCTATTGTATATTTACTCTGATTATGACTGTGGATGTATGGGATTTAGATAACACGGATATAGCCTATTCGAGATCCTGGAAGAACCGTTGGTTTGCTAGCGGTTCATCACACCATTCTGAACAGTGCGGAATTGGGGTGTGACAGTAGACCTCTGTATGTGACTGACAGAAGGGGGTACATCGGATGTGTAGGAGTACTTTCCGCTGTTGTTCGACATTGATAGGCTTGATGACTAGATCAAAGTAAATGATAGTTTTGGTGTAATTAGATTCCATGGCCACATTGGATCAATGGTGAATTTATAATTAATATAGCCCAAGTGGGAGATTGTAAGATATTTTTATGGGCTAAATTAATTATAATGTTAGTTGGTTCAGTGGGAGTCTAGTTACAGGTAAACCGGTTTAAGTATGATTAGAGATGGACCAACCTGGTCCACTGTAGGACTGGTCCACGGTTGGGGGTGGTATTATAAATACCAATGGTTAAAGTCCCCACAACCACAGTGTTATTTTCTTCTCATGTTCTCATACGCAGTCAGAAAGTCAAGGGATCCCGACAGGCTGTGGAAGACTTTGATCCAAGCATTCAAAGCATTCAAAGTAAAGAAAACGGTCGAAAATCAATTTGCAGCAAGAGGTATGTGTCTAATCATCTCTTTTTAATACCCATTGTATTCTAGTAATTTGTGTGGTGTGTTCGTTAAGGTTCATTGGAAATCCCATGGAAAAAATCCAAAGAGGATCTAAAAAATCTTACAACAAATTCCCTCATTTCTTGTTCTTGGCAGTGCACAATTTTAACAAAGATTCATTTCGCCATGAACAAAAACAAACCACGAATTATTAGAATTCTGTGATTGCGGATTTTAAGATCGAGGATCCTCTATTTATCCAAGATCTTAATGGAAAATCCTTGGCTGCAGTCAAGGTGTTTGGTGTATTTGACATTTTCAGAAATGTAGGGAAGATCGAATGGAACCTTACTAAGTCCAAGCAATTTCTTCTTCTCTAATATGGGTGATCCCTCATTTAGGAGTAAATTTCATATATCTTCTAAGTAACTGCATCCCAGTTAAGGTTCTCAATCGATACGGTATCAGCAATTCAGTATGGTTCCGCTACGGTACAATAAATAAAAGTCCTTTTATTATCTTATCGGTATCGGTAGAAATTAATATGATTTTCCTTTACCATTATCGTTACCGTGCCAGTGCGATACAGTTTCGGTATGACTTTTAGCTGGTATGGTATACGGTTTTTATATGGTATGACGTAAGTTTTTTTATCCGATATGGGTTTCGATTTCTAATTTGATACGAAATATGGTTCTAACCCGGTACGAAATACGGTTCTAATTCGGTATGACTGCAATGTGGACCAATTGTGTGTGTTTGTGATAGTGTAAATGGGTGATCCGATATGTAAACAATGTACAACCCCCAGTATATCAGTATAACTATTATTATATCGGATAGAAAACGGTATACCGGTATCGGTATAAACAGTATGGTACTGATTTTGCTATCAAATTCACACAATCCTGATATCCCCACAGTAATGAAATTTTTTGATCTTTGATGTATTAAAGATTACACGTAAAATTTTACATCGAAACAAACGGAACCTAGTGAACATATTGGCTTATCATCTTTTTCATTATATCTTTAATAATCAATGTCGTTGCCAACCAAATACTGGCTGGCCCTCTAGCCAGATTCAAAGTATCGGTATCGGACACGATTTCGGTCGATGCCAAAATCAATCCAACATTGATTACAGATTGGTTGAACAGCGAATAGGCCTCAGACACGTGGCTGATACCACTTAAAAGATAATAAAAAAATCCGTATCGGATTGATATGGACTGATACGGATAGGCCGATACCGACTACTTAAACTACATTGCCGTTCTCGTCAAGTTTGCGGCCCACTAATTCTAAAGGATCCAGATAATACTGCAAGTGATCAAGTGGCAGAATCTGTAGGACCGATGTTTGTCAATGCACCAGGATATGTTGTTCATCCACCTTCATTCACATACAATCTGATTCCTAAAACTAACAGTTCATCAGTAGGTATCAACATCTAGTCATGGTAGTTGATGAGTTCCATTTTCTTTGCCTTCACGATATTAATATGATTAGCATTTGGCAAAAGGTTGTTTCCTGTTTCCACAGCTTGCCCAGGAAGCCTTCCCTTCATGGCCCACTTAGTTTTGGCATTTTGAATGGTGAAATATGGCAATTCAGACCATTAGATACATACGAAACAGTTGGATTGGGCACTTAATTATCAAAATTCAGTGTCAAATTCAATCATATGCACTTTATTTATTGGCATTTTCCCATCGTGTTTATGCCTTCTTCCATTTGATTTCAACCAATTTTCAAAAGTTCGAGTATTTAATGGATTTCCAAAGCTTCATCTTCCCATGTGGTAAAAATTTGTTATTGCACCATACCACACCCCCATCTCCCCGGATCCAAATCGTCTCATTCCTGAAATTCGGGAGGCGTGGCGGCGACCCCACTGGATGGTCGCCACGTGGGGGTCGGATGAATCCGACCCCTCCGTTCGAGCCGACACTCTCTTGTCGGCTCGGCTTGTCGGCTCGAACGGAGGGGTCGGATTCATCCGACCCCCACGTGGCTACCATCCAGTGGGTCCCGCCACGCCTCCCGAATCTCCGGATGAGACGATTTGAATCCCATCTCCCCCACCCCAACCCTAAAAAAAAAAAAATTAAATAAATAAATAACACTATTATTATAGAACTTGACCTATGAGCAGTAGACCAATGGCCGACCTAACCATCTGGGCTTTCTTGATGTGAGCAGCAGACCAATGGCCGACCTAACCATCTGGGCCTTCTTGATGTGTGCAGCAGACCAATGGCCGACCTAACCATTTGGGCCTTCTTGATGTGTAAGTGGCAGTTAAAATGGATCCAAATCCTCTCAAGATATTAACATGAGGAAGTCAAACCGTCGCTACAACTAGCAGCCCCATCATCCATTGGTCATATGAATTAATTAGTACATCAACACACCAAAGTAAACACTGAATTCAAAATCCCACCTTATACTGTTCTATCCAATTTCTGCTTCCATTCTTTTTGCAAACACAGGAGAAAGAGAGAGAGAGAGAGAGAGAGCCAATTTCTGCTTCCATTCTTTTTGCAAACACAGGATTTGGATCCTGGAGGTGTGAACAGATTCATTTATTCACACCTGGTTCTGAGACCTGGTTTCAGAACCAGGTGACCAAATCCAACCTGATATAATCACTCCAATGTAAAGTCTATGTATCAAGATGGTCCAATAGAGCTATGAAATCCAAACAAAAACCATCTGGATATGTATCAAGCACACTTAAAAGAATGAAATAGAATACATCCAAGCTTATATATTTTCTCTTTAATTTAAAGCCATTGATGAACATTCATAGTTCTATTTTAATATATATTTTTTTATATTGGTTCCACTATCTAAATTCCCCACCAGATCAGAAAACGATATCCTTTTCTAACTCATTCTGATTTAGGTTTTCATATCGTGGCACTTAATTTGGACCACCGCTGCGAATTTAAGTTCGCATCTTGTGCTTCACCGTTCACCTTCCCCACTATCAATTTATTGATGGTGATAATATCCCTTTTTTCCTGCATTTCTACTAAAAACTTCACTGTCGCTCTGTGTATGGATAAGGAAATCCAAGATGTAGATTAAGATCTACTATGGGAGGAACTTGACCAAAGAACCATTCTCAATATAAATCCAAACTAATTCATATGACCAATGGATGATGGGGCTGCCAGCTGTCGCTCATCAAGCGACGGCTTGGCTTCTTCTTGTTGATACCTTAACATGAGAGGATTGTTAGGGATGAAAGCGTAAATTAGAGAGAAAACGAAGATCAAGCAAACACACAAACATAGAATTTACCATGGTTCAGGAACCCCACACAGAATGTCTACCTCTACCCAGAGAAACAGAGAATTTATTTATTCCCATGAAAACTCTATAGCTCTCTCCGCCTTACAAAGTGTTCTCCTTCGCTCAGCCTTACCTAGGGTTTTCCCCATAGAGACAATATATAAGCACCCTAGAAACCCTAACACCACACAATTACAGCTTAACCCCTTGTACATGTAATAGATGCAAACCCAAATACAAATACAATTCCAATAACTGTGTGGATCCCACAAAATACAAGACACAAACTCAACAAATCTCTACATGGATTGGATTCTCTAAGCCACCTTGAAAAAGAACCCATTGATGTCGATTCTGAAAACTCTTTTATTGTCTCTGCCAAACCGGTATAGCTCGCACCCTATCGGGTGTCCCGTACCGCTCACTGTTGTACAATGTGATGTGACTCCACCTCTCCCACTGCTGTAGCACCACTAAAGAGATCATTTTCACTCACAGTTCTCTGTAACTCCAGATACCCTGCAACCTGAGCCCCTACCTCTACACCTCCAGCGCAGACCTAGAGATCTGACTCCTCACCGCAACCTGCTAGTCCTCCTTTACCCCATGGTGTAGCATCCACTAGCCATTACGAGCATCGTGCAGGGATTCAAACCAGGCATCAAATCCAAGGGAAAACCTCCCCGATCCGACCAGATCCACCCTCTGTCTTCACGGCCATCGCACTAGAAGCTCCTAGCTAGAACATCTTCCCTTGATCTGACCATGTACACTAGAAGGATTGCACAAAGCCAAACTCGACACATGTGATAATGGCCTTGAAGCAACAAAACCATCCTACCACCTGTACCCATGTGCACACCTCTTGCCACAGAAGCCCCTGCTGCCCTCACAAAGTCCACACAGATTTCCTCAAAAGCATGTACCCCTAGATCCTCCGAGGAAAACCTAGAAACCTACCTAAATCAATTCGAATGTGTCTTTCCACTCAAAGCCCATCATTCTCCTTGCAACCTCTTGCATTAGCAACACCTAGATCCCTTGTCCTAATGCCCTGCATTGAACCCTAGGAACTCCCTTGAAAATTAACCAAAGTAACTGTCATTCCCACATGTGAAAATGGGGTTGCAACCCCAATCATACCTGCTATAGTTGCTTGAACCCCTGCAGATCCACCAAAGGTAAATCGGAAGCACCCCTTTACACCCTACCAATAGAGGATTCTGCCAACGCTTCGCTGATCCCTATACTACCTGAACCGTTGAAAATGCTGGAAGCCCTTGATTAGATGCACCAAAAGGACCTTGATCAGCCTGCTTGCCAGAACCCCTTAGGTCTGCTGCCGCATCGAGCTGAACCGTACTGGGGAGCTCCCACCAAACATCACCACTAGTATCCTCAGCTACATGCGATACCGTAGTCCTCTTGGGTCCAAAAAAACCAACCGGATCCCAATTTTTGGTTCTTGCACACGTCTTCCCTACTCTTTCTGCATAACCAAAGTTGCCGAACAAGGGGTCATCCACCATAGCAGTATTCCACAGGTGGGACACCCCCTGGTTCCAATCAAGAAGGCCCTCTAGATGAGATCTCAAATCTCCATAAAATCTCCACCTGCCAGTGTCCACACTTTTAATACCTTCATCTTCCATATGTAAAGACACAGAGCCACCAACAGACCCTCTTCCTCCTCTAACCAACCGAGTTCTTCTAGAGATCTCTTCTAGATCCGCCACTGCATCCTGGTTTTGACCAGATGCTGCCAACCAATGCTGGCCATCCTCTCCGTAAAGACTTGATGAGCCCCCTGGGGATACCTGGGCATTCCAAGCATTTCCAGCAGCTGTCGCAGACTACCTGATCTTACCAGTCTCCCGCTACTGTATCCCAGAAGCACCACTGGTTGAAGTATACTACTGAATGGCTTCCTTGATCATGGGGTCAGCCCTCTTCCCTAAATCCTCCTCTTCTGATGAAACATCAGGTTCACTCATCATGAGGTCACTCACTCATCATGAGGTCACTCACTGAAATCCTAATTGCAGAGGATTTCTTTACTGTATCTTCCTGATCCAAAACCCTCTTGAACCAGATACTGAGCATGAATCCTACCCCACATCACAAATATTTTTTCTTTTTTTTATTTCTCCCACCTCTGTATAACGATGACTCTTGAAAAAGTAGATCAAAGGAAAAAAAACTCACTTTTGCCTTACCATTTTCAATTTTTTTTTTCTCTTTCTCTTTTTACGTACAAACCTTTATGCACCTCCCTCTTCTTCCAGATCCATAACGATTTGCTGAACCTTGCTCTGATACCACTTGTTAGGGATGAAAATGCAAATGAGAGAGAAAATAAAGATTGAGCAAACATACAAACATAGGATTTACTGTGGTTCAGCACCCCAACACGTAATGCTTGCCTCCACCTAGAAATAGAGAATTTCTTTTTTCAAGAAAACTGTACAGCTCTCTCTACCTGAAAAATTGTCCTCATTTGCTTAGCCTTACCTAGGGTTTTTCCCACAGAGACACTATATAGGCACCCTAAGAAACCTAACCCCATACAATCATAGTTGGATTTGCTATATTTACATGATACACTTGCTATATTTGATTTAATTGCTACATGAGATACATTGTCATAGTTAGATTTGCCACATTTGGATGATACATTTGCCATATCAGATTTAGTTGCTACATAAGATATACTTGTCATAAATTTTAGGAAAGAACAAAAAAGGAAAACACTCTAAAATTGAAAAGAAAGGGCAAATAAACCCTAAAAAACCTTAGAATGAAAACCTTAATAGGACAAGAATATCCTAAGAAACCTTGGAATGGAAGTTAACAAATAGGGCAAGGATACCCTCAGAAACCTTAGTAGGGCAAGGATACCTTAAGAAACTTTATAATGGAAACCTTAATAGGACAAGGATACCTTAAAAAAACCTTAGAAGCAAAACCATAATAGAGCATGGATACCCTTATAAACTTTAATAGGGCAAGAAAACCCTTAGAAACTTTAATTGGGCAAAGATACCCTTAGGAACCTTAATAGGGAAAGGATACCCACAGAAACTTTAATAGGGCAAGGAAACCCTAAGAAATAGTACACAAACTTCAGTTTCGAACTACATCGTACCTGATTTTTAGATATGTCTAGAATATGTAGGCATTTTGAGATAGATCCTAGATACGGGTACTACAACACACATAAGCAATCAGCTTCAAATCTCACCCATCCATCAAGCATAAGTCTCAACTTGAACAAAGAACATAATCAACATCATGCATAAACTACATCTATAAACTTTAAGCACACAGTACACTCATTCGAACTACATTTTTGGATCTGATTTTGAGAGACAATGGTCTCAAGGAATACATAGGCAATTCGGAAAGATTCCTGAATTCGCTCCAAGACTAAAGCATCATTTGGTTTGGTTCATTATACAATACATTGGTTTGTTAGTTTACTTCAGAACAGGATTCACTGACCCTAGATTAGTAGAACATAGCAACTAGGTTTAAAACATCCCCCATTGAACCCTAGTCATTCAATTGACCAAATACAGTCAGAATTAGAGTCTAAAGAAAGTAGGAAGTCATTTTGGATCAAACAATTTGGGTGCCTAACAACTTCTCAAATCTGTACCCTGATTACCCGATCTCATGCAGACCAATAAATCGATAGAAGTCTTACTCTATGGTGAAACTATATTTTTAGGTTTTAGACCTTTAATCTAGGTGGTGACTCCAACACAGATTTTGATATCTTGAGGATGCGAGTTTTCCCTCATGTCCTTACAGAAGGATAGATGAGAATTATGAAGAACTCTGATTTTGGAGGAAATAGGAAGAAACTTTGAAACTTAGGGACTTAGGTGTAAATAAACAACATTAGGGGGACTAAATTGTAAAATTTCTTCATTAAGAGATAGGTATCATAAATTTTAAATTGTAGTACTTAAATTTGAAATTAGAAATGGCTGATTAGGGACATTTTAGTCCTTTTAAAATCTTAATATCATAATTTTACATATCAATGTATGTGTAATAGGAGAAGGAGAATCTCGATCTCTCTCTCATTTCTCTCTACTGTTCATCCAAGAAGAAAGCCCCATTTGATAACACTCTGGCTCTAAATCTGATGCTTTTGCTATGGAGTCAATTTATTGCTCCCAACTTTTTTGAGAGCAAAATATTGTTTGATAATCTGCTCTAGATCTGATTCTAGAGCTTATGGTGGTGGTGGTGGTGGTGGTGGTGGTGGCGCGTGATGACAGTGGTGGTGGGAGTGGCGGTGGCGGTGGCGGTGGGTAGTGGTGGTGGCGATGGTGGTAGTGTTTTTGGCCTGACTCCATTTTTTAGCTCTGTTTCATTTGCTCTGGAGCAACAAGAGCTAGTTTTTTTTAGCTCTCAAATTTGGGATCCCAGAGTCAAATGAAGTCCGATTCACTCCCTGAGATCAGATCAAATTTACCAAATAGTATTCAGTTCTCAAATCGCTCCTAGGGAGACAGAATCAATGGAATCCAAGAGCCACAGTGTTATCAAATGGAGCCGAAGAAATCGAAGAAGAATAAGAAACCTAAAAAGATGGAAAAGGAATTTTATCTCACCCACCTCATTTCTGAGTTGCTGCAATCGAAAATGCAGGATTGCTGTACGTAAACTTGGAAATTCCAGAATTGAAGACAGGTCAGTTGGAGAGAAAGAAAGAACTTCATTTCAGGTTTAACAAACCCATTTAGCAAAACCAATGGCAATTATCCCCTAATTTCTTCCTTAATTATATAATTTAGGTCTTGCATGTGTTGTTGAGAGGGTTTCTACCTTTTGAACTTTCTACACATGAAATTTTAGCTAGCCTTGAAAAATTTTGAATTTCAAATTAGAGCTGCCTAGGGCGCAGTATATACTGATTTAGATTATAATTGTTGAATTTCTAAGATAAATTGAATGAAAGAATGAAATTGAATAAAGAATAATGCAATTCAGAGGTGCAAAAACCTCAAACTAAAGGGGAACAGAAAGAAGAAATGGCCAAATTGGCCAGAAGGAACCAAAATCAGGCCTGCAAACAATTCAATCAGTTCTGGGCCTGACCGGTCTGAAAAGACCAGCCTAGCAGTCAAGCCCAAAATGGGACTGTGGATAAGGATTTTTGGGGGTTTTACTTCCCTGCCTTTCCAGATCTTTAAGGGTCCTTAAATTTAGATTTTTAAACATGTTTCCATTTTTATTTATCAGTTTTGAATTAATAATAAATTAATTCCATCTGGAATCCCATTCTTATAGAGCCAGAATTGGGAATTTCTACCCGTTTTTCTGTCCCATTTTGAGGATTGAAGCTAGCAACATTTTTGGTGAGGGAATTAACTCTTAATACTTTGACGATGTTTTATATATGCTGTAAAATATTTTATGTACATATGATACTTGTTATGTTGATCGTACTAATCTATTGAACTATTTTGCGAACTTGATGCTGAAATTATTATAATTGGGTACAACCATGTTGTTCATGCATTGTAAAAGAATGATGATTAAGATATGTTTTCTATGTAAGTATGTATTGCTTTGTGACTGATCAATGAAAGAGACATATGGTGTTAAACTGAGATGAATGTATGATTAAAATGGGGTATTGGCTATAATAAATATAATAAACTAATCTTTTATGCATACAACTCAGTATTTTATTTTTCAGCCATGATACTTATTGGGCATAAACAAACAACATATGTATATAAACAACAACAACAACAAAATCTTATCCTAACTAAATGGGGTCAGCTACATAGATTATTGTCCTTTAATCAGCTCTATTTGATGTCATACTTGAAACAAGCATTAGCTATGCATATCTTTTCTCACCGCCTTTCCTAAAGTCATCTTAGAATTACTCTTATCTCTTTTAGATTCTTCAATCTAAATTAAAGCACTCCTTCATTTTGGAGCATCTAATGGCCTCCATTGAACATGATCATACCATCCCAAACGACTTTCTCGTAGTTTATCATGTATCGACACTACTCCCAAATTAGCTCTAATGCGATCATTCATTACCTTATTTTTCTAGTTTTGTCACACATCCATCTCAACATCTCCATCTCAATTACACTAAGTTTATGTATATGATGCTTTTTAAATGCCCAATATTCCACACCATACATCATAGTGGTCAAATGACTATCTTATAAAATTTTTCTTTAAGTTTTAAAGGAATACGTCAATCACACAACATTCCAGACCTACTTCTCCACTTCATCCATCCTATTTTAATCATCTATGAAATACCATATATTCTGTTTTCGTTTTACGTATCTTAAAACCTATAGATTCTAATGTTGATCTTCATAGCTCCAACTTGATATTAATCCCTACTTTTGCCTCCTCCATCAAACAATATCATCAGCAAAATGCATGCACCAATGAACTTCATCTTGAATTTCTCTAGTTAAATCATCCATAGTGAGGAAAAACAGATAAGGCTTAAAGCTGATCCTTAATGTAACCCAATTGTAATTGAGAATTCACTACATTTTCATCCCTCATGGTTCTCACACTATTCACTA
Organism: Protea cynaroides; assembly: GCA_028583415.1. Lineage (NCBI taxonomy): Eukaryota > Viridiplantae > Streptophyta > Magnoliopsida > Proteales > Proteaceae > Protea > Protea cynaroides. Next base: position 32,121,677 of record CM053273.1, on the reverse strand, counting down.
GATTATAAATTCATATATTTGATTATATCCACATATTTGCTTGAAACACTTTTATTCTCTAGTGACCATCATTTGAACCATTTCAGTGGAAGAAAAAGAGTAGATAACTCTTTATAACTCTGAAGTCAAAGGTTCAAATGGTGGTACACATCCACTTACCACAACACTTCTATTCTCTAGTACTTATTAGAATATCTCTCCAGGGACTCTATCATAAGCTTTTTTAAGTCAATAAAGACCATATAAATGTCATTCTTGCATTTTCTAAATCATTCCATTAATCACCTAAGCAAGTAAATAGTTTATGTCATAGATTTACTTAGCATAAAACCAATTTGATTCTCCGTAATAGTAGTTTCTCGTCTCATTTGAGTTTCAATAACTCTCTCCTTCAGTTTCATAGTATGACTCACTAGTTTTATGCCTCTATAGTTATTGCAACTTTGAATACAATTTAATTTTATAAATGGGAACCACAATACTTATCCTCTATTCATCTGACATTTTTCTTGTGTTCATAATCTTATTGAACAGGAGTTAGCCAAGATATTCTATAAATTCCTAAATTCTTTCAAACTTTTGTTGCTACCTCATTTGGGCCTTGTACTTTGCCTAAATTTATCCTCTTTAAATTTTTTTTTACTTCCGTGACCCTAATTTTGCATATATATCTACAACCTGTGGAGACCTAGTGGGTAATGTAGCCTTCTGGAGCACTATTACTCAAAGTGTCTTAATTTATAGACTATAGAAATAATCATTCTATCTTTCTTTAATGTCTTCATCTCTTACCTTAACTCTACCGTCTGTACTTTTATTACATTTAACATGGTCTAAATCTCTACTCTTCTTTTCTTTCATCTTAACTATTTTATAGATAGATCTTTCTCTTTTTTTTTTTTTTTTTTTTTTTGGGTGCTCAGATTGTTAAACAAATCTTCATATTTCTACACCCTTACTTTTCTTACAATCTTTTTGGTTTCATTTCTAATAAGTCTATCTTTTTAAATCTTCGATATCCTTAGTCTTTTGTCATGTCTTAAAACTATCTTTCTTAGCTTTAATGGCTGATTGGACCTCATCATCCTGCCACTAAGACTCTAGAGAATGGCGTCTTCTTTTCAATATGCTTAAGACATCTTTAACAACTTTCTTAATACAAGCAATCATCTCGTTCCATATTGTATTAGTGTTTCTTCCAAAGTCTCACTTTCTTTGTTTCACCACATCATCAGTAAAAGTTTTCAAGGTATCTCCTTTTAAACTCCACCACCTTATTTTAGGGCAAAAAATCTGACATTTCTTACGGTTCGGCATATTGAGACACATATCTATGACTAGTAATCTATGTTGCGTGGTTAGGCACTTTCTTGGTATAACTTTACAATTCTAACATAACAACTTATCAGACTTTCTAGATAGAAAGAAATTTATTTTGCTACTATGATGCTCACTTTTGTAGGTGACTAGATGCTTCTCTCTCTTTCTTTTCATAATATGTATTTACAATGAATAAATCATAACCATAGCAAAATCTAAAATTAAAACCCCTTCCTCATTCCTCACTCCAAAACTTCCTCCGTGTACACCTTCATAATCTCTACAATCTCCCCCTATATGTCCATTCAAATCATCCCCTATTATAATATTTTATCATTGTCTAAAAATTTGCATTAATTCATCCATGTATTTCCAAAATTGTAGCTTACTACTAGCTTCCAATCTTATTTGGGGTGTATAAGCGTCAATTATATCAACGATATCTTTCTCCATCACCAAGTTGATGGCTATAATCCTATCATTATATCTTTACATCCACCACATCATTCTTTAAATATTTATCCATTATTATGCCAACTCTGTTACTATTATTTTTGTCCCTCGTATACCAAAGTTTAAAGTCATCGAATTTCTTAGCTTTTTTACCCTTCCATGTAGTATCTTGAATGCAAGCTATGTTAATCTTTTTTCTCCTCATTATATCTATCAATTCTAGACTCTAACCTGTTAAAGATCCTATGTTCCAAGATGCTAATCTAATCCTACGCTTCTGGACTAATTTTTTTACCCATACTCGCCCATGGTGCGAGAATGCTTGCCTATTTATCACTGCATTCAGACCCTAATGCGGTTGCCCTTGCCTATTTTTTGCTACTCCAGGGACCATGTGTAAAGCGTTGGTTACAAAGAACGCACTAGCATTACGCTGAAAATCTTTTGTGTGTGAACCCATGTTAAGGGTCTGGCTGGGTTTTTTTGTTGTCAGCTGCCAACCTGACACACCAACTCTCCTCCTTTATCCGGGCTTAGGCCTGCAACATAGCATTAGCGGAATTATGTATGTAAACTTGTACAGTGCATGGCAAATAATGTATGCTAACCAGAGAGAAGGGAAAACTCCTCGACCTAGGGATGCTAAGATAGATTTTTGATAGAGAACTAGAATATGAGAACTTTGCTATGTAAAGTATGAACAAGATAAGAATGCCAAGTGATCGTGGAAATGAAATGTAAAACCCGTGTTTGCTGCCCCCTTTTTATTAGGGGGTAAATTAATGAGCGGAGATGTGTTGCACCTAGAATCCTAGGGATTCACCTGCTCACAGCAACATGCCTAGACATTTGAGACGTCACTTGTCCAACTAGAGGAATGTCCGCCTAAAGACAAAGTTTTGGGAACCCAGTGCCTTTTGAGACCTAAATGTCTGGGACATCCTAAGTATTTGGACCACCAATATGTTATACTAGACTAGCTCACCTAGGTCATTTGGAAATACATGCTAGGGTTATTGCATTCATTTTATGTAATCTGGAATTTCCAAGCATGTTAAAGTTTCTATTAATGTTGTGGTCAATATTAATCGAATCATGAGATATTGTATGTTTTATGTGATTCATGTCTGTAGTATGTCTATTTAATTTTCTTCCCTAAGCTGTAAGCGCATCCCTCCTTTTTATGTTTATTCCATAAGCAGGCGAAGCATGTCAGGATGTTCCTTCTGAGCCAGTTGACCCAGCACCAGAGAGGAGAGATGTCTGAATAGACAGACTCATTTTTTGACCTTTTGAAGACCCTTTTGACATGTATTATATGACTTAGATAGTTATGTAAGAAAATCAGATGTAAATAACTTTGGACAAACTATATGTACAAATGTCGATGTAAATGCCACCAGAGAAATGACTGTAGCCTTTTTGTGTAAATTTATGTTTAAATTTATCTTCCATTATTTTGTACATTTTATATTATGAATTTCTCTTTCTTGGTTCCTCGTAATTTAGCATAGTGATGCATTCGATCCTGAGTGGGGGGCCTTATATGTTCTCTCTATTCAATAATCAAAATGGACACATCATCTATTCACATGCAGAATAAATATCTTGTGACATTTGAAAAAATAACAAACTTTTATTACAGTAACAAATAATCTCTCTAAAGTTAGATGATTAGCTGGTTACAAATGCAAGCTTCGAACTCAAATCCAACAAATCTGCAGCACCACTTCAACCTCCATTACCAGGTCATTCCTCATCAACTGGACCCACTTTCTCGTACAGCATTTCGCCAGCTACAGTTGGGGAACCCATATTGGTCTGCAGTTTTAGATGGGCAATGTAAGGTTTCTATCCTTGATATCATGTCCGGTCAACCTTTTGTACTATCTTTAGATTGAACTGGAGCATGCATGCATGCAAATGACCTACCATTTGATGTGTCCTATCTATATTTCTTATCTGATCAGATTATTTAATCAGCCCATTTATTGTATTGGGGTGATTGGTGTGGAAAATAGTTCAAGATCATCGATAAATTCAATGATTTTTTAGCAAGGTTCTCCCTAGTATGAGACAGTTGAAGGAGTGTCATGTTTGAAGTATGAGACACTTGATGGAGTGTCATGTTTTACTGCATTAGAGGCCACTATTTCTGTTCATTGGCATCGATCATTGTTCCCAGGAGCATCAAGATTATCTCTTGGGATAAGAGAGAATGTAGGGAGAATTTTAGTGAGATGTCAAATACAAGAACATAGAAATAATATCCATATCATGTGTTAAGAAAAGATATAATCAATATAATTCATGTTTACCCATCGCAAATAAGATTTAATGAAAAATACTAAATAAACAATTCTGGTAACACATTGATAGATTAGTTCAAGAAATTAATCAAGGTGAAATGAATAATATAGGAGAGACCTAAATGGACGTGTAGGAAGAGATAGTAAAGGCTATCAAAGAATTTATAGAGGACAAGATTTTGGAGATAGGAATGAAGAGGGGTACTTTAGTTTCAGATTTTGTTGTTTTTATGATTGATCAATAGTAAACATGTTTTTCAAAAAAGTGAGACCTATCCTGGATGGTTGCCACGTGATTCTCGATGAATCCAAGACCCACACTGAGCCGACATCCTCTGTCGGCTTGGCTTGTTGACTAGGTGTCGACTTGGACGTAGGTCTCGAATTCATCAAGAATCACGTGGCAATCATCCGGAATAGGTTGTCACTGTCCTCCCAGACCACTGGGAGGAGAGGATGCGGATCCATTATAATAACCTTCAAAAACTCCATTCGAATTCATCAAGAATCACGTGGCAACCATCTGGAATAGGTTGCCACTGTCCTCCCAGACCACTGGGAGGAGAGGATGCGGATCCGTTATAATAACCTTCAAAAATTCCATTTTGAAATCACCGTGCATTAAATATAGCTTTTATATCAATTGCACCTCAAACCTTTTAAATCTTTTAAATCATTTCAAGTATACCCTGTTTTTAGATGATGTTAAATTTTACACCAAATGGATCAAAATACCCATGAATCATCTACCGAATTCCTTCAAACAAATGCACAAAAGCCTTTTACCAAAAAATAATAATAATAAATAACAAAACCCTATTCGGAAACAATGCATCTGCTCCTTGCTGCCTCTCCTCTCTTCTCTTCACTCTCTCCCCCTGATTTCTAAAAGAAAACACAGAAACCCTCATCATCGTGAAACCCCTTTTGTCTCCCTCGAACTCATTTTTTTCTCTTTCTCAAAACCCAAAACCTCCCTACGGTTTCAATTTCAAGAATTTCAAGAAATTAAAAAAGACCAGAAATTAGGGCTTGAAACTCAAAAAGAGAACTATCAGAAGAATTTGCAGAGCTTACAAGAAGCTGGAAGTGAAATAGCAGTGAAGAATGCTTCGAGAAAAAAAAAAAAAAAAAAAGCAAAGAAACCAGAATCGAGCACAAGAACCTCTCAGATCTAAACCAGAAAAAATATTTTTTGATGAAGCAGATCTGCGCAAAAGAAATTTAACAAGACAAATCACTGGAAGAACCAGACCGACGGAGAAATAATGATGAAGAAATTAAGAGAAAAACAGTCGAAGTGGAAGTACCTACCGTAGCTTCCGAGGGAGTTGATGTCGGCGATGAGGATGAGAAATCTTTTTTTTTTTTATTTGAATATTTAAAGTAAAAAAGAAAATGGAGAATGAGAATGATTAACATGTTGAAGTGGAAGACTTCCAAGCCAAATCGAGGATGAGTAATTCTTCTCTCCGCCTCTCTCTCTCTTCTCTCTCCTCTCTCCTCTCTCTCATCAATGTGCTGATTTCGTTTTTAACTCTTTCCTTAATCGCCTGGATCGATTTTCTTCTTGATTCTATCTGTTCTTCCCTTTTACTATTGTTGTGAGCGTGAACAGAATAAATTTTAAACATGCAACTCAGCAATTGATTTTTCCTTGACTCCATCAACAATGGCAGCATTTCATTTTCCTATTTCCTTTGCCTTGATTTCAGGGTCTTGCGCTGTGGAAAACTCACTGATTTGTTTTTATAGAGGAACAAGAAGATTTCCACCGGTGTGCTTGGTGGAGCCGCCATTATGTGGGTTCTCTTCAAATTGCTTGAATCGAAATGCAATCTCAAAATCTTCTACCAGAGAGCCTCTATGTCCGAAGCTGATGGAGTAGATTACGTGAAACTGGGGGTGAAGAACTCAACATGGCTGAAGAACTCAAAACCAGGTCTGATCTTCGTCAAGCAAATTCACTAGAAAAAAACGCTGAAACAGAGCAGGGCAGAAGAACTCAAAACCAGCTAAGGTTGCAGGTTTGGTCCTCAACGTAGAATAAGCTTCCAGGTCTGATCTTATTCGATTCTTACCTTCTTCAACGATTTCGATTTCTTCTTGACTCCTACTTTCTTCAACGGGTTCTGTTTTTACAGCGGAGGAAAATGAAGATGGGTAATATTTAGTGGTGGGGTAAATTACATGAGGGTATTTTAGGTATTAAAATTTTAATTTTAAGTTTAGTAAACGAAAATTCACTAATAGAGTGGATGAATTTCAAATTTTTTTTTATTTTGAGGGGTTATCCTTGTAATTGTTTAAAAATTTTAAGGTGCACCTGATTTAAAGGTATACTATGGAGAAGGGGAAAAAGATCGTCTCCAGTCCGTCCAACCGTTCAGTCGTGGATGGACGGACTGGATTTAAAAGACACGCTCCCTCATGTATTGGTAGGCATGTCCTTTTAATCCAGTCCGCCCAGTCCACAACTGGACGACTGGACGGACTAGAGACGATCCAAGTCCATGGAGAAGGTACCTATAATTTATTCAAAAAAAAAACCCCTTCAAAAATGCGTAAAATAGTAGTCAAAGACTCAAAATAGACTTCTTTCTAATAAGAAAAATAGAATAAATAATTTTTCTTGAAAGACAGATGACAGCTTAACTATGCAATATAGATTAATGATCATAAATATGTGTTTTAAAACTATGAGTAATAGGAAATATAAGATTATTTGCCCCAGAATACGATGGTGGAAGTCAAGAAAATAAAATTTAAAAACATTTATTGATATAATATATAACACAGGGAAGGTGAGACTTTGACAAGACACTGATAAAATGAGGAACAAAATCAGTATTTATATTAAGAATGAGTTTAAAGAAATTCTAAATGAATGTAAAAGAAAACGGTATTCATTTAAAGCAATTTGTGATAGGATGATGACATTCAAACACCCGTAAGGCTAAGGATAAAGAGGATTTTACAAGGTATAAATTTGTTAAACACAAAGCTAAGAAAAATATGAGGATTTCTTTAACAAATTAAGCGCAAAGGAAGGGAAAAAGAAAGGCAAATTATTATTGTCACAACTGTCCATTTGAACCATTACAGAGGAAGAATATGAAGTAGATTATTCACATTGAATTTCAGACCCTAATTCAATTAAATACCTCTTTTGTATTGTAATGTCCCTAAACTGGGTTGAATCCAT